>OU452215.1:8842164-10042164 GCA_911728435.2 Apoderus coryli | reverse complement strand
TTACGAATTATGAAATAAGATTTTTTTCGTCGCGTAAGCATTTTTGATCTTTAATCTATCTCGGATGCATACCCACCTATGATAGCATAACCTTCAGATGGTTGATATTCCAGTCCCAATGTGCCTGTACCATAAAATATGTATAAATTTTCTTGAGCATATGATAAGAGGGCACAGGCTGATGCAATTGCATAATGTCTAGAACATAAGACAACATTCAAATTTGTTAGTTTTGATAGAAACTCTCTTCGTCAAAAAAAGTTTAAAAATTGAACAAAGAAATTGGAACTTTGTATCTCGGACAGAAAGGGGTTTTTTGGGCATATGTTAAAAGGAACTTTTCTCATTTTTTGCGATGCCCTGTAAATGCCTCCCACATACTTGAAAATAGTTTGACATCTGTAGCGTTACGCCGCCCACGGTGGGACACCCTGTATTTGACAGTACTTTTTGATATCAACAGAAGTTTTTTGCGGATATCATCGGAAGTAATCGGCTATTTTTAGTTTTCTTGGGGGCACATTCTTAGGCAAAGAAGTCTGCAACTTTCCTACAATTTAACCGGCTTGCTATCGCTTACCGTTCGCGAGATTCCAATGGCGAGCCTCGAATTTGGGCCACCCTGTACAATTAAAATACATGACAGTAATCTGTTAGTTTCTGCTAAAAACGTACGTGATCCATCCCTTTAAGATCTTTGAGAATCTTGTCACCAAGCACCTGACGACAGCCTTGGATCCTTCAATTATAGACGAACAATTTGGTTTTCAATCCGGTAAATCCACAGAGCTCAATCTTCTTGAGTTCACGGACTTCTTGTCTCGGGCGTTGGATGGCGTCAACCACGGGCTTCTCGTTCATAAGCTTGAGGGTGTCGGGGTGGCAGATTCCATGCTTTCCTGGTTGAGGGGAGCTACCTGTCAGGTAGGACTCAGGTTGTTCGACTAATGAGTTTTATTCTCTGCCGGTGAAGGTCACTTCTGGTGTTCCCCAGGTTCCCACTTGGGTCCACTATTGTTCAACCCATTTATTAACGACATAGAGCAATGCTTTCTATATAGTGAGTTCACGCTGTTTGCCGATGATCTCAAGTGTTATAGGACGGTCGGAGGTGTCACCGACTGCTACCTTTTGCTCGGTGGGTCCATTGGTGCGAGATTAACGGCATGGATTTAAACGTCTCGAAGTGTTTTTGTATCAATTTTACTCGTTCTAGAAATCGTCTTTTTCATTATTCGCCTCTGGAGTTCAGGACCATGGTTGGAGTGTATTTGGAGGTCAACTTGAGGTTCAGTCATCACATCCAGCATTCTGCGTTCCTTGCCAATGTTGGGCTTCGTCAGGCGTTGCGCAGCAGACTTTAGCAGTGTGAACACATTTAATTTATTATATACATCGCTTGTCATACGTTATCTCGAGTACGCATCTTCGGTTTGGAGTCGCCTCTATTTTTGTCATGTGGCTCATATCGAGAGGCTTCAGCTGCGGTTCCTGAGAGTTATGCATTTTAAGCTTCGTCGTCCACCACCTGTTGACTATGTCTACAATTATACTGCACTGATGGAGGAGATTGGATTGACGACGTTGGGAGCTCGTAGGAGCCTGAGAAACCTTACCATTTTTTACAAAATTATTAATAACATCAATCGTTCATCACAGATTGGGCTCCATGTTCCTCCCAGAGCTGTTAGGGCGACTCATGTGTTTCACGAGGCATATTACCGCACAAATTACGTCAGGGGTAGTTTTATACCTAGGGCATGTCGTTTGTCCAATGAATGTTCAGAGCAGGAACTGGACTTTTTCTCAACTGCTTTGCGATTAGTATTGAGCATTGGTTTGGGCTTGTGATATTGTAATGTTGTACTTGTAAGGTCGAGGATACACCTGAGAGACCTCAACTTTTAATTAAATACGACGTTTCGCAGCCTTTATTGCGGCTTCTTCAGGCAATTAAGTCAACTAGAGTCTCTCATTTCTATCCTACGAAATCTTCAATCAGAAAATAAATGAAATATTTTACTCACCGATATTGTTGTGCTAACAATATTGCGTTCGCGTTGGGTACACATAACCGCAACATTTTCTCCAAACCATCCGTTTTATTAAACAGTTTCCGTGGTACTGTTGTGTATTTTATGTTGGGAAATTGTTGTTTTAGAGCGTCTATTAGGCGATTCCCATTTGTAACGTGTTCGAACGTTGACGGATATATAATCTAAATACAAAGCAACAACATTATATAGGTACAATGTGATTGACGGCCGATGATGGTAGCATAGTCTAATAAATAATATAATAGTCCCCGCACTGTAAGTAAATCCTTTGTTATATTGCGATCTAAAGCGTGCCGCCGATTTTACGACGTGTAGGGCCAGCACAAATAAACTGTACGAATACGGGTGAGAGAAAAGAGAAAAGGAGAGTAGCGAGCGAGTGAAATCTTGCTTTTCTGTTGTTTAAATCCCTACGCTTACTTGGTCGACTATGTATTGTAGAGAACGAAGAGAAATTCTGGGCGACGGGTGCACCAGAATTCTAGACGAGAGAGGGTCGGGGAAAGGGCTAAATACCAACGGCAAAACGGCTGCACATGTTCAAGTGGTAGGTTGGAATGATGTGAATGGAAAACGAAACGCAGTATTTTTCTGAAATTTATGCATCTTACGTTTTATCGATCTAAATTAAGTCCTAACAACTTTAGATTTTCAAATGACACACCGACAAATTTTTAGAATTGTTCTTTTATGGTGTAATGTTTATTTATTTTAAGAGTGTATGTTAGTTGTCCTAAAATGGAAACTAGATCAAGGATAGAACAGGCCAGAAGGATATTCATCTACATGAAGAACCTCTTCACTAGTAGAGACCTACAGCTCCGCATACGCGTATTGCGTTGCTAGATCTTCCCAGTGCTACACTATGGCTCTGAAAGCTGGACACTCTGCCAATCAATAAAGACGCTTTTGAGATGTATTGGTACCGCTGTATACTGCGTATATCCTGGGTAGACAGGATAACCAACGAGAAGAATCGGTAAAAGCAAAGGGCTGCTGACAACCATCCATGAACGAAAGCTCCAATACATCGGGCACGTTATGAAGCGGGAGCGGTACAAGCTCCTCCGACTCGTCATTGAAGGAAAGATCGAGGGCAAACGATCTGTGGGCAGACGGCAGAATTCATGGCTAAAGGACCTGCGTCGATGGTTCGGACGGACATCTATAGAGATTTACAGAGGTGCGGTTTCACGCACATTATAGTCTGTTGGATCACCAACTTTCGTTGGGAGACGGCGTCCTAAGAAGGAGAATTTGTTAGTTCTGAGCAGGCAGTATAAACTGGGTGTATCCACGGTTTCTGTGGGTTGGTAAACGGTGGAATATGTTATTGAGTCCCTCATGCACCTGAAACCTAACATGACTGCAGGCCCTGATAATGTTATCCTTAGAGACTGAGCTAACGTGTTCCATTGCATTCAGAAATAATGAAATCGATACAAATAATATTGTCCAACTATTTAAAGCGGAATCATATAACTGATTATTTGGCGGAAGAGAATGATCAAAGGGAACTAGTCAAATCAGAAGTGGCAAATGTCAATTTCTAGATCTATAGATTCGTACACAACACAAAACATAGTTACATATTCACAGTCAAATCAACCGCAAAAACTCGAAAAATAATTAAAGAAAACTAACCTCTTGTGGAGAAATTATGTTAACTTTCACTAAAGTATTCATATAGCTTTCACCATCAGATATTTGACATAAAATTATGTTGGGAAGCGTCAGATTTATCGCAGCAATGCCAACCTCACATCTTGCTTGGCCTCTACCTGCAGTGATAGCCACTAATGTTCTGCTCTCCATATCTGATGTTTTAGATGAACTGGATTTCTGATTCGATGAATTTGGAACGCTATAAATATGGAAAATTAAACAATTTTTATTATCAAAAATGCAAGGATCTGGGAGTTCCTGATTACATCGACTTCCAAGTCACTCAAAATGTTAGGATTTAGGCCCCGTCATACGATTGTTGTATTGCCCAGGCGAGAGAGAGTTCAACACAGTTTCCTTAGGTACGTTCACTTCCAGCTCGATCGTCCGCGACCTATTGATTTTGGTGCTTTGATGGATGAGCTGGGCTTCACGACGTTAAGTGGTCGCAGGTTCATTAGAAACCTGACAATTTGATATAAGCTGTTGGACAATTTGTTATCGTCTTCCTATCTAACGTGATTTTTGTAAACCGTGCATTAGAAGTTTTCTAACTAAAATTGTACACCCTGTATAATTGTCCATAGTTTAAAAAATGACGATTTCCAAAGATTTTTTACTAATATAATTAGAAGTCGATATAACTATGAGAAAATTTTCCCGAATCAGTTTAAATATAAAGTAACAAGAACTGTTGAAATTATCGAACTCACGCCTTTTATGTGTGTAAGCTGTTCGATATGAAATTCAAAACTATCGAGAACTCCGGAGCTTTCTTAGGACGAAATACTTGATTTCATGTAAGTGGAACAAGACTACGTTAGTTTTACTGTTAGTAGAAACATACACAGAAAGTGAATTTAGACTTTCTCGATGTGAGACATCTATGGAAATTCTTATGTAAAAATGTATAAAATACAGACAAAACAACATCAATCAAGTCCGATAATATGGTCCACCATCCCAAATCTCTCTGCCAGTTTGGCAGTGAAAATCCTACGCTTTGGTCTAATGCAATTATTTTTTATTGCTAATGAAAAGCTGTACCTATAATACGTATATTATAGTATTGCTCAAAATGACTTAGTTTTATAATTAATATACCTAAGCATAACGACCCATACCTTATGTGTTGACGTCCCCAATTTAATTCTGTTGAAGGTGTAGATTGCTTCCTTCTCGGCACAACATTTTTTAGTGGTGGTCCCATATTTGTGGTGCATTTATTAATTGCAAATACACTCTGCTTATTCCGTTTTTGCTTAACTGGCATAGTGCGTTCATTTAAATTCATTTTGAACCTTAACAAACTAATAGGTAGGTACCTACATCAATTTGAATAGATGTTAGGCTCAAAGTACGAAAACAAGCATTGAAGGAAAATATCCCACAGCCATTCTTTACTTTTAAGATAGATATCATGAAAAACGCATTGTGGGACATTTTTTCGATCAATTAGCTTCGTTGTTTGAGCTTAACATACCTATATAACGATAAAATGTTCAAGAATTGAAGATACAAAAAATTTAAAACTAAAAATTCAAAATGTCAATTGTCAATTTTTAGTTTATGTTAGTCCACGGCTTCCTAGATATAATGAGCATACATTAAAATGCCAACGTGCCTAGCCAATCAAAATCTGTATATTATGCGCATGCGGGCAATTCACTTGATGTATTATTTCCGTTTGTTTGGCGCAATACCAAAAAAAAAACAAACATTGAAAATAATTTTGCAAATTTATGCTCAATTTTTCTCATATACCAATCATATTATTCTTTATTTTGTTTAAAAGAGCAATTTTCATTGCTAATATTCTATCTGTGTCGAGTTTTATTTTAAACAGAGGTAAATTTTACCATTTAAAATAACGAATCATGCTTATCTTATTAGGGAGTTTTTGAAACTGTTGTTTCTCACGTATTTAACAATCACGTTATTATAAGCATGCGCACCTGCTTAGTAATAACGTAACTTGCCAATAACTTATAATGCTCTAGACGTTATTGAACTGGCCTTGAAGAAACGAAACTTTTGAAACCCTTATTTGTCAAATAACTAGCGTTCACGTTATGAGTATGCGCCCGTGCTTTGGATTAACGTTATTTAGCTGATAACGGAACACAAGTAGTTTATTATACTCAATTATTTATCAAAATAAAGTTTTTTTTTGGGATTTTATGTTTTTTTTTTTGTGGGAATATATATATTTTTGCAATAAATCATTTATGTTAAAAATATACAGGGTTGAAAAATTGTCACAAAATGTAGTATTATTGACATATTCACAAAATTCTTTTACTTCTGATAGGATTTTTTTTTAGTTTTGGAGATTTTTCTTCAAAACTGTTCTACCAAAGACCTCTCTTAATTGTACCATATAGTCACCCCCTTAAATTTTTAGATACACCCTTTATATAAGAAAACAACAAAATTTTAAAAAAATGTATATTTTTTTATAACAAAATTGCGTATTTAAAAATAAATCTTATTTATTTTGGACGGAATATTTAAGGCACAATAATATTATAATAAAAATAATAAAATATTTTGATCAGTCTAATTACAATTAAATATAATCTAAGCCTGCTTCAAACAAATACAAAGTAAAAAATCATGTAAAATTGAGATTCTTATAACGAAATAAAATTCATCAAATATTGATATTTCTTACAGACATTAAGCAACAAAAAAAGTTGCACAACGTTTCTATGTTCTTCTTCAGTGATTGAAAGAAATAATAATTATTAGGCATTCACTTTCACAATAAAGAATACTGTTGACCTAAATTTCAGAACTTTATGAATTTTGTAAATTACATTTCTTAATGTATATCAGGTAAATGTACTGAGTATCCCATTCATTTTCGATACTTCTACCGGGTATTTCCCCTAATAAAAACAATAAGTTTTATTGTCCGCTTTTACTTTCTTATTGAAGAGGTTAAAAAATGTGCCTATCGAATGTCTATGTAGAATGAAGAAAAAACAACCAGACAGAAACGTCTCAACCCGTTTAAAGGAACGGGAAAGATCAGTCAGACTCCGGAATATAACCACATCAGCACTCACAGAAGATTTTATAGAAACCAGAAACAAGATTGTATTCGAAAATTCCAAGTTGATTGTCAATATAACCGTCTTTTATCGACGTACATACAGCAGTATCGGTTAGCTGAAGAAGCTGATAGGCTGATCAGCGAAACGTTAGTTAGTGTACATTTATCCAGAAGCATTGTTTCTGTATGATTTTTTTAATTTATTTCAAACCCTGCAAGGAGGCTTTTATTCAAAAGTATAACGAAAATGTGTCAACTTTGCATTCGAGAAAATAATATCCATTTTGATAACTTTAGTTTTAAAAAGTCGTGTCGTAACGTTTTTTTTGTTGCTTCAAATAAAGAAAACATAGAGTTATTGGAAATGTTAAATAAGGTCAAGCAGTAATAGTGCCGACCTTATTGTGACGGACGTATGTGTACGCATGCGCATTTGAAATTTTAAATAAGGGAAACGTTAATAAGGTTACTGCTTGTCGATATTATTTGTGCGTGCTTACTGCAGTGCACTATCCTAACCTTATTTCATTATTTACATAAAATAACCTCATTTTTTTCGGTTTTTATCTTTTTTGTCATTGGTAATTGGTAGCTCTCTGTAAACAAACACCAAATTTGTACTTTGCTACTTTGTAGGTTAAATTCTATCAAAGAAAGGGACCACACGCAGGTGCAAGATTAAATAACGCCATTCCAATAACTCTCTAATATGACATATTTTGAAAAATATGTTTGCCTCATTACTGAAAAAGAGTCAGTAGATGCCCACCGTAAAGTGCGAAAATGGGATACCCTGTACGTACAAAAAAGTAATTATTAGAATATGTCGTATAAATTCTACTTTCTAAAATCAATAATATACACTGTACAAGTCTTAGTCCGATACTCATCTGGCTATCAAGAACCATAAACTACTCAGGACTCCCAGCACAAATATAACCTTGGAAACACTGTCATGTGATGAGGTATTACATCCATCTTTCGAATTGCATGTGCAATATTCCATAAAAATATTATAAGTGCCTGTCCTGCTGAGGCAAAATCTTTCGTCACCAATATCACCCAGAAATGCACAACCTCGAAAATATTTCCATACACCATTTACTGAAAAAAAAATCACGTTAGTAAAATAGGTACTTACTTACCTATAGAATTCTAGAATAACGTGTAGTGTAGTAGTAATTTTCAAATAGGAGGACAGTCTGGAAATATCTGTAAGCACAAACTTACGGTAGTTGAACAAAATTCTCGATGGAACCAAAAAAACAAATATAGTCGCGAATTCTAATATACCGCAATTTCTAATGCATCATAAGAAACCACGATTTCTAATGCATCATAAGAAAGCGCGATTTCTAATATAGCCGCGATTTCTAATGCATTATAAGAAGCCGCGATTTCTGATATAGCCCCGATTTCTAATATAGCCGCGACTTCTAATGCATCTAAGATGCCGCGATTACTAATATAGGCGCGATTTCTAATGCATCATAAGAAAGCGCGATTTCTAATGTAGCCGCGATTTCTAATGCATTATAAGAAGCCGCGATTTCTAATATAGCCACGATTTCTAATATAGCCCCGATTTCTAATATAGCCGCGACTTCTAATGCATCATAAGATGCCGCGATTTCTAATATAGGCGCGATTTCTAATGCATCATAAAAAGCCACGATTTCTAATGTACTATAAAGGTAGGTTAGTATGAAAAATATGAGAAATCGGATAAAAATAGATTTTCTTGAAAATTTGTACTCTTATATAGTTTGATACGCTGATTCGAAATATATATATAGATATAACGTGGGGGTGGCAGCAATATTTACAGCAGTATGGAGCTTCAAACGAAGTCAAAACCATAAATGTGTACTAAAGTCTCACTTTGAAAAATTATAAAAAAATAACCAATCCTGTTGCGCGACTGAGCTTTGGATATGTCCATCGGACATCTACTCTGAAGGTATGAGGATATATAAGAAATCGAGAGGGTTTCTAGTAACCCCAGGGTAGGTCATCAAGTAAAAGTCTATACCCCACCAAATATAGATCAACTTTGAAAAATCATAAAAAAATAACCAATCCTGCTGCACACCTGAGCTTTGAATATGTCCATCGGACATCTATTCTGAAGGTATGGGGGTATATAAGAAATCGAGAGGGTTTCTAGTAACCCCAGGGTAGGTCATCAAGTAAAAGTCTATTACCACCAAATATAGATCAACTTTGAAAAATCATAAAAAAATAACCAATCCTGCTGCGCGACTGAGCTTTGGATATGTCCATCGGACATCTATTCTGAAGGTATGAGGGTATATAAGAAATCGAGAGGGTTTCTAGTAACCCCAGGGTAGGTCATCAAGTAAAAGTCTATTACCACCAAATATAGATCAACTTTGAAAAATCATAAAAAAATAACCAATCCTGCTGCGCGACTGAGCTTTGGATATGTCCATCGGACATCTATTCTGAAGGTATGAGGGTATATAAGAAATCGAGAGGGTTTCTAGTAACCCCAGGGTAGGTCATCAAGTAAAAGTCTATACCCCAGCAAATATAGATCAACATTGAAAAATCATAAAAAAATAACCAATCCTGCTGCGCGACTGAGCTTTGGATATGTCCATCGGACATCTATTCTGAAGGTATGAGGGTATATAAGAAATCGAGAGGGTTTCTAGTAACCCCAGGGTAGGTCATCAAGTAAAAGTCTATATACCCCACCAAAAATAGATCAACTTTGAAAAATCATAAAAAAATAACCAATCCTGCTGCGCGACTGAGCTTTGGATATGTCCATCGGACATCTATTCTGAAGGTATGAGGGTATATAAGAAATCGAGAGGGTTTCTAGTAACCCCAGGGTAGGTCATCAAGTAAAAGTCTATACCCCAGCAAATATAGATCAACATTGAAAAATCATAAAAAAATAACCAATCCTGCTGCGCGACTGAGCTTTGGATATGTCCATCGGACATCTATTCTGAAGGTATGAGGGTATATAAGAAATCGAGAGGGTTTCTAGTAACCCCAGGGTAGGTCATCAAGTAAAAGTCTATATACCCCACCAAAAATAGATCAACTTTGAAAAATCATAAAAAATAACCAATCCTGCTGCGCGACTGAGTTTTGGATATGTCCATCGGACATCTATTCTGAAGCTATGACCGTATATAAGACAGCGAGAGGGTTTCTAGTAACCCCAGGATAGGTCATCAAGTAAAAGTCTATACCCCACCAAATATAGATCATCTTTGAAAAATCATAAAAAAATAACCAATCCTGCTGCGCGACTGAGCTTTGGATATGTCCATCGGACAATCTATTCTGAAGCTATGAGGGTATATAAGAAATCGAGAGGGTTTCTAGTAACCCCAGGGTAGGTCATCAAGTAAAAGTCTATACCCCACCAAATATAGATCAACTTTGAAAAATCATAAAAAAATAACCAATCCTGCTGCGCGACTGAGCTTTGGATATGTCCATCGGACATCTATTCTGAAGGTATGAGGGTATATAAGAAATCGAGAGGGTTTCTAGTAACCCCAGGGTAGGTCATCAAGTAAAAGTCAATACCCCACCAAATATAGATCAACTTTGAAAAATCATGAAAAAATAACCAATCCTGCTGCGCGACTGAGCTTTGGATATGTCCATCGGACATCTATTCTGAAGGTATGAGGGTATATAAGAAATCGAGAGGGTTTCTAGTGACCCCAGGGTAGGTTATCAAGTAAAAGTCTATTACCACCAAATATAGATCAACTTTGAAAAATCATAAAAAAGTAACCAATCCTGCCGCACACCTGAGCTTTGGATATGTCCATCGGAAATCTATTCTGAAGCTATGAGGGTATATAAGAAATCTAGAGGGTTTCTAGTAACCCCAGGGTAGGTCATCAAGTAAAAATCTATACCCCACCAAATATAGATCAACTTTGAAAAATCATAAAAAAATAACCAATCCTGCTGCGCGACTGAGCTTTGGATATGTCCATCGGACATCTATTCTGAAGCTATGAGGGTATATAAGAAATCGAGAGGGTTTCTAGTAACATCAGGGTAGGTCATCAAGTAAAAGTCAATACTCCACCAAATATAGATCAACTTTGAAAAATCATGAAAAAATAACCAATCCTGCTGCGCGACTGAGCTTTGGATATGTCCATCGGACATCTATTCTGAAGGTATGAGGGTATATAAGAAATCGAGATGGTTTCTAGTAACCCCAG
Organism: Apoderus coryli; assembly: GCA_911728435.2. Taxonomy (NCBI): domain Eukaryota; kingdom Metazoa; phylum Arthropoda; class Insecta; order Coleoptera; family Attelabidae; genus Apoderus; species Apoderus coryli. The sequence continues at coordinate 10,031,155 of OU452215.1, read as the reverse complement.
GGTAGGTCATCGAGTAAAAGTCTATACCCCACCAAATATAGATCAACTTTGAAAAATCATAAAAAAATAACCAATCCTGCTGCGCGACTGAGCTTTGGATATGTCCATCGGACATCTATTCTGAAGCTATGAGGGTATATAAGAAATCGAGAGGGTTTCTAGTAACCCCAGGGTAGGCCATCAAGTAAAAGTCTATACCCCACCAAATATAGATCAACTTTGAAAAATCATAAAAAAATAACCAATCCTGCTGCGCGACTGAGCTTTGGATATGTCCATCGGACATCTATTCTGAAGGTATGAGGGTATATAAGAAATCGAGAGGGTTTCTAGTAACCCCAGGGTAGGTCATCGAGTAAAAGTCTATACCCCACCAAATATAGATAAACTTTGAAAAATCATAAAAAAATAACCAATCCTGCTGCACACCTGAGCTTTGGATATGTCCATCGGACATCTATTCTGAAGCTATGAGGCTATATAAGAAATCGAGAGGGTTCCTAGTAACCCCGGGGTAGGTCATCAAGTAAAAGTCTATACCCCACCAAATATAGATCAACTTTGAAAAATCATAAAAAAATAACCAATCCTGGTGCGCGACTGAGCTTTGGATATGTCCATCGAATATCTATTCTGAAGGTATGAGGGTATATAAGAAATCGAGAGGGTTTCTAGTAACCCCAGGGTAGGTCATCAAATAAAAGTCTATACCCCACCAAATATAGATCAACTTTGAAAAATCATAAAAAAATAACCAATCCTGCTGCGCGACTGAGCTTTGGATATGTCCATCGGACATCTATTCTGAAGGTGTGAGGATATATAAGAAATCAAGAGGGTTTCTAGTAACCTTAGGGTAGGTCATCTAGTAAAAGTCTATACCCCAACAAATATAGATCAACTTTGAAAAATCATGAAAAAATAACCAATCCTGCTGCGCGACTGAGCTTTGGATATGTCCATCGGACATCTATTCTGAAGGTATGAGGGTATATAAGAAATCGAGAGGGTTTCTAGTGACCCCAGGGTAGGTTATCAAGTAAAAGTCTATTACCACCAAATATAGATCAACTTTGAAAAATCATAAAAAAGTAACCAATCCTGCCGCACACCTGAGCTTTGGATATGTCCATCGGAAATCTATTCTGAAGCTATGAGGGTATATAAGAAATCTAGAGGGTTTCTAGTAACCCCAGGGTAGGTCATCAAGTAAAAATCTATACCCCACCAAATATAGATCAACTTTGAAAAATCATAAAAAAATAACCAATCCTGCTGCGCGACTGAGCTTTGGATATGTCCATCGGACATCTATTCTGAAGCTATGAGGGTATATAAGAAATCGAGAGGGTTTCTAGTAACATCAGGGTAGGTCATCAAGTAAAAGTCAATACTCCACCAAATATAGATCAACTTTGAAAAATCATGAAAAAATAACCAATCCTGCTGCGCGACTGAGCTTTGGATATGTCCATCGGACATCTATTCTGAAGGTATGAGGGTATATAAGAAATCGAGATGGTTTCTAGTAACCCCAGGGTAGGTCATCGAGTAAAAGTCTATACCCCACCAAATATAGATCAACTTTGAAAAATCATAAAAAAATAACCAATCCTGCTGCGCGACTGAGCTTTGGATATGTCCATCGGACATCTATTCTGAAGCTATGAGGGTATATAAGAAATCGAGAGGGTTTCTAGTAACCCCAGGGTAGGCCATCAAGTAAAAGTCTATACCCCACCAAATATAGATCAACTTTGAAAAATCATAAAAAAATAACCAATCCTGCTGCGCGACTGAGCTTTGGATATGTCCATCGGACATCTATTCTGAAGGTATGAGGGTATATAAGAAATCGAGAGGGTTTCTAGTAACCCCAGGGTAGGTCATCGAGTAAAAGTCTATACCCCACCAAATATAGATAAACTTTGAAAAATCATAAAAAAATAACCAATCCTGCTGCACACCTGAGCTTTGGATATGTCCATCGGACATCTATTCTGAAGCTATGAGGCTATATAAGAAATCGAGAGGGTTCCTAGTAACCCCGGGGTAGGTCATCAAGTAAAAGTCTATACCCCACCAAATATAGATCAACTTTGAAAAATCATAAAAAAATAACCAATCCTGGTGCGCGACTGAGCTTTGGATATGTCCATCGAATATCTATTCTGAAGGTATGAGGGTATATAAGAAATCGAGAGGGTTTCTAGTAAGCCCAGGGTAGGTCATCAAATAAAAGTCTATACCCCACCAAATATAGATCAACTTTGAAAAATCATAAAAAAATAACCAATCCTGCTGCGCGACTGAGCTTTGGATATGTCCATCGGACATCTATTCTGAAGGTGTGAGGATATATAAGAAATCAAGAGGGTTTCTAGTAACCTTAGGGTAGGTCATCTAGTAAAAGTCTATACCCCAACAAATATAGATCAACTTTGAAAAATCATAAAAAAATAACCAATCCTGCTGCGCTACTGAGCCTTGGATATGTCCATCGGACATCTATTCTGAAGGTATGAGGGTATATAAGAAATCGAGAGGGTATCTAGTAGGTCATCAAGTAAAAGTCTATACTCCACCAAATATAGATCAACTTTGAAAAATCATAAAAAAATAACCAATCCTGCTGCGCGACTGAGCTTTGGATATGTCCATCGGACATCTATTCTGAAGGTGTGAGGATATATAAGAAATCAAGAGGGTTTCTAGTAACCCCAGGGCAGGTCATCGAGTAAAAGTCTATACCCCAACAAATATAGATCAACTTTGAAAAATCATAAAAAAATAACCAATCCTGCTGCGCGTCTGAGCTTTGGATATGTCCATCGGACATCCATTCTATATCTATCAAGGTATGTGTGAGATCGAGATAGGTTCTAGTAATCCCAGAAGGTCATTAAGTAAGGGTCTGCATACAGCTCTTTTGGAGTATACTGGGAAGCTTATTTATTGCGTTGTAGTTGAACGTAAAAAATAAATAAATAAATGTTGCGGGTAAACATTTTTGCAGGTGGCGTTTACCTTTAGAACTAGGGAACTTGGGCTGTCTCTAGTGTAGGGGGGAGAGGTACCTGTGCTAATATCTGAGACTAAGTGATGCACAAATGATCCATTAATGAAAGAGTTAAACGCTATACCCAGGATCGAGTTGCAGACGTTTATCGAGGAGGAGTGTAGACGAATAAATAAGAGTTTACTAGTTGTTTAATAGGATGAACGAAGTCTAAGTTTACCTTTCTGTCGGATTTTCCTACACATTTTAGATGACTGAGTTTTCGGATCTAATTCATTGTATATATACGCTGGTGCATTCAGTTGATCACAATCCGTAATTGCGAATGTCGTATTATCAAAGGGATCTGCACATTTCGAATCTGCATCAGAACGGCAGTCCCAGCATTTAATACACATACCTAGAAGAAAACATTATTAAATAGTGTATTAGACAGAACGAAATAATAATATCAATCTCTTATTGAAATAAAAGTATTCACTACACAAATATCTGTCTATATTGAGTCTTTAAGTTAGGCTTGTTTCGAACAGCACCGCTCATCATCAATGGCTTTTATATTTTTATGCTACGTCAACAATTCCGGTTATGCAGCATGAATAATGGAGGTTAAATAATACGCCAGGCTTAGCTAGAATCGGTAACCAATCCTTAACAAGAAATGCTAGAGGACCATCAGATACTAAAATCATCTTGTTTGTAGATTTTTAACAACGTTGTAGGGAAGGTAAACATTCCAGTGGAGCCTGAACAGTTCTCAGGAAATAAAAAGGTAACAAGATTAGTTCAATTTAAAAAGTTCTTCGCCAACGATTATGGAAATTAGTATTTAGGAACTTAAAACTCAACTTACCATAGTGGCTAATGCTCAAAGTTAGAGAAATAATTATTACCAAATTCATATTATTATTACTTATATTCCTTTGAGAAATGAGAACACTTGTTAGTTGTCGACTAACAAACTTGATTGCTTTAATTTACGGTACCTAATTTACTTGGGCGTTGTTGCTTTCTCAATTTTTAATAACCAATAACAATCACAACTATTTAAAGGCGTTATTCTAAGGTTATTCCTCTACAGCTACAAAAGAACAAAGCTGGGCTGGGTTGACGTAACATGATCACCTATAGCTCACTTCACTTCCCAATAGACGCGAACTATCAGCAATTTTAACTCTCCTGTATGTCACCTTTTTCTTGTTACAAATTTGATTAACAGTTAACTAATTAATTAAATTATTAAAATTCACCTGGAAATCGTTCATAGCCAATAACAATTTATTTTGTCAGTTTGTCACTCAGAAAAATAAACAAATATTTTTCTGAGGTTTGCGTTAGCAAGGGAGGTGAGCGGTAGGTGATCATGTTACATCAGCCCAGGTGATTTGAGTCAAAGATTTAGACATAAGAAAAATTTAAATTTTAGATTTAATTTTAACCATGCAGCAATATAGCCAGGGATATGCTGAATATAGCCATACGGAAGCAACACTTAACTTCCTTATTCTGTGGTGTAGTTTTTGTTTGTCTGTCATACTGCATTCTAATTGGTTAGAATTAATCATTGATATGCAAAGTGGGGAGAATGAGCGTCAACACGCGGAAATTTTCTAATCACAGGGTTCGCCATCTTCTAGTTTAGGCTTGCAGGGTATGGTCAAATTTCTTTTTACGATACGAGGACCGTTCATAAATTGTAGGTTAATAATTACAAAAACAACTGAGAGCAATAATAATTCTTGCAATTATTTGCAGGACAGAAGTATTAAAGAAAACAAGTGTTGTTCGAGGTAACATTTAATATTGGAAATATGCGATATAAAAGAAAACACAAAATTTGTAATTTATTTATTTATTTATTCATTTACGGACTTAAGTCCATTATACATAACACAAATATAAATTTAATTACATCAAGATTACAGAACCATAAAAAACAATAATACAATAATAAGCATACAGCTAAAAAACTCAAACATCTTGAAGAGCCGAACATAAAAATGAAATATCAAACAATAACACATTAATAACAATAAAACAAAATGTCTTAGCGAATGTGATGACTTTGTCGCAAACCCTTAACAAACTCACCGTAAGGTGAAAAAAAATCGAGATCCGGATCGACAGCCAGGTGACGATTAGCCGCTCTCAAAACTCGTGGAATAAATCCATGAGACGTACAATTTCTGCGACAGAACGGCTCATGAAACAGCCGAGTACCTCTGACCCGACGCACTGGAACGCGAAAGGTAATCTCGCACAATAAGTGCGAAGAGGAGACTAAACCATTCAACACCCTGTACAAAACAATCAGATCCTTCACGCTTCTCCGCTCAGCCAAAATGGTCAATCTCAAATCATCGCACAGTGAAAAGTAGTCGTAAGTATAATCTGGCGGTGGAGGACGTCCAAGCTTAAAATGCATAAATCTTAAAAATTTATGCTGAACCCTCTCAATACTGTCCACATGACTTGCGTAAGACGGATTCCAAACCGCCGATGCATATTCCAAATGTGGTCTGACCAATGCATTGTATAGTAGTCTAATCGATCTTATATATCTGTGAAATTAGAAGTAATACGTTTAATAAATCCTAACATTTTCAATGCCTTAGCTGTCATGCAATTTATGTGATCCACAAAGGTCAAGGAATGATCTATCCTAACACCAAGATCAACCACAAAAGTCCTACAAGTCAAGCGAGTGTCGGAGATAACGTACTCATATAAGAAAGGCTCCCTCGCACGATGAAAACCCACATAGAAACACTTTGAAGCAATAAGCACCATTTCATTTCGGTCACACCAATGCATAAGTCTAATCAGATCATCCTGCAGCAAATAACAATCCGTCGCACAGCCAATCCTACGCTAAAATTTAAGATCATCTGCAAACAATTTAAAATTACTATAAAGAAAACATCGTTCAATATCATTAATAAACAAATTAAATAAGAGTGGTCCCAAATGTGAACCTTGGGGCACAACTGATGAAACATGAATAGGTCGTGACTGGAATTCATTCACACGCACAATCTGCGATCTGTCCTGCAAATAACTCTGTATCCAGCGAAAAATGCCAACCGGTAAGCCTGTCAAGTGAAGCTTGCGCATCAGCAACCGGTGGTTCACCCTATCAAAGGCCTTGGAGAAATCGGTGTAGATCGAATGTACCTGGCATCCCTCTCCCAAGGCACGACACAAATCGTTTGAATACTCAAGCAGGTTAAGCTCTGCTGACCTTCGCGAAACAAATCCGAACTGCTGGTCGTTAACAAGTGGTTCCAAAATGAGCTTTAAGTGTTTAGTTAATATCTTCTCAAATAATTTGGGTATAGCGTTGATGATAGAAATGGGTCTATAATTAGATATCTCACTCTTGTTACCAGATTTAAAGATTGGCGCCACAAAACTAACCTTCCAACGACTAGGAAAGTGACCAAACTGGATGGAGGCATTAAAAATTATATGTAGAGGACGGGACAGTGCAAAACTGCAACACCATCAGGACCAGACCCCTTATTGATATTCATCGTACTAAGCTCATCAAATATGTCTGCAATGTTTATGTGATAATCGCCCAGTCGATCCCGCTGCCCCGGCAAGCAAGAAGCGCCACCCAAGGAATCAGCATCCCCAGGGGAATAGACGGACTCAAAGTAGGCAGCGAATAGATCCACCAACTCTTGGCCATCGTTGCTAATGCTGGAATTATAGGATACTTGCAATGGTATTTGACCTGAATTCCTCTTTGAATTAACAAACCTCCAAAATGCCGCAACATTATCAGACAACTCACCCTCAATGGAACGGACTCATTATAACAAGATCGCGATAACCTTTGACATTCCGATCTAAGCCTACAGAAATCCTCATAGTCATCGCGCGAACCCGATAATTTATAACGCTTATGAGTCCTCTTTTTAGCTAAAATTGTTTGCTTAAAATCAAAAGAATACCACCTTGGAAATTTAATTGAACTACACTTTTTCTTAGGTACAAATAAATCAAGCGACTCATACAACACACATCATGACCCACACTTTGGGCAAAGATTAATGTTTGTGTAGATTAATCTTTGCCAGAGAACAACTCTGTCTTTGCTTTGGGAAACATTGCCAATACGCTTCCTGGAGAAAGACACAACCTAACCTATGTAATTATAGTAATATTGGTTTGCTTTTTTACATTAATGTATATTACCCTTTATAATCTCTTTTATAGCTCTTGCAGGTTCAATAACACTGGAATAGCAGTCAAACAAAGGGCTGTAAAAGCTGACGTTAACAAACACACCCTCATTTTTATTGTAATTGTAATATACAGGGATATCTATGCACAACCCGCCTTTTCATTAATAGCTTACGAGCAAGTTGTTCCTGTATAGACATTTAAGGGTTTGACAAAAAGAGTTCAAACTCTATAATGAAAATGAAAATGCAGAAAGATATGAGGTCATTCAAAAAGGCCATAGCATGACACATAGATGGCGTTACTAGACTTTTTCCCATATGATTTTTATTTAGTACTAACCTTCCTTCAAACGATACGTGTATAAATTTGACAGCAATCTGACTTTTGATTCGTCAGTTAGCCCTCGACTTCTGTCTCTTATAAATAAACAAAACCCGCGCCTAGGCCTCGTATTTTCAAATTCGTTTACTGCTTGCAGCTGCAGTTGGAAGAAAATAAAGGGCCGCGCCAAAGTGATCCTTCTATCCCGGTATTTATACCGGGTGTCCCACCGATCGATTATGGAGAACTACACTGTGGAACAATTTGAAAATCTGGTGTGCTACTTAGGTCGACGGGACCAATTTGGCTAAAATGTTTTCAAGAATCTAGCACTTCCGGTTATACCGGAAATGGGTGTCAACTTCCTTATTTGAAATGCGACCCTATATAAATTATATTTTTTTTGGATTCTCTTTGTAATTCTAAACATATTTCATGCATAATGTGTTATACCTATCGCCAGCCGTTTTCAAAATATTGGAATTTTTATGTCAAAAATGACGTTTTCAGAATAAAGAATAATAAAAAATTTTTTTATATGGAAGCTTTAATAATTTAATTGGTTAGAATATCCTAGGAGATATAGACCTACTTTAGCCGCCTACGTATATTTTTTTAGCAAATAAATAGTACTAAACTTCGACTGAAGAAGATAGACAAAAGGAAACCCTCAAAGGTCAAAACAAACAAAGGAGAGGGTAAACAAGGAAATCAAAACTATATTTGAAGACAACTACCAAGAAACAGAAATAGAAGACCTATGGAATAAAATAAAAGTATCAATAACCTCCGTCACAAAAGAAAAGCTAGGACCGGCTGGACGGTAAAAAGACAACAATGGATGACAGACTCTATCTTGGAACTTATGGAAGAAAGAAGACAACACAGAAACAGAGACAATATAAAATACAAGGAATTACATAGAAGAGTCCTCAGAACAATCAAAGACGCCAAGGAACGCTGGCTACAAGAAAAATGTGTCGAAATCGAGATCTTACAACAAAAACACGACAGCTTTAACCTCCATAAGAAAATAAAGGAAGCAACAGGAAGACACCAAAGACGGGGTCCAGGAATAATCTTGGATTCGAATGACAACATTATTACCGAGACTGACAAAAAGCATACAAGATGAAGCAAAGCAAACATCGATAATATGTCCGTCAGTGTCGGCGAAGAAGGACCTATCATCACACAGGAGGAAGTAGAATCAGCTATTAAACGACTAAAAAACAACAAAGCTCCTGGACCAGACCAACCTCTTCAACAAGATTTACACAGGCAGTCAAATGCCAAATGACTGGCTGTTGTCAACATTCATCCCGCTCCCCAAAAAGACAAATGCACACAACATTACGTTGTCTTCTTCAGGCAACAGAATCTTCTTTTTTTTTATAATTTCGTACAACATCTTTTCATTTTGACCAAGACATTAATAAGTACCAGAAAATTCAGATCATTTCTGTTTAGTATTGGGCATTTAGATGAATTAATGGTATGGAGTTTTATTGAAATAAAAATACTTTATTTCAAGTTTCAAAACAACGTTTCGACACCAAGTAACCGTTGTCTTGTTCAGGCTTTCAGCTCTTTCATACAGCATCCTCGTAGTATTGTTTATAATAAATTCCATTAAAGTACCATAAAAAAAGTTCAAGAAATGATTATATTTGCAATGATAAATTTAGATGAATGACGACTAACAATAATTAATATTTATTATTCATAAAAAGTTATTGGTTCAAAGCATAAATTAATCATATTTCCGTTTCTTAAAAAATAAGTATGGTATATACCTACGCCCTTGAAAGAAATATTAATTAATTAAATGGAATAGTTTGGTGGTAGGGCGCAACACGCATCATGAAAGCACGTCTGTCTTATTAAAAGAGCGCGTTATTGGAAAAATTGCTCAATTTTGTTTTGCCTCTTCACTACTATTATTGCTCTGTAACAAACAAAGTGGTGTTCCTTTGCTGTTTACCACGACGTTTATAATTGGACATAATTAGTTAATTAGCAGGTTAATAATTAAGTTACTGTGAGGTGAAAGATGTGTCATCAAGTTGTCCTGTGCTTAATATTGGCATTAATACAGAATGGTACGTAATTATTATCTATTTATGTTATAATTTGAAAAAATAGTCCAATTTTGGTGACGAAATAAAAGTCGAATCTCCACAAAAATAAATTTTATAGAAATCCTTATTAATGGCCAGACATAAATAAATGAATAAATGATTTAATATCCAAAAAAAAAAAAATGAAATGAAACCATACAATGCAAATTACAATCAATCTTAATCAAACTTAATAATTATTAGTACAGAAACCAACAGAATTATTTATTTTTTCTTGCATAAAAGGTGAGAGTTTGGCTAAATGCCATTCTACCACTCTACTTGTAAATAAATGAATTAATAATTATTTATGCGCATAAAAGAGAAAGAAAGAAAGAAGAAAAAAAAATAAATTAAATTAAATTAAATAACAAATTAAATTAAAAAAATTAAAAATTGAATGTAAACTATACAAATGTGACATCACATATCACGCAATCAATAATCACATCACTCCACCCTATGATTTACATAATTCGGAACTCAATCTAGTTCCATCACCAGTGGCAGAATAGGACAAACTTCAGAGAATTAACAAATCCAAGTTTGGTTATATTGTATTAATAAAATTAAACTCGTTATTTTTTTCGAATATTAAAAAATTTCATAAATTATGATCCATCAAAAGAAAAACTAGATAAAACAAAGACAGTTTACTTTTTATCTTTTTTAGCTCTCCATATAATATTTATGTAAATATGTATATATGGAGACTATTAGTTTCATGAAAACTTTTTTTTTTTTAATTTCACCGGAAATACTTGTTTTTGGTCATTTTATACATAAATAAGTATTTTTAAATTTCAAATATAACATATTTGTTTTACATTTAAATATGGAGAGCTATTCGTGCCTCGAGGGCAACAGTTTATTTTTATTAATACAAAACAGAGTGATTCATTATGGTTGCAATGAACGAAAATTGGAGATTCCTGAAAGTAATTCAAGCATTTTTTGCCATTGAACCCATGTCCGCAAATGCTTCGTTATCGAGATACAGGGTGTCCAAATTTAGTGGTCAAATTAGCTTTTCTGTTCATTTCTCAAAAACTAGCTAACCGATTTTGACAAAATTTGGGGACCGATAACCTAAATTGTTTTAAATTACTACTTTTTTAAAAAGAGCAACTTATAAGCTACAAAGTTAATAACGTCGATGTTGTGATTTCTACCATTTTTATGGAAACCGATAAATTGCAAGTTAATGGTAGATTTAAATCAAAATAACGTTTACCAGAAAACAAAATGAAAAATCAATGTTGCCGTGGAAAACGATTTAATAATAACAAATTACTTAACAACAAATTTTAAGGCCTATCAGTACAAGGCCACTCAATGGAACCTTCCAAACCAATCCAATTGTTTCCAAACAGTTGATTTAAAACTTCTGTTACTTTTTTATTTATTTATTTATTCTCCAAATGACATTACAAAATGTATAGAAGTCGTCAACGTAAAAAAAACTCAAATTTTAAATATATACATACAATATTTACAATCTTCACATATAAAATAACACATAATTGTAACTTCACAAAGACTATTAAACATTTAATGTATAAGACACATGTCAAAACACAACAGTTTCTAAATAACAGTTACTCGGGCATCCCGAGAAAAATACTCGTTAACAGAATATATCGCCTCAGATACAAGAAACGACTTTAGTAACACTGAGAACTTCTTAATTTCGTTTATAGACTTCAAGTTATCTGCCAGTTTATTATAGATCATGATCCCCCGGCAATAAATTGACCTCTGAGTCAAATTGTAAATTGTTAAACTTGTTTATGTGTAAGTCGTTTCGACTCCTTGTATTTACAGTGTGTATATCACGGGTTTGTGGAAAATTCTTTAAATTTTTTTGAATAAAAATACATACTTCATAAATGTATAGAGCGTATATCGTTAAAATATTAAATTTCTGAAACACGGGCCTACAACTCTGTCTGTGGGAAGCCCAGCTATGCATCTAATAATTCTTTTTTGCTTTACAAATATATCATGCGTCATGGTAGAGTCACCCCATAAAAATACCCCGTACCTGAGGCGCGACTTCACTTGTGCATAGTAAAGCATCAACAACTGACCCTGATCCAAGACTGACTTCAGTGAGTTCATCAGATAAAAGGATGAATTTAACTGACCCACCACTCTCTCACAATGAAGCTTCCAGGTTAAACCGCTATCCATCCGAACACCCAAGAAATCCACATAACATGAGGCAGCAATCTCATCACCGCCAACTCTTACAGCAAGAGGCTGACATGTGCTTGGTCTAGCACTAAACCTCATCAATTTCGTCTTTGATGAGTTAAAATAAAAGCAATTTTTCTCGAAGAACGCGCAAAACTTCCGAGAAGTACAGCAGAATCCTCCTGAAGTTCATCTCTTGAAACATTCGAAACAATGAAAGATATATCATCCGCAAAAGCTGTTAAAGGGACATCTGGAGTCACTGAGAATATCTCATTAAAGTACAACACAAATAAAACTGGTCCCAGTACCGAGCTCTGGGGCACACCGATGTGAGTATAGGTTGGTCTAGAATTCACAGTCCGTCTGTGAGTCGCATAGGTATGGGTGATACTGACGTACTGCTGCCTATCACTCAAGAATGTCTTAATCCAATTCAATGCCGGTCCCGTAATTCCATAGCCAGATAAACGAGCCAATAGAATTTCATGATTCACACAATCAAAGGCTTTACTGAGATCGCAGAAAATCCCAGCTGGACCCTCCCCTCGTTCTATATATCTCAAAATCTCTCCGTACACTGACTCTATAGCTGTCTGTGTAGATTTCCCACTCTGAAACCCATGCTGTCTTCGTGAAATAATATTATTTCTACTCAAGAAAATACTTAGTCTGTCGAGAAAACAAATCTCAAAAAGCTTCGAAAATGACGATGAAATAGTCACAGGTCTATAATTTTCTAACTTATGTATGTTTCCTTTTTTATATATGGGAATTACTTTACCTATTTTGAGCATACTTGGAAAATTTCCACTACAAAAAGATAAGTTCACAAGACACGCAAAAGGTTTAGATATTTCAACAATAATATACCTTATTAAAAATGGTGGGATTTCATCTACTCCAGCGGACCGCTTGTTTTTAAGTTTATTCATTATTAATTCATAAAACTTGTCTAATACGATGCGCAAGGGCTCTGTCATGTTGATACCACATGTTTTGAACAATATTCAGAGGTACATCCTCAATAAATTCGGGTCGGCGGTTGTGTAGGAAAAGACTATTGATTTGAGTTTAAATGCCCATTAATTACGAACAACGGCAATAATTGATTCTTCAACATGCCACCCCAAACATTGATACTAAAACGTTCTTGAAAATTTCGCAGCCTAATAGCACGAGCGTGGTTCATTATGGTCTGTATATATGCCATCTCTAGTAATAGCTGCTTCATATGACCAGAGCACTTTCTCTAAAAATCTTTCATCTTCTTGATTCTATATCTACTCCAATGAACAGTTAATGAAAGCCAAATAAATGCAGATTATTTTGTCAAAATCGGTTAGCTAGTTTTTGAGATATGAACAAAAAAGTTAATTTGACCACTAAATTTGGACACCCTATATCTCGGTAACGAAGCATTTGCGGACATGGGCAAAAATTGCTCAGATTACTTTCAGGAATCTCCAGTTTTCGTTTGTTGCAACCATAATGAATCACCCTGTATTGATTTGCTTTATAAGCAGTGAAGCGCGCCGATCGCAGGAAACTGTACCTTAGAACCCAAAAATGACAAGTACGAGCGTTTCTTTCAACAATTATTTTATTAAATTTATGTGTGACTATACGTTCTCATTGTATGGGGCGAATTGGGGTGAAATCAACCCTAGAATCTGTTGTTTATACGGTTGCCAGTTCAGTTTTTGTATTTATACGTTCCTGAATTTACATATTTTCTCATAGTTATGGCATTAACTAGTATTGTTAGCCACTTTACCAATTGTCTCTCTTAATTTTAATAAATATTCGATGTACCTAAGTATTATTACATTAAAAGCCTACCCCTATAACATGGTAATTTGGATTTATTGGTAATAAAATGTCACAGACCTTTAACTTTTCGACAACGACATAATTACCATAATACAAAAGATGAACCGTAATCTTCTAAATAATACTGAAATGTACATACCTAACAATAACTCAACAATTTATTGTAATCTCTTTTTGTATCAATTAGGTGCTTGATTAAATTATTAGGTCTATCTACATAGTGTAGGTACCTAAATTGCTGCTTAACATAAGGGGTGATGTTATTACAAATACTAGTCAGATAAACCAAAAAAATAAATTTATATTAAATTGATAAACATTATAATTATTTACAATTTGAGTATTAATGACCATGAGCGTAGCCATCAGGGTGTTCCGCAGAGTGGGGCAAGAAAACGAGGGAGGTTCTTAACATAAAAAAATTATTAAAAAAACATGTTGGGTTTATAACTCATATACGTATTTTATTTTAGCATTAACTTTCTAGAATTATGGCTAAACTTGGACAAAATTTCTTTTTCAAACTGATCCTTCGGCATTCTTCTTCTTCCCGCATATCGGTGGGTCAGAATTGACTTTAAATATTAATAAATGTAAATTTGTCATATTTTCGAAATCGCAAACTGTTTTTGAATATCGCTATCAGCTGAGTGACACTGCGCTTGAGTCTTGTGATGTTGTCAGGGATCTTGGAGTTTACGTCGACACTGAATTGTCATTTAATTATCATATTCAAAGTATTACCCGAGATGCACTACGCATGCTTGGCTTTTTGTTTCGTGTTATCAAAGATTTTAGTGATGTTGAATGTGTAACCAATTTGTATTGTGCTCTGGTAAGATCTAAGCTTGAGTACACATCTATAATATGGTCTCCCATTTACCAATCTCATGCAGGACACATTGAATACATACAGCGCAAATTCCTTAAATATTTAGCGTTTAAAATTGACGGTAGATTCCCATGTAGAGGATTCGATCATAGAGCACTGCTCGATCGCTTTCAAATGGTTTCGCTGGCTGCTCGCAGAGTGTATGCCGGACAAAACATTTACAACTGGTTGCAAAAATGCAGAATATTTTCCTATTAAGCAGACGCTAACAATATACTCAGAATTTGAAGCAGCAGAATGAATTTGAATAGCTGCATTGCCATCAGTTGAGATCGTTATTAAAGCTCCCTAAAAATGGCGATGCTTCTGTATGTATCGGCACGTTTGGAACGAATTTTCTCCGAATTGGGGATCCTCGAAAAAATCGTATTATTTCTTTTATTGTGGCAACTGCTACTTATAGATCTTGATATATCTTGTGCCCATACACTAATGGGCCACCCGGTATATTTGGTCTGCATGCTTTTTGTTGTGGTATTATAAGTATGAGAACTCTATTCATAATAGTTTAGGTATGTACGTTTTTATTTGGATTGTATCTTAATAGTTGTTCTTAAAAAGTAAACGCTTAAGATTTAAAATTTCTGTAATGTTCTATAAAAGTATTTATTATTAGGTACTTAAAGCATAGCTAATAGTTAATGTAACATAATTTAGTGTTAGAAGCTTTTATTATAAAAAACATAGTACTTTAGAGCCAGCGGTTCTCAAACATTTTAAATCGTGTAGCTATTAGTTATGAGGAAAATGATTCATTCACACGTATTGCTGATCTAACAAATGTTTCAAAAGAATAAAAACTGTGTGCCGCCATTGCGCACGATTGGCCAAAAACACAATGTGTGTCCAAATCAAACGAGTTCTTGGGGTTGTTCAGCCGCAATCCAAACGAGTTTTTGCACAGTTTCGTTACCGTGTATGAGACATGGATCCATCACACCACACCAGAGACCAAGCAACAATCGACTGGTTCTAATTTTTTGTTTGATGTGATATTTTGCACACCCTGTATTAATATTTATCAAAACAGTTCAAGGTTCTCATAAAATGTCTATTTTTGAGATAGCAATAATATCTAAATCAATTAATAAGGTTTCCTTATAGGATAATGTTTTACTAAATATAGTAACGAATCAAATTACTTAATTTTAAGTCCTGTGTCAAATTTCATCCAATCACCTCTGGATTACAGCGATAATACCCTACATGTGGTGTTTTCAGTTTGGTGTTTTTTTTACTAAAAATTAATTAAACGTCAAACTGACAACTGGTTTAAAAATGTCGCGAAGATTTGATATTGCATCTAACGATGCAATAATATACCAAAAAATACAATCAAACCAAAAAAATATGTATGGAAAATATTTCTCGAGTTTTGTGCGACCAGAGAATACCTACGAACTGAATGCTGAAACGAGTTTGCATAATTTGGCTAATATATTGAAAGATTAAGCGGTAAATATGAGAAAGGCTGACGGAACTGAATATAGAGAAGCAACTGTACAAACAATTTGGAATACTACCAGTAGGCTATTCCAGGAAAAATACTTCAATGACTTCAAAATTGTATTCGACCCGTTTACCAGTGTGATATTCAAAAATGCGCGAGATGCAAGAAATGCAAAACGTAAAAGATTACAGCAGGATCCAAACAAACGAAAATGCAGTTCATCAAATTTGAGTTCAAGTGATTTGGCTAGAATCATTGGATTATGGGAAGAATGTACACCAGAAGGTTTACAAAAATTTTTTTACCATATTGTAGCTGTAGAGTTAGCTTGGCGAGGTGGTGAACCAGCTGATTGCCTTATAGATTATTTCACGATTGAGAAAAATAATGATGGAACGCCAACGAACAGAATTGAATACAATCCAATATTCAGTAAACAATGCCAAGGAGGATCGAAAAGTTGTACAAATAGTAAGTGGCTTGTTCCAAATATTGCAAACGAAAGTGCATGCCCTGTTCGGTTATTCCATAAATTATTGCCCAAAAGGAGGAAAAATATTACTTCCAGTCGCCTTTCTTGAGACCAAATCGTTTCTGGATATCCGAAAGTCACACATGGTTTGACAATATACTGGTAGGCAAGAACACAATTAATATGTGGACCAAATCATCCGCGCAAGTTTTTGTTTTGAACACTAAGTGTAAAAAGATATCCAATCATTCGAACAGATCAACTGCAGTTAGTCTTCTTCCAATTTAACATTTACCAATTGTACTTACCACAACTGTAGCTTTAAATAAAAATGAATAATATTTGTTTGATTAAAACTAATACATTTTGTATTGAAAATTATTAAACGTCAGATTGACAATCAAATTTTTGATATCTACACAGTAAAAAATTATCTTATCGAATACTCCTCGGGTCTTGATAAATACTCAAAATTTTGTCATAGAGAATCTTTCAAGCGAGTTGCTCAAGGATAATAGCCCTCGGCCTGCGGCCTTGGACTATTATCAAGCAACACGCTTTCGGCATTCTTTATGACAAAATTATCTCGGTATTATCAAGACCCTAGGAGTATTACCTACTACTGATAAATGCTTCGTTTTTCAGATACAGGGTGGTATTTGTAAATTCGTGGCGATTGGTTTTTAGTAATATTTACGAAACGCGTCTCGATATCAAAATGACATTTAGCTCACTTACGTATCTTTGTAGGATTATTAAAAAATATTATATCCCATGGTTAGGAAAATGTCAAGGGTGGGTTAGCCTGGGGGGTCAGAACAAATTTTGTCTCAACTTTTTTTTTGTGAGATTTTTTACCTTTTCTTAAAAAGAATAATACATTTGAGACTTTTATACATAAAAAATGTCGACTTGTTTCCTAACGCTAGAAGAAGCCGTTTTCAAGATAAATGTCTTTGAGGCGTCTACTCCATAAAATACGAATATTTTGTGGAGTAGACGCCTTTGATTTATGAATTTTTTCCTTTGTTTATTTTTAAATTGTTTTACGACCTATTTCTCGTGTCTGCGACATCATGAGAGACTTATTCGAGTTCGCTCAATTAAAAAAAAATTATTTATTATTTTTTTATTTCCAAAGTGTCTTACGACGTTTCGTCTTAGTTTTCAGACATCATCAGGTACTGAAGTTAATAATATTTATCAAATATAAAAATACAATACCCTACGTTAAATATTGTAAAATGTAAATTCCTTTAAAAACTAAAAAAAAAAACGATTCACCCAAGACTCTTTGAGGTTGAGCTGTCGCCTCAAGAGTTTACAGTGGAGTTCATTGGATTCTTGTGGCTGACATAACGAGTCCGATTGATGGCAAAATAGTGCAGGTTCAGGTAGGATTATGTATTAATTTTGAAGTCATAAAAACGAAAAGGTGTAGGGGAGACCGGTGTCAATTGTAACACTGGTCAATTGGGACATAGCAGTTCTAATTTAATTAAACCGTACTTGAATATTAACCAAGAACGCCATGGTGAAATAATCAACACCATGCGAGGAATTTCTTCAACAGTGGAAATTAACAATCCGTCAACTTCAGCAAACTCTTCTTCCAATTTAACATTTACCAATTGTACTTTTCACAACTGTAGTTTTAAATAAAAATTAATAATATTTGTTTGATTAAAACTAATACATTTTGTATTGAAAATTATTTAAAGTCAGATTGACAATCAAATTTTTGATATCTACAAAGTAAAAAATTATCTTATCGAATAGGTACTCCTCCGACCTTGATAAATACTCAACATTTTGTCATAGAGAATCCTTCAAGCTCAAGGATAATAGCCCTCGGCCTGCGGCCTTGGGCTATTATCAAGCAACACGCTTTCGGCATTCTCAATGACAAAATTATCTCGGTATTATCCAGACCCTAGGGGTATTACTACTGAAAATTTTATAATGATTTTAGAGCTCGCAAACGTCATTTTTGACATAAAACCTTCAATACGTCAAAAACGGTGAAACTTAGGTATAGGACATGATACAAAAAGTCTAATTGAAATTTTACATGGAATCCAAAACTGTGATAATATATACGGTGTTCCATCTTCAATTAGCAAGTTGACACCTTACTTCCGGTATAACTGGAAGTGTCAATAACTTATACTTATTTTACCTCATCTGCCCCCGTCAAAATACAGTGCTCCAAAAAATTAAGGGACACTTTTGGAAAACCCTGTAACTTATGAAGTGAGAGTTATACACAGATGAACGTTTATATTCTGAAAGACACATTTTCTTTTAATAAATCGATTAAGTATTAGAATTGTTCAATTAATCCTTTATTCGTAAACTAATTTGAAAAAAAAAAGTGCCAATAAATAATAAAATTAAAAGAAAAGATTTTTATTGGCATTTATTAACACAAAAACAGAATCATTTGGCCAACCTCGAACCAGATAAAATAAATAATAAATTTTAAACAAATTACTAAGTAAGTACCTACTTGGTCGAATAATATGTTTTGATAGTTTTTTCTTACTTAACCTTAACTTAAATGTTATGATATTATTATGTCGGTACAGTAGTTAGTATATTTTTAATGAGTTTTAATTTTTCTTAAAGTGCTTAGTTATCCACTTGATACTAAATATTATTTAGAAGGCTAGGTACATTAAATCATTTTATGTTTTTCTAATAATTTCCATAAATACCTAATGTTGTTACTGACATCACACAGATTTATTTGTTTTAAAAATTAAAATAGGAATAAATCTGTAGTAGCTAATATTATATTACAAATAGTAAGTATGACTTAACTATCTGTTTTTATTTTTGGGTGGTGAACAAATAAAATTATTACGTGTTTGCGTAGGTGAGATAATAGTTCGCGATAGTCATCATAATTTAGTTAACATAACAACACTGGAGGTTCCTCAAGCAGTGCACTGCAAATTAATTACTCTTCTTATCATACCTAAATTTAATGTCTTATTTTCTATACTATTAGACCAGGGTCGATAATTTTTGAGACCAAAAAAAATTATAGTAGGATGAAACCCATTGGAAAAGGTAAAGAATATAACTTATTTATATTCAAATTACAAACACCATTTAGGTAATAACATGTAACCCTTAACAAAATTAGAAACTAAATAACAACATAAAATTAACACTATACAAACAGACAATAATTTAGACTAGTAGAATTACATTTTAAAATATCTATAGATCAACTGGCAGACATTAACTGAAATAGAGACCTGATTTCATGAACACTAGTGCTGCATAAGTCGAGACCCGTAGCGTCTACAATCTGATTGCCAATCGAACACATTGCATTCAATGGTGACAAGCTAAAGTTATCTATATGACACATTTCCCTAGAGTTAATTCTTAATTGTATTTTAGGAACTTTGAAATATATTAGACTTATTAAATCACAATTCATTTTACTTGTAAAATTTATAATATTATATAAATATATCAAACATTGCATATTGCGCCTATCACAGAGAGTTTGTATCTTGAATTGCTGATACATTGTTTTGTATGAGATTTTAAACGGATAAACTCCATGTTCCCTCTTATATATAAATCTCAAGAACCTTTTTTGAACCCTCTCGATGTGGTCACTATGACAAAAAGCCTTTGGGGTCCAAATAACACATGCGTATTCAAGGTGCGTACGAACTAAGGTGTTATATAACTTAAAAATTGTGGATAGTTCAAAGTTTTTGCTATTCCTCATTATAAATCCCAACGACCTATATGCTTTCCCAGTTATGTACTGGTAATGACTGTTAAACTTTAAGTTTGATTGAAAAAATACACCCAGATCGTGTTTCTGAACTAGGGATATGGAATTTAATGTGTAGTCATATGTGATGGAATCTATTTTCCTTGTGAATGTTTGTATGGAACATTTGAGTACATTTAAGATCATTGCATTGTTTTTGAACCAATCAGATATCGAGTTTAAGTCGTCCTGCAATTGTTCGCAGTCTTCGACGCTGTCTATGATTTTAAACAACTTAAAGTCATCAGCAAACAGCAATCCACGCGACGCAAGTGCTATACTGGGAAGATCGTTGATGTAAATGTTAAAAAGTAACGGCCCCAAGTTACTGCCCTGCGGTACACCAGAAGGGTTAATGAATTCAGCTGAATGTTTACCCGCTACTCTGACTGTTTTCTGTTTGTTAAATAGGATTTAATAAATTTAATCGATTGACCTGAAAAGCCCATCCTTCCAAGCTTATACAGCAGCAACGTATGTTTCACTTTGTCAAAAGCTTTAGCGCAATTCGTGTATACGACGTCCAGCTGTCTACCCCGTCGAATAGCCATAGAAGCATACTCCGAGAAAACTAGTATATTAGTGATGGTAGATCTTCCATTTATGAAGCCGTGATGATAATCACTGATGTTTGGTTTCACCCATGCATAAATGTCAGTATAGAGAATGCGCTCGAATATCTTTGCTATGGTATTAAGTACAGTTATAGGGCGCTAATTGAGGATATGGTTCCTTTTACCATTTTTATGTATAGGCGTCACCACACCAATCTTTAGATCCCCGGGAAATGTACTTGTTTTGATTGCCAAATTAAATATGTGGGCCAAAGGTTCTGCTACAAATTCCACACATCCCTTGTATTGAAATCTGGTATACCGTCAATACCAGAATTCTTTTTGGATTTGAGCTTTTTAATGGAATCAATGACGATCTCCTCAGTAACCGGCTGGAAATCAAAACAGCCCAGCTCGACATCGCTCGCATCGCCCTCACATGAAACCTCACACGGAACCAAAATAATTAGCAAAAGCATTCGCTATCGCTTCTGCATCAGCGAACACCTCACCCTCATATATCAGCTCAGTGGGTATACCATTCTGACTCTTGCGCCCATTTATAAACGACCAAAACTTCTGTGGATCTGTGTTTATTGTACGTTCAATACTCTGTTGGTAATTTTTTGATTCTAAAATTTCCTTTTGAAAAATTGTACCTGTAAACCGATTTGAGATTCCTCTCCATGCGGTGGTCCAAACAAAAATGAAAGGAAAAATAAATTACGGGCGATCTGAGGTCGGTCTCGATTTCCGGTAAAACTGCAAGTCCTATGAAAAAAAGTTAAAGGGCAAAGTTGTAGGTAATAAAAAGATCTACAACTTTCGTATCGACACTTTTTTCACATAACCTCAAAATTTATGTGAAAAATTCGAATAACCGAGTTTTTGGTTTTTTATTTTTATCTTTTGCAAAACAATTTTTTTTTTCACGAAATTTGGTGAAAACTTACCTTTGTATGTCCCAAACATACAGTAATTTTTTTGATTTAAAATATTCATTTTTTCACCTTATTTTGACTTAATATCGAAAAAGCACCCTAATTTTCAATCGAAAATTCTCACGTTAAAATATCGGTTTTTTAAAAAAAGTTGATGTGTTTTTTGTTCGTTGAAATCTCTACTTTCTGGTGGTATAAAAAAATATACACTGCTATGGTAAATGTTCTCAGAAAATGCTTTGATAGAATATACTGCTAGACTATTTTCGAACGCCTGTGTGAACCAATTCTTTTATGGAATATTTTTTAGCATATATTGTATCACAACTATCAAAAATTATTCCATATTTCGAATAAGTTTAGGAAATATATGTAAAAAGTACTCTTTATTATTCAATTATTTAATAAAACTCACAAAACCACACCCAAAATCATTTATTATTCGTTATCACATAAAGAAACGTGTTTCTCACAGCTCTTATTAACAACATCTGTCTTCTATTACATTTTCTTATATTATGCCATTCTTATCACTGGTTCGGCTATCCTTATTGCAAAGATTAATCTACACAAGATTAATCTTTGCTTATTGTATCGAAAACCAAAACCTGTTTGTCTGGTGTGACGTAGGCGAACCACATCGGAATGTACTTTACAGGGGATGATTGCTAACATATATATTTTTTATGTAGACAGACCGACAGACATTTTTTTAAAACTACTTATTTATGTATAAAATGACCAAAAACAAGTATTCCCGGTGAAATAAAAAAAAAATCATGAAACTAATAGTCTCTAGATGCCGGGTGTCCCACCGGGAAGGGATTCGATCGATTTGTCATAGTTGTTGATTATTTTTGTCAAGTGTCATATTTATCTGCTATCTAAAGCCATCATGGCCAACTATTGTAATAGAAAAATGTAAAATTGCCAATATTTTGAAAACTATCAGTTTTTGGGATAGACATCCTTCCATAAACTTGCCCTTATTTTTGATGCAAAAAAATATAAAATGGCGGGTTGCCATTTAAAAATTTTTATTTATGACACTTTTTCGATTGAATTGAATCCCTTCCCGGTGGGACACCCGGTATATGAGGAGAGCTAAAAACACAGTTATCAAATTTGCCCGGAAAATTAATTAGAATCAATGATAGAATGGTCTAGTTCGCTTCTTTCTGCCTTAATTTGCTTATGTTGATTTGTTTCGATAAAATAATTCTCATTCACCGCTTCAACTGAAGTTTGGGATGTTGTTACATAACTGGCAATCACATGAGCTACTTTGAAGAAATACTTTCCTCTATGTATCCCTCCGCTACCGTCGAACTTTTCCACTTTCTGTTTCTTTTTAAAATTTCAAAGGAAGCACCTGCTCCAACAAGAAGGGTAGCTGAAGTACGCCGCAGACAGTGGGGCAGTGTAAGCCTTTTGAGATACGACGCTATAATTGAAGGTATAGTTGTTTTCACGAAAAATGGTTTTGTGTGAACACTTCCACCTGGCCGAGGGACAAAATTACCTGCTTTCAGAAATTATAATAAATATACAATCCGGTCCTTTTACATTTATGGTAGGCATTCTTGGGTTTTATGATGGGCAAAATCAGAATACAACTTAGTCAAAACCATTTATCCTGAATTCCACTATACACTTCCTATCGTGTATTTACCAACCGGCTGTACTGTACAACGACCGTTTCTATATCTTCGTACCTTGGTTAATGCACATATTATATTTCCCTCGTCAACAATGTTGAAACTTTTTTCGCCAGTCTTAGGTCTCTTGCACACGAACGGCACTCTGCCGGTCGGTTATTTCGCCGGTCGGCGAAATAACCGAGAAACCTTTTCACACGATGCCGGCCCGACGCTCGGCTGGCAAACGTATTTAAAAATCCAGTATCGTCTTAAGATTATTCCTTTAAATGTTTCTGACAACTTTGATGTCGACATTATCAAAACATATTGCATTTTGCATAATTTTGTAAGGGTAAAAGAAGGATATCATACTGAAGACGCACTCTACGTAGAAATTCTTGAGGATGTTCCCAGACAAACTAAACTAAGAGAAGATACTAAAAACGTGATTATATTTAAAGACTTATGTCAAGATTGGCGTTTTTTTGGGCCAAAAATAATCCTAAATTTTTCATAATCGAACCTTTGGTGTAGGACACTACACTAAAATACGTTTTACCACTTCACCAAAACACTTTTTATTCTCGACTAGCCTTCAGCTTTTGATAGAAATAGTCGAATGCAAATTTTTTCAATTGTTTTAATAATTTTATCTTATTGAACATTTTTTATCTACTGTTTACAGCATTCTCCTTACAATGTTGGAAATGCAGTACCGACACAGATGTAACTTGTAACGATTTGTTCAACACCACCAGAATTATGCAAAACCGCAGACATTTCAATGAAAACTACAACAACTTCGGTAATCAAAGACCAGCCAACTCATTTCCACATTTGGAGTTTTGCGATGAAAAGTATATGATGGATACAGAACCTAATCGCATGAAAAATGTTTGTTTAAAAAGAGTAACCACAGGTAAGGAAAATTGGTGCATCTTTCTTGACCCTAGTTATGTTTTTTTGGTAATAAAATATTAGCACAGTGTTATGCAACTTGGCGTCGACACTTTCATGTTTTTAAAACCAAACATTGGTTCTCATTATCGCCTCAAACTAAGCTAGGATCGTCAACATCAAACACACCAACCCTGTACCTATAATGTTATAAAAAAACCAACATAACCTCATCTAGTACAATGCGCTATCACATTATACTTGCCGCAATAACTTTTAACAAATTGAAAATAAATATGTACTTGCTGAACTTTTCGCAAGAGCACTCTCAGAAAGCATTTACATTGGCAAATTATTTGGAAGTACTCTCAGATCGATTTGTGATAGTTTAACTTGCCGGTGAATAGCTGAAAATAAAAGATAAAAAAAATACGATAGACTAATAAAAGCAAATAGATAAAAGAAAACAAAATTACTTACAGGCTTTGATCCTTTGGAAAAGTAAAAAAATCCCAAACCGGAGTCATTTTTGATGTTGATTTTACAAGCAAAACAAAAATTCTGTGACACAAGCGTGATTTGAACCCACATATCCCGATTGCCGGTCAGGTGTTTCTACCATTGGAAAAACACCTGAGTTTTTATTATTTGATTGAATGTTTTCGGTTTTTTAAATTAATCTTTGAACGAAATTTCTAGGTGCACATGGCATAAGAACCATAAACCGAGAATGCAGAATTGTTAGACAAGATTTAAAAGCTGGTTCATGTCCAGAGGACCTTTTATACGGAAGCAACAGTAAAAACCTGGTATATTGTGGCACATGCGAACACGATGGTTGTAATTCGGGCAACGGCTTGAAGACAAATTTAATTTTAACTGGATTAATACCTGTGTTGTTGCTTTCAAGTTTAAGAAAGTAATTGTATATTACTTACTATATAAATTGTTGTATTGTTTTAGTTTTTTTTTAAATTTATTTTAACAAAAATGTGTGTATAAATAAAGTATTTTATAATTTAGAGTATAAATAAATTTGTATAGAATAAAGTAAGTACCTAAATATTCCAAACCTTATTTTAATAAATGAAATTTAATGGAAAAAGCCCTGCATCTTTAAAATGAGTAGCACTCTATATAATACAATTTTTACCGGACTTTTATGTATAAATTGTTATGGATTTATTGAGTTAACTACTGTTTGTATTTATTCAAATATAGTTAAACTTTAATATATAAATGAACTTTATTGACGAAATGACAAAGTAAGTATTTTTGACAAAACTTAATGGCGTGAACTAAATTATCTTTAAAAACTTTCGGATATTTTTGTTTTAACATATCTAGTGATAAAATTTCTGTTTCTTCTGAATTTATTGTGTTACAAATACTATTTATTAGAATATCACACAGGCCAAATGTCTCAATCCAATCAATTCCAAGAAGATTTAAACCCTTTGTTGATGAAACGAAGCAACTCATTCCTGATGATTTTTGGTTTAAACATACCTGGCATTGGATTTTTCCAAGTAATGCTACCTTTTGCTTTGAAGCGCTGTATGCAATTTGGTCTGTTTGAATGATGACAGGTTTTCCAATTTTAAACCAAGATTTTTGATGATATCTGATGCTGAATCAAACTGTAACGTAATTTGTTGTTGATTTATTTCCAAATCAATGTATTTTCTGGCTGAAAATGTGATTTGATCAACAAAAATTGCGTTTGATTTTGTGAGTTTATTGTTCTCGAAATTTTTCTTGGTCTGACTGTTGTATGGTTTTTTCAATTGATTGAAACAGGAACAGTAACCTTCTTTATGAGCGGTTTTACCACAATCTTTAAACTTGTGTTTTGAAAAGTTACAGAATATCTTGAAATGCATACCTCCACATTGCCAACACGGAGTGTTCGGTTTTTTTACATCATTGCCTGACGGATGATTTGTCTTCAAAACCTTATGAAGTGGTGTTGTGTTTTTGCCTTTTCGGGTTTCCCATTTACATTCGCATTCTTTTGAAAATGTTCTTAACCCGGAGGTAGATTTCAAAAATGTTTCTCAGAAAACTATCAAAAACTGCTTTTCTAAAGCAGGTTTTACTGAGAAAAATTACGAATGTGAGGAAGAAGACGAAATCGATCTCGCTACCTTAAAAAAACAATGGGATATTCTACAAAAAACTGCTACCGTCGACGTAGATTTTTTACTTGAAAATTTCTTAGAAATCGACAGTGATGTTGGTACGACAGATCTCCCAACTGACCAAGACATAATTGACGATATAAAAAGTATAGACGATCATGAAGAAGAAACTGAAACCGGGGAGTGTTCTGCTAAATTTAGTGAAAATGAAATATAAGAAATGCATTTGCGACATTGTGCGGACTACTCTCAAGGGTCAGGAAAGGGTACCTGATGAAATCTTTATGTATTTCAATAAATGCAAGAATTATGTTGAGCAATAATTATTTTTCAAAAGTACCTAGTGTTCAAAAGAAAATAACTGATTATTTTTCCTAGTACATAATAATGTAATATGTATGTATAAATAAACATTTTCTTACATCCTCCCAATTCCCAATATATACCTGCCGATATAGAACTAACAAATTTCTATAATAACAATAAATTTTCTAATTTTCAACATCATTTTGAATTTACATAAATATGATTCAAATGTGTTGTCATTTTGTACTTCCCTACATTACTAACATAATCAATTCATGTATTTTGGATAAAGTTTTTCCGGATTGCTGGAAAATCTCGAAAGTGTTTCCTTTACCTAAGAAAGTACAAATAACGGATCTCAATGACCTTCGACCGATTTCTAATTTTGTCACCAATGTCAAAGATTTTAGAAAAAGTAATGTACAAGCAAATCTATAATTTTGTTTGTAATTATGATATTATACCTTACAAATAGTCAGGTTTTAGAAGAGGGTACAGCTGCATGACTGCCCTTCTAGATTTGTATGATGACATAATTCGTGATATAGACTCGGGAAAAACAACGGTACTGTTGTTGCTGGACTATTCTAAAGCGTTTGATAAGATCAACCACGAACTTCTGTTTTCTATCCTGAACTACTCAGGATTCTCAGACTCTGCACGCGCATTAATGAAAAGCTACTTTAATAATAGATCTCAATACGTAAAGATAGACAGAGGTACATCAGAGTGGGGTAATATCATGTCCGAGGTTCCCCAAGGCTCAGCTTTGGCTCCATTGATGTTTTGTATATACACATCCAATATCTATAAGTGTTTTGTGATTTGTCAAAATTATGAATACGCCGATGATCGCCAAATAAAATATTCATTTGATTTCAATAACCTAAATATGGCATTAGAAATATTTAAGATATATATAGCTTAGTGGAAACATCGAGAAAGCACCAAATGCTTATCAATCCGTCCAAATCAATATTGTTACTTTTTGGGAAGAATAAAGACATTGCAAAGCAATTATTTAAAGTGAAGATCGACAATCAAGTAATATACCTTCCAAACTATCTGCAAAGAGTTTAGGGTTGGAAATAGATACTAACTTAAGATTTAGTCAGCATATTTCTGCTAATCTTAATAAAGCCTATGCCAATCTAAAACTCTTATATCCTCACCGACACTCATTACCGATATATTTAAAAATTAAGCTTACTGAGGCGCTGGTTTTAAGTTTTTTCAACTATTGCGATGTCGTGTATGGACCATGTAAAAATTTATCATCTAATTTTTGTCTATAATTTGATATTTTACCAGATTTATATCAACTGACAAGTTACATCAAATTATTATTTTTTATTCTCTATTCAACTACTACTACAGGATGATAATATCAACAAATACAAACAATGATTATAAAATTATAATTCATAATAAAAATTCGACATTCTCCCCATCGTGCAAACTGTTTCAGTTTTCACCATCATCAACTGTTACATCTAATTTGCAAACTTTGGTGATAGGACGGCGATAAATACCAGAGGCTGTTTGAACTTCTATTACTCTAACAATCCCATCTTTTCCTGGATAAACAGCCGTTATTCTACCTAATGGCCATTTATGTCTTGGAAATGTCGGGTCTATAACCACAACAACGTCATTTACTTGAATGGATGAATTAGTGTCGATCCATTTACTTCTTTTTGTTAAAGTGGGTAAATATTCTTTAACCCACCTGGTCCAAAAACTGTCGACAATTTGTTGAGTCTTCTTCCACAACTTTCTAGGATTTACGTTCTCAAATTTTATTGGTAAAGAATCACGTTTATTTCCTAACAACAAATGATTAGGTGTTAAGCATTCTTTATCAGATGGATCTATTGAAACATACGTCAATGGTCTATTATTCACTACATTTTCAGCTTCTGCGAAAACAGTCTGTAGCACTTCTTCTCTAGGATTTTCTACTGTTAAAACATTCTGTAAAATTTTCTTCACTGACCCTATTAATCGCTCCCAACAACCTCCCATGTGTGGGGCTCCAGGTGGTAGAAAATGCCATTCTATCATGTGTTCCGAAAGTTTTGTTCCCATATTTTTGTTATCTATATTTTTCCAAAATGATTTTAGTTCTTCTGATGCACCTCGAAAATTTGTTCCATTGTCTGAATAAAGACATTTAATTTGACCTCTTCTTGCCATCATCCTACATATAGCCATGATTGTGCTGTCAGTTGTAAGCGAATGAACAATTTCCAAATGTACTGCTCGAATCGCCATACAAGTAAATAGTGCTCCCCATCGTTTTTCTTTTCTTCGTCCAATAGTTATTGTCATGGGACCGAAAAGATCTAAACCACAGAAAGTAAATGGTGGCATATTAGGAGTAATCCTACTTAGTGGAAGTTGTCCCATTTGAGGTGGCACAGGTGTCACTTTTCTAATTTTACAAATTTGGCATGATTTAAAACCATCTTTAACTGCTGCTCTGCCTTTCAAAATCCAAAACTTCTGTCTTAAATTATTCAACACAGACTCTACGCCAACATGACAATTTTGTTCATGATGATATAAAATTAATAATTTTGTCAATCTGTTTTTTGGATCTAAAATGATTGGCATTTTCACGTCGTTTTGTATCATATCACTCTGTCTTAAACGTCCGTTCATACGAATTATACCCTTCTCATCTAAAACTGGCATTAATTTGAATATTCTTGAGTTTCTATCAACGTTTTTATTATTTTTTAATTGTATATATTCTTCTGGAAAACTTTCCTGCTGGCTAATTTTCAAAGAGTATAATTCAGCATCGTGATATTCATTGCACGTTATTTCTGGATAATATTCAATGTCATTGCCTCGTACCTTATGAAGTAATTTAAAATAATATTTAAAAACCCACGCTGTTGCTCTAACAAATCTTCTCCATTTTGAAAATCGATTGATATTTAGAATTATATTAAAATTTTCTGTAGTGTAACCCATAAATAAAGGATCTCGTTTCATTTCTTCTTGATCGTCATTTTTTAGTTTGCAAATATCCAATTGCTTAGGCCAAAATTCTTGTGAATATTTTAAGAACTTAGGTCCATGAAACCATTGTTCATTATTACATAAATTAATTGAATTTGCAAATCTCGTACATAAATTAGCGACATTCTGATCACCTGGAACGTATTTCCATTGTTCGAGTTTTGTTAGTTCCTGTATTTCACCAACTCGATGAGAAACAAATTGTTTATAATTTCTTCCATCCCCGTTAATCCAATGCAATACTGTTTTCGAATCTGACCATAAATAGGAATTATTGATATTAAGTCCCGATTCTTTTCTGATAGTAGTTAGAAGTCTACTACCCATTACTGCAGCCTGCAATTCTAGCCTCGGTATAGATAGTGGTTTTAGAGGACATACTCTTGCTTTAGAAAAAATAAGGCAAACTTCAATTTGATCGTCTAAAACTATTTGTAGATACGCTGCGCATGCAAAAGCTTCTTCGCTTGCATCACAAAAAATATGTAAATCTATAAACCTAGCACTTCCCAATGAGTAAAAATAACATCTAGGTATTTTTAAATCCTCAATGTGTTTTAGATCTTTTAACCAAATTAACCAATTTTGAAAAATTCGATCAGATATAATTTCGTCCCATGTAATTCCAGTTCTACAAATTTGTTGTAAAATAATTCGTCCACGTATAACTAAATTAGTTAGAAAACCAAGCGGATCAAAAATTGACATCACAAGCTTAAGAACTTCTCTTTTTGTTGGTACTTTCTGACCTGCTACTATGTCGTCTTGTACTTTGTGAAATTTTAGTCGAAATACAAAACAGTCGTTTGTAACATTCCATAGAACGCCTAATATTCTATTTGCTTCACATTTATTCAAATCTTTTTCCAAAGGAACATCAGATACATTATTCGTAATTAGTTTTGAATTAGAAATCCAACTTACAACTTCGAATCCCCCCTCTCGATGAAGCCGTTTAACTTCATCTACTTTTAAATTTGCCTCTTGTTCAGTTTGACAACAATCCAAATAATCGTCAACATAAAAATTTTTCTCAACATCTTCAACTAAATGAGGGAAATTCGGCGATTCTTTAGCATTAAGGTTTTTTACAAATTGAGCAGAACACGGAGAACATGTCGCTCCAAATGTCATTACTAACATTTCATATTCTTCTATTTCATTTCTTTTATCTCCATCTCGCCACAAAATTCTTTGCGCACATCTGTCTTCTTCAATAATTTTTACTTGATGAAACATTTCACGTATATCTCCACAAAATGCCCATTTCCATCTTCTAAATCTCATTAAGACGCCCGGCAAATTTGTCAAATAATCAGGGCCTTGAAGTAAATTGTCATTCAAACTAACGCCATGACTTTTTGCTGCTGCATCAAAAACTATTCTAAATTTATGGGGTTTATTGGGATTAAAAACTGCGAAATGAGGTAAATACCATAATTTCTTCGATTCTGTTTTAATTTCATTAGATTTAAGTTTTCTCAAATATCCTTTTTCTAAGTATTCATTTATTTTTTCACAATATTTCTCGTGATAATTTCTATCTTTTTCCATCTTCCGTTCAACACATATTAATATTTTCACGGCATTACTTCTACTTTCAGGAAGTAGTACATTATCAAATTTCCATAATAATCCTGTTTCGTATCTATTTTCTCCTGCAATTTTTCTTGTTGTCTTTTGAAGCATTTCAATAGCACGTCTTTCTTCGCTGTTTATTTTATTGTTTGTCACTTGGACACCAAATTTTTCAGTTGAAAATGATTCTTTTATTAATTTATCGATACTTTCTTCATAACTACACATATGTAATAACGATGTTTGACATACATTTTCAGATTTTGTGGTTCTGCCATGAACAGTCCACCCAAGTAAACATTTTGTGATAATAGGCTGACTGAAATTAATTTCATAAACTTCCCTTGGTACAATTAAATTTGCATTATCTTGTCCAATTAGTATATTTGGACGTACATTCTTCAATTCGTGAACAGGCAAATTAATATTATTTTCCAAGTTATCTATCGAAAATGTTTGCATAGGTAATGAGAGATTTTGAATTGTTCTTACATTTTTCATGGAATAAATTCTTGAACCATCTTCTATCGCTGAAATTTTGACAGTTATTCGTTCGGAATCATCATTATTTTTCACAATATTGCTAGCCCATTGCATACAAAAGGATTCTGTTGGTCCATGTAATCCAGCTTTTTTAGCTATCACGTTATCGATGAGTGTAATTGTTGAACCTTCGTCGAATAATGCGTACTCATGAAATGTTCCATTCGGACCAAATATCTGAACAGGAGCAATTCTTAATAAAGTTTTTGAACTTCGGTTAATATTTAAAACTGATTCTTCATTAACAACTGAGTGTTCATTATTATTCGTCAAAGTATTTTGTGTTGATGTTGAAGCGATATTTTCAACTTCTTTATGTAACAAATAATGATGTCGTTTTGTACACCCATCAAATGTGCATTTATTCTTCGACTTGCAGTTGTTTTGCATGTGATTTAATCCCAGGCAACAAAAACATGCTTTCATTTTTACAATTTTTGTCCAACGGACATCGACAGGGTCTTTTTTCATTACAGGACAGGTTTTAATATGATGATCTTCTTTACAATAAACGCACTTTAACTGTCTAACGTTCATTACATTTTCGCTTCTTCTGTAATTTGTACATTTTTGAGTCTGATAATTAAATTTCGGCGTACTAACACAACAAGCTGCTTGAGCAATAGAATTTAACCAGTCTGAAAAATCTGTTATTGATACTTGACATTTCAGTTGCTCTTTTTGATAAACAACTTGACCCCATTGAATCTTTAAATTGCTAGGGATTTTCTCAACTATTTTCTTTAATAAAATCGGATTTTCAATATAACTTTTAGCATTTAATTGTTCTAATGTAGAATTTAAATTCTGGATTTTGCATGAATATTTAATGCATGTGTCGAAATCATTATCTTTAATATTTGGAAAATTCTCGATATCAGTTATAATCGAATCTATAATAAGAGCTGGTCGCCCAAATCGCATTTCTAATGTTCTTATAATTAAATCTACATTTTTAGGGTGTAGCATCATACCTCTAACACAATTTAATGCTTCACCTTTTAAACATTTTTGTAACTTTGCCATTTTTTCATCATCAGTATATTTACAAACTTCACTTCTTCTTCTGTATTGCGAAATAAACAACGGCCAAGCCTCAGGTTTACCATCAAAATTTGGGAGTTCTTTATCCAATACTTGTCTATTCAAAATTCTTTCTGATAATTCAGGATTTTGTGCACTTTTTATTGCTTTTTCAATCACATGACATAATTTGGATAAAGAATTATCACTATCATTAACGAAACTGTTGTGATCTACACTTGAAAGATGGTCTTTGATTGCACAATCATTATTATTTATCCAGTCTTTAACATTATTTAATTTTTCTGAAGAATGCAAACTTATTTTACTGTCACTAAGTTTACTACCACGTTCATTATCGTCATTTTCAAATTCCTCGTCTAATTCTGCTTCAGCAATTTCTCTTTCTAATTCAATAATTTTTCGTTTTGCTTCCAACTCATGTTTCAATAGTTCTGCTTTGGCTTTTTCTGCTTCTAGAATTAATTTCTTTTTTTTAATTATTCTTTTCGAGGACTTCGATGTTTTTGAATTTATACTTTTCGAACTACCTTGTTCATTTCTTGCATTTGACTCTTTAACCGACCCAGCATTATTATCATTATTAAATCCGTGCAACGGTCTTATATCTGCTAAAGAATGATTGCAAGACATTTTCTTGGCAGTTCTTGTCAAAATTTTTTTTGAATTTTCTATTTTCTGGATTTAAATCTTCCAGAGGTGTTCTTGGACTGTAAATAACTATTCCACGTTTAGTTCAGGTGTTCTCGGAGGACCATGTAAAAATTTATCATCTAATTTTTGTCTATAATTTGATATTTTACCAGATTTATATCAACTGACAAGTTACATCAAATTATTATTTTTTATTCTCTATTCAACTACTACTACAGGATGATAATATCAACAAATACAAACAATGATTATAAAATTATAATTCATAATAAAAATTCGACAGACCATGTTTGACCAAGTATGACAAGGACCGGATACAACGGATACAGAAGTGCTGCTTCAGATACATCTATGGCATCCGCAAGTATGAGCACGTTTCACATAAACTCAAAACTTGCCGGTGGTTGGACATGAGGAGTCGAAAGAGACTTCATTCTGCATGTTTATTTCATTCTATTATTATGTTTAAAAATCCACCGTGCCTATACAACAAAATTGGTTTCAGATCAGATGTGGATACACTTAATCTTCGTTTTAAAGGTCTCCCCACTTCATAAAAATGCTCTATTTCTTAGATCATTTTCTTTTAATATTTATGTAGTATACAATAATCTACCAGCACGTCTGAAGGAACTCAGTTATGCGCGTTTTAGGAACTCCTATCGGAGCCTTTTGTTACAAAATATCTAAGCATTTATTATATTATCATTTTTCGTTATTTTCTAAATGTGTTTTTATTTTATTTCTATATTATCAATGTATGAAATTAGCAAATTGTATGGAATATCACGTTAGGGGTATATAGGGAAGTGTTTTAAAATGATGATCACTCAATAGGAGTATCTTTATTTTTATCTTTTATGAATATGTTATGGCGGAATGGGAAGAGAGAGAGGAAAGAAAAAAACAACTTTAGTTTAGTTTAAGCAAAGATTAATCTACACAAAGATTAATCTTTGGTTTAAGTATGGGCCAGAATTTAATATCAGCACCGCTGCCTTCTGACCCTTTTCGTAGTCATTTATATCGATTAAGTTTAGTATTAAGAATGATGTTTTTGTAATTTTAATTTGATTTGATTGCGAATAAACTATTATTATTATTATTATTATTTAGCAATTTCTCGAAACTACACAAATTACTATATTTTTATGTAATGTGTACATAGGTTATGTACATGCTATGCATTTAAACTTTCAAATGTTTAATAAAATCTTTTATAATTCTATTTTGCGATTTTTTTTGGGATTTTCCGCTGCCCAAACTTTATTGGATTTTCTAGAACAATATAATTATTAAAATACGCATATACACGAAAAAATTAATTTATATTACTCTCATACGTATAATTAAGCATTATTAATACTTTTCTCTATTTATAGGTATACATTGATACTTATCGCTGTTTAATAAAATTTGTTGGTATGCTTTATGAAGTTTAATTAAAATATGTGTCCCGTTTGACCTAAATACAGGCTGGCAGTCCGAGAAAGAATGCAGTAATTATTGGAAAAAGTAGTAGGTAGGTATCGACCTATGTCATTTTCCTATTATTTTTTTAAATTCATTTCTTTACAAAAGTTGCTTAGAAAAATTAGCTCTTTTGAACTATATAAAAATATAGGTATGTTTCTGGAAAAAAAAAGTTGTTGACGTTACTTACTTTAGTTTCCAAATTTGGAAACAAAATTAAATGTGCGTTAAAATGGAGCTTACTTAATCCCATTTAAGAATTTCTTTTCAGAATTTTTCTATCGTTTTTCATTTTCTCATAACAGAGCTGGGACATCGAGTTTTGCTCACCCTGTACATCATTTTAAGCTGATGCACTTTTTCAGATATAAAATTAGTAACCTTTTGAACCACTATAAAAATGTATAGGGCCCATCATTATTGTTCTTCATTTAAAATTCCCCGATTTGTTGTGTGTGTATTAAAAATTAAAATTAACGAAATACCTACCAGATACTTATAATACACACTTTACAAAATTTATTTATTTTTAACCATTGTCTCCATCTTCAATGTCATCATATATACAATTAAAATAGGACGTGCCTACTGCCCAATTTAAACTTATAATTACAATAATTATGATTAATTACGTAGACCTCATCAAAATCTAGAAATAGTATCTAATTATACAGTGATGACCAAAAGTCACGTATATATTCGATCAAATAAAATTTTTGGTTTGAAGTTATCAGTTTTTGACGTCACAGAAAGGTATACGTGTATACTATGTTTTTCTTATGTTATTATTATTTCTTGATTCTCCATTAGACTCTAATGTTATAATATTTAGAGTGTTATATTTCAATCATTATATCATATGACACAAGATCCTAAACAGAGAGGGCATTGCACTTTCTGTAGTTTTTGCTTATGTTAACACTCTCTAAACATGTCAACGACTGAGATTTTAAAAAAGGCTGATTGTACAAGTTTCAATTTGGATGCCAAAAGTAGAAGTGATCTGTTAGTTAGGTGATTATGTTTATAGAGAATAGTCGAGTATAGAAAAAAGCTGTTATACTGAACGGATTAAATTCAATTATTTACATTACTATCGGGGAATTTACTGTTATTACCCTTACACCTAAAGTCAAGGGTTTATAAGTTTTTATAGTAAATCAGATTTATTAAAAAAGTATAAATTTTAAATAAATGACAAAAAAGTCATAAAATTATAACTTTTACACGTAACTATGGAGAGCTATTCGTGCCGCGAGGGCAACAGTTTATTTTTAAAGTAGATTTAAACCAAATAGTTTTCATTTTTCAAGTTCTGTTGCGATATACAATTCATATACTATACAGAGTGTTTCAAAAAGACATGACAATTTTCTTTGAAATTTGACAGCGTTATATTGCTAGAAATATGGAGCTTTATGGCACTATCTAGATCAAAATTATTAAGTCCAGTTGCTCTTGACGTTGAAGGCATCAAGTTTTCGACAACTTTTTTTTTGGAATTTCTGTCATTATTTCATGAAAATTTCAACGAATAATTGTTAACTGAACTGAAACGTAAAAAAAGCGAATAATGATTTTTTTTTTGTAAAATTTTGAAGCCCCATCTTATACAGTAGTAACTGTTACTGCTACTACGAGGTTATTAAGACCCTTCAATCTCAATTATGATTTACAAAAAGAAAAATGGACATTCCTGAAATAAAGACAACAAAGCGAGTTATTAGAGCTTTGTAAGACAAGAAATCTATAAATATATTGAAAAACTTACTAAATATATAGGCGAGGTTTGTTGGTAAATACAGAGGTACCTATATGCTGTTGTTAATAATTATTTCTATAATTACTCATATCTAGTACTATTTAAATTAAATACGTATGAGCATTACCTACTTATTTATAAAAGTATAGTTGGATATTATAGTCTAAGAGCTGGTTACAACGGTGTACGGGTAACTCACTGAAATCGAAATTACATCATCGGTCATTACCGACATAGTGACAGGCTACCCACTAGAAGGAACCATGGAAGCGTAATGTTAGGGTAGAGGGTTAAATATGCATTTACTTCATGATAAGAAATTGATAAGGTGCAGTCGTTAAAATACATAATCAGAAGAAGAAAAAAATTAATTAAAAAGATATTTATTTCTCAGGTCATTTTCTAAACAAAAGTTCCCATGAACATACGTTCAAAATGCATTGTTTCCAAGATATAAGGTCTTAAATTTTTTTGTAAATAACGATTTTTTTCTTTAATTAAGTCAAATATCTCCTTACCGATTTCTTTGAAATGGTCGCACTCTTGCTAGAAATAGGGCAGTAACTAAATCAAAATTATCAAGTCCAGTGGCGTTAG
Organism: Apoderus coryli; assembly: GCA_911728435.2. NCBI lineage: Eukaryota > Metazoa > Arthropoda > Insecta > Coleoptera > Attelabidae > Apoderus > Apoderus coryli. Next base: position 9,993,696 of record OU452215.1, on the reverse strand, counting down.
GGGGTAACTTAATAAAAATTATTGCCAAAAAGCGAGGTCGTTGTACACTGAAAGATTTCCTCGCGCTCTCCGACAGTAGCAGAAGCTTACATAGAGGAGTCCCAAACAAATCGAAATAATGCAGCCAACAAAGTTTTGGGGTCGATCAATAAGCTGTCAGATCTTTCGTCGACAGAACAGACAGAAAATCTAAATGTATCCTTAAAAAAACGAAGTTTAAGTCTCGCAAAGATTATTTTGAATAATTGTACTAACGATACTATGCCTCCTAGTATACAAACTATTTCAACTTGTATTTGTTTGCAAAAATGTATTATGGTAGTTTGATGCTAATAAAAATGTTTATTATTATTATTAATACTTTTAACTCGTCGTATTTAGGCTTACGCCAACAGGGCGAGTATAGGTAAGTTTCCAAAAACAAATATTTATAGTGTGAAACTCTCATGAAATGACCATTTCATATTCGTTGCACAATATACTATTTTTTTATGATGTGCATTATTACTGTCACTTTTTCTATTTGATTGTATATATTTGCTTCATTGTGTGATACCTCAGATCGCCGGTAATTTATTTTTCCTTTCATTTTTGTTATATTCTCTACCTTTTCCAAAGGGTATCATCCTATTATAATTTTTTTTCACTTTTTAACATTTTTAAAATTATCGACCGTGGTCTAATAGCTTTGTTTATAATTCAAACAAAACGCTGTCTTGCGGTAATCCGCAACTGAAGAGACGAATCGAAGTCGAAACAGTAGAAATATGTTTTCTTCAACATTAAGTGCAAAACTTTGACTGGCTGTATATTGACAGTTAATTATTGTAATTGAGTTTTGTTTATATTTATATCATTATTTTTTGTATTGCTCTGTAAAGGGAATATTTTTTTCTGTTGGGCAATAATAAAGCTATTATTATTATTATTATTATGACATTGCTCTCCCAGTCCACCGAGTCATCCCTAAATCTCCGTACCCAGCTCTTAGTCTATTAGGTATACCTACCTATCCAATAAACGCTTACATGTATTTAAATATTCTGTAATTTTACAGAAACTGTGTACAAGCCTACTTTGACCTAAAAGTAAAAGTCGATAGATAGTTGTACAACAAATCAAAGCAGCAATAATTTCAGCATAGGTAATAGTTGTTAGTAAACTATTGAATTATATGTAGGTAATGAGTAAAAATATTTTATAGTAGAAACGAAAATAATAAAAAAGTTCCCACACAAGAATTTGGTGGGAGAGACCGAAAAGATCCAAACAACAACAACATCCGTAACGCTAAAAGCAGTTTGGCTAGTAGTTGTTTGTTAGAGATTTCGGAACATTTTTTTGTGTTTCACTTTGTTAGCTATACAATAATATTGTGGCGTTCCTGCGTAAGTTATCGGCAATAATGAGTTTTAAAGTTATTGTTGGTGTTATATTATTGGTAGTATGCTTAATGCGCATTGAAGAAGGTAAGTCATTTTTTGGGTATTATACTAAAAATGCTTATTAATGTAAAAATAATATTTAATCACTTTATGGCGCGGAATATTGTGGCCAAACTACTTGACTTTGAGAAAGTTTCATTTATTGGACGTGTGGGCATCTACTATAGCTACTTTTTAAAATTGCTTTCATATTATACAGGGTGGTCCAAGTAACATAAAAGTATCAAAGTTATGTTTTTTTAAATGGAATCCCCTGTATATTATTGCACTTTTAGATCATCTGGTTAAATTAAGTGTCAGTTTCATTAAGGTATATAATACCTAAACCTTAACGTTTTTTTAAATAAATTGACATTGTACAATTTGCGCTAGACATACCGTTTCTTTACAAAAAAAAAAGAAATTTTCCAAATTCACATTGACAATTCACATTGACAATTTTCAAATTAGAAAACGTTCGTTTTTTTAAAACAATACACCCTATATATTTTTGGATATTTGTATGCAGAAATTCTTCAAAAATTCTACATCGACTCGAGATCATACAGGGCGTTTTTATATTCGACCGACAACGCTCTACCATAGAAAGCTCTCACTAATTCATGCATTTTGATATAGGAAAATTCCTGCAAAACCGTCCACTTTAGACCGATAAAACGATATTACTTTTTAAGCAAAAATAAACAGGTAAAAATAGGGGGATAAAAGTGTCACTAACCCCTATAACATGCTACTGGTTATTTTTTTAAAAAGATTGTTTATGTCAGTTAGTTTTTGAATTATGGCAAATTTTCTATATTAAATTTGAACCTTTGACACCCTGTATCTAGACAACTAAGCCCTTTAAGGGTATAGTTGATCGTTAATTTAAAAAATATAAGTTTAACGATTCTACCGGGACTATCCGTTCCCATGCCTCTTTACATTATAAAAAGGCATCGAATGCAACGTTTTTTTATACATTTCTCCCTCGTATATAAGACTTATAATAAATCATGGCTGCCAAAGGATACCGACAGTAATAAAAATATCTACAGTGACTTGAAAAAGTATTGGGTTAATGATTAATCGAAAAAAAAAAAGAGTTTCCAAATAAATATATGAACGCAACAAATAATTTTTCTTCTTCAAGTGCCGTGTCCTCCCAGAACATTGGCGATCAGTCGCATGATCTTCACTTTGTCCACAGCAGTGTCGTAGTGCTTACTCCATACCACTGGCGCAGATTCCTGAGCCACGATGTTCTTCGGCGACCAGGACCACGCTTTCCCTCTATTTTTCCTTGAATGACTATATGAAGCAATTCATATTTCGGATTTCTCATTACGTGGGCAAAGTACTAAAGCTTTTTTCTTTTTATGATATTAAACACCTCTCTTTCTTTATTCATACGCTGCAGAACCGCTTGATTCGTCACTCTGTCCATCCATGATATCTTCAGCATTCTTCGGTAAGCCCACATTTCGAAAGCCTCAATCCTCCTACACATTGCCTCAGTGAGGGTCCATGCTTCCATCCCATAGAACAATATGCTGAAGACATAGCAACGCAATATGCGTATTCTTATGGGAATTCTTAGAGCTCTGTTGGTTAACACTTTCTGCATGTTCTTAAATGATGTTCTCGCTTGCTCTATTCTGCTTTTGATTTCTTGAGTTAGATCCCATTCTTCATTCACCCAGCAGCCCAGGTATTTGTATTTTTGTACTCTTTCCACTATTTCTCCATTTATGCTAATATCTGTTAAGTTGTCAGCTATATTTTTGTTTTTGCTGACAACTATTTGGTCTTCTTTATATTTAATCGTATACCCATTTGTTGGCTGCGGTCTGTTACCGCTGATAACAGTGTCTGTAGATCATCTTTATCTGTTGCTAGTAGGACCGTGTCGTCCGCATATCTTAGATTGTTGATGACTATTCCATTAGCAATTATACCCTCTGTTCTGTCTTCTCTGAAAATTTTTTCTGCATATAAGTTAAACAGAAGGCGGGAGAGCACACAGCCTTGTCTAACTCCTCTCATAATGGTCACTTCTTCAGATGTCTGGCCGTTAGTTCTAATGTCAGCTGTCTGATTCCAGTACAAGTTGGCTATTATCCGAACGTCCCGTCCGTCCAGACCTATATCGTTCAGTACAGCTATTAATTTATCGTGTTGAACAATGTCGAATGCCTTCTCGTAGCTCTACGAAACAGGCATATACATCTACGTTTACGTCCCGGCATCGTTGTAAGAGAACCTGGACGCTAAACAGCGCCTCCCTTGTACCGAAACCGCTTTTAAAACCAAACTGAGACCTGCCAATATTTTCCTCACACTTGCTGTATATTGTGGAATGAACGATTTTCAGGAACAACTTTAATACATGGCTCATTAAACTGATTGTTCTGTAATCTTTACAGTATTTACAATTAGCCTTCTTTGGTATAGCAATGAAGGTTGACTTGAGCCAGTCTTTAGGGATTACTCCGGTCATGTATATGCAGTTGAGCAAGCTTAATAGAAGTGTAAGAGTCCTATCTTCCTTCAAGGTTTCTTATTTAATACACGTATTATAAAATTTTTATGTTCTATAGAAAATTTCACTCACTAAGTGAATAAAATTTGTTGTTAGTTTATAATATCAGAAGCATATTATTATAAATATATCTACTTATATGCATAACAAGTATTAACAATAGTATTAATAATTATAAAGGTATGCTCCTTGGTGTTCGAACACGGACTAGGTACGTGTGCATCTATGTCTAAACTTCTAAAAACAAAAACTGTCTTTTTCAGCGTAGGATTATATGTTGCCGTGTTGGAGCGGCTACCTTGCCTACCCCGACCAGCCGCCACTGACCTTAGTTAATAAAAATATCACACTAAGGCTGACTTTATAGCTAAGTCGTAATATTTAGCAATCACTTATGAAAAATATGGGACCAGGGACGAGGTAATTGTGCTAATATTGACAGTGGTTAGGTTTTAGGTTTGTTCTTCAATGGAATTCCTAATTATTCGTAGGAAAATTTACAATGAGTACATTAATAATTACTCTATAACGCCAACATCTTAAAACAAAACAAGGCATTATGCAATTTAAAACGATTTCAAGGTTGCACAGGTATAAAATTATTGTTGTTTTATTGTTTTGCCTGTTCTATTATGGTAGCCAATAGAACGTTACTATACCACACGCTATACGGAGATTGATTATGTGTTTATTTACTTAATAATTATTATTATTTATACTTATGTGTAATACCTATACGCTATACGTAATGTACAAATAATTATTTAGCTATTTACTTTATTTTTTAACAACGTAATTTCATGTTATAATAATAATAATAATAATCTCTTTATTGTCTAACAGGTATTGCTACCCAATAATAACATTAACAAAAACAATTGCTTAGCATTAGCATACAAAAATACCCAACTTAGAACTAACTTAAAACTAACTGAAAAATACAAAAAAGGAAATACACGCATCAAAACGAAAGAAAATTGAGAGGATTACAAGAACAATTAATAATAACAATAAATAATTAACACATGAACATAATTCATCAAAACAAATACAAATCAGTAGCCCGCAAACATGTCTCTAAACTTTTCTTAAAAGATCCAAGCGATACATTAAAAAATTCAACGTTTTCATTAATAACTAATCGGTTGCTGTATTTATAAGCCCGAAATAGCGGTGCTTTAGATTCATAATTAGAACGAATCTGTGGCACCCAAAATAAACTAGCGCTTCTAGAGTGAACCCTAGGGACACGAAACCATAGCTGTTGAAGCAACCGAGGACAATCCAACATATTGTTGATCAACTTAAAAAGAAAGATCTGAGACGCGACGATGCGTCTCTCGGCTAACGGCCGAAACCCAAACCTTGCCAGTAACAGGCCGTGATCACACCCACGAAAAGGAAAATATCCATTAATTTTAAATGACAAATATTTTAAGAACTTACGTTGGATACTCTCCAATCTCTGTATATGAACACGGTAGATGGGCGACCAAATGATTGTTGAATTCCAAAATAGACACAACAAAGGCGAAATAGAGACTTTTCAGGCTGTCCATGTTGTTGAATTCTCTGATCTGTCTAAAAATAAATCCTAACATTCGCAAAGCATTAGCGGAAACTTGCTCAATGTGGTAGTTGAAAGATAAATCACCATCCAAGTATACACCAAGATCTTTGATTAAAGCGCAGCGTTCCAAATTTGAATTATCGATGGTGTAGTTTCGCAAAAACGGATCTTGACGTCTTGTAAATGTCACCGACTTACATTTGTTCAGATTTAGAGGAAGTCTATTTAGATCACACCATTCTGAGAGCCGACACAGATCTGTTTGAAGCTGTGCGCAATCGTTCTCACAAACAACAGTGCGATACAATTTTAAATCATCCGCAAACATACGCACGCATTATAATAGATACGTTCGGTATTGTACGTAATAATAGAATAATGTTGTGCGATTGTAATCTAGATCTAGAGCAGAGGCTTTTTTCTCACGTGCCCACAGATTTTTCAGATTTATCCACAGATAATAGCAGAACAGATCTGTGGATTTATCTGCTATCAAAAAACGCAACAGCAGCTCAACCATAGAAAACGAAAATCAAATACCACTACCACGGTGATAAAATACCAAATTCTATTTTTTTTTTGATTTGGAGTTTATTATTGATGACGATTTCATCATGTTCTTCATCCTAGAATTATTAGAGCCTGAATTTTTAGATTTTCCGAGTTAAATATTTGTAGTGACTTGTTTCATTTTCAAGTCTCAAAATACAACAAATAAATTAAGGTCTTCTTTCCTAGTCAAAGAAATTAAGAAACTGTACCTACCTATAAAAACATTAAAACCTAACCTCAAATTCAGATTAATCGCTCTTGACTGTGGAAATGTTTGAAGCAAAATAAAAGAGAATAATACCGATTTATTACAAATAAATTTAATTTCTCTCTAAATCAATACAGTTTTTGAATTAAACAGAGATTCTAAATCATTAAAGCAGAGGCGGCGCACAAAAGCTCACTTTCAGTACGATCCCAAAAAATGTACCACCCTGCAGGTTTTGAAAAATTCCCAATAACCCGAGATCTTGAGTTTCTGACAAGTGTACCAAATTGTAATCCATTATTCCTAAAACTATTGGAGAAAAACCTGTCTCACCCTGTATTAATAAATATACACTGTGTCAAGATAAGAACGGAAACGGTTGGGTTATAATGTTCGTTCAATTAGAAAAAAGTTGTACAATTTAAACACCTTTTAATTGGTGTTTTCAAAAGTAAACTAACTTTAGCCGTTTTCGCGAATTTTTGAAAAAATGATTTTTTGCGTTTTTAGTTTTTATTTATTTCTGACATTATTTTTACAGATATGAAAAAAATAAAATCGCTTTCTTATTGTTACTTTTTGAGGAGAATAAAATACTGTTTACAAAATCTCACTACGACGTTTCGTTTTTGAAAAACCATCATCAACTTGTTTTTTTTTTTTAATATGGCACTAGATTTTTTATTGTTAATTTTAAAGCCATTTTCAATTCGAAAATATATCACATGTAATGGTTTAAACAATTCGTTATGTCTTTATTTCCCATGGCGGAAAAGTAACAATACATAGCTCTAGGACTTCTTTGTCCTACTGATGAGATCAAGAAAGATCGGAAGCAGATACTGAAACTCCCTCACCTTTCAACGAAAATTGTTTCGGATTTATTCGATTCGTTTTCAAAGTTGATGAACAGGAAAGAGAAAACGTATGCCACCGTTTCGTGGTACACACTTTTCAGTTCTATCTGTTTCGTCTTCAATTCGACTCTTCAGTTGCAGAAAGTACTGCAAGACAGAATTTGTTTTGTAAAAATACATGATTTCTCAACGAATTTTGGTGAATAACATTCTTTTGGCCATAACTCTGAAACGAATAAAGATTTTGATGTGCGGTTTTAGACTTTTTTGTTGCAAATTCAATTTACTTTTCATTTTTGATAAAATATTTGTATAATTTCATTTAAGTTTTTAAAAAAAAATCAATTATGATTTGAAATATTTTTTTTCTTCATCAGCAAGGCTTCAGTTCTTAAACAAAAATTAGATTGATAAATTCGGTTAAGACAAACCAAAGTTATAGACATTATCATAGGTAAATTTTCGTCCTTCCCTGCTGCCTTTATTTGAAGCCGCACAATAAAAAGTGATACACTAAAAAGATGCCGAATCTCAGTAGCATTACTATGGTAGTATTATTTTTTTAACTTATATTACAAAATTTTCAATAAAAATGCAGTTTTCGCATTACTGTATCTATTACGACCCCTAGCGGTATAGTTAGGAACTAAAAAATTATTTCCAGCGATTTCCCATGCTCAATTTTCCTAAAAGAATTTTTTTCCCATTGCCCTACGACTATTATTTCCTGAGATTCGCTATCTGGCCACCCTTAATGGAATACCCGGTACTTATATATTATATATTATACGGATAGAGATTGTTAAGCTACTTAAAATAATATTATGTCACAAGACAAGGGTTCAAATTATAAAATTTACGTGTCTACTTTATTAGATGACGAGTTATTTCGTGTCGCCAGAACTGAATATAATTAGGTAGATATTATTAGACAGTGAATAATTTATTATTCAATTTGCGTATCTTTAATAATTATTATCAATTAATTATTCATCGACGCTATATTTTTTTAATGACAAATATACGAGGTCATAATATTTTTGACAGACCTAATGAAGAAAATCAAATAAAGGATGGTTTAAATAATTGTTGTGTATTTTTCTGTTTTCAGTTGCAGCTCTACAATGTTGGCATTGTTCAAGCGACTTGGATCCCCAATGTGGTGATCCGTTTAATTCTACAGACATTCTACGTTTTGGCGGTTCCGGCAGCAATAATAATTATCAACAGAATAATAACTATGATTACAATCAACAACAAAACTACAATCAAAACTATGGCCAAAGGGGTTATGATCCCAACAGTCCCAACTATCAAAGAGACTACAACAATAATCAAAATTTTAACAGGTAACATTATTATAATTTAGCCCTGTATCTTAACAACTAAAAGGGCTATGAAAATTTTGTTAACGGTATCTGATCTAGTTTTAGCATACTGTCGCGCAAACCACCAGCCTTAATTACAAGACAATATAACTAAATAAATAAGCTACTAATAATAAACTAATTAATAATCCTACAAAACAAAAAAAAAAGATAAAACTAGTAAGAGAAATCATAATTTTAATTTTGCACATTTATACAGATAAATTAATGAATATAAAAGAATAAGATTGAAAGTTTTTTATCAAATTCGAAAAACCTTACTCTGGTGCTAATAAATATATTAGGCTATCGCTGAAGTGGTCTTAAATTTCTTTATTCATTTATATATTCAGTTGAGGTTTATACCTATTTTTTTAAAAATAATGTTCATATTTATATTTTAGACAAAACAATGGCTTTTATCCAAACCAAAACAGGCCTGGAAGTTCAATACATTTAATGAACTGTAATGATGAAGAGGCACGTTTAAGAAGAATGAAGAATGTATGTTTCAAGAAAGTTCAAAGAAGTAAGTATATACGACATTTTAATCCAAATAAAAAGTTCTTTCCTCGATAGCTTTATTCGGGTTCGTACAGAACTGTTTTAGAACAGTCAGGAGTGTGCGCAGTTCAAATTTACATGTTCGAGTTTTCTTGAACTGATTTAGAACGGTTCCAAGAAGTTTGCTGTTCGGGTTTGAAATAAAAAAAAGTCCGAGAACGGTACAAGAACTGTCAGAATCGATCCCTGCTGTGGGCAAGAACTGATCTCTGACTGTTTTTGGATTATTTGCTACACATGCGCATATCAATAAACGTGTTATTTATGGTTTGAGTTTAATTTTAACATAAAACGTACATCTTATCACATAATATATTTAATTTTGAACGCCTCTATTTTTTATTAACAATTTCTCACTAAAATTACTTCAAATACACAATGACACCTTCTAAATTTACTACAACTATATGGAATTGATCTTAAACATGAAAATAATGCCGAAAACTGTTAGGCTATTAATGTAAACAAAGAAACTATTTGACACAAGCAATTTGTTAGCAAAACCAAATTATGACGTGAACTAGAAGTGTCAACTAAACTAAAATAAGTGACACCAACGTTAGAAAAAAATACTGCCAAAGTATGACAAGCCAACGAACCATAATAGAGAGATATGGTAGTCAAAATAACGTCCCCCGCTATTAACGTTAACGTTAATTTAACACCAACGATTTTCAAATAGAAAGATGTGGATTTATTATTTAAATTAAGTACTTATCAGATTATAACAACATTAATTAATAAGCATTAATGTACAGGGTGATACAAAAAAAAACATTATTTAGCCGACATTTAACAAATTTTCCAGATTGCAATCAAATAAATTTTAAATGTTTAGAAATTTTTAGCATATACTTTAAATTTATATACGGGGTGAGTCAAACATGTATTTATTTTATTTATTGAATGAGAATGAAAATTCCAAATGAAACAAAAAGAAAATGAATAGGTAAAATAAATGTTTGGCTCTTATTTTATTAAACTTTTTGAAGAAAACAATGTTTTTAAATAATTTTTTGAAAATTTATTACACAACAGATAACAATTGTTTCACCAACACAGTGGCTATCTGAAGAAGCCAGATATACCATATTTTGTAAAATAATTAAAAAACATTTCTTGTTTTCTTCAAAAACTTTAAAATGAATTTTCATCAAGTAGAAGTCAAGACCATCCACGATATTATTTTATTGTTTGTACATTAAAGTTAGGTTATATATTATTTATGTTTGGTATAGATGAAGATGAAGCGTTCGGGGTTTTTCACATTTTTGAACAGTAATAGAACGGTCCGAGAATTTTATCCAAGGCGCAACCAGTTCGCCGCAGTTCTCAAACAGTCCGAGAACTATCCTAGAACGGTTCTAATTTCCAAACCCGAATAAAGCTAATTAGTTGGGTTAGTTTGATATTAAAAAAGCATGCAGATGCTCTCTAGAGTCTAGTTTTTTGGAAGCTAGACATTCAAAAATAATTTAAAAGCGCACGAACGAAATACGGACATTCGCGCAAATATGCTGTGGTAATACCTACTCGTAGCAGGAATTGTTAACGATTTCATTATTTTAGTATGGATTGTCGTAAGTACTGTAATTATGAATGCTAACCGTTAATTTGTTAGGAAAAAAATAATAAAAATAAATAAAACACAGCCGAACTTTCCACTACATAATATATTCGCCACCGGGGCACAAACAGAAGTCCTTTATCCTTTTGGACGCAAAAGTAGGGTTCGCGTCGCGTCTATCGCGATCTCCGTCTCGCCCATTCTATGGAGCACAGAGCTATACGCTCTGTACTGGCTGTCATTTGATTGGCCGCCAAGGGCAGAGCGCCATGTCATGCGCACAGAGATAACGATAAGATAAAATTTGAATGTTTGTATTTTGAAGACAGAATTTGCGTTGAGAAACTTAAAACTTGTAAATTATGACTTTTTTAACTTTTTTTTAATTGAATTACTTACAAGACTAATTGTTGAAAATTTTATAGATCCTAGTAGTTCAGTGTCAGTAATTCGGCGATGCGAGATGGTGTCGTTTAACAGAGAAGTCGGAACTTGTAATGACCCAGTGGCGAGAGGAATGTCATTGGAATTTTGCGAATACTGCGACTATGATGGATGTAATTCGGCAAACGCAGTGAAAATAAATTTGTTAATCGTTAGTTGTATGTCGTTGATTGTATTATGGTTTGTTAAATAATTATAAGTTTTTATGTTAAGTACTGACGCAATTTGTTAATGTATTATCATTTGTTTTTCTGCATTATTTTCATTCCAACATTTAGATACGTAGCTCGAAGAATCCAAACGTATACAATACAAAACATAATTTAAATTTACAGGTTAAAAAATTTATATTCGATTTGAATCTAAAGCCTGTTTTAGATGGTTATATTTTTATTAGTAATCTTATTAACAAATCAGATATGATCGTGTAATTCAGGAAAATTATGATAGCATAAATAATTGTTGTAGAAAAAATTGTTCTAATTCCATCATAGATTTGAGCCGCGCATGCGTGTTAAGAAAAAGTGAGGCATCTTACATATTATAATGCCAAATATTATTTATTACTATTTATTTATATTGAATATTATTTAATATGTCTTGGACTAACGAGCAAATTGCCCTGTTAATTGAAGAATATCAAAAACATCCATCGCTTTACACAGTAGTTTTCGATTTCGTGCGCTTTCTTTTCGTTTCAAATGCAATGCTAAAGGTACTGCAGTTAATAGCATTAAACCAACTCCACTTCTACGTCTTCTATCCATGACACGAATTAAAAAATTGGAATAACACTAATTTTAAATTCTTTAGGTCCCTAAATTAAAATTAATTTGTAGGTTAATTTTGTTTTGGGTCCGTTTCCGTTTACTTAACGTATCAGCTTAAAAAATGATTTACTGCTCAAGCGCGTGTGAAATTAAAAAATGACCATATAATACCGGTAAAAATATTATGTTATGGGCTTGTAATATTTTTGGTTCTAAATTTATTCCGAAAAGTATAACCATCTAAAACGAACACACGCCTGATATAAAGTCAGTTTTGTGTGTTGCGTGAATTGGCATTAAATGAAATTCCGTTTAACGGTTAGGTATCATCTCTTCCATATAAAAATAGAGCTAAGTTAATATGTATTAGGTCGTTATTATTTTTATACTTAAGTACCTATACTAATCTCTCTAATTAAGTGTTATAAAAATAAATAATTAGTAGGTATCTCAATTAAACTTGTTACCAAAACGTCAAAATACCTCAAAAATTACGCACAATAATAAAATTGTAAATAATATCTAAAACATAATTTTAATACGAGGATAATTCAGATACTAATAACAACTGTTGCATGTACAAATAGGTGTAATTAAGTCAGTTAAATGATGTTAATTAGTTTAGGTATTGGAATCAATAAGTATTCAGATAAATATATCAGGATCAGGAAATTACATTATTGATATGTAAGTGAATAAATAATTGAATAAAGATTTTCCACAAAAGTCATTGTTTTATTCTTCTAAAATATAATAATAATAGCACTTATTTGCTGCCCACAGTACTGAACCCTTTACATGACAAATAGTTACAGATTTTACAATTAATATTTCAGTAACAACTAAAGAAAAAATTACAACAGCAATAACTCTTACAGTATAATATATAATATAAATTAACACAGTTTAACAATCATTAAATCAATTGAAATTTAAAATTCAATTTAAGAGCAAAAGCATACAAGTTGAACAAGGGTTCCATCCTGTTTTATGTTTTGGTCAGAAGATTCAAAATGGCCGACCAAGCGACCAGTAGGTTGGGTATTCTCCCATTTGCATATTATCTCTGGGTTTCTTCTTGAATTGAAAACCGGTGAATACATAGATCAAGAGAAGCGAGACACGGCATAATTCATTAACACACACAGCGTTGCCTCACTTCCTCTGCCGGTGATAAAGAATAGACTCACGTTGTCATAAATTTAAAGAATGCATGCGTAGATGTCAAAAGATACGTTTACGTATACGTCACTGGCTTTGCCTTAACTCCCTATTGTCTGCCATTTGACCTATAGATATTTTAAAATGTAATTCTACTAGTCTAAATTATTGTCTGTTTGTATAGTGTTAATTTTATGTTGTTATTTAGTTTCTAATTTTAAGGGTTACATGTTATTACCTATATGGTGTTTGTAATTTGAATATAAATAAATAAAATAAAAATAACGTTTCAAAGTTTAAAATTATGTTATATTAGTAATTTCACAATGAACATAAGATTTTAGTTGTTTAAATTGTCATAAATTTTTTTTTCTACATATGGTGAGTTCAAATAATAATTAATACAATAACAAGTATTTTATAACAAATTAATTTAATTTCTGTATTCAATCCCCCCTTATACTAACCACTGATGATGAGAACGCTGAGTTTCGAAACAAGTATGGTTTGACACAATTTGATTAAAATAAAGCGATTTATTTGTAGAGAACACGAAGTTTTACTTCTCGTTATTTACACTAATGCTATTGTTAATATTATTGTAGTATAATAATAATTGTTCACTCATAAATACACAAAATTCGCTTATATTCACTAACTAAAGCATTCTAAACTGCAAAAAGCCGTAAAACATCCAATGAACAACCAAAACAATGAATCTATAATGTGGATGTTCAACATGGCCGTTTCCGTCAGAAATTTTATTTACCGCAGTCAGCGCAAGGCTCCTTCCCGTCACTTTGTATTCAAATATATTAGCAGCTCGCGCATCTGTCAACTGTCAAGCTCATTCTGAACCCTCCGCTATTTCAGTGGTTACTGTTTTGTGTTTACTATTTGCTTGTTTACTACTGTACTTAATACTTAAGTATTTAAAGTAAATGTATGAGTTTGCTAAAAGTTTTGTTGTGTAATTGTAAAGAAATTTGACGAAAATATATAACATTTAATATAATTATAGGAAACTATTATAGTAATCTGTTTCCCTTTAAAGTGAATCAATATTTTTGATTATTTGAAAAGGTAAATAGGAAGGTATATCAGAAACGTTTTACTTACATTCATCTTTCCTTAATGTTCTTTTTCGAAAATACTAAACGTTTAATTTTCAGATAAGACTTCACCTCTACAATGTGCGCGTCTAAAAGTGATTCCACCAGTACAACCAGCGAAGACATCCCTGAATATGGAAATTTCAGTTTCCAGGAACCGAGACCATCACAATTTAAATTTCCTCCACCTCCGCGTTTAGTTAAAAGTGCAAATAATTCAATTGACTTGTCCTTATCAGACAGTTCAAATAGTGCTATAAGTTTAAATCAAATTAAAAAGAAGAAAACCAAAAATGGACATGCAAAAAAGCTACCACCCCTGGGAATATTTTGGGATATAGAAAATTGTTGCGTTCCTAGATTGAACAGTGCATCTTGTGTTGTACAGAGATTACGTGAGGTGTTTTTAGAAAATTATAGAGAAGCTGAATTTGTTGTTGTGTGCGATGTTATAAAAGAAAATGCTAGTATTATACAGGAGCTCCATGACTCTCAGGTATGTCAAATTAAGCTGTACTTCTTTGAATATGAACAATTTGATGCTTCCTCACTCTGCTCTACTCTTACGTTGGCAAATGATCTATAAAAAGTGCCCTAATTTAATATTTAACTTCAAATGACCAATCAGCATACAGGCAGAATAAAATAAGTTTCAAATTTTGAACCACTCACTAAAAGAGTATGGAGACTTCGTTAGCAGGGACATTTTTGCTTGGAACGGACCATATGACATAAAGGTGGATCCGCGTAAAATTTCTGAATAATATTTATCATGTACAGGTTGGCCCATCAATCAAAAAGGAAATGCACCCTCCTGGTTTTTTGCAGATATCTTCGGAAGTCATGTTAGGCTAGTGATAGTTCACTTCGCCAAATTTCCTATTTATCCACGGCTCTATGTTGGAGATCAGCTGTTAGCGCCCGGTGCTTGCAGTTTGCCATTTCGCTAGCAGTCTTTCCGCTGCCACGTTCTTAGATATTCCTTCAGATACTTCACTTCTTTGTTTCGCCAGCAGATCTATTGGCGGTATGCCAGCAATCACACACACAGCATTATAGGACACCATTCTGTAGGCACAGCACACCCTTATGGCTATTCTTCGATGGACGCTCTCGATCATATATCTGTACCTGTCATATCCAAGCACATCGATCCAGATCGGAGCCGCATAGAGTAGAATTTGTTGTTCTAGCAGTTCTAGCAGACGGTGGCCATTCTTCTCTCGATTGTTGACGGGCCATCAATATTTGGCATAAGCCTTGCGAGCATTGCCGTTGTCCTCATAGCTCTTCCCATCGTCTCGACGATATGCGTGCCAAAACTTCTGCCTATCCACACTCCAAGGTACTTCATCGCCTTCTTTGGCCGAATAGTAGTGTTCTCTACCTCAAAGACGATATCCGTCGGCCTGCGATGCGTCAGCATAACAGCTTCTGTCTTTTCTGCAGCCATCTCCAACCCGTTTTCAAAAAGCCAGTGTCCAACTCGCGCTGCAGCTTCATTAGCTCTGCAGATGAGTTCATCTTTGTTGTGGCCCGTGACCACAAGAGCAAGATCATCCGCATAGGCTATCGATGTAACACCATCAGGCTGCTCCAGTTGCAGAACATCGTCGTACATCAAATTCCAAAGTGTAGGACCGAGTACTGAGCCCTGTGGGACTCCACAATATACAGCCCTACTGCTAAGTTTCTCTTGTTTCTGGATTCCAATACTGCGCGCACTGAGATAGCTTCCGATTATGTTTATAATGCGTTCATTATGGCCAGGGTGCAGTGTTGAAAGCATTTCTAACGTCAATTGCGATCACAGCACAATGATCACCGTTGCGTCGCGCATCAGAAGTAGCAGTCATAATCGCCCTTAAAGCGTCAACCGTGGAGCGTCCCCGCCTGAACCCACACTGGTGCTCCGACAAAGGCATGGGAGCTGGATTTTCTGTATATTGCTGTAGTCTCATCAAAATCAGCTGTTCTAACAGCTTACCCATCGAATCCAGCATACACAGAGGCCGGTACGACGAAGGATCGTCCGTAGGTCCGTCCTTTTTGCGTATTAATACAAGCCGCGCTTCCTTCCATCTTTGTGGAAAGGTTCCCTCATGGTAACATCAAGCAAGGCCTCTGGTACCTCCCTCGACAAAAGACGGACAACTTCAGAGGGTATTCCATCTATACCCGGGGCTTTATTTAGCTTTAGCTTTGCAGCGGCCGTCCGCAGCTGCAACTCCGTGAAGGGATCAAACACGTCGACCTCCTGCTCCATCCATGTACATACCCGACCCGAAGGAAACAAGTGATCCGCAGCTAGACACGTAGGATATATCCACATCTCTGTGAGTAAAGCCGGATCTTTTGGTGGCTATTTTGTAGCCAGCTCCGCCTTAGGTCGCTTCTCTCCAATTGGATAAGCTTCCCTGCATTGGTCTCTGAAGGTTTGATAAACCTTTTTGATTGTCTTAGGCCTGGAGTGTTTCTCCAGTAGTACTTAAGTTGTTCCTTTTCCCATTTCCGAAGTTCTTCCTTCATATGGCTTTTTGGAAGGCCAAAGATGGGTTCCGGGCCGCAGAACGGAGCGTTTGCGCCCTCTTTTGCAAATTGGTCCGCCGCTTCGTTCCCCTCGATGCCTTCATGTCCTGGCAGCCATGTCAGAGTAATCTTTTTCCCCTGAGCTGCCAGTTGCTTTAGGGTCTGTTTGCATTCCCATGCTAGCTTTGACGTGAATGTGTAAGACCTCAGTGCTTTTAACGCTGCTTGACTGTCTGACATAATATTGATCTGCCGTTCCGGGATGCCTCTCTGCAGGTATTCTTGAGCACAACGATTAATAGCGTTGATCTCTGCTTGGAATATAGTGGGACTTTTCCCGAGAGATTCAGAGAGCCTGCAATTAGGCCCGTATACTCCCATGCCTGTGTTCCCTTCTATTCCTGTGTTTTCTGGGAATCGTGGTTCCCCATTTAGCTATTTTTTGACGGTCTGCAATGACCACTTCAAATGGGATTTCAAAATCATGTTTGCGTGGCAAAGCGTCCTGAATCCAAAGGCATTAATAAGTTAGTATGGAAGCTAGTTATCATATTTATTTCTTCTTCACAGGTAAATTTAATCCATGTTGCGTCAATATCGAAAAATGCAGCAGACGAAAAGTTACGACAGATCTTAAGACGATTTGCCGAAGTTCACCCAGCACCAGCATGTGTTGTATTGATTTCTGGTGATATTAATTTTGCTGCTGATATATCTGATCTTCGATATAGAAAGAAAATTCGCGTAATATTGGTGCATAATACAAATGTTGCTGATGCTTTAATTTTATGTGCGAATGAACATCATTTATTTATGGAATTAATGGAAGGATTACCTGTTGGACGGAAAAAAGTAAGTGACAAATAATGTCCCTAAAATATACTTACCGGGTATCTCACTAAAGCTGTCGACCGCCTGTATCTTCGGAATTATTGATGGTAAAGCTTTCAGAAAAACATTTAGGATCGAAAGGGGCCCTGAAAAAACAACTGCATTTTTAAAACGAAATCTAAAACTTGCATTATTTAAAAAAACCCAAATCAGTTCAGCAATGGGTCTCTGTATCGTATAGAATTCTATTTTTCGCTACAATTCTACACTTTGCGTAACAAATTATTCTCTACAACTCGATTAAAATAGTCAATTCGAAGTTCTACCTCTGGATGTATGAAATTCTACAATATCATCCTGTATAACCTCACTTTTAGGGGCGGGAGATGCTCATATGTTCAAATACCTCGCGGTGCGATCACGGTAGTTAAGTAACTGATGGCGCGGAGGTGATTGAATGGGTGGATGGTGCTTCCGGTCGAGTCGGTAGACTGCCTATGTCAAATAGTTAGTTAGGGACTGCAAATGCTCGATGAACTATTCATGAAACAGACTTTTCCCGACAAATGGAAAAGAGCTAACTTAATATTAATAAAAAACCCGAAAAAGCAGCAGAAAACCCGTGATCCTACAGACCAATCTGCCTCATGGATGCCATATCAAAGCTCTACGAAAAACCGATCAAGGGCCACATACAAAAAGAACTCGATTAAGGGGAGGACCTCTCCCTAAATTAATTTGGCTTTAGAAGGGGAAGATCTTCTCTTGATTCAGTTTCTAAAGTTAAAAAACTGCTTGGGAAGCAAGAAGGAACCATTCAAGGCACAGAAAGTGGTGTGCATTCATAGCTTTCGATGGGGAAAAATTATGCAGGGCCCAGAAAGGAAAAATATCTCCAGTTATTTAATAAATCAAACGTAAGCAGGAAGAAGAATACGTTACGTGGGAATACCACAGGGATCAGTGTTGGGCCCCCTCCTATGGAACAGTTTCTACGATCCAGTCGTCAGTCTTCTATTGATGGAAGGAGTACAAACAATAGCATTTGCCGATGCTTCGGGCATCTTGGTTACGGCAGACTGCAAGAACGACCTGGGTTTACAACGTCAAGGTTTCCCTAGAAGTGGTGCAAGACTGGATGACACTAAATGGACTTGAATTAGTTAAATAAAAAGGGGGGCAATAATTCTAGCAGGACCAAGACAGAGACAATAAGTATCGTTCAGTTTTGAATCATTTGAAATCCTACTTTGATAAAGATTTAAGTTTCGGTCCTGCTGGAATCAGTAAAAAAAGCTGAGAAAAAATACCGTGGAATTGAGCAGAATCCTACACAATCTGGGAGGACCTGGATGGATCAAGAGGAGAACAATGATGTCAGTAGTAACTTACTGAGCTCTGATATGGTACAATACTCTCCAAATGAAAAAATACCGAAATGTAGCCGAAATATGTCAAAGGAAATCTCTACTTAGAGTATCCACCGGGTACCACACAATTTCTGCCGAGGGCGGAATGGTTAGGCAAAAACAGATTGCAGACTCAAGGAGAACCAGGAACCATACACTAGAAAGAGTGCAAACCCTAGAACGATGGCAAATAAGATGGGAACACTTGATGCAAAAACCCCAGTGGACGAAGATTCTGATCGCAAATGTTATTACATTTTTACTAATCATGGCAGGGGATATAGGGAAGATCTAAGAATAAATGCCACAAAGAACGGCAACTCGCTTGAAGGATTCTCTATGACAATATTTTGAGTGCAATCACAACTTCCCAAAAAATTGTCAGTAGTAATACCCCTAGGGTCTTGATAATACCGAGATAATTTTGTCATAGAGAATGCCGAAAGCGTGTTGCTTGATAATAGCCCAAGGCCGCAGGCAGCAACTCACTTGAAGGATTCTCTATGACAAAATATTGAGTATTTATCAAGGCCCTAGGAGTATTTGATAAGATAATACAAAATGTATCTGGGGCATATACTGAGAGGACCTCGCTACTCCATACCAAGGCTAATACTGCAAGGAAAGATGGAAGGTAGAAGGGGACCAGGTCGAAAACAACACTCTTGGCTCCGCAATATAATAAACTGGATGCCGCAACCATTTTTAGACAGGCTGAGGAGGGCACCCTAGCTATTCTGTGCACATAAAATGGACAAATGATCGCCGACGTGCGGCATAGCCATGGCACCCGAAGAAGAAGAAGAATCGAGTTTTGAAGAGCCGCGTCGACGACATGAGGATGCAAAGAGACAGCATCGAAAGGAGATAGAACGCATCAATAGGGCAGCGCATTTACAACAGCCGATAAATGGTGGTGATTGGGTGTGTCAATTTTGTGACAAGGCTTGCGACTCGAGGATCGGTCTATTTAGCCATCTTAATCTTAATAATTCATTCGTTAGCGAGTGAATGCTGATGATGTAACGGTAAAATTCGGGCGGATACAAGAATTCACTAAACCCTATTCAAAACAGCTAATTCGTGTGATAATTCAAACTAGAACCACTCTATTTCCACCGAGTTGAATACTTACCTTTAGACATATTTTCCTATGTTCTGTTTTGCCTTAATAAAACACCTTTTTATACTTATTCTTGTATCATGTTTATTCGTCTAGTGTACAGACCATCATCATACTTTATTTCATGCTAGGTGTCACTGTAGCCCTATTATTTCCGCCCCATATCCTGGTTCTGTGTTCCTGAAACATGCCAAGTTTCTTTAGAAAGTTAAAATGTTGATATTGTAAATAAATTTAGGTACTTACCAGCTGAATGTGTCCTAGGCTATTCTCTGTATTGTTTTTGGGTATTTGATAGAGTTCATGCGGATTTAATGTTGAATTCTATATCGGGTGGGAGCTTTTGAATGGTATCTTATCTAGGAATGATGTTACCAGTAGTTACAGCCTAACATCGGATCTGTAACAATGTTGCTAACGTTAAAAATTGACTATCTGAACATCTTGGTAGGCGTTATGCATTTTAAGTCATTATGACGTACCCTTTTTTTGTGTTTGTTGTTATACTTCCGTTTTAGTTCGTTTTGTTTAGTTGGTAGTCTGCTAGCCTTGTTCATTCTCCCATTTTGAACGGCTTGCGGCTCGATGGGTGCCACGGGGTCTTTGACAGCTGCTTTGTATGGCGAGATTCTTCGGAAGGGTGGTTGACGGGGGGCAGTGCTTGGCGAGTCGTTGAGGGAGTGGTTCCAGTTTATTGGACCGGACGATGACGCTGGGTGCTGCTACTGCGATTCACCTGAGCTCCGCTGAATCGTTGGCAAGGAGATCTGTGGCAGTATCATTCGCAGGAACAACCGCTACTTGTTTTTGTTTCGGAACAAGCGACTAGAGGCTCCATATCTTCGTTTTCTTTCCTATCTTGTGTCGTGCGTTTTGGTTTCATTATTTTTCAGTTCTCTTGTTCGTTGGAACGGTGCTACCGTGGGGAAATGTGTGGTGTCGGATTGGGGATGTCCCTGTGAAGGTCTTCCTGGGGCACTATAACTGGAGGGTATGTGAACGAGGCCTCCCGCTGCTGAACCCGGGTCGCGCAACGCATACCTGTCTTTTTACATCCTCTTATACAAGACCGTTACCTGGTTATAGGCCCCTGAGTGGCTGGAAGTCGAGTTCGGCACTCTTGGGGAAGCTCCGAATAATACATCTCCGTTCTGGGAGCATACGACGGCGGTGGTATCGTTGTAATGAAACTTTATGTTAGGTTAAGGTTTCTGTTTGGCATATGCTATAATTATGCTGGGTTGGATCCCAGGACTTTGTTCCTAAAAACCACACAATTGTATAGGCTACCTATATGTTATTTAACTCCCGGCTATGACACAAAACGGTGGCACTGTAGTTAGTATTGCTGTTTTCTTACCCGATTTAGACAAATATATTCAGTGTTTAGTTTTCGTTTGCTATTATTGAGTGGTAGAATTCGTGAAGGTCTAATTTCGGCGTTATTATTGTTTACCGTGACGTGTAGGTTATATATTTTCACTTTGACTGTTTAAAGTGTCTGTCGCTTTCTATAATAGAAGTCAATATCAAAATCGACAGGTAGATTTCTATACAAGCACAAAGTCCCGCTGCAGGATTTTCTTATTTCGAGATTGTTCGCTTATTTTTCGATCACACTGTGTATATTCATTTTTTATCCAGTTTTGTTTTAGGGACCTTGCAACAATGCAGTGTTTCTAACGATTACAAATTTACCAAAAAATTTGGAAAGTGCCAAATTAAAGAAACGATTACACCTATTAACTAGCAATTGTGGTGGCAAATGTGTGGATTATAATGGCAATGATGGAGTGGCGCGCATGCGATTTGGAAATTTTGACTTAGCTTTCAGGTTTGTGGTATGTTGTTTTGTTGTAGGTTATAAACGGGGGATTCTAATAAAAATGCAATGCATGGCAAGCGTGGTAACAATTATTATGACTCATTAGCTTAATACTCAAATAATGAGCCTTAATAGTTTCGCTCCATAATAAACATACAACTAGTTGTCATTTATGACATTTTGTCAAGGCTACATACATGCTTCAAGATTGGTTGCTTATGAAGATCACGGTAAACAAGTTTCACATCTTTTCTAGTCAGATTGTTGTCACATTTATACACGTCCGTTTGAAGGTTAGTATTAAATAAAAATCATATGGAAAAAAATGTAGTAACGCCATCTATGTCATCCTACGGACTTATTGCATGACCTAATCCATCACTGTCTTTGTTAGGCCCAAATTTATTGGTATAAAGAAAATTACCAAGTTTTTCCATTTAAATGTTAAAATCTAAAATTCCAAATAACGTTCGACCGTAAAATAATTGTAACTATACAATGTGTCCACGAATGGAGTTTGGAACTTTTTTAATTGTCGATTTAGAAGAAAAAGTCATTCTTTATAAAAACGTCTGCTTGTGTCGAAACTACAATTTCAAATGCCAAATTTAGGATTACTATACAGGGTATATCAAAAATATCATTTTTAATGATTTTGATTTTTTTTTTTTTTTAATTTTATGAAAATATTTTCAAAACCGTGAATAAAAAAGTTTTTGCTCTTCCAAACTCTATCCGTGGACACATTGGATAGAGTTTGGAAGAAGAAAAACTTTTTTATCTGTAGATTTAGAAGAAAAAGTCATTCTTTATAAAAAAAGTCTGCTTGTGTCAAAACTACAAATTCAAATACCAAATTTACGATTACTATACAGGGTATATCAAAAATAACATTTTTAATGATTTTTATTATTATTATTATAGTAGTTCAGACAGTAAGCGGTGAAACCGATGAGACTGTCTCCCGATTTGTAAAAGATTTCCTTGTTTTTTTTTTTTAATTTTATTATTTTAAAAGTTTAACGTTTTTATTGGAAACCTGACAGTACCGTCATCTATGAAAGAAAAATAAAAAGAGCGGGCGCTAAATGGTCATTTACCACCCGCATATGCGGGCGGTAAAACTCTGTTTAAGTGCAGGCAGGCGAAAAACATAATTAACGAACCTAACCTTTTGGTTTAGGAAATATTATTTTTTTTAAACTTTTCAGCCCTTTCAAAAAATTCTTCGATGGCCACCAAAAACAATAGGGTTATACACTGTGTCCAATATAAGAATGGCATAGCATTGGAATTTTGGAAACCTTTTAAATGGCATTTTCAAAAGTAAACTAAGCCGTTTTCGAGAATTTTTGAAAAAACTATTTTTTGCGATTTTATTTTTTATTTATTACTGACATTATTTTTAAAGATATAAAAAATGAAAAGCACTTTCTCATTGTTACTTTTTGAGGAAAATAAGATAGCCTTTACAAATTTTCACTACGCCGTTTCGGTTTTTGAAAAACCATCATCAACTTTGTTTTATTAACCTTCGTCTTCCCGGGTCCCAAAAGCCAATTTTTTGCCTATTTTCCTAAAAAGTGGATAATTTTCGTATCTAATCTTATTTTGTTTTCATAAGGGCTTTAAAAATAATTACTGCTTGCCAAAAAAACATTTTTGTGTCATTTTTGTAGAAATAAAAATATAAAATCAACGCCCACTTTTTAAGTAGTGAGCTTGACAGTCGTTACCACAACCACAAGTTCTAAATCTGCTCGCAGAATTTCCAGCCGTTGGCCATTGGCAATAGTTGGCCAATTATTAGATATTGGAGCCTTAAACACATATATTTTAACGGGCATCAAATATACGAATAAGCCTAAAACTAGGGATGATCGTCGGTATTTTTTACTACATTTAGGAGAAGATCTGATAAAAGAATATATTGCACAGAAATATAATGGCTCAGGACGCTTGAGCAACACGATAAAGCAGTATATGTAAGATGCTGTTCCAGACTAGGCAACGGCTCCAGTTGAAATACCGAAAGAAAGATCTGCTTTGCTAGTGGATGCTGTTACCTGTGTCCACGAATTAAAGACCGCAAATCTAGACAATTTTGTAAGGAGTGTAAAAACTTTGTATGTGCAAAACACCATGTGAAATAAGTAATGTGTATTAAATGCAAATACGATGAAGTTTAATTTTTTTATCTTTGGTTTTATTTTATTTTTTTACTAATTTTTACCTTGTTCGAAGTTTACTTTATGTATTATTTCTCTTTAGTATAAATAAAAACATATTTATGTATCAGAAATAGCATTTTTGTTATTGGGTACAAATGTACCCTACGTGGGACGCTACGTAATTTTTCTGACGTGGGAAGAGGAAGGTGAAATTCGGTCCTGGATTTGATATTGTTAAATTTAAAGCCATTTTCAATTCGAAAATAGGTGGTATATCACACGTAATGGTTTTAACTAGTTTTCAGTGTTTTAAGCTGTTATTTGAAATTATTCAAGAAAAATCGCCATAGTTTGGCACTTATTTTGCGTAAAACATGCATCTGAGAAAGGCGTTTTTTTACTAACTAACTAAATTTAAAAAATCGCGTACAGAATAAAATGTTGTACTCAGCAGAAATAAATTCGCAAATAATAATAAATAATTGTGAGTAACGACGAAAGACTGTTTTTGCAAAACCTACTACTCTGCATTCAGTCAGTTAAGTGCCAAACTATGGCGATTTTCTCGAAGAAGTTTAAATAACAGCTAAAAATACTGAACACCATTACGTGTGATAAACCATACATTTTAAATTTAACAATAAAAAACCCTGAAGTTGATGATGGTTTTTCAAAAACGAAACGTCGTAGTGAAAATTTGTAAACTTTATCTTATTCTCCTCAAAAAGTAACAATGAGAAAGTGATTTTAATTTTTTTATATTTTAAAAAATAATGTGAGAAATAAGTAAAAACTAAAACCGCAAAAAATCAAACATGATTTTCGAAATAATGGAACCTAAAACCTTGTATTTTCGGCTCACGGAAACATCGCCAGTGATCACCGAATTAGTTGGAACGCTGTATATCTAAACGTACGAATGTAGGTACAAATATTTTTTATGTATCTACTTTATTTCGTTTGCGCATCCATGAAATTGAAATGGTAAAAGATAAAAGCGAACACACCATCAAGAAATATTATAAATACCTACCTAATAAGAATTTAATTATTAACCATCCACGATTTTAATTAATAATAAATAATTAAAACACAATTTGTGCTAATATTGAAAAATATATGAACAAATAGTTTATCATCGTACATTTTTTGCCCGGTTCTTATCAGTTTGAAAGAACAAAACTGTTTGGCTGAAAATTTCATTAGTATATTTGTCGATTTGCAACTTAAAGTGTTAAGTTCTTTAAGTTTTTAAAATACTGAGTGCTTGAATTTGTGTTTTGAAATGGCTCATTTTCAGCCCTATGATAAAAATTTCAGGTAATGTTATTTTTATATTTTTTAAGGTTATTATGTTCAATAGTAGCTGCATACCCTATACTAACGTTGTTTCCCGAAAGTATTTTCAATTTTTTTTCATCATAGAATTTAGCTAATATCGCAATCGCCTAAGAGACGTACCAATGAGTGAACATAATGAACTTTGCGCATAGCATTTACTTTTCTACTTGGTTTATACATTAGGATTTGTGCACCAGTATACAGGGGGTCCCGAAATTAGCTTAAAATAATTTAAAGGGACATTCTACAAGCAAAAAATGCTTTGTAAATTCCTGACGATGGGGTTTTAGTAATATTTCCGAAACGCATCTCAATAAAATATCAAAATGACATTTGGCACACTTACGTATCTTAGTAGGATTATTAAAAAATCGTCGTGAAAAACGAAGCATTTTTCGATATATGTTCATCTTATTTTTGCTTGTAGAATGTCCCCTTAAATTATTTGAAGATAATTTCGGGACACCCTGTTGTTGCCCGCACACACCTCACCTTGCGTTTAATAATACAGTTTTATAAAGAATACGGGGGTGATTTGATAAGTCCATGACTTTTAAACAAATCATTTCTTCTTTGCAAAAAATCACTATTACTTTCCCACACAGGGAAAGTATTGTGAACGCGCTAAAAAAATTGAGATAAAGATGGATTAACCATTTTGAAGTTCCTTGAGACGATTAAGACAATTTCCAGATCGAGGTCTGTCTGTCTGTGTGTATTCTTCCACGATAGCGCCTAAACGGTTTAGCGAAATTTTGGTGTATGAGTTTGGGAAAGTCCTAGATTAGTTTTTGGTTGAAATCGCTTTAGCCCTGTGATAGGGGTAGACACAACCGCCAAATTTTCAAATAGCAGTAGTGATACATCATTTTAAAGTATTTTTATCTGCTTTACAGCGATAGGTTACTTTTGATCTTTGCCCTCATACTTCTCGAGATAATTGCGTTTAAAATTTCACCAGTTAGGTAGTTGGAACGTATAACTCTTATTAAAATATAATAAAGTAATGCTAAAGAAGTAGTATATTCTTGAAATATCCTCCACACAATAAATGTTAATAGATTTCTCCAAAAAAATTACAATCGTCAAAAATTATGATGAATTTTCCTAAACAATTAAACATGTAATAATGATAAGATATAGCTTTTCGTAAAATTTTTTTGATAACCACTGATGATG
This sequence comes from Apoderus coryli, assembly GCA_911728435.2. Taxonomy (NCBI): domain Eukaryota; kingdom Metazoa; phylum Arthropoda; class Insecta; order Coleoptera; family Attelabidae; genus Apoderus; species Apoderus coryli. The sequence continues at coordinate 9,967,150 of OU452215.1, read as the reverse complement.
CCGCCTGGTGCTGCGAAACATGTTTGGTAATTTTTGACGAATGTAATTTTTAGCTCTCGATATCATATAATATGTAATATACAGTGTGTCCCAGGATAGATGTAATAAGAGGTGTGAATGACAAAAAAATGTTGAATTTTGGAATGACATTTGGGGATTGAGTCCTGCTTGTTTTAAAACTTAGGCACCCAAAAAATGAGTTAAATTCGTGTTGTACAGGGTGTTTTATAAACAAATTTATAAAAATCATGAACAATTAAGTGTCTTTATTTTACAATATACGCCAAAGGTCTACTAACAAAAGTTGTTTAGAATGCACTTTTATATCCTCGCACCATATTTCAGGAATATAAAAGCATATTTTTACTCGAAATTGTAGTTTTGACACAAACAGACGTTTTTATAAAGAATTACTTTTTCTTCTAAATCGACAAATAAAAAAAATATGGGGTAAAAAAGATTTAAAAAAAAACGTATTTCTTAAACATAGCAGAAATATTAACTAGTTATTTATAGCTTTGATAGAATATAACCTATAAAATGTGTCATAAATAACTTACTTTCATAGGCGTTCGTAAATAGTGGAAAAGGGGTCAAAACATAAAAAATATATATTTCCTAAACTTATTTGAAATATGGAATAATTTTTCATATTTGTGATACAATATAAGCTAAAAAATATTCCATAACAGAATTGGTTCACACAGGCGTTCGAAAATAGTCTAAAAAGGGGTCAAAAACGAAAAAAAAATGTTTCCCAAATATACCAGAAAAATTGGCTAATTATATATAGCTTTGATATAAGATAATCTAAAAAATGCAGCATAAAATTTTTATTTACATAGGCGTTCGTAAATAGTAGAAAAAGGGGGTAAAATAAAAAAAAAATAAAATGTAAAAATTTTTATATTTAACTAGTTGAATTGGCGTTAAAAATACTCTGCAAAAATTAATGTACCATAAGCGTCCGTGAAAATCCTATAAGAGGGTCAGAAAAAATTTGTATGAGTGATAACTCAAAAACCACTTAACGGATTTTAACCACATTTGGTATGAAAATACTACAGATACAACATAATGCATGGTTCTAGACTCTAAGGTGAACTCAGCTCAAGGTGCATCTCAACATATTTTTCTTTAAATTTAGCTTTACTAGGAGTCTTAATAATTCCGGCAATGAATTGAATTAATTAAATTAAATTATATATAGCTTTTTGGCAGGCTAATTTCGGAACACCCTGTATAATAATATAACTTTAATTAATTTTTTAGTAACACCGTATGATTAAATAGTGTTTTGAACATCAATAAATTCATTTTCATAAAAAAGACTTAGTTTTCGACCCTCGAACGTCACACTACTAAAAAGTAAAAATAGTGTAGACTTCTTTGTTATTTATAGGGCTCAAAGACGCATTCAAGGAGAAGATGTTTATGGGAACAGAATCAGAGTTCAACCGCCTTCAGTGCGAAGTTATTCAGGTAATTTCAAATGTACTACTTATGTTGATTTATAAAACCATTCTTGTTATAATACTTATATTATGTTACATCATAAGAAAATATAATACCATCAGGAATCACTCGCTAACGAATATAAATTACTCCAACTCAGGGGTTTCTGTTGTGAATCCTAATATGGCTAAACAGACCGATCCTCGAGCCGCAAGTTTTGTCACAAAATTGACACACCCAACCTTAAAACTTCAAAGTCAAAAAAGTTAGCTTAGACATTGTGTGACTAGCGCTCTCTATGATTTTATTTTTATTTATTTATTGTCATTACATGTCATTACCAAAAAAGGTTTACACACATAACACAACATAAAAACATAGAAATGTATATAACTTAATCAAAACAGAAAGTCAGTGCTGAGGAATTCATCAATGGAGTAAAAAACCTGGTCAATTAAGTAGTTTTTTAATCTATTTTTGAACATTGCAAGGCTCAGTGTTTTCAAACTATCTGGCAAATGATTATAGCATGTGGGACCATAATAATTTACAGAATTTCTGCTTCTACCCAACCTCATATATTCAGGAAGACTGCCATTTTTGTTTCTGGTATTGTGGTTGTGAACTTCATCATGCTTTATGTACAGATTGTAATTATTTTTCACATACATAATTGAATTGTAGATATAGAGACACGGGAGTGTAATTATTTTACATTCTTTAAATTTAGGTCTGACATCCTCTCTAAACTTTAAATCTGTCATTATTCGAACCACTCGTGTTTGGATTGCGAATACCCGACTAGCATGACAAGAGTGTCCCCAAATTGACAAAGCATATGCAGCCACACTGTGAAAAAGGCCATAATATGCTGATTTCAAAACATTAAAAGAGACTTCACCCTTCAAGCTTCGCAACATGAACACAACCTTAGACAACTAGGCAATGGTAACCTCGACATGACCCGCCCAGGTTAGCTTTTGGTCCAAAGTGACACCCAAAAACTTTACCAGACCATCAGAATCATCGGACCTATCCCCTTTCTTAAATATAGTGACAATTGATGCATCTCGCAGCGCAGCGGTTTCGGTGTTCCATATTTTGGTTATTAGAACATGAGAATGCTCCAATATTACAGATCCTCCTTCTTTAAACAGCTCAGGAGATCTGCCATCAGAGAGCCATCTCTGGTTTGCAGTGGGTTAAGACTCTGTGCAGACGGGCTGTAAATGGTCTTCGTCGCATGGTGTTGTCTATGAATATACACATTATACAGTCATCTCTATTTGTTATCAAATAAATATTTAAAGATTAAAGTGTATTTATTTCTAATGCAATGCAATGCTATGCACAAGATGTGATCTTTGTAACATCATCAGCATTTTTTTTTTTAATGGAATAATAATAAATATAATTTTACCTTTTTTTTGCTTATTAAACATCGAAATTGATGAAACCTGGATACGTGCCTTCGAGCTGGATTAAGTTTCAAAGCGACCAACAGTTGTAGAAGAAAGATCATCTTTGCCTATGAAAAATATATATAACCTGCACCCAAAGATACTTAAACTGCGTCCAGGATTGATACAAAAGTTGTGTGGTGATTTTGCACATCAGTGCATTGATCCTCGACTCGAAAATCCGACTGGAAACCGTTTTGCCACGTTATTTTCTCACCCTGTCTGGATCCACTTCGATTTCTTCACCAAACCTACAGGTTCTGATGCTCGAGAAGACCGGGATGTTCTACGGAATCCACGAAAGCCAGATTTTGTAACATTGTATGGAAATTTAATTAATGTACGTTTTTTTTCTAGGCTCCAGATTGCCAAATATGGAAACGTCGTATCAATCTAACGAATCAGCTTTAGGGTATCCTGTTCCTCGTAGCGTTCCTCCGGGATTTGGTTATATGGAGCGCAACAGTTTGGGAGAAGCCAGAGGAATATCGCCGGTAAGTACTACTGCAAAACAAAATTATTCCCACAACCCTTCCAAAAAAAACTAAAGAAACCACCAATCTTTTGCCAACGACTGGACGATACTAACCGGTAACAATGTAATGTACTTAAACTTTGAAAAGGCTTTGAACAGAACGCCATTTACGAGACTGTTACTTTGGATTGGTTGGAGATCTGCACTCCTGAATTGACAGGTTTCTAACAGGTCGTGCATATTAAGTTAGGATTAGGCAGTCCTACTCCCGCTCTCATGAGGTACAGAGTGGAGTCCCACAGGTTCCGTTTTAGGACCAATCCTATTCTCACTGTACGTGATGTCAAAAATGTCTTTCAATCCCATTACTGATCTTGAACACATATCAATGGTCCTGCATCTTCTTGAGATGTGGATCGGTGACTGGACAATGTTTCTAAGCCACTGATTATTGTCGGTATAGCGTTGAGCGTTGTCAAAGAACAGAAAGACCTAAATGTGATTATTTCGGAAGACTTGAAATGGCTAAAGAGCTAACTTGATGGTCTATTTAAGCACTTAAAAACCACCACTCATTGCTGATTGTATTGAAGTTGGTGGTGGTATTGATATTGTCACAATTCTATTTTTATTTTGAAGTTTATTCGAAGTTCTGGCAAATGGCTGTGACGACTCTACTGTAGATGTCGTAGCCTCTTGGACCAATTTTTTTTTATAATCTAGGTTTTGGGTCATTTTTGGTTTTCAAGGTTTCGGAGGGTCCTTTCGTGTTTTTTTTTTTTTCTTCAAAGAAACGTCAATCTATATTCTAATTCAATATGATGAAGCCAAAGCCGAATCTTACCATTATCAAGTCGTTATTTTAGCTATAAATATCGGTTTATTATAAATTACATAAAGAACGTTTTATAAACGTTTTTAATTTTGACAATGTTTGCCACGCGTTTAAAAAACACCTAAAACAAACGTTTTTATTTTATGGTTTATTTATAATACATATACAACGTTACTTAAACATAATAAATGTACGTAGTTGTATTTAGATAATAACAACACGTATCTATAACGTTTAAATTGAACGGTGTAAAATTAAACTTAAAATAAACCGTCACTTTTCTAACGTAAGACCAATTATCAACGATTGACACGTTAAATCAACGTTTAATTTACGTATATGTGTTTACTGGGATAGATTTAAAATGCTCTTATCATGTTTATTTTTTCTGCAAAGAAACGTCAATCAATATTCTAACTCAATATGATGAAGCCAAAGCCGAATCTTATCATTATCAAGTCGAGATCTAAATAATTACTTTTGTTGATCTCCTAGATCATGACATGAACTCTTGAAGCGTTTGTGAATGAGGCAAATGCAAATGATTTTGATTGTTTTGGCTAACAGAAAAGAAGCGTACGTACTGCTTTTATTGCAGTTTGGCTATATTAAGGTTAAGGTTATATATTCTAGATTTTTGAAAATACATTTAGGACGTAATATTCGTTGTTATTTCAGAAATTCTAGTTTTACATCAAACGATTCATTGACACATTTTTTAAAAGTATTTGGATTCGTAATAATCAACGTTTTAAAATTTCCCACTTTAAATGTTGCTCATTTTAAGAATAATTTCACACGTTCTTCTAATAATTGTAAGTACATTTGGAATTGTGATAACATACTTTATAAACATTATATAAACGTTTTGAATTTTCCCATTTTAAACAGTAAGAATTTTTATGGGATATTTTACACGTTACCTTAACTGTAATTTTAGAATTATTATAAAATACTTAAAAAACGTCATTTTAACGTTTTCGTTGTCGCCTCTAAAAATTATGCGCTTCTAATAAACATTTTCTAACGTTATTTTAGCTATAAATATCGGTTTATTATAAATTACATAAAGAACGTTTTATAAACGTTTTTAATTTTGACAATGTTTGCCACGCGTTTAAAAAACACCTAAAACAAACGTTTTTATTTTATGGTTTATTTATAATACATATACAACGTTACTTAAACATAATAAATGTACGTAGTTGTATTTAGATAATAACAACACGTATCTATAACGTTTAAATTGAACGGTGTAAAATTAAACTTAAAATAAACCGTCACTTTTCTAACGTAAGACCAATTATCAACGATTGACACGTTAAATCAACGTTTAATTTACGTATATGTGTTTACTGGGATAGATTTAAAATGCTCTTATCATGTTTATTTTTTCTGCAAAGAAACGTCAATCAATATTCTAACTCAATATGATGAAGTGAAAGCCGAATCTTATCATTATCAAGTCGAGATCCAAATAATTACTTTTGTTGATCTCCTAGATCATGACATGAACTCTTGAAGCGTTTCTGATTGAGGCAAATGCAAATGATTTTGATTGTTTTGGCTAACAAAATAGAAGCGTACGTACTGCTTTTATTGCAGTTTGGCTATATTAAGGTTAAGGTTATATATTCTAGATTTTTGAAAATACATTTAGGACGTAATATTCGTTGTTATTTCAGAAATTCTAGTTTTACATCAAACGATTCATTGACACATTTTTTAAAAGTATTTGGATTCGTAATAATCAACGTTTTAAAATTTCCCACTTTAAATGTTGCTCATTTTAAGAATAATTTCACACGTTCTTCTAATTGTAGATACATTTGGAATTGTGATAACATACTTTATAAACATTTTGAATTTTCCCATATTAAACAGTAAGAATTTTTATGGGATATTTTACACGTTACCTTAACTGTAATTTTAGAATTATTATAAAATACTTAAAAAACGTCATTTTAACGTTTTCGTTGTCGCCTCTAAAAATTATGCGCTTCTAATAAACATTTTCTAACGTTATTTTAGCTATAAATATCGGTTTATTATAAATTACATAAAGAACGTTTTATAAACGTTTTTAATTTTGACAATGTTTGCCACGCGTTTAAAAAACACCTAAAACAAACGTTTTTATTTTATGGTTTATTTATAATACATATACAACGTTACTTAAACATAATAAATGTACGTAGTTGTATTTAGATAATAACAACACGTATCTATAACGTTTAAATTGAACGGTGTAAAATTAAACTTAAAATAAACCGTCACTTTTCTAACGTAAGACCAATTATCAACGATTGACACGTTAAATCAACGTTTAATTTACGTATATGTGTTTACAAAGAAACGTCAATCAATATTCTAACTCAATATGATGAAGTCAAAGCCGAATCTTATCATTATCAAGTCAAGATCCAAATAATTACTTTTGTTGATAGAATAATACACACATACATTTATTTCTTTCTACATTTTACGTACAGAATTTTTATTTGCAGGAATTTTCATCATTTTTACCGAATGAAAATATGCAATTTCAGCATTTAAGAAGTATGGGTGATAATATTGCACCAATGGATATGAACTATGAACGATTTCAACCTGCTCAGGAATCCATTCCATTAAATGCAGTGACAAGCAGTACTGATAGCGATGAGGTAATTTAGGGGTCACCTGCAATAATAATAATACGTTTCTCAGATTTATCAATTAATTTGTTTATACTTTCACCACTTGTAAATTTCTTCCCAGGGTGTTCTTTTTCATTTTTAGGATCAAATAAGTATAGCCAGGTCTGGGCTATAGCATGGACGATGCTGGAGCATAGTTTCGTCAATTTTCCTCTTCTTTTTTCTTTGATTGCTTATTTTAACTGTTCTAAGATTGAAGCGTAGTATTCTCCAATTACAGAAACTCCTTTTACTTTATAATCAAATCAAAATCATTCCTTTTGAGTCCTAAAAGATGGTCCCGGTGACTGTGTGACCTTAAACTTGGGTGGTGGAGTCCTGCTTCGACACACGTTCATAATGATGAACATGTTTCCAGTGACAATCGCAGTCATCCTTATTTTCACTGCATAGAACATTCTGCTGCTGTTCCTTTTGTAAAAGAGTAAGAAGTTACTGAAGATTGAATATTTGTTTTAGGGTGGGTACCAACGCGACAAATTTAGTACAAATTTGGCATCAAATCAACCAGTCGACTTACACATATCAAATCTAGATTACAATATTCATGTGAAGGAACTGAAGACACTATTAGCAAATATGATCAAAGAATACGCAATGGTATGATTCAAATTATTTTTGCTTTATACTATACAAGGTGTCCCTCAATGAACTGCGGCGATCGCAGTCTTTTTCCTTCTACAAACCCAAATCAGCTGGGGCTGATGTGACGTGATCACCTATAACTCTCATCTCACTTGCATTTTTTTTATTAGAGGAACTGCGTGAAATGATCATTGGCTATGAAACAATTTGAGGTTAATTACTCAGTTAACTGTCCATTGAAATGAAAGTTAAAAATAATCTGCAGGGGTGCGGCAAGCAAAAACAGTACGCTCTCAGTAACAACGGGAGAATACCGTCTGGACCGGGAGCCCTCCTCATTTGTAAGGAATCAAACCCACCACACACATCCGCAGTCTCAGAAATGCGGGAAGAGCAGATATCGCCAGAGAATTCCAATTGAACATCGTTGTAAACTGACTGAAAATAAGTGGCAAATAAATCCGCTCTTTCATGCCCTGCGTCGCAACTCAGACCCTCGTACGTTAAACGAGAAGGAACTCTAGAGGCATTCCTCCTCGAATTCACAAACGTCCAAAAGGCACCGATGTTCTCAGGCAACTCCTGCTGAATAGAGCGATTATAGGACACATAACGTTCACGAGATAACCGCCTACACTCGGATCTAGGTAGGCACGCGAGCTCGTAGATTTGTATCGCTTGCTCTTTTGCAAAACTGAGTCACTTCAATTCATAACCCAGATAGTCTTTCAAAATATTCAAGTCTGCGTTCCTAAAGTCATAATAAAATCTTTCTGACTGAGGAAAATGGGCATACTTGCGAACGCCCGTCAAAGGACAGAGGCGGGTGCTAAGCATCTTGACGGATGATAACATCCTCCATCTCAACCACAATGTTATTGATATCATGGGTGAGCAACAAATCTAGCGAACGGCCACTACGCCAGATACCAGCTTGACTGTCTGACATAATATTGATCTGCCGTTCCGGGATGCCTCTCTGCAGGCATTCTTGAGCACAACGAATAATAACGTTGATCTCTGCTTGGAATATAGTGGGACTTTTCCCGAGAGATTCAGAGAGCCTGCAATTAGGCCCGTATACTCCCATGCCTGTGTTCCCTTCTATTCCTTTTGATCCGTCCGTATACCAGACGGATGTGTTTTCTGGGAATCGTGGTTCCCCATTTAGCCATTTCAAATGGGATTTCAAAGTCATGTTTACGTGGCAAAGCGTCCAACGGTTTTGAAATGAGATGATCCAGCACTAGTGACCATAGAAGAGGGGACAATACACCGCCTTGTGGGCATCCCCTAGCCTCTGTCACTGTTACAGACACTTCTCCTATTTCAGCCGTAATGACACGGTCTTTCAAAATTGCCTGAATCCATTTCACTAGTGAGGAGTCGACACTCCTCTCTTCTAGTGCTCTACTGATGGATTCATGTGAGGTATTGTCAAAAGCACCCTCTATATCGATAAAGGCACATAAGGATACTTCTTTTGCCTTAAATGACTTCTCGATGTCTTTTACTAAGCAGTGCATGGCATTAATCGTATATTTTCCCGCTTGTTAGGCGAATTGCCTTTTGTGAAGCGGTTTCCTATTTAAAGTTTCGTCTATTATCTTTTCCATAGTTTTCAGTAGGAAGGAGGTTAAACTAATAGGCCTGTAGGACTTAGGGTCATCCTCTGGACGGCGTTCTGTTTTCGGTATAAAGGCTACTCTAGTTTCCCTCCAAGCTTTGGGAATATGGCCGAGGATAAGGCTAGCTTTGAAAAGCCTTTGCAACGATGGTTGCAGTATTTCCAGACCTTTCTGGAGGAGGGCCCGAAAAATTCGGTCCATACCTGGTGATTTGAAAGGCTGGAAACTGTTTATCGCCGTTTTTTTTTTTTTGTGAATATTATCCCCGCTAGTTTTTTACCAGAGCGGGTGAGTCTATATGGTACCCTTGCCGTTCCGGTAGCTGCTGGAGTTCGTTTCCAGATTCGCGACCCTGGAAAGTGAGTTTGTGCCCAATAGATACATCACTGCATGGGGAAAAGTAAATAAGATTGATTCAACAGTTTCGATGAACGTAATATAATGCGTCACAGGCGATCCAGGAGGTTTTCTTAAAAAAGTTCTTATGATACCCACCCACATGTGGCACATCATTGTACTCAGGACGACAGCAGCATCTCACAAGTTCCCTAAAAAATAGTGGTTGCAATTTGAAAGAAACATGATGATGGCCATGCGACAGATTTCGGATCAGATACATAGGTTACTAAACTAATGACTAAACTCTAGAACTGAAACACTTATTTGTTTAATTTTTATAAATGATTTAATAACTAATTGAGGATAACATAATTTCTTTCACAACTATTACATTTCTCTTTTTCATACATAAATGTCTGTCTAATACCTAACATAAGTGACAACTGACATAAGACACCTTTCATAAACTTCATAATCCTGCCCTCTACATTCCGGTTGTACAACTACTCTATGAACATAAGTCTAACATAACAGAAGAATAGTTGACAAGAATGACATTTGACAATACACACACAAATATACTTTTAGCGGTAAATTCAAATGATAAAATATACTACTACAAAACATATATAATAACTGGCGTGTCTCAATTTTTCTTGCCCGTTCCGTTATTTTAGGGACACCTTGTATAGAACACTGTGTCGTATTCTTTATGGACCACCCTGTATAGTTTTAGTATTGCTATAATACCTATTATGTTTTAGATATTAAATATACAAGTCATGTCTGCAACGCAAAGTGAAGGTTGTCGGTCAGCCGTTGTAAAAGTGAGAAATCATCAGGAGGCCCAGGTGGTGATTTCTCAATTGCAAAAACAAAAATTAGGCAATAAGAAAATTAATATATCGTATGCACAAAAACAAGCTATAGATCCAGGACAATTGAGGGTTATGGTGATCAATGTGTTGCAGGTATAATTTTTTTTTACTGTTTTTAAAATTTGCAATTACAATATTTCACTATCGTCCAAGATCCCCCCTGTGATCAAAGAAAAACAGCAAGCGGTAACTTTGTATGCGGCTTATGTCGGTGTACCGCACTTATCAGGGCACCTCGCACCGCACTGAATGATTATATTAATTTTCCTGTGCGAGGCATAGTGCGGTGCGAGGTGCCGTGCGCCGGCGCCGTTGTGAACATCCACTAAGTAAATAAATATATACAGTGTGTCCCCGGATCGACGCAACGATAGGTGAAAAAGGCTGAAATTTTCTGAGTTGAAACTTTATCTTATGGGGTTCAGCCCTGTTTGGATAGAAATTAATTTGTGTCATAATTTTAATTTCGAAAAATCCAGTGTGCTTTGAAAATTTTCAACAAACTTTTTGGCAGATAAAGATCATGTTCGGCGTTTCTAAGCAGATAGTTATGGAATGGTCTTTCCGAGACATCTGACAGGTGTTTGCGGATTAAGCAGACCGATTCCAATATGAATAAGGAAGGTAGTGTTAGTATTTTAAATTTTCTGAAGAAGTCCTGGCAATGGGCTCTATAGTGCAATCTCAGAGAGTATCGAATAGTCCTGTAATCTAAAAATACGCCCAAATTGCGTTGCACAGTATGTACCCCAGAATGGGAGGGCGTATCGAAGATGGGATTCGAAGAGTTAAAAGTAGACTGTTATGGAAGTTGACAAGTTAAGTTCTTTGGAAACTGATCTTAACGCAAAACAGGCAGAGCTTAATTTTTTTGATAACGCATCAATGTGCAATTTCCACTTCAGGGAGCTGTCAACAACAAGGCCCAGAAACTTCACAGAAGAAACGACGTCAATAGTGGAATTAATAAGCTCAAAAGACTGCAGCGCCCCTTTATATGACACTTATTTAGTTTTCGCAGTGTTCAAGCACAACAGGTTGGAGTCACACCATGATTTGATGGTGATTAAGTCTTTGGATATGAAGAGCCACACTATCCGGGCCGCACCAAGTGAAACTAGTATCATCAGCAAAGATACATACTTTACCGGTGATGTCTAGGCAGGTAATGTCGGTGATAAATAGAAAAACCAAATAGGACCCAACACCGAACCCTGTGGCACTCCACAATCCATCGGCCTGCAAGAAGACACAACCGCATTGACCCTCACACACTGACTTCTGTTGTTAAGGTACGACTTAAACCATCCCAGTGGAACCCCCCGAATTCCGTAGTGCTGTATCTTGTTAATTAGCATGTTATGACTTACTTTTGAAACGAGTGGAACGGTTTAGTAAAGACCAAAATTATGATTGTAGACAGAGTAAATAACAATCAACCTGAGACAAAAAGCATGAATCATATAGAAACGGTCCACAAATTTGTCTGCCTGGGCTCCTTAATATCTAATGATGGTGGCTCTAGTGATGAAATAAAACGCAGAAGTGCAGTGGCAAAGGAAGCAATGGTAAAACTTTCAAACATCTGGAAAAGCCACGACATCTCAATTAACACCAAAATGAGGTTGGTCAGAAGCCTGATCTTCTCCATTTTTCTCTACGGGTCAGAATGCTGGACACTGAAACAGTCGGATAAGAATAAAATAGACGCTTTCGAAATGTTCTGTTGGCGTAGAATGCTGAGAGTGTCGTGGACCGAAAAGAGGACCAATCAATCCATTCTGGATCAACTAAAAATAAGGAAGAGACTACGCACAATAGTAGTAGAAAAAATTGCCAAATTTTTTGGCCATGTAGTGTGGAGGAACGGATTAGAAAGACTTTGGAGGGTTGGGTAAATAGCAAAAGATCCCGAGGAAGGTCCCCAACAAGATATACAGACCTCATAACGAATATTACAGAGAAAAAATTAACACAAACATTCAAATTGGCCGAAGATCGACAACAATGGAAAGCCATTACAAAAGATAGCCCATGATCACGATGCTCGCAGTCAAGCTCCCGACCAAGAAGAAGAAGACTTACACAGTCGAATGCGTTGGAGAAATCACAGAAAATTGATGCTGTAAAGTGGAGATTGTTCAAGTTGGAGTAAACATTGTTGAAGACGGAGAATATAGCATCATTTGTTAGCTAAAAATCCAAATTGGTGGCTAGTTAATACTTCATATTTGTGTAGAAATGCTAGAAGTATCCTTTTAACCAGTCATTCAATGATCTTGGATAGAGTATAAATATAGAAGTGCAATTGGACGATAGTTTAAAGCTTGATCCTTATCGCCGCCCTTGTGCAGAGGAATTATTATAGATGTCTTAAGGCATTGTGGAAAAATTCCATTTTGGAATGACTTGTTAATTAAATCTGGGAAAACGATTAATGTACATTCCGGTAGATTAGACAACATTTTCAAAGGGATTCCATCAGTTCCAAATGACACCTTGTTTTTGATGTCTTTAATTGTACTGCAAAACTCTGGAGTTGCAACAGGTGTTAGGAAGAAACTATGTATATATTCTCATTGGTATTTGAAAGATATGAGAGCGGATCCTGGGAGGGGACTATATTATTCATTAAATTTTTTGCCACATTAACAAAATAATCGTTCAAGATCTCAGGTGAAGTAGAGATTATACTGGACAGAGAAGCCCTATTTCTCAGATCGTTGACAATAGACCACGTTTCTTTAGCTGTATTATCGGTTCTAGCTAACCGGTTGTTAAGAATGACGAATCGGATAACTTTTTTTGTAATGGACGAATTAATAACGTCAAATCGAGAAGTACGCAACGTCGGACTGCTAAAGCTGACCATAAGCATAATTTAAATCAGTCATAAAATTAATAGGTTTCAGTTCTCGGCCAATCCTTATGTTTATTAAAAAACTAAATTTATAAAAAATGGACTGTATTAAAATTATTCATGAGAATACCTTATCACATATTTTTGGCTTACCATTTCTTACGTCTTCCTTCTAATTTGTATGTCCCCAAAGGTGATGGTTAAGGAAGGTTTAAGGATAATTAGAGGAAGGATTATAACTGTAAAAACTAAATTATTTCCCACTCAGAATTATTATTGTCAATACACTCAATTGACGCAATCGTTTTGTCACAACCCGATAAATTATAATTTTATTAGAAATAACCGAAAATCTATATTCTTAGGAATACACTACTATTTTATTCTTTTGTGGTCAACTATAGACTGAAAAATGAAAAAGCAATATCAACAATTCAACCCGAATCTGCATAAAAAAACGCAAAGAAATATTTAAGTGAAGATGGGCATTGTTGCCAATACAAATTTAATAGAATGGCACATACACCTTAAATCATTAAGGTTTTTGTCGGACAAAATTTTCCTCGTCGCCAAATTGGTCAGTCAATAAAAAAGTTACAGCTTGCTTTCTTTGATTAATTGGGTCTGGGACGATAGCTTATTAGTTAATATTTTATTTTTAGCAAGTTCCCAGATGTCAAATGGCACTGTCTATATTTTTGGAGTTGTTTCAGTCAAAGTATTTATATTCAATATCTGTCAGTGAAATCAGTAAATTAAAAGATATTGTGGAAATTGCTGACAATGGTGGCATTAGAGTGATATCGCTTACGCACAAAGTTAGATTATCACCATCTCCTAATTTAAGTACTGTAAGTGATGATTTATTTTATTTTTATTTATTTATTTCATGAAAATTACTTTAGTTTTCCATGGACAGCGTCTTTAAATTTTAAACAGTTAATTCATTGTATCCACCAGGCATTCGAAAAAATAAACAACAATAAAAATACTTAATAGAGGAAGATCTGTAAAAAAACTGGAAATTTTGAACATTTATTTTTTTTTTTCATTTACCGAGCGTTCATAGCGGACATTGACTATAAATTACCGCATAATCCGAGGGCATTTTGGAAATTTGTAAATAGACAACAAGATTTTTTTGGGCGACATCTAGTGTGAGCAGGCAATATGCCCGGTGAAACACAATTCACAAACGATGGCCGGATGAGAAGCCCCCTGGCGGGAGACTTTTTTAATGAATTGAATTACTTGCCTTCCGACAGGGAATTCGGCCATGTCTAGTTATGATGGAGTTGTTGCTTCTTGTTCGGCCATCGTTTGTGAACTGTGTTTCACTGGGCATATTGCCAGCTCACACTAGATGTCGCCGAAAACATCTTGTAGTCTATTTACAACATTGCCTCCCGCTAGGGAATTCGGGCGCAGCTAGTTGTTGGCAATAGAATATGATGGAGTTGTTGTTGCTTCTTGTTCGGCCATCGTTTGTGAACTGTGTTTCACTGGGCATATTGCCAGCTCACACTAGATGTCGCCGAAAACATCTTGTAGTCTATTTACAACATTGCCTCCCGCTAGGGAATACGGGCGCATCTAGTTGTTGGCAATAGGATATGATGGAGTTGTTGCTTCTTGTTCGGCCATCGTTTGTGAACTGTGTTTCACTGGGCATATTGCCAGCTCACACTAGATGTCGCCGAAAACATCTTGTAGTCTATTTACAACATTGCCTCCCGCTAGGGAATTCGGGCGCAGCTAGTTGTTGGCAATAGAATATGATGGAGTTGTTGTTGCTTCTTGTTCGGCCATCGTTTGTGAACTGTGTTTCACTGGGCATATTGCCAGCTCACACTAGATGTCGCCGAAAACATCTTGTAGTCTATTTACAACATTGCCTCCCGCTAGGGAATACGGGCGCAGCTAGTTGTTGGCAATAGGATATGATGGAGTTGTTGCTTCTTGTTCGGCCATCGTTTGTGAACTGTGTTTCACTGGGCATATTGCCAGCTCACACTAGATGTCGCCGAAAACATCTTGTAGTCTATTTACAACATTGCCTCCCGCTAGGGAATACGGGCGCATCTAGTTGTTGGCAATAGGATATGATGGAGTTGTTGCTTCTTGTTCGGCCATCGTTTGTGAACTGTGTTTCACTGGGCATATTGCCAGCTCACACTAGATGTCGCCGAAAACATCTTGTAGTCTATTTACAACATTGCCTCCCGCTAGGGAATTCGGGCGCAGCTAGTTGTTGGCAATAGAATATGATGGAGTTGTTGTTGCTTCTTGTTCGGCCATCGTTTGTGAACTGTGTTTCACTGGGCATATTGCCAGCTCACACTAGATGTCGCCGAAAACATCTTATAGTCTATTTACAACATTGCCTCCCGCTAGGGAATACGGGCGCATCTAGTTGTTGGCAATAGGATATGATGGAGTTGTTGCTTCTTGTTCGGCCATCGTTTGCGAACTGTGTTTCACTGGGCATATTGCCAGCTCACACTAGATGTCGCCGAAAACATCTTGTAGTCTATTTACAACATTGCCTCCCGCTAGGGAATTCGGGCGCAGCTAGTTGTTGGCAATAGAATATGATGGAGTTGTTGTTGCTTCTTGTTCGGCCATCGTTTGTGAACTGTGTTTCACTGGGCATATTGCCAGCTCACACTAGATGTCGCCGAAAACATCTTGTAGTCTATTTACAACATTGCCTCCCGCTAGGGAATACGGGCGCATCTAGTTGTTGGCAATAGGATATGATGGAGTTGTTGCTTCTTGTTCGGCCATCGTTTGTGAACTGTGTTTCACTGGGCATATTGCCAGCTCACACTAGATGTCGCCGAAAACATCTTGTAGTCTATTTACAACATTGCCTCCCGCTAGGGAATACGGGCGCATCTAGTTGTTGGCAATAGGATATGATGGAGTTGTTGCTTCTTGTTCGGCCATCGTTTGTGAACTGTGTTTCACTGGGCATATTGCCAGCTCACACTAGATGTCGCCGAAAACATCTTGTAGTCTATTTACAACATTGCCTCCCGCTAGGGAATTCGGGCGCAGCTAGTTGTTGGCAATAGAATATGATGGAGTTGTTGTTGCTTCTTGTTCGGCCATCGTTTGTGAACTGTGTTTCACTGGGCATATTGCCAGCTCACACTAGATGTCGCCGAAAACATCTTGTAGTCTATTTACAACATTGCCTCCCGCTAGGGAATACGGGCGCAGCTAGTTGTTGGCAATAGGATATGATGGAGTTGTTGCTTCTTGTTCGGCCATCGTTTGTGAACTGTGTTTCACTGGGCATATTGCCAGCTCACACTAGATGTCGCCGAAAACATCTTGTAGTCTATTTACAACATTGCCTCCCGCTAGGGAATACGGGCGCATCTAGTTGTTGGCAATAGGATATGATGGAGTTGTTGCTTCTTGTTCGGCCATCGTTTGTGAACTGTGTTTCACTGAGCATATTGCCAGCTCACACTAGATGTCGCCGAAAACATCTTGTAGTCTATTTACAACATTGCCTCCCGCTAGGGAATTCGGGCGCAGCTAGTTGTTGGCAATAGAATATGATGGAGTTGTTGTTGCTTCTTGTTCGGCCATCGTTTGTGAACTGTGTTTCACTGGGCATATTGCCAGCTCACACTAGATGTCGCCGAAAACATCTTGTAGTCTATTTACAACATTGCCTCCCGCTAGGGAATACGGGCGCATCTAGTTGTTGGCAATAGGATATGATGGAGTTGTTGCTTCTTGTTCGGCCATCGTTTGCGAACTGTGTTTCACTGGGCATATTGCCAGCTCACACTAGATGTCGCCGAAAACATCTTGTAGTCTATTTACAACATTGCCTCCCGCTAGGGAATTCGGGCGCAGCTAGTTGTTGGCAATAGAATATGATGGAGTTGTTGTTGCTTCTTGTTCGGCCATCGTTTGTGAACTGTGTTTCACTGGGCATATTGCCAGCTCACACTAGATGTCGCCGAAAACATCTTGTAGTCTATTTACAACATTGCCTCCCGCTAGGGAATACGGGCGCATCTAGTTGTTGGCAATAGGATATGATGGAGTTGTTGCTTCTTGTTCGGCCATCGTTTGTGAACTGTGTTTCACTGGGCATATTGCCAGCTCACACTAGATGTCGCCGAAAACATCTTGTAGTCTATTTACAACATTGCCTCCCGCTAGGGAATACGGGCGCAGCTAGTTGTTGGCAATAGGATATGATGGAGTTGTTGCTTCTTGTTCGGCCATCGTTTGTGAACTGTGTTTCACTGGGCATATTGCCAGCTCACACTAGATGTCGCCGAAAACATCTTGTAGTCTATTTACAACATTGCCTCCCGCTAGGGAATTCGGGCGCAGCTAGTTGTTGGCAATAGAATATGATGGAGTTGTTGTTGCTTCTTGTTCGGCCATCGTTTGTGAACTGTGTTTCACTGGGCATATTGCCAGCTCACACTAGATGTCGCCGAAAACATCTTGTAGTCTATTTACAACATTGCCTCCCGCTAGGGAATACGGGCGCATCTAGTTGTTGGCAATAGGATATGATGGAGTTGTTGCTTCTTGTTCGGCCATCGTTTGTGAACTGTGTTTCACTGGGCATATTGCCAGCTCACACTAGATGTCGCCGAAAACATCTTGTAGTCTATTTACAACATTGCCTCCCGCTAGGGAATACGGGCGCATCTAGTTGTTGGCAATAGGATATGATGGAGTTGTTGCTTCTTGTTCGGCCATCGTTTGTGAACTGTGTTTCACTGGGCATATTGCCAGCTCACACTAGATGTCGCCGAAAACATCTTGTAGTCTATTTACAACATTGCCTCCCGCTAGGGAATTCGGGCGCAGCTAGTTGTTGGCAATAGAATATGATGGAGTTGTTGTTGCTTCTTGTTCGGCCATCGTTTGTGAACTGTGTTTCACTGGGCATATTGCCAGCTCACACTAGATGTCGCCGAAAACATCTTGTAGTCTATTTACAACATTGCCTCCCGCTAGGGAATACGGGCGCATCTAGTTGTTGGCAATAGGATATGATGGAGTTGTTGCTTCTTGTTCGGCCATCGTTTGCGAACTGTGTTTCACTGGGCATATTGCCAGCTCACACTAGATGTCGCCGAAAACATCTTGTAGTCTATTTACAACATTGCCTCCCGCTAGGGAATTCGGGCGCAGCTAGTTGTTGGCAATAGAATATGATGGAGTTGTTGTTGCTTCTTGTTCGGCCATCGTTTGTGAACTGTGTTTCACTGGGCATATTGCCAGCTCACACTAGATGTCGCCGAAAACATCTTGTAGTCTATTTACAACATTGCCTCCCGCTAGGGAATACGGGCGCATCTAGTTGTTGGCAATAGGATATGATGGAGTTGTTGCTTCTTGTTCGGCCATCGTTTGCGAACTGTGTTTCACTGGGCATATTGCCAGCTCACACTAGATGTCGCCGAAAACATCTTGTAGTCTATTTACAACATTGCCTCCCGCTAGGGAATACGGGCGCATCTAGTTGTTGGCAATAGGATATGATGGAGTTGTTGCTTCTTGTTCGGCCATCGTTTGCGAACTGTGTTTCACTGGGCATATTGCCAGCTCACACTAGATGTCGCCGAAAACATCTTGTAGTCTATTTACAACATTGCCTCCCGCTAGGGAATTCGGGCGCAGCTAGTTGTTGGCAATAGAATATGATGGAGTTGTTGTTGCTTCTTGTTCGGCCATCGTTTGTGAACTGTGTTTCACTGGGCATATTGCCAGCTCACACTAGATGTCGCCGAAAACATCTTATAGTCTATTTACAACATTGCCTCCCGCTAGGGAATTCGGGCGCAGCTAGTTGTTGGCAATAGGATATGATGGAGTTGTTGCTTCTTGTTCGGCCATCGTTTGCGAACTGTGTTTCACTGGGCATATTGCCAGCTCACACTAGATGTCGCCGAAAACATCTTGTAGTCTATTTACAACATTGCCTCCCGCTAGGGAATTCGGGCGCAGCTAGTTGTTGGCAATAGAATATGATGGAGTTGTTGTTGCTTCTTGTTCGGCCATCGTTTGTGAACTGTGTTTCACTGGGCATATTGCCAGCTCACACTAGATGTCGCCGAAAACATCTTATAGTCTATTTACAACATTGCCTCCCGCTAGGGAATTCGGGCGCAGCTAGTTGTTGGCAATAGGATATGATGGAGTTGTTGCTTCTTGTTCGGCCATCGTTTGCGAACTGTGTTTCACTGGGCATATTGTCTGTTCATACTTGTAATGGCGCTTTACTTTCCTGAGTGTCGGTTTTGGTGCTGTTCGGTCTTCTCGGGCGTCAGTCCTTTATTTTAAAGTGTAAAGGACAACACTGTATTGCTCCGGGCAGTTAGCCGAAGAAATGATTATACCAGGGGTCAAGGTTTGAGAGCCAGATAACAGAGTCGGTATAAATTAAACTTTTATTTATTTACTCTAATAAATACAATAAAGAAAAATAAAAAAAATAATTATAAATGAACAATATAAACGGTATAAGGGGGTGACGGTGTTATTTGCGGAAACCTCTGAGAACTCGGCCTTTCTATATACTACGATACGGTTGGCTTTCGGACGGTAGTTACGCCACCGGCAGAAAAAGGTGAAGCGTCGGCCTACGCAAGGCTCTCTACCAGAGCCTCAAGTTCGGCGCTCTGCAGCAGGGGTGAAATGTCAGCCAACGCGTGGCTTCCCACCGCTACCGCAGAATGACCAGGTACGCTACTGGCAGTATAGGTCAGATGTCCGCCTACGCAGGGCTTCCCACCGCTACCACACTGGTCCGGTACAGGGTGAAAAACCAGTACGCCACTGACAGCATAAACTGGGTGTCCGCCTACGCAGGGCTTCCAACCGATACCGGAGTTCGGCGCTTATTAAGCAGGGGTGAGATGTCCGCCTACGCAGGGATTCCCACCGCTACCCACACTGGTACCAGTGGTACCACACTGCACTAACGGTGAACTTACTCTACTACTGCTGGTAGGTCGGTCGGTTTGCTGGTCAGTAGTAGGTAGTTGTTCTCTGTTCGGCGCTCGAGTGCAGAGTGCCGTTTGCATTGAACGGTTGGCTCTTTTATACCCCACCGCGGGAGTGGGGCCTGCTATGAATGCTAGCAGGACGGAGCAAATACCTACTATGTCGTTAAGTCGGCCGGGGCAGATGATAGAATATATACAATTTAGTAACTTCGTTACACACTAGATGTCGCCGAAAACATCTTGTTGTCTATCCACAAAATTGCCTCCCGCTAGGGAATTCGGGCGCATCTAGTTTTTTTTTATTTATTATTATTTTTTTGCTTGGGTAATTTAATTTATTTTTTAGTTTTATTTTGCTTTATAAATTAATTTATTTTTGTTTTGATAAAAAAAAAGTTTAAGTGTAGAGGGCCACTGGACTTCACCAAATAATGACGTTTATTATTATTATTTCTTGGAGTAATTCCGATCCTAATATATTTTGTACAATTGTTCATACGTTGAACGTAGATTATTGTTAATACCATTTGATATTCTAATTTCTATTGCAGTCGATACTTCCTTACTGTGTCATGCACTGTCCTAATGGTATGCAGAATGCTGGTTGGTGCGAATTGTATCAAGGTGGAGTTCCAAATCTGATTTTTTCATTGGACGTGTTTACGTTAAAACTAATTAAATTGTTAAATGTGCATGCAGGGACCATGCCACTTTTAAGGTTAGTTCTAGGACTACAAAAAGTATTTTTTTTAAATTTACTTGCAGCATGTTTGACTGAACAGATCCTATACTGCAACCACATAAAGATCTGTTGATTTAACGAAGTCAATTTAGTTGCTGAATGAGCTTCATTATTAGACTTGTTGATGGAAAAGCTACTTCACCAAATATAGGAAATATAATTCTACCGTCTCATACTTCTCCAGGTCTAACCTCGACATATGATCTCTGCTGATTTATTCTCCACCAGACCAAAGTCAGATTTTTGTTTTCCCAACATTTGAGTCTATTTTGACTGTTTTTTTTAATCGGCAGTGGTGGCCAACCCGTCGATTGCGAGCCCCTGGTAGCTCTGAAGAGAATTCTGATAGCTCACGAAGAGATTTCTGGTACGTAGCCCCGAACATATCTATCTACATGCCAAACGACGTGCGGAGGATTCCTCATTAAGGATAGTTTCTTAGGTCTTGATTAGGTCCTGTATGATAGCGTCCTATACCAAACCAAGGCCCCAAAAAATTGAAATCTGGTTCCCTAATAATGGGGTTTTATATTTTATTATTTTGTAAAAGAAGCATGTTGAATGGTGAATGCGTCTGTTATACATATTCAGCCAACCTGCCTCCTTCAGTTTGTGAGATATGCGATGTCTTCTTCGAATGCCAAATATGAACTGCAAGCAAGAGTTCTGCAACTTCTGAACTCTCCCTCTGTCCACACTATCAAGACAAGGACCGTAGATGCTCTCATAGTAGTTTAAGTGCGATAAGACAAGAGCATCACACATACGAATCTTCAAGGTTACATTTAACGAATGTCGGTGAGGGTATAATTTTTTTAACATTCCATATCCGATTTTAAGTTTTGATGTTATATGGTCCTTGAATAGCTTGTGATCCAGAACAAGTCCCAAGTTCTTTGCTCCTTCCTGGAAAACCAAAATGTCTCCATCCAATTCAAGGGCATTTTGTTGAATTTGATTTCTTACATTATCGCCACAAAACAGCATACAAACGGTTTTATTCGTGTTTAATTTTAACAAATGATCACGCGATATTTGATGTATCCTCCTCAGGTCCCGATTTATACGATCCACGTCCACCGCAGCGTCTACCGGGTTAAAGGCACTATAAATCTGTGTATCATCTGCATACAAATGATATTCACAAAATTTTAAATCTCTGACAAAAACAGACGAATACAGACTATAAAGTATCGGACCCAGATTAGGTCCTGTATGATAGCGTCCTATAGCAAACCAAGGCCCTAAAAAATTGAAATCTGGTTCCCTAATAATGGGGTCGTGGTATTTACGCAGGACAATCATATTATGAAGGGCTATCTACATGCCAAACGACATCCGGAGGATGCCTCATTAAGGATAGTTTCTTAGGTCTTGATTAGGTCCTGTATGATAGCGTCCTATACCAAACCAAGGCCCCAAAAAATTGAAATCTGGTTTCCTAATAATGGGGTCGTGATATTTACGCAGGACAATCATATTATGAAGGGCTATCTACATGCCAAACGACATCCGGAGGATGCCTCATTAAGGATAGTTTCTTAGGTCTTGATTAGGTCCTGTATGATAGCGTCCTATACCAAACCAAGGCCCCAAAAAATTCATGTCTGTTTTCCTAATACTGGGGTCGTGAAATTTACGCAGGACAATGATATTATGAAGGGCTATTTGCATGCCAAACGACATACGCCTAAACGGTCATTAAGGATAATTTCTTAGGTCTTGATTAGGTCCTGTATGATAGCGTCCTATACCACACCAAGGCCCCAAAAACACTGTACATTCAAAAGGTTCAGAAGGTTGGCGACCACTGGTCTAGGGGTTTCAACAAATAATTGGGAAAATTAAATTAAAATTAAACAGTATTAGCACTCATGAGCAAAGGGCAAAAACTGATCCTTGATGGTTATTATTGGTCTCCTACGAATGGATATGGCTATAGTAGTTTGTCCTTTTATGGAGCAATTCCAAGGTCAAGGGGGGATTCCATTAATGCATTTGGATCTCAACATTTTTAATTTCCTGTGACAGAAGTCTTATGATCAATAAAGAAAATCGAAGTTAACTTGAATGTCAGGGTCGGAAAAATTCCACAACTTTTGTACTTACCATTTTCTCCGAAAATGCGATGCTAGCGACTTACACTTTTGTCGTCACCCGGTATATAGTTTAGTATACCATGTTCGCAAAAGTCTGCATCAAAAAAAAAGTGAAATTTGATAACGCAGTTAGTTTTTGCTTGTCTAAAAGCCAAAAATGAGGTCTATCATAGTAGTTGTCGACATGTTTTATTAAAAACACATGACACATTGACATGTTTTATTAAAAATTACCCTCTGACAAGTTAAAGCTCGAAAAAAATGGCGCGCATCCTGAGTAAAAAGCGCGGGTGAACTCCGAATATCAATCAGTTTTTGATTCGAAATAAAGAGTTGTGTCAGATTATCAAAAATCAAACAATGTTGCTTCGATACGTGGAAGCTAATATACAGGGCCTGGTCAAAATTTTCAAAAATTTGACAACAAAGAAAAATTGTTTTAGATTGACTAAATTTCAAACTGCGATAGAAAATGCAAAAGCAAGCACCTCTTTCAAATAAAATTTTAATGAATACGGGCACTTTTTGACATTTTAAACAGAACATGTCAAATTTGACAGGTAAAGCAAGTCGAGCAACTACTACTATGGCATAGAACCAGTATAGAACCACAAGATTGTATTTTTTGTTTTAGTTTTCAAGCGTGCTATGAGTATGAATTTAAGGAAGAACTCCCAATAAGGCCATATGGTGTCAATTTAGAACATTTAGTAACCTGCGTTCCAGATGTTAAAATTGTATATATGGGCCCGAATAACAATATAAAACTGATTAAGCAGGAAGTTGAAGAGTACCAAGATGAAGAAGAAGGTAAGTAAATAAACAACAAACTAACTAACTAACAAATTTCTAATACAAATAATACAAATTTCTAATACGTCCGACCAATAACTGCACTTCCTTAGTCATGCCTTTTACTACAATCAAAGTTTACTACTTTCCACAAAAAATCTGGAAAGAAAAATTAAACAAAGAATCTATTTGAAATCCAAAAGTCGATTCCTGTATTTAAACTAAAAGCTGTAACGCCTAACTTTTTCCTCTGTCTGGTAGGTTAGGTAGGTAGGTAGGTAGGTAAGTAAAGTTTAGAAAAATTTGAGAGGATTGAAATTAATTTGTAATCTGAGAGCTTGCTCCAGATTTTAACACTGGTACAATTTTACAAATTTGCCATTCAGTTGGAAACTCCCGAAGATACAAGTTATACAATATACACAAAGGGTCAGCAAAAGCCCCCAAACAGTCCTTAAGAAAGAGGTCATTTTGTTCTTGAGCTTCCTGCCAGCCTTCATCACCTCTGCTTCAGTAATCTCGGACAAAGGCACGATGTCCGCCCACGGAGCATTTTCACGGACACCCGATGTAGATGAGTTAATAAAAACGCTCTCAAAGTATCCGGGAAAATGCGTTCACTATATCCTATGGATCATTGATTTCCCTCTGCTCATGGAGAGAATCCAGATGAAATATTTATTGTGAAACACTTTCAAAGTTCATTAGTGTCAGATGTAAATGCGGCGGTCTCGTGGTTCTTCACGCCTGTAACGCTCACGTTCGGAAAACTCCAATCGTACTCTTTTGTTCTCTCTATTTTTGGCCTTGATTCGTTATCGATTGCCAGCCGTTAGCACCCATGACTATGTAGTCTATAGCTACTTGGCATAGGCAATCTACCGACTCGGCCCGAAGCACCGTCCACTTATCCAATCTCTATCCGCCACCAGGTACTTGACTATCGTGATCGCACCGACATGTGTTTGAGCATGTGGGCACTCCCGCCCTTCCATTCGTACTCAATGGTTCTTACCTTGTATTCGGTGTGGCTGCTATCGAGATTTTTTAGAAATTAAGTTTTTTAAAGTATTTTCTCCCAGAAATGTGTTTTGTCTTTTAATTTCAAGCATTTAATTTAGTGTAAATAGTATGTATATTTGTGTTTTTCAGACGCACAAACGAAGAACATTCCAGAATCGTTGGCATCAAATCTGTTTCGATTTCGTCGAGAAATAGTCGAATTATTAAAAGCATCATACAGATGCCAACTATCCTTCAAAAAATTCATTCCAAATTATCATCGTCATTTTGGTAAACAGTGTAGAGTCGCAGACTATGGATATCTTCGACTTTTAGATTTATTCGACTCCATATCGCATGTTGTACAGGTAAGAACTAATTATCCACAATCATCAAACCAAAGGAAATGGGTATTTGAACTCCAGATCTCCCAAACTCAACCTAACCTAAACTCTAAATTAAAACAAAAAATCAGGTATCTCGAAAACGAAGAGATATAAAAATAATAATAATAATAATATGTATGCACCTTCAAATCGGGGGCTTTCTCAAAAATGTTGTTACGTTACCTCCCACATGTGGCACATCATTGGACTCAGGACGACAGCAGCAACTCAAAAGTGCCCTAAAAAATATATTTTTTTTTATTATAACATATATACTGAAATTTTACAATCTACTTCATAACATGAGTATTCAGTAAATCGGTTGAGTGTAATTTAAACTTGAAACTGAAATACCCATTGGCATTTACACTTATAGAGCACTAAACATTGATTAGTGTTGAATGAGGTCTTCTGGCCATATTTTATTCAATCTTCCGTTGGTGGGCCCGTTTCTGTAAAGGCCTTCTATCTCTTCGTTTGGGTGGTTGTTTATTCTGTTTCGGTAGTTGATCTGATTGTGTCGGTGATGTACGGGATTCGTAGGTCGTCGTGGAGAGTTCGATTGCTGATGTACCATGGCGCTCCTACTATCTTTGTATTATTTTAATTCTAGTTGGTTTGCACAACTTCAAAGTATCTCCAAATGGGCATTAACATTACCTTGTATAATAAAAGTTTATTTTTGGTAGATAACTTAGATTTTCGGCCCATGAGCCAGTACATTTGCTTATATTCGATATCTAACTGGCTTCTCTGTTTTTGGATGTGTTTTTCCCAAATTAGCCTTCTATCCAGGTGTAGTCCTAGGTACTTAGCGTCGGTTTTGACAGGAATTTGTGATCCATTAATTGAGACGGGTGGACAATTATTGTGACAGGTTGTGAAAGTCACTTGGATTGATTTAGAGTGGTTGAGCTTCATTCTCCATTTTTGTACCATGTGTTCAATTGGTTTAGGTGTGTCTGCATGTTCCTCCTCATGAGAAGAAATTGGGCCTCTGTGGACAGAAAGGATCGCAACATCGTCTGCAAACGCCGCTAATATTGTTTGTTCTGACTCGGGTGGATCGTTGATATAGGAGATAAAGTAATGGTCCAAGTAAACTTCCTTGGGGCACGCCATAGTGTACAGAATAGTGGGTGGATATAGCTCCATTGTGTTTAACTGAGTAGTGCCTTTCACTTAAGTATGATCTTAGATTTTAGTAGTATGTAGTAGTTGTTGTTTAACACATGTTTTACTTTATAAAGCACTTCATGCCATACTTTGTCAAAGTGTAAGTTAAAGAACAAGTTCACTTCTGGCCCTGATAACATTCCTTCGTTTCTCGTGAAGGACACAATTGGAGTCCTTAGTGGTCCTCTGTCTATAATGTTTAATTTAATAGTTAAAACCAATTACTTCCTCTCGGTTTGGAAGACTGCTAAGGTTTGTCCTGTATTCAAGTGTGACAATAGATCGCAGATGGAGAACTACAGGCCGATCTCTATTCTTTCCAATTTCTCAAAGGTGTTGGAGGTGGTTTTATATAATCGAATTTATACAGGTGTTGGAGCACAGATGGTCTCTTACCGGAAGATCGACCGTTACAAACCTGGCCGTTTTCACACAGTATGTCTCCGAAGCGTTGGACTCTCGAGGTCAGGTTGACGTCATATATACCGACTTCAGTAAAGTGTTCGATAGGATCGATCATTCGGTTTTGGTTAGGAAGCTTCCTGCATTCGGATTAAGCTACTGTGCTATTCTATTGATAAAATCTTACATTAGCAGCAGAGATCAGTTTGTTTCTTATAACGGTTATAAATCAAGAAGCTACCATGCAACATCAGGAGTACCTCAAGGTTCGAATCTGGGACCACTACTGTTCAATCTTTTTATTAACGATCTGGGAAAGAATTTAAAATCTGAAAGATTGATTTTTGCTGATGATCTGAAGATCTACTCCACTGTGGACTCTGTTGGCGACTGTCATGTTTTGCAAAACAGTCTGAACTTGGTCGGGGATTGGTGTGATGCCAATAATCTTATGCTGAACCCGGTAAAGTGTAAAGTTGTGTCATATACTAGGAGAACGTTCCCTATTGATTTTGAATACGCGATTCATGACGCTGCATTGTCACGTGTGGAAACTACCAGGGATCTTGGTGTTGTGTTCGATTCGCGCTTTACCTTCAGCGAACACATAATGACGATGATAGCTAATGCGTCCAAGGCATATGGTTACATCGTTAGAAATGGCAGATCTTTTCGCAATATTAATACGCTAAAAAAACTGTACTTCGCGTACGTCAGATCCAAACTTGAATATTGCTCTCTGATCTGGTATCCCTGCTATGGTTGTTACAAGCAAAACATCGAAGCAGTACAGCGCAAAGTATCTTTGCTTTAAATCCGATGGTAGTTATCCTGAGCGTGATGTGCCATATGGCTATCTAACGGGCAGATTTGGTGTGCAATCATTGCAATTGAGGCGGGATCTTGCATGCATAAGCACTGTTTGTAAAGTGTTTAATGGCGTTATTGATTGTCCTGAGCTGCTTGAAGGATTCCATCTGACTGTTCCGCGAATAAACTCAAGAAATTACCAATTATTTCATTTGTGATAGAGCTCGAACAAATATTATGTTGAGGTCCCCATTGTCCACTATGTCTCGCACGTTTAATGTTGTGTGCCGGAATTGTGATTTGTTTCATGATACATTGAAACATATTTTGGCGGCCGCAGAACTTGTACTTGGTTGTGATGATTGAATTTGATTGTTTATATATTTTTTATGTTTATTTCTTTATTTATATCTCTATTATTTTAATTTACTTCTGTTATGTAAAGTTATCAAGTTATTGATTGTCTTATATATATTTATATTCTTTGTATTGATACTTTTGTGTGGTTGCTCTGTAACTGGAAATTTTCGGTTGAGCAATAAAGCATTTATTTATTTAAAAGCTTGAAACACGTCCAGGAAGACACCGTTGCAGTATTGTTTGTCCTCCAGTGCTTTGCTGATATTATTAACAATTCTATGTGCTTGATGTATAGTGGACATTTTTTCTCGGAATCCAAATTGATAATTTGGTATTATGGTTGCTAAGTCGTGTTCATCTTGAATTCTTTTATGTAATAATCTTTCGCATATTTTCCTAGCTGCTGATAATAGACTGATCGGCCTGTATGATGTGGTGGCTTGCCATTTTTGGGAATAATTATTATGTGTGAATATTTCCAGATGATTGGGAAATTTCTTAAGTATTTGAGGAGAGTTTCAGTCAAATCATAGCCGGGTGCCTTCCTATTATTTAATTTACGTATTTCTTTCTTGACTTCATCTGGGCTAGTGGGTCGGATTGGTGGTGACATTTGACATGGACTGCAAAGGAATTCTTCGACACTAATTGAATTTCCAGGTGTTGCCTCTAGTGTCTCAAATATATGCGAAAGGTATTCAGCGAAGTTGTCAGCTTTTTCTTGATTCGATCTTGCCCATCCGTTGTTGGGTGTTTGGATTGGAGTCACAGGGTGTGTGGGTCGCTTGAATTTCTTTGTTGCTTTCCATAAGCTGTGGTCATCTGTGGACAAATTTTGAGTGTACGATTCAAATGTTGAGTTTTGTGCTTCCTTTAGTGCTGCTGTAAGCTGACGCGATAGTCTTAGTATTCGTGTAGATAAAAAATAAGGGGTTGCAATTTGACAGAAACGTGTCTCTGGTTTCTTTTAAAAATGTACAATTTTGAAAATAATCGCTCGTTCCGTTACTTTACGGAGACTCTGTATTTATTACACGTTGGTTTGCTATTGTTTACAGGTTATGGGTGAAGGTGACAAGAAAATGATCACATTAACACATAAAGCA
Organism: Apoderus coryli; assembly: GCA_911728435.2. NCBI lineage: Eukaryota > Metazoa > Arthropoda > Insecta > Coleoptera > Attelabidae > Apoderus > Apoderus coryli. Next base: position 9,938,063 of record OU452215.1, on the reverse strand, counting down.
CAAATGCGTAGATTCACATCTGATGTGCTACGAATATTGAGGAACCAACCTGCGAAACAGGTTAGTTGTTATTTTAAGTAATATACAAGGTGTTTCTAAAATAGGTGGTCAAAATTTGTGAGTGAATTGGGGACGTCTAATCATGAAAAAAACCTAAATTGTAATTTTTCGAAAAGTCCTTATTTACAAAGATACAGGGTGTTAAAGATGACTGTCTGAGGACGATTTTTTTGAAATATTCAAATCAAATGTAGCATATTTATTCACCTAGTTAAATGTCGTAAACTGACATGAACTTGAATAAAAAAGGATGACCATAGGCGGGTAAACTTAAAGGTTTTCGAGAAATTCGAGTTTGAAAATTTTAGGACAAAACTGGTCCTTAGTACAAAGCATTAATAAAATTTTGGAAAACTTTTCGTTAGCAAACTGTATTTCAATATCAAAATAAACTGTTGCCCTCGAGGCACGAATAGCTCTCCATATTTAAATGTAAAACTAATAATAATTTTATGACCTTTTTGTCATTTATGTAAAATTTAAATATATTTTTTTTTGTTTTAGACATCAGCTATTTTTTTAAGTATCGGGTTTTGTTCCTTTTTCTTCTCTTTGGAGGCACTATTTATACGTACATATTTTATATTTCAGATCTTCTACGCCAAGTTCTTGTACGCAAAATAACTGATTTTTTTTTATTATAACTTTATTTTGCTTCCTTTTCTACTATTTACGAACGTCTATGTAAACAAAATTGTTATGCTGCATGTTGTAGGTATCTTATCAAAGCTATATATAATTAGCCAATTTTTGTTATATTTGGAATTTTTTTTTTCGTTTTTGACCCTTTTTTACACTATTTACGAACGCCTATGAAAACAAGTTATTTATAACATTTTATAGGTTATATTCTATCAAAGCTATAAATAACTAGTCAATATTTCTGCTATTTTTAAGAAGTACCTACTCTCAATGTTAATCACCAAAAATGAGAAATTACTAGGGTAACTATTATCATAGTCGTAATTATTACAATCAAACACCGATATTTAGACAGACAGTGCATTTCTTTTATTAAATCATTCGATGACAAGTACGAGGCAGGTAGATAATATATAAGTTCAACAATTAAACTCTGTAAAATTTCACAAAAATCAATATGTTAAAAAAACAACGAATTACATACGAAAAAACACTGATTTTAACAAATTTAAGAAATGTCATTTTGACAATCAATACAAAAGTAAATAATATTTTTAGAAAGAGAAGGATACTTACTGCATATACTGAAATTTTCAAACTCGAATTTCTCAAAAACTTTTGAGTTTTCCGAAAAAAAACAAGTATGCATTTTTTATGTAGAAAACTTTATGTTATCACATTCTTGACACCAATGGAATGGAATGGAGTTAGGATATAATTAAGGCAAGGGTCCCCCTTGTTTACCCGCCTATGGTTATCCTTTTTTATTCAAATTCATGTCAGTTTACCACATTTAACTAGGTAAATAAATATGCTAGATTTGATTAATTCATCTTTACTAGTTTCGAAAATATTTCAAAAAAAATCGTCCTCAGGCAGTCACCTTTAAAAGTCCTTATTTACAAAGATACAGAGTTCTTTATAAATAAGGACTTTTCGTAAAATTACAATTTAGGTTTTTTTCATGATTAGACGTCCCAAATTCACTAACAAATTTTGACCACCTGTTTTAGAAACACCTTGTATAATCTAATAATTCAATTTATTTTATTATTTATTCAAATTTATACACTTATGTTTTCGTGGTCACATAACCATCGAAATTTCCTAGCGTTTCTCTCACCTACTGTACCACTGATGGATGGTGGTCGATCGACGAAACGGCGCCTAAAATGCCTAGATTTATATGTTTCTTGAGACAACGAAGAAATAATATTTAGAGTTATTTAATAATAATACACAAAATTTATTTAACAGGTCAGCTTGAAGGAATTTCCCGATGTGTATGAGCGCACCATGAACAAACTATTTGACGCCGCAGATTATGGCTTGTGCTTTTTAGATGATCTGATAAAGCAATTGCCAGAAACCATGATAGTGGTTAACGATACAGACGAAGGCATCATGATATCAACGCCAAAACAGGAACAAAGTCCTCAACAAGTCTTTAAGACGAAACAATTTGCTGCAGAGGTATGTAACAATAGTCAGCTGTTAAATGAAAATAATTCACTTTCCTCTCTAAAAAGTGGGTGGAAAATGTAATTTTCTGACAAGATTGTATATGAAAAATATATTTTAGGTCATACAGTTACTGAGTCATTTACCATATTTCATGATGCCATTTGAGAAATTTGTTCCATCCTATCATCATAATTTCGGTCAACAATGTAGGGTGTCTGACTATGGTTTTACAAAGTTAATAGATTTGTTTCAAGCTATACCGGATGTGGTAGAGGTTTGTATTTTATACATTTTCATTGAATAGAATAAGTTATTTGTACTAAAGACACAAAAATACATAAAACACCTCAAAGAATTGCTTAACTTAACACAAGTGAACAAACATTACGTCAACACTATCGCTCTCTGACTCACATTGACATTTGGTTCCACATGCGCGAAGCAAATACATTGTAGGTCCTTTAGACTCTAATCTAGCGGTCGCAAAGTTACCCGAATCTCTGGGGGACCAATTCCCTTGCTTCGTCGGGTGTTAAAGTCATCCTTCCAAGGTAGTTCAACCGTTTGCAGAACAGTGTGCAGTGCAATTGAAGAACACTGTTGCTTCTTCATCCTCACTCAGGTCTACCCTATGAAAAGGCCTGTAATGCGCTTTAAATCTATCCAGTTCAATAAGCTTTTTAGCTTTTGATTCCGAGGGCTTGTAGATTGTTTTTAGGAGTCATTTAGGCGGTTTGGCCTCCCCTCACTTCGACCTGCAGAAGATCTTTTGTGAATGACTCTAATCTATGAATTGCCCAGCTGTCCTACACTTTTCATCATCATCATCATCACTCAGCTATAGTAGTCCACTGCTGAACATAAGCCTCTCATTTATTTTGCCACTCTTCTCTATCTTGAGGCATTTGTATCCAATTACCACAGATTCTTTTGATGTCATCGGTCCATCGTGTGGGGGGGCGCCCTCTACTACGATAAGCTTCGTGCCTCGGGCGCCACTCCAATAGTTTTTTAGACCATCTTCCGTCAGTTCTTCTAGCTACGTGGCCGGCCCAGTTCCACTTTAAAGTTGTTATTTTTTCGATTACATCTATAACACCTGTTCTTTGGCGAATAATCTCAGAATAGCCCTCTCCATCGCCCGTTGGGTGACACGCAGTTTCTTTGCTGACTTTTTTGTAAGCGTCAATGTTTCGGCTCCGTATGTCATCACTGGTAATACGCACTGATTGTATACATTTCGTTTTAGACTGATGGGAATATCCGACTTGAAAACATACTTTAATCTTCCAAAAGATGTCCACCCCAAGCCTACTCTCCGGAGAAGTTCGCACGTCTGGTTGTCCCGTCCTATTCGGATCTCATGACCCAAATATTTGTAGGCGGTGACCTGTTCAATAGATTTGCTTCCAACAGTTATGTTTTCACTGGGGACTAGGTTTGTCATGACTTGCGTCTTTGAAAAGTTAATTCTTAGGCCAACTTCCCTTGAAGCATTGTATAATTTTTCCAACATCATGGACGCTTGATCTATACGGTCGGTGATAAGGACGATATCGTCTGCAAATCTTAAGTTATTTAATCTTTCACCGTCTATATTTAGGCCCATTTCCCCCCATTCGATTTTCTTCCACGCATATTCGAGCAGTGTGGTGAACAGCTTTGGAGAGAGGGTATCTCCTTGACGTACACCTTGTTCTATTCGGAATGTTCTTGTGTTTTTATGTAATCTTACACACGCCGTTGCTTTCTCATATATACCTTTGATTTGAGCATATGTTGTTGGCTGATTGAGTCAAAAGCTTTTTCATAGTCTACGAAAACAAGGATGAGAGGTTTATTATATTCTGTTGATTTTTCTATAAGGTACCCTGCTCGAAATCCTGCCTGTTCTTTCGGCTGGTAAAAATCTAATTTTGGAGTTAGGCGTTTAGCAATGATCTTCATAAATAGTTTATACAAGTGAGATAGAAGACTAATGGGTCTGTAATTTGCTAGATTACCAATGTTCCCCTTCTTGTGTATTATTACTATAGTGGCGTTGTTCCACTTTGAAGGTGTCACTCCTTGATGTAGACATTCATTAAATAATTTACATAGGGCTTTAATAACTATGTGTCCACCTTCCTTTACTGCCTCTATAACAATTTCGTCTTCTCCTGGTGACTTATTATTCTTCATCTCAGACACCGCCTTTCTTACTTCACAGTAGGTTATGTCTGGTACATCTTCAGAGCTCTGGTTCAGTATTCTTGGGATAGGTACCTCTTCTTCATCTGGTTTTCTATAAAGTTCTTCATAGAAGTCTTCGACAATTTTTACAATTTCATCCTTGTTGGTAGTCACTTGCCCTGCCTTATTTTCTAGTTTGCAGATGTTGTGTTTTCCCACTTTTAAATTTCTACGTAAAACTTTAAGTCTTAAAGTTTTACACTTTTCATAAAGTTGATGATTTCTCTGGGAGCTAAATTCCTTGCCTCGTTGGGTGTTAGGGTCACCCCTCCAAGGTGTTTAGCCTTTTGCAGAAAAATGCCATGCATTCATAGAGCACGTGTTCTGTTGTCTCTGTTGCATCTTCGCAAAACCGACAAGCGTCGTCCTCGGTTAAGCCCATCTTTTTGAGATGGTGCTTCACTGGGTGGTGTCCCGTAAAAAGGCCTGTAATTTGCCTTAGGTCGCTTCTCTCCAGTTGGATAAGCTTCCCTGCGTTGGCCTCTGAAGGTTTGATAAACCTTTTTGATTGTCTTAGGCCTGGAGTGTTTCTCCAGTAGGACTTAAGTTGTTCCTTTTCCCATCTCCGAAGTTCTTCCTTCATATGGCTTTTTGGAAGGCCAAAGATGGGTTCCGGGCCGCAGAACGGAGCGTTTGCGCCCTCTTTTGCAAGTTGGTCCGCCGCTTCGTTCCCCTCTATGCCTTCATGTCCTGGCACCTATGTCAGAGTAATCTTTTTCTACTGAGCTGCCAGTTGCTTTAGGGTCTGTTTGCATTCACATGCTAGCTTTGACGTGAAGGTGTAAGACCTCAGTGCTTTTAACGCAGCTTGATCTGCCGTTCCGGGATGCCTCTCTGCAGGCATTCTTGAGCACAACGATTAATAGCGTTGATCTCTGCTTGGAATATAATGGGACTTTTCCCGAGAGATTCAGAGTGTAACGGCAAAATTTCAGTACAAGTTACAATTGAGGCAATTTCTTAAGATTTATTAACAAATAAGCTCTTAATCTTACGGAAATCTAGATACTGACCTTAGTTGAATTTCTACCTTTATTTTTACACGAAATAAAACATTCTCGTACTTGAATTGCCTCGTATATTTATTACTGACTCATTATTAGTACCAACTCATTTTATTTTACACTAGTTGTCACAGTGATTCTTCTTATACCTCCTCTAAACTTTGTCGGAACAATCTGAAACATGTCAAACAATTTCTAAGTACTTTTCTTGTAAATATTGTATTAATGAAAATTGTACATACTGTTGCGTGCATTCTTGGCAGTGCTCCGCATTAAACCTGATTTATTGGGTAGCCGTTGGCGATCCGTAAGCCCTGTTTGCCCGTTTGTTGTTGTGTCTTATTTTGTGCAATAATTACTGAACTTGTCTTCATGATTGTACCTGTGGAGAAAGGAGAATGTTTACTTTACCTATATTACTCTTATTTTGAACTCTACCTGTTACTTGTGATGAGTATTTCCACACTTGAGTAGTCCTTCTGACCAGTCTTGCTTTTTGAGCTGATTACTGTTTTAATCCACATAATATTTTGGTTGTGTAGCCTTGGGAAGCTTTTATGATTTGTATCGTATGTTATCGATACCTTTTTCGTCCTGAAAATTAATTGTAATAGCTGTGATCATCGAGTTTGTTATGTAAACAAACAACAGTTCGAACACCGTGTTGTTATCATAGTATAAGATATGGAAGTATACATGGGTTCTGGACTGCAGAACATAAATGGTGGTTCCCTCCTTTGCACGTTGTTCAGCCGTGTCGTTTACCTCTATGCCTTCGTATTTTGGCACCCAAGTTAGAGTAATCTTGTTCTGTTCAACTGCTAGTTGCTTCAGGCACTCTTTGCACTCCCATGCTAACTTTGGAGTGAAGGTATGTGACATCCGTGCATAATGTGCCTTTTCTGGATGCCTCTCTAAGTATTCTTCAGTACAGCAGTGAATAATGTGGGTCTTTTGCCAACCGAATTCAGAGACCCTGTAATTCGGTCCCTTTTCCCTTATATTAATTTTGATCCGTCGGTAATTGACTATATTTATATAAGAATTGCTTGTTACATAAAGCAACAAGACTTTAAGTTATGTTGGAAATTTGTTTCACACTACCATGCTTTCACCAGACGGACGTTTCGTCGATCCATGACTCATCAGTGGTAGGGATGCTAAAGTATCGATACTCTCAAAGTATCGATACTTTTGCTGCAGTATCGAGTATTTTTGGTATCGATACTTTTAGAACGATACCAAGTTGGTATCGAACTTTCGTAGCAGTATCGGTATCGAAAATAATTATTGCACATTATACTGTCACTACCATGTCGGAATTATTTTCTTCAGTGTTTTTTTTTTGGTGAACAATACTTTCAGAAGGTCCTGTCCTATGTTATGTAACACAAAATCTTAATATACATTCAACAGTTTTATTGTTAAAAGTGTTGTGTACAGTTTCGATACCGATACCTAAGAGTATCGATAATTTTTAGACAAGTATCGGTAGGAATCGATACTTGGCAAAAAGTATCGGTATCGATACTTTTTATTTTTTGGCATCCCTAATCAGTGGTGATCGGCAGGCAGTGTGACCCAAATTTCCAACATTTACAAAGAGCTTATACTAGCACGAGAATTGATTGAGAGAGAGATGTTAATTTTAGGTCAGAGATTTGGAAGATGGAACAAGAGTGATAGTTTTAGCTGCGGAGCAATCGTTAAAGATAATGGGTGGCCAGTTAGTACAGATTTTTAAAAATGCACAAGTGTCGTCCATAAAGATAATAGATTTACCATTTATGTATCTTCAGTATTATGGATTTTTGTTAAATCCAAAAATGTTTGATTGTATTACTACCATCCAAGTATTGGAGAAACTGTCTGATTATGTTGAGGTATGAGTCAAAATATATTTGGTAAACTTTTTCATATTGAACATGCATAACTTAATAGCCAAAAGGCGTCCACGAAGATTTCTAAACGGAGGCTAAAATATAAAAAATGTGTTAAAATCAAAATATAACAGGTGGCGCACCCTATAGGAAGGTGCTATAATTTTTACCAAATTGCGCCAAATGTCAGTTCTACTTTGTCATTTTTGAAGTAAACAGGTACAAAATACCGGTCAACAAGAACGCGGAATAATTCGTCGGTAATGTTGGCGCAGCGTGAATGATTTTCCAGTCGTCGACACCAACTGGGCATACAATACGCTTTTTAGCTGCTCGCCTAGAAGAGTTAGGACAACACGAGATGTTGCTAGGTCTGGCCGGCCCCGGGAGCAGCCGTTCTGCTGAGAGTTATCGCTGCTGTTGTTGCGGAAACCCCGGAGTATCAACCAGATGACTTGTCACGTAATTGGGCATCAGTCGGCGGTGTTTACCTGGAAGATTTGCAAATGTTCCGTTACAAAATGCAGACAGTGCATCATCTGTTAGCTGGTGACCGCCAAGCGCGTGTAGGCTACGCCATCCTGCATCTCGAACACGATGAAGACAACCTTTCATCAAAAATTAACAACCAGGCTCATTTTCATCTCTGTGGATATCTGGAACAGCGGAATTCATCGTATAACCGACTGGAAAGCCATTACACCCGCCCAAATTTACGTCATGGTGTGCTGTTTACGCTGGAAGCGTCATCGGGCCAAACGACACTGTGGACAGCGAGCGCTACAGAGTATTGCCCCAAGACTTTCTCATCATCGCATCATCTGTTAGCTGTTGACCGCCAAGCGCGTATAGGCTACGCCATCCTGCATCTCGAACAAGATGAAGACAACCTTTCATCAAAAATTAACGACCAGGCTCATTTTCATCTCTGTGGATATCTGGAACAGCGGAATTCCGCGTATAACCGACTGGAAAGCCATTACACCCGCCCAAATTTACGTCATGATGTGCTGTTGACGCTGGAGGCGTCATCGGGCATTATTTTATTCAAACGACTACTGTGGACAGCGAGCGCTACAGAGCCATGCCCCACGACTCTCTCTTTCCTTAATGGGATGAATTGGCGCATGCTGCACGAGTCACAACTGGAATTCTGATTTAACTGTTCCAGAACCAATGAATGTTGCTTTCAGAGATAGGGAATGCATCCTCTCCCCGCTGTTGTTCAACATCTACTCGCATATATTTTTTAAACAGGCTTTTCAAGATAAACACCTTGGAGTGAAGATTAATGGTGAAGTTATTAATAACATTCGATATGCCGACGATACGGTCATCTTGTGCGATAGTGTCCAGGGCCTTCAAGAGTTGTTGGATTGTGTAAACACAACATCTAGACCCTGATAAAGCGATCAAGTCCAGAATTGAAACAGCATTTTTCTCCATCGATAACTTAAATCTAAAATAACGTCAAAGAATGATCAAATGTAATGTTTGGTCCGTGTTGTTGTATGGAGCTGAGACCTGGACTTTAAAGGCTGCGACGATCGATCGTCTAGAAGCATTTGAGATGTGGTTGCACAAAAAAATGCTCCGAATACCCTGGACAGCTATGCAGATCAACGAAGCAGTGTTAAATAGAGCAAATGTCGTCCGTGAATTATTTGGCACTATTAAAATACGACGTTCTGAGAGGAGGCCGATGCAAGGTGCTCCCAGCTTATAATCAAGGCTAAAATCAAAGGCAGACGAGGAATTGGAAGGAAGGAGGTGTCATGGCTCATTCAGATTAGCAGAAAACCGTCAACAACTCGCCAATGTAATTGTCAACGTTAGGAGACCTGACATGGCACCGAAAGAAGACTTTTTATGGGGAGTGTCTTGAACTCGTGAGTCAATGTCAACAAGCGTTAGACTCTTGAAGCCCTCAAAGCGAATATCCGTCAAGAATGTGAGAAGGCGGCTGGCAAGTACAGGGTGCGGCATCATAACTTCCTTTTTAGAAATGCTCTTATTTGGTAAACGTGCATCTAAAGTTTTGTGCCCCATCCGGTCAGGCTCCACGATGCGTTGTAACAGTGAGCAACGTGCATTTGCCGGTGAGGGGTACTTTTCGATTGGTCGTTCTGTGATCGCAAATCGATCGAACTCGATTCAGGATCTGTGCCAGATCGGAAATCAATGGTTACATGAGTCTTTACATTCAGACAAAGCACAAGTGTGATGAGACGAAGAAATTGGAGTCCCTCAGCCCATTAGAACACCTGAAAACATTGAAGCTGTGAGAGCTTCAATATTGCGATCCCCACGGCGTTCTGCCTGTAAACATGCATCTGTCCTAAGACTTTCCGCTCGTTCAGTGAGGCGAATTCTTCACGATGATCGTCATTACCATCATTACGAGTTGGCGATTATTCAAGAACTCTCCCATTTCTCGAAAACGTTCCTGATGAGGCCCACTTCCACGTGAGTGGATACGTCAACAAACAAAATACTGGGCCGACACCAACCCCCGCGAATTGCATTAAAGGCCCCTGCACTCACCTAAAGTCACAGTGTGGTGTGCAAATTTCCTCGACTGGGGAATTGATTCCTGCTTTTTTGAAGAAAATGAGGAAACAGTGACAGTGAATTCTAACCGATATGTAAACCTGTTGGAAGATTTTTTTTCCTCGAATTAACAAATTGGATTTCGGGGTCGATTGGTTTCAACCAGACGGCGCCACGGCTCACACTTCAAGGATATCAATGGCCTAATCTCAATCAGCGGTGATTTGGAGTGGCCAGCTCGTTCCCCCGATTTGACTCCTTGCGATTTTTTATGGGGATTTTTGAAATCCCGTGTTAATATCAATCGTGCAAGAACCCTAGAAGATCTCAAAGCCAACATCCGGGCCAAAATGGTCAACATACCAGCTGCAATGCTGGAAAGGATTATGACATGCCAGAAATCGGCTTATTGAGTGTATCGACAACCAACCAACCTGACATGATTTTTAAAACTGTTTGAAGCAAAACTTTACATATGTACCTACATAAATAATAAAAACTTCTACTCCATAAACCAAGATGTACAAAGCCCCAGGACCAGATGACATCACCGTAGAAGCAATTAAGTTGTTAGACGAAGAAAATGTAGAAATGCTAGTGAATTTGTTCAATCGCATATATGACACTGGCCACATTCCATCTGATTTTCTTCGATCAACGTTCGTAATGATCCCAAAGACGACCAACGCCACGAAATGTAAAGACCATCGCCTTATCAGCCTAATGAGTCATCTGCTGAAGGTATTCCTTCGTATTCTACACTCTAGAATGTTCAATAAACTAGAAGAGCTAAGCGGAGACACACAGTTTGGTTTTAAAAGCGGAATGGGGACTCGTGAAGCCGTTTTCTGCCTGAATACTTTAGTACAAAACAGCTTAGACCAACGAAAAGACGTATATATGCTGTTTATTGATTACGAGAAGGCCTTCGACAATGTTAGACATGACACCTTGTTGAAACTTGCCAATATTGACGCAAAAGATATCAGAATCATCCAAAATCTATACTGGAATCAAAAAGCCTGTGTAAGATTTGAGAAATCACTAACAACAGACGAATTTAAAGTTCTAAAGGGGGTTCGACAAGGGTGCATACTGTCACCAATACTGTTTAACTTATACGTCGAAAATATATTTTCTGAGGCGCTGGAAGACTTAGAGTGTGGGATTAAAGTAAATGGTATACCAATTAACAACATACGGTATGCAGACGACACCGTAATCATTGCTGACAGTGAAGAGGACTTACAACTAATGCTGGAGCAGATAAACACAGTTGGAAAGGGGAATGGTCTCAAAATAAACATACAAAAGACAAAGTACATGATAGTAAACAGAAACCCTCCTCAAAATGCTGTGTTAAACTTTGAAGACCAACCTATTGAACGAGTGCAAAACTTTAAATATCTTGGAACCAACATAAATGAACAATGGAATCCCGAACAGGAAATTTGCTGTCGCATACAACAAGCGAGGCAAGCTTTCACAAGCCTAAGACCCTTTCTTTGCAACCTGACATTGTCCCTCAAATTAAGATGCAGAATGGTGCAATGTTACGTCTGGTCCATCCTGTTATATGGAATGGAAACATGGACTCTGAAGATCCGGTCGATAAACAAGCTGAAATGTGGTGTCTAAGAAGGATGCTGCGTATATCGTGGGTAGACCGAGTTCGAAATGAAGACGTTCTTAGAAGGGCGGGATGCGAAAGAGAACTTTTCAACATAATCAAGAAGCGGAAAATTGGATACCTGGGCCACATAATACGAGGAGAGAAGTACAAAATGCCAGAGATAATTCTCCAAGGAAAAATTGAAGGGAAGAGAGGAGTAGGACGTAAACAGATGTCCTGGTTGAGAAACATCAAGAACTGGACAGGCATTAGCAATACGGGCGAGCTTTGTGGCGCTGCGGAAGCAAGGACCCTTATTATGATGAGATAGTCGCCAACGCACTAGAAGTGTACGACATTTTAAGAAGAAGAAGACTCCATAAACTGAGGTTTTATTGCGTTTTGAAATAAGGAAGTTATGTTGCCGCACCCTGTATTTATTTATGGAAAATTCCATAAATCAGGCCAATTTTTCATTCATAAACAAACATTACAGTCAAAGACCATCAGGTGACAACTTTTGGGTCACATAGTTGTAATAAAATCATTTAATAAATGAACCATGACGTAAAAAACAATCCGACAACATTTGTGTGTATGTCGAGCCTCTGTCTCACAAGTTACATTTTTTTATGGGGATCTATTCCTGTCTCAAGGGTACCAATCTCAACTTCCTAGTCATCGTCTATTTTTATTTTTTAGGTAATTCGTAGCACAATGGGTACATTTATAGTGCCCGTTATTCTGGAGGAATCTGTTGATATATTGAGAATGAGGTGTTGGGCACTGTTACTTAATCATCCACATACTAAACCGTTAGACGTCTTTAAAAATGAGTATAAAAAGTTTTATACTAGAAGTTGTACTTTGGATATGTTGAATGAAATATCCAATGTGGTAGTGGTAAGTTAAACTTGTTAGTTCCTTATATTATAATTATTACTATGAACTAAAACTATTATGGAATCTTCTTCCCTAAAATTTTGATAAGACAATGCTGCAAGGCTTGAAGTCAAGGTAGAATACTTGCTTTTCGATTGCAACAGCTTTTGTGATTTATTATTATTATTATCATTTAACCAGTAAGCGGTAAAACCGATGAGATCGATTTGTTTCGATGAAAATCGACCCAATTTCATGATTCGCTATAAAGAGTAGTGGACCATCCAGTAACACCGTTCCCCAAGCACGTCATCCAGTCCGTTCTTGAAGGCATTCACTGTCAGGGCCCACACACAATTCCCTCAGGCAGAGCATTCCAGGTGTTACTACTCTATTCGATACAAATTTACTTCGAGCAAGCCTGGAGCATCTCTTTTTGCATAATTTCTTTATTTATTTATTCTCATTACATGTCATTACCAAAAAAAGGTTTACACAAGTCATATTAAATACTAAAATATTACATAACACAATACAAAAACATAGAAATGTATATAAGTTAATCACAACAGAAAGTCAGTGCTGAGGAATTCATCAATGGAGTTAAAAGCCTGGTCAATTAAGTAGTTCTTTAATCTATTTTTGAACATTGCAAGGCTCAGTGTTTTCAAACTATCTGGCAAATGATTTTAGCCATAATAATTTACAGAATTTCTGCTTCTACCCAACCTCATATATTCAGGAAGAATGTCATTTTTGTTTCTGGTATTGTGGTTGTGAACTTCATCATGTTTTATGTACAGATTGTAATTATGTTTCACATACATAATTGAATTGTAGATATAGAGACACGTGAGTGTAATTATTTTACATTCTTTAAATTTAGGTCTGACATCCTCTCTAAACTTTAAATCTGTCATTATTCGAACCACTCGTCTTTGGATTCCGAATACCCGACTCGCATGACAAGAGTGTCCCCAAATTGACAAAGCATATGAAGCCACACTGTGAAAAAGGCCGTAATATACTGCTTTCAAAACATTAAAAGAGACTTTACCCTTCAAGCTTCGCAACATGAACACAACCTTGGACAACTTGGCAATGGTAACCTCGACATGACCCACCCAGGATAGCTTTTGGTCCAAAGTGACACTCAAAAACTTTACCAGACCATCAGAAACAGCATCATCCGTCTCACGTAATGTAAATATTTTAGTAGCTGTTTTATTGGCATTCATACAGAGTTTGTTCGCTGCAAACCGTTACTATTTCCACATAAGATTGGATTTCTGTTGATATGGAAGAGATCCAAATTTATAGTATAGTGTCCGCTAAGAACCTTATGTCTGTATTAAGTCTCCTCGACTGCGCCTATCATGAAGCGTTGTTAAGTTTAGCCGATCTTCATATGGCAAGTGGGGGAGTGCGTGTAGCAGGCTGGTGAATCGCCTCTGTACTTTCTCCAAAGCTTATGCCAATAGTGTGAAATTATTTTATTCAAAACAAAAAACGCAAGTCCAGAATACCGGGTTCAATGAGGGTTGCAACGGAGGCTTACATTTCTGAGCCACAAGAAATAGTCAATGCTTTTGCAACTTTTTTCGAAAGTGTTTATATGCCATCAAATGCTGACGTCACTATAGAATCACAGGATGGTGGTGACTTGGTGTCTCTTGGATTGATTAGTGAGGACGAGGTTAGACGAGCACTACAAAAACTAAAACCGAAAATGACATCTGGTGTCGATAGAATCCCCGCTTTTATACTAAAAGACTGTGCGGATGTTTTGGCACAGCCTTTACACATTATTTTTAATATATCCCTACAAGGTCAAACGTTTCCAGACCTCTGGAAGACGGCACGTGTATGTCCTGTGCATAAATCCGGGGACATTAATAGGATAGAAAACTATCGACCCATTTCAATTTTATCAAATTTCTCAAAGGTGTTTGAATCGATTATTTATGACAAGATCTTTAACCAAATAAAGAATCGTATAATACCTCAGCAGCACGGGTTTTTCCACGGGAGATCAACTGTCACAAATCTTGTCGCTTTCCTACAACAAGTGTATCCTATAATGGGCAAGGGTCTTCAGGTCGATACAATCTATACAGACTTCTCTAAAGCATTCGATAAAATAGACCATCATATGCTACTACGAAAGATGCTTCACTTTGGCTTCCAGGAGTCTTTAATTTCATTTTTTGAATCATATTTGAATCGACGTATGCACTTCGTGCAATACAGTGGTTTTAAGTCTCATTCTTACTTGGCCACAAGTGGCGCTCCCCAAGGTAGTAACCTAGCCCCCCTGTTATTTGCAATATTCGTTAATGACATAGGAACGCACCTTTCTAGCAATTATTTACTTTTCGCAGATGATCTTAAACTATTCAGAGCTGTTCACTCCGAAGATGACTGTGATGTACTACAGAGAGATCTGAATATGCTTGAGGATTGGTGTACTGTGAATAAGCTTTATTTAAACGTCGATAAATGCAAATATATAACATACACAAGAAGACGCCGCACTGTTTCTTACAATTACAGACTCTCTGGCGCTGCAATTGATAAATGCACTGTTATTAAAGATCTTGGTGTGTTGATTGATAGCGAATTAACTTTTAATTATCATGTTTCCGAAACAAAGAAAAGGGCGCTCAAATGTCTGGGATTCATTTTTAGAACCACGAACTCATTTAACAATACTGATTGTCTTGTAGTGTTGTACAACGCAATGGTAAGATCAAGGCTTGAATATGCTGCCATTGCTTGGTCTCCAATATATGGAGTTTATGTTAACTCTCTCGAAAATGTTCAACGAAAATTCCTCAAACGACTAGCCTTCAAGATTGATGGTCGGTTTCCTGCCCGGGGATACGACCATCGTTTGCTATTGGAGAGATTTGATTTTCAATCGCTGGAGATGCGTAGGCATTTTTCCTCTCAGTGTTTTATATTTGGTCTGATTAATGGTCTTATAGACTGTTCGCAATTGTTGGAGATGTTGCGGTTTAATATTCCGCAGTTCAATTCGAGAAGTGCCTATCTCTTCAGAGTACCTCCGGTGCACGCAAATTATGAAACACAAGCTCCCATCTTCAAAGCATGTAACTTCTGTAATACTTATTCTATCTATACTAGCATTAATTACTTCAATGAGAATCCCAACAGATTTAAGCGTGATTTGAGGAATGTTCTGAGGGAAATGATTCAATAGATTCCATGTACTTGCTCAGTGAAATATATCCATACGATCCTATATGTTTGTTTTGTATTTTTGCTACTGTCACCTTCAATTTATTACTTTTGTAAATTTGTTATTATTATTTGTATTTACTATATAATATTATATTCATAGCAGTTTGTCTTGTAATTGGGTTGTCACCTGTTAGACAATAAAGAGTTATTATTATTATTATATATATTATTGTTAGATCAGATATGTATACCAAGAACAACAATGGTCCCAACACTCAACCCTGAAGCACTCGACTGCGGACCGGCAATCTGGGAAATCGCATCATTTGCCGTAACCTACACACTTGATCCACTAAGAAACGCCCCAATCCATCTCACGAGATCTCCACTAATACCATAGTGCTCGAGCTTCAATACCAGTCCAGGAAACGGCACCTTATCGAACGCCTTCTCTAACAACAATTCAATCTGGCAAAATTGCACTGAGCGTTGTCGACTTTTTCGAATCTTTCCACAAATTAAAAAGAGTGAACAAAGTTTGCAGGTGGAGTATGGGCTTAACAGTGGCGGCGATAATGCCCCACCCCCGACCGTGGGAACCCCAAAACATCTATCCTTGTTTCTAAGAAAATGAAATTAGCTTTAATAAAATTAAAAAAGTCAAAATGGGATTCCACTACCCACCAGAAACATATTATAGAGGGTGTAAAAGTGGAGCTTTGATAAAAAGTTGTTACGTTTTCGAGATATTGGACAGTTAGTGATTTGCTCCAAAACAATCACCAATTCTTTTTCAAATGTTAGGCTGGGCTGGGTTGGTTCGGATCTGCCTACTTTTTAATTAAAAATTGCTTTAAATTTAACAATAAAAAATCCAGGGCCGTATTTAAAAAAACCAAGTTGGTGATGGTTTTTCAAAAACGAAACGTCTTATTGAAAATGTGTAAACGCTATCTTTTTCTTCTCAAAGAGTAACAATGTGAAACTGCTTTTCATCTGTAAAAATGTCAGTAATAAAAACTAAAATCGTTTTTTCAAAAATTCTGGAAAACAACTAAAGTTAGTTTAATTTTGAAAACACCATTTAAAAGGTGAACAACTTTTCTCTAATTCCAATGCTATTCCATTCTTATCTCAATCATGAAGCTACCATGCATCATCAGGAGTACCTCAAGGTTCGAATCTGGGTCCACTACTGTTCAATATTTTTATTAACGACCTGGGAAAGAATTTAAAAACTTTTTTATCTGTAGATTTAGAAGAAAAAGTCATTCTTTATAAAAACGTCTGCTTGTGTCGAAACTACAATTTCGATTGATATCTCAAGCTTTTTATACCTTTGAGGACTATTTCGGAAGCGATATTGTTAGATTTTTCTAGATTTTAGTTTGTTTTGTTGTTGCTATTTTAATTTGTTTGTAAACCTTTCTTTGTTGCTGCTACTATACATGTTTTGTAACATAAGATGGTGAATAAATATATCTATCTAAAATAATAAAATTAAAAAAAAAACAAAAAAATCAAAATCATTAAAAATGATAATTTTGATATACCCTGTATAGTAATCGTAAATTTGGTATTTGAAATTGTGGTTTCGACACAAGCAGACGTTTTTATAAAGAATGACTTTTTCTTCTAAATCGATAATTAAAAAAGTTTTTCCTCTTCCAAACTTTATCCGTGGACACATTGTAAATATTTTTTCTTATTTATTATTCTTGAACCTTGATCTTCGATTTCTTTTATTTTTCTTTTAATTCACAAACATTTTTTTTCCTTTTCTTTTTTATTATTACATTTTGTGAATTGGAAAAAAAAAAGAATTTCTTGAAAAAGACAAGCTGAATCTAGTCGAAACGTTGAAAAAAAAGATGACATGAAACCATTGAAGAAATAGTTTCAAAAAAAAAAATTGTATATATTTATATTCATTATATTGATACTTTTGTGTAATTGCTCTGTAAATGGAAATTTTCTGTTGAGCAATAAAGCATTTACTATTATTATTTCTAGGTGAGTTCCACGAATGAAGAATTAAGCATTAGTTTGACTGCATTATACATCTTGGGTGCGGAATTGTATAGACTTATATCTAATTCACATCAGGTGTCGTACAATAATTTGGAAAACCTGTATCAGAAAATGTACAATAAACCGTTAACATTGGCAGATTATCATATAAATTCAGCCAGAGACTTTTATTTAAAATTCAATTTATTATTTTACGTCAAATTTGACCGGAAAAATACAGTGATATTGGACAGACATTTGAAAGGTAAGAAAAAAACTTTAACTTTCCTTGTAAGTTTTTATATGTATTTTCGTTTCGCAACCTCAACAATGACAACTCATTGTATAGTTTATTCTATCAATACACAACGTTTTAGGTAAATTTTTGTAAAGAAAATCCACATTTTTAGGAGCTCGTCAAATTCAAAATTTCAAGAAAAGGTTAGGGCGTCCTTTGCATTTAATTAAAATTTTAATTCCACCATGCGCTTGGAAAATAATACCAAATGCAGGTTTAAGTTTAACGTGAACTATGAAGGCATTGAATACAAGGACCTTATCTAAAAGATTGAAACACCGAATACCAAGTTTAAATAGAATAAGTTTATTTACAGTTAAAGTTGAGAAGAGTTTACAAAATGATGAAACTTAAATTAAAGAATATATGAATTGTACGAGGGTTGCCTTTTATATTTCGGGATTTGGCAAACCTGGTGGTGCAATCTGGCAAATGACAGCTCTCGAATTGATTTTACTACGTTGTTGTAATCGCACTCTAGTAAATAATATATTTGATATTTTTTAGACCATATAAAAACAAACAGTTCTAGTGAAACAACCTTTGCAGAACCAGAGGAAAATGAAGCCCATGGTGGTGCGAAGCGAAAGATTTTTCCTCCAAAACCAGATACACCACCACCCAAAGTAAGTTTTAATTGAGGTTTTGTCATTAGTCATCAAAATCGTTCGTCCAATTCACTTATTTCTCGGGTTCTAATTTTTTTTTATGGTGATTTTTGAATTGTATACAGTAATCTTTTACTTTTAGGATGCTATACCCTGGAAGGACATCTGGAGTACACCTCAGGGTTTTAGAGGAGATACGGTAAGAATTATTTAACTACTTTTGGTTTCCTCTTGAAGTTTGTGTTATTTTCACATTGGGGACTCTAACGGATTTGACATACAGTGCTTTCATTCGAAAACTTGTCACCGAGAATAATTCGTCATCTAAAAAGGAGAGAAAAAAACATGTCGACCTCAGATGACGAGTTATTCTGGGTGGCAAGTGGTGCAATGAAAGCACTGGGTTTCCATATACAATTTGCGTCAATTGCCGTCTCAGCTCTTCATCGTCAGAAACAAGCTTTACAGAAAGATCTACTTTTAGGTTAGGGAACAAAAAGTAATCACTGAGGGGCATGATCGGGGGTGGATGAATTATTTCTTTAAAACTACATTCTTGAACAGCAGCCTTGACACCTAGTGTGGGGAAGCAACACACGTGCGGTCAATTTTCCACGCGTCCTCTTTTCAATTGCCTCGTGTAACTTTTTTTTGTGTACGCAATCATTAAAATGGGACTGAATATAGCACAAAGACCTCGGACCATTTGCAAAGTGAACGGAGAGGTTACGTTGAAACACAACTCTATGCTTTGCGGCTATGAAACTTCCCATGAAATTGTAGAAAATGCATGGAATTTTTTTTGAACAACAGCAACAGTGTTGCGGTTAAAAGGTGCATTCGAATACAATAGTTTGCAGACATATTTTTGAACAGTTAGTTCAAAATCATCATATTTCGCTTTACAGGCATATTTTTGCGCATGATAATCTTCAATAGGACATATCTGCTAGCAAAAATTTTCATAGGGTTTTAAAGAGAAAAGATGGGATTAGGTAATGAGGTATTTTGAAGCCGAAAGATTAAATAGTTAACTCATAAATTGGGTTCAAACATGGGTAATTTTTTCAAATTTACAGACATATTTTTGTGGATGGAAATCTCCACTAATACGTATCTGGTAGCAAAAATTTTCATAGGGTTTTAAAGACAGAAGATGGGATTAGGTAATGAGGTATTTTGAAGCCGAAAGATTAAATAGTTAACTCATAAATTGGGTTCAAACAAGGGTAATTTTTTCAAATTTACAGACATATTTTTGTGCATGGAAATCTCGACTAATACGTATCTGATAGCAAAAATTTTCATAGGGTTTTAAAGACAGAAGATTGGATTAGGTAATGAGGTATTTTGAAGCCGAAAGATTAAATAGTTAACTAATAAATTGGGTTCAAAGATGGGTAATTTTTTCAAATTTACAGACATATTTTTGTGCATGGAAATCTCGACTAATACGTATCTGATAGCAAAAATTTTCATAGGGTTTTAAAGACAGAAGATGGGATTAGGTAATGAGGTATTTTGAAGCCGAAAGATTAAATAGTTAACTCATAAATTGGGTTCAAACATGGGTAATTTTTTCAAATTTACAGACATATTTTTGTGGATGGAAATCTCCACTAATACGTATCTGGTAGCAAAAATTTTCATAGGGTTTTAAAGACAGAAGATGGGATTAGGTAATGAGGTATTTTGAAGCCGAAAGATTAAATAGTTAACTCATAAATTGCGTTCAAACATGGGTAATTTTTTCAAATTTACAGACATATTTTTGTGCATGGAAATCTCGACTAATACGTATCTGGTAGCAAAAATTTTCATAGGGTTTTAAAGACAGAAGATTGGATTAGGTAATGAGGTATTTTGAAGCCGAAAGATTAAATAGTTAACTCATAAATTTGGGTTCAAAGATGGGTAATTTTTTCAAATTTACAGACATATTTTTGTGCATGGAAATCTCGACTAATACGTATCTGGTAGCAAAAATGTTCATAGGGTTTTAAAGACAGAAGATGGGATTAGGTAATGAGGTATTTTGAAGCCGAAAGATTAAATAGTTAACTCATAAATTGGGTTCAAACGTGGGGAATTTTTTCAAATTTACAGACATATTTTTGTGCATGGAAATCTCCACTAATACGTATCTGGTAGCAAAAATTTTCATAGGGTTTTAAAGACAGAAGATTGGATTAGGTAATGAGGTATTTTGAAGCCGAAAGATTAAATAGTTAACTAATAAATTGGGTTCAAACATGGGTAATTTTTTCAAATTTACAGACATATTTTTGTGGATGGAAATCTCCACTAATACGTATCTGGTAGCAAAAATTTTCATAGGGTTTTAAAGACAGAAGATGGGATTAGGTAATGAGGTATTTTGAAGCCGAAAGATTAAATAGTTAACTCATAAATTGGGTTCAAACATGGGTAATTTTTTCAAATTTACAGACATATTTTTGTGCATGGAAATCTCGACTAATACGTATCTGGTAGCAAAAATTTTCATAGGGTTTTAAAGACAGAAGATTGGATTAGGTAATGAGGTATTTTGAAGCCGAAAGATTAAATAGTTAACTCATAAATTTGGGTTCAAAGATGGGTAATTTTTTCAAATTTACAGACATATTTTTGTGCATGGAAATCTCGACTAATACGTATCTGGTAGCAAAAATTTTCATAGGGTTTTAAAGACAGAAGATTGGATTAGGTAATGAGGTATTTTGAAGCCGAAAGATTAAATAGTTAACTCATAAATTGGGTTCAAACATGGGTAATTTTTTCAAATTTACAGACATATTTTTGTGCATGGAAATCTCGACTAATACGTATCTGGTAGCAAAAATTTTCATAGGGTTTTAAAGACAGAAGATTGGATTAGGTAATGAGGTATTTTGAAGCCGAAAGATTAAATAGTTAACTCATAAATTGGGTTCAAACATGGGTAATTTTTTCAAATTTACAGACATATTTTTGTGCATGGAAATCTCGACTAATACGTATCTGGTAGCAAAAATTTGCATAGGGTTTTAAAGACAGAAGATGGGATTAGGTAATGAGGTATTTTGAAGCCAAAATATTAAATAGTTAACTCATAAATTGGGTTCAAACATGGGTAATTTTTTCAAATTTACAGACATATTTTTGTGCATGGAAATCTCGACTAATACGTATCTGGTAGCAAAAATTTGCATAGGGTTTTAAAGACAGAAGATGGGATTAGGTAATGAGGTATTTTGAAGCCGAAAGATTAAATAGTTAACTCATAAATTGGGTTCAAACATGGGTAATTTTTTCAAATTTACAGACATATTTTTGTGCATGGAAATCTCGACTAATACGTATCTGGTAGCAAAAATTTGCATAGGGTTTTAAAGACAGAAGATGGGATTAGGTAATGAGGTATTTTGAAGCCAAAATATTAAATAGTTAACTCATAAATTGGGTTCAAACATGGGTAATTTTTTCAAATTTACAGACATATTTTTGTGCATGGAAATCTCGACTAATACGTATCTGGTAGCAAAAATTTTCATAGGGTTTTAAAGACAGAAGATGGGATTAGGTAATGAGGTATTTTGAAGCCGAAAGATTAAATAGTTAACTCATAAATTGGGTTCAAACATGGGTAATTTTTTCAAATTTACAGACATATTTTTGTGCATCGAAATCTCGACTAATACGTATCTGGTAGCAAAAATTTTCATAGGGTTTTAAAGACAGAAGGTGAGATTAGGTAATGAGGTATTTTGAAGCCGAAAGATTAAATAGTTAACTCATAAATTGGGTTCAAACATGGGTAATTTTTTCAAATTTACAGACATATTTTTGTGGATGGAAATCTCGACTAATACGTATCTGGTAGCAAAAATGTTCATAGGGTTTTAGAGACAAAAGATGGGATTAAGTAATGAGGTATTTTGAAGCGGAAAGATTAAATAATTAACTCATAAATTTGGGTTCAAAGATGGGTAATTTTTTCAAATTTACAGACATATTTTTGTGCATGGAAATCTCGACTAATACGTATCTGGTAGCAAAAATGTTCATAGGGTTTTAGAGACAAAAGATGGGATTAAGTAATGAGGTATTTTCAATTTCAAACATGGGTAATTTTTTCAAATTTACAGACATATTTTTGTGGATGGAAATCTCCACTAATAGGTATCTGGTAGCTACTCAGTAAATTAAAATTTTTGTTTTTCATTTCAGAACTTACACATACCATTGCCGATCCCTTCTACTCCAAAACATTTAAGCAAATACGTTCTTGAAGATGTCTATTCACCAACATCTATTTTCTTATCCGATAGTCTATTGAAACAGTTCGTTCCGTCGCCTGCGCCACATCCAAATGAACTTCCGGCACCAGACAAGTTATTGCCAAAAGGTAATTGATATTTAAAATTATTATTCACCGCATTTCATTAAAGAACATGCGAAAACTTTTGTGGCGGTGATGAATTAAGCTTTGGTTTATCACATTTTACTATGAAATAAATTTTCCAAAATATTTTTCAGAATGTCTGGCAGATGATTCCGCTGATTCGGGAGTGAATAGTAGAATGGAAAATTCGTCTGATAATGATCAACATTCAATGCACAGCCAGGGTAGGTCAAAGTGTATCATACTTCCTTTATCAAATGTTTTATATTGTATTCGCAGTAGCCGATATTGTGCACTGCCCGAATTTTTTGTTCACAATGCGTTATGGGTATGGCATATATACCCATGATACATGTAGAAGCTCTTTTTTCGAACCGTGAGTAAAGCTAATTAATTGGAACCCGTTATAATGCTCAAAACGCGAAATAAATCATTTTTTTGCGCACGTCGCGTTTTGGCTACTGATTTTGTGTCACAATCCGTTGCAGCTCCCGCGCTATTTGTATTTCGCATTGTAGTAGGATACGACGTGTTAACCTAGGTATTAAATTTTGTGCGTGGTTCTTCTAAATATTTTAAGATGAAGGCTAAATCTTTATCTTCTACGTTTTCTTCTATTATGTCTGTATTTACTCTGAAAATTTATAAATACAAAAACATATGTAAAAATGCACTCATTCATGTTTATTTATTTAATTGCACGCACACTGTATCCCACAGCCTATTCCGGGTAACGACTGACGAGTAACCAAAACAAGCGTACATATTAATTGCGACGCCCCCAAGCGCTCGGGCTGTGGAAATCAAGTACGCGAGCAGACACGAGTCGGCCCCGACCAGGTGCCGATGGACCGTCATGCGTATCCATACACGACAATGGTAACATTCAATCTAGTCTAAGCGAGGCAGATTTATCGTGTGATATCAACACCGTCTCACGAGACTGTGTTGGGTTGTATGCACATTTTGTTTATTATAAATATCTTATCTACGAAATGCATTACCCAGACAGTATAGAGCGAATTATTTTCGTGGATTTGGTTAATTTCATTGATTAATTACTGAATTATTATTACATATTGCTGTTGGTAAAAAAATAAATAAAATTATTTTACAGTTAGTAGTCATAAAATATTTATTTTCAAGATTTTTAACTGTTACCAATGGTAACAATGGTTACATGAATGTTTCGCCACTGTTACACAGAATATATGCTAAACACTACTATAAATTATAAAAAAGAAATCACAAATACGGGCACAAAACAAAGAAATAAGACGTGCTATTGCACTTTTAAATGACTTTTCACCACGCCGGGCACAGACGACGTAACACTCCCCCGAGGCGATATCAGAGAACAACTAAGAGAGAGAATATAATCTCTGTCTTGCCGCCTTTGATCTCATTCAGCCTGTGGCCGCCATGTTGAAAGAGTAGAAAACAGAGTCGTATTTAAATTTTGTTGAAATAATCGTGCACCGACCTGCACTTAACATTACATCACAGCCTAAAAAAACTACGAGCAGTTTCCATTAAGTCGTGCAACGAACAATCAAATATGTCGCAATCGTTACAGATCATATTAAAATTATTGCACATCACAAAAACTCGCGATTTGGTGTATAGATTAGTAACAGGACGTTTGCAGTAAAACATTAATCCGTTACGACTCCCCAGGCGTGGAACATTTATATCAGTCTCAGCCAGCAACTCAGAGCAATCGATTTTACCATTTAAAAGACAGTACAAAAATTTCAAAGAAGCAAGGATTCTACGGAACTCCCAGCTACTGACGTTAAATCTATTCCACACCATCGAACTATCCACGCCTCTTTCTGGATAAACGCCATCAGATTTATATACGAGATATTTAAGGAATTTCCTTTGAATTTTTTCAATGGCGTACTTATGGGCCTCATAAATAGAATATCAGATGATTGAACAATACTCTAGTTTCGAACAAACGTAAGAGAAATACAATGTTTTCAATGCGTTAATATTTTTAAAACCTGTGCAATTTCTAGCAATG
The DNA here is from genome assembly GCA_911728435.2 of Apoderus coryli. Classification (NCBI taxonomy): domain Eukaryota; kingdom Metazoa; phylum Arthropoda; class Insecta; order Coleoptera; family Attelabidae; genus Apoderus; species Apoderus coryli. The sequence continues at coordinate 9,913,204 of OU452215.1, read as the reverse complement.
AAACCATAAACCCTAATCGCTTCATTCGCCTTTAAGTTAATATGAGGAACGAAAGACAATCTCGAGTCAAACGTAACACCCAAATCAGTAGAAGTTGCACATCTCGCAAGAACAGTCTGTCCAAGTCAATACTGAAAATTAAAAGCAGTTTTCCTTCTCGAAGAAGACATGCATTTACGCTTCTTAGCATTTAGATATAGCTTGTTATTGTTACACCAACTCTCCATCGCCTCAAGCTCATTCTGAAGACCTATGCAGTCCTCGTACGACACGATAGTGGCATCGTCAGCGAAAAACAACCTGTTAACTTGCAGACACTCGTTAAGATCGTTAATGAAGATCAAGAAAAGCAGGGGACCCAAGTTTGAACCCTGAGGCACACCAGAGGATGCTTTATATTTTTTGGAATTGTAGCCATTATAAACTACATACTGTAGTCTTTTTCGAAGATATGAAATAAACGATTTCAGGTTATTGACAAACCCCCAATCGACAATACGCGTGGCCCTCTCTGTGAAACAAGAAAGATTAGTGAGAGTGGACCTATTCGGCATAAAACCGTGTTGATTTATGGTGATTTGACCACGTACTGCAGTAGAAAATCTATCGCTCAAGATGGCTTCAAAGATCTTGGACAGATTCGGGAGGATGCAGATCGGGCGGTAGTTGCTGATGATTGATCTCTCGCCAGACTTGTGAATTGGGACTACACGTGCCTCCTTCCATCGAACCGGGAAAGCTCCATTCTTAATTGCTAAATTAAACACCCAGCGCAACGAAGCCGCCAACACTCCCACACAGTCTTTTATGAAAAAAGACGGTAAACCGTCAGGACCCGCCGTTAAATTGTTTTTTAGTTTTTTACACGAGAGAAAAATCACCGAATCAGTAGTGTCAGGAACATTGACAGCAGAAAAGGGAACTCTATCACAGTTTACAACGGATATGGAATCATCCGGCTTCAGAAATACACTTTCAAAGAACTCAGCAAATCTGTCAACAATAGCCTGAGGCTCAACATGTTCAACACCATCAAAAGACATAGTGCCTGGTATTCTAGTACTATTATTTTTGGCGTGAAAATATGACCAGAAGTGTTTTAGATCCTGTAATAAATTATTTTGCACCCCATCTATGTAATTAGAATATGCAACTCTGATATCCAGCTTCAACTGTCCACGTAGTCTCTTGAAATGTTGCAAACAGTCCGCATTACCTGTTCTCCTAAACTTTCTAAGCTTCCCTTTTTTTCTTTTTATATTGCGAACAATCTCAGACGTAAACCATACTGGAAATCTACGCTGAAAATTATGATAACGCGGCACATGCCGGTCGATCACATTAAAGAGCAATTGAATGTAAATTTCGCAATCACACAATATCTCACTTGCAATCGAAAATCTCAGATTAAAGCTGCCACTGAATATCCGTTCGCTCGCAACGCTAAACTAGACTAAATTGCGTGTGGCGCCTCTGTCTAAACTCAGTACGTCTGCGCGGATGAGGTGCGCAAACTAGCCGCGCCCACCAGACTTTATATTCTCTCTCTTAGTTGTTCTCTGGCGAATCCTACCTAGAGATAAAATAGTATTTCATTTAGCAATAGCGATTTTTTTTGCAGGACCCAGAGCTGCATGGTGGTCGCTATGGAAGTAAACAAGGATAATCAGGTAGCTAATAAGATTGAATTTTTTTGTCAATTTTATATCTATAAAGTGATGCAAGTAAATGTAATTAAATACGTGTATACAATTTTATCAGATATGAGCTATTTTATAAACAAAATTCACTACTTTATAAGAAATGTTGTAAGTACATTTTACCTCTAGTATTATTTTCAATTTCAAGAGTTTTAAGTATATCATGTGGTTAGCAAATTCAAAACTGTGTAGGTAATTATGTTCCTTTTTAAATTTCAATTGAACTATTGAATCATATAGGTATTAGGATTTTTATTAAAATTCTTTAACGTGATATTACAATTCATATTTTGCCGAATTTCAAAAATCAAATTTGATTTTTGAATTATCATAAAATATGAAAGTTAATTAATTATAAAGTACCAATTATTATTATTCGTGTTGTGAGTTTGAAAAATATGTATGTACGCAATTTATTGTTTATATAATGCCACATGAAATATTTTGTGTCTTTTTGTATTGTTATTTTTGTTTAATTGTTTGCATATATTATATACTTATATTTTTTTAAAATACTATTTTATGTAATCTGTGACTGAGTTACCTTTACCTTTGATGTAAGTAAATATTTTATCAATAATTAAAATGTCCAAAAAAAGTATTATTGTAAGAGAAAGTTATTAAATAAATTTGTACTTTTATATAAAGTGAATAAATGTTCTTATTTTTTTAAACACCTAGACGTATGTCGCTATATGGCCGTTTGGGATGCGAATCACTTAATTATTTTACTGTGAGTTGAAACGCCAATAAAAAATGAAAATGAAAGAATGGGCACCATGAGCGTCACATAATTATTACCTGTTGAAAATACAATAATATGGAGGTAAGCGAAGAATGATATGACTATGAGAACGACAAAGTTCACTTTCTTTCGGTGATGTTTATGTTTTTCTTTTACAGTTTGTAGGCACTTTTCTTAGCAACCTTGAATGATAGAAGGCATTATCCATTCTTCGTCTTCTTACGACGCCGTCTCCCTACGAAGGTTGTCGATCCAAATGGCTATTGTCGCACGAGAAACCGCAGCTCTGAAAATTTCAATAGACGTCTGTCCGAGCCATCTGCGCAAGTCTCTCAACCATGAATTCTGTCTACGGCCGACCGACCGTTTTCCTTCGATCTTCCCCTCTATTATCAGGCGGAGAATCTCATATCGCTCGCCCCTCATTATATGTCCCAGGTATTCTCTCCTTGATTGTCGAGTTCTTTATGTTTACCGAATTGCTGTAGGACCTCTATATTTGTCTTATGTTCCGTCCAGGATACTCGCAGCATTCTAACGCATCGATTCTCTTTTCTGTGGTCGCATTCATGGTCCAACTCTCGCATCCGTACAAAAAAACAGGAAAGATGTAACAGCGAAGTATTCTGGACCGGAGTTCCAGGCTGAGGTTTCGGTTTGCCAGAAGTGTCCTCATGCTGTTCAGAGTTTTCCGCGCTTGTTCAATTCTTGATCTGATTTCGAGTTTTGGATTGCATTGCTGGTTGACGAGCGTGCCCAGGTATCTTAGAGATGAAACCTGTTCAATAATCTCTCCATGGAGTCTTAGGGTGGCGTTTCTCTGTGTTTTTAAGAATATCAATAGTTTGGTTTTGGACGTATTCATGTATAGGCCGCATTGCTCGCTATATTCCACAATAAGGTCCATAAGAGATTGAAGTTCTGGTAGGCTACCCGCTATTACCACGGTATCATCTCCGTAACGAAGATTATTTGAAGCGCTTGGCGGAAAAAGGTAACAAGCCACACTTCTTATAAAAATGAGAAAACTATCTTTGACTGTTGTTCTTAATGAAAGAAAGTGATCTGTGTTTAATCTTTCGTAGTTAGATAATAGGTATTTTGTAGTAGTTTGTAAATTTCCTTTTACGATTAAAATATTATATTGAATATTTTGCACAAAAGGCAATAACCAACATCAGTATTTAAAATTGCGACATGTGGCTTGTTACCTTTTGCCGCCAAGCTCTTCATTTATTGTTTCCGTTGATTTTCATGCCTGCAGTTGTGTTCTCGAGAGCTTCGTTGAACACCGCCTCAGAGCAGAGGTTAAACAGCAAGGGAGACAATACACATCCTTGTCGCACGTCTCTTCTTATTGCTATCTCCTCTGATGTGGACCCTTTGATTTTGATTGTTGCTGTTTGATGCCAGTAAAGTCCGGTTATGATCTTTAGATCTTGTGCGTCGATCCCGGTAGATTTTAGGATGTTGATCATTTTTTGATGTGACACACAGTCAAGCTTTTTTTTTATAGTCAATAAAGCATGCAAATACATCGGCATTCATGTCTCAAGAGCTTCTCGGGTTCCCATTCCGTTTCTAAAGCCAAATTGCGAGCGATCAACCAGATTCTCACACTTTTTGTATATACGTGTATGGATGATACGTAAGAATATCTTCAAGGCGTTGGGCATCAAACTAATCATGCGGTATTCGTCACATTGTGATGCATTGTTCTTCTGTATGGTTTCGTTCTTCTGTATGATTTCGTACCAGGAACACATAAGTTTAAAGAGGTGAATATAAAGTATCAGGAGAGCATTTTTGTTAGTTAAAATCTCATTTTCTAAAAATCGCGATTTCGTACTAGGAACACATAAGTTTAAAGAGGTGAATATAAAGTATCTGGAGAGCATTTTTGTTAGTTAAAATCTCATTTTCTAAAAATCGCGATTTCGTACTAGGAACACATAAGTTTAAAGAGGTGAATATAAAGTATCTGGAGAGCATTTTTGTTAGTTTAAATCTCATTTTCTAAAAATCGCGATTTCGTACCAGGAACACATAAGTTTAAAGAGGTGAATATAAAGTATCAGGAGAGCATTTTTGTTAGTTAAAATCTCATTTTCTAAAAATCGCGATTTCGTACTAGGAACACATAAGTTTAAAGAGGTGAATATAAAGTATCTGGAGAGCATTTTTGTTAGTTAAAATCTCATTTTCTAAAAATCGCGATTTCGTACTAGGAACACATAAGTTTAAAGAGGTGAATATAAAGTATCTGGAGAGCATTTTTGTTAGTTAAAATCTCATTTTCTAAAAATCGCGATTTCGTACTAGGAACACATAAGTTTAAAGAGGTGAATATAAAGTATCTGGAGAGCATTTTTGTTAGTTTAAATCTCATTTTCTAAAAATCGCGATTTCGTACTAGGAACACATAAGTTTAAAGAGGTGAATATAAAGTATCAGGAGAGCATTTTTGTTAGTTAAAATCTCATTTTCTAAAAATCGCGATTTCGTACTAGGAACACATAAGTTTAAAGAGGTGAATATAAAGTATCTGGAGAGCATTTTTGTTAGTTAAAATCTCATTTTCTAAAAATCGCGATTTCGTACTAGGAACACATAAGTTTAAAGAGGTGAATATAAAGTATCTGGAGAGCATTTTTGTTAGTTTAAATCTCATTTTCTAAAAATCGCGATTTCGTACCAGGAACACATAAGTTTAAAGAGGTGAATATAAAGTATCAGGAGAGCATTTTTGTTAGTTAAAATCTCATTTTCTAAAAATCGCGATTTCGTACTAGGAACACATAAGTTTAAAGAGGTGAATATAAAGTATCTGGAGAGCATTTTTGTTAGTTAAAATCTCATTTTCTAAAAATCGCGATTTCGTACTAGGAACACATAAGTTTAAAGAGGTGAATATAAAGTATCTGGAGAGCATTTTTGTTAGTTAAAATCTCATTTTCTAAAAATCGCGATTTCGTACTAGGAACACATAAGTTTAAAGAGGTGAATATAAAGTATCTGGAGAGCATTTTTGTTAGTTTAAATCTCATTTTCTAAAAATCGCGATTTCGTACTAGGAACACATAAGTTTAAAGAGGTGAATATAAAGTATCAGGAGAGCATTTTTGTTAGTTAAAATCTCATTTTCTAAAAATCGCGATTTCGTACTAGGAACACATAAGTTTAAAGAGGTGAATATAAAGTATCTGGAGAGCATTTTTGTTAGTTTAAAATCTCATTTTCTAAAAATCGCGATTTCGTACTAGGAACACATAAGTTTAAAGAGGTGAATATAAAGTATCTGGAGAGCATTTTTGTTAGTTAAAATCTCATTTTCTAAAAATCGCGATTTCGTACTAGGAACACATAAGTTTAAAGAGGTGAATATAAAGTATCTGGAGAGCATTTTTGTTAGTTTAAATCTCATTTTCTAAAAATCGCGATTTCGTACCAGGAACACATAAGTTTTAAGAGGTGCATATAGAAGTATCAGGAGAGCATTTTTGTTAGTTAAAATCTCATTTTCTAAAAATCGCGATTTCGTACCAGGAACACATAAGTTTAAAGAGGTGAATATAAAGTATCTGGAGAGCATTTTTGTTAGTTTAAATCTCATTTTCTAAAAATCGCGATTTCGTACCAGGAACACATAAGTTTTAAGAGGTGCATATAGAAGTATCAGGAGAGCATTTTTGTTAGTTAAAATCTCATTTTCTAAAAATCGCGATTTCGTACTAGGAACACATAAGTTTTAAGAGGTGCATATAGAAGTATCAGGAGAGCATTTTTGTTAGTTAAAATCTCATTTTCTAAAAATCGCGATTTCGTACTAGGAACACATAAGTTTAAAGAGGTGAATATAAAGTATCTGGAGAGCATTTTTGTTAGTTTAAATCTCATTTTCTAAAAATCGCGATTTCGTACCAGGAACACATAAGTTTTAAGAGGTGCATATAGAAGTATCAGGAGAGCATTTTTGTTAGTTAAAATCTCATTTTCTAAAAATCGCGATTTCGTACCAGGAACACATAAGTTTTAAGAGGTGCATATAGAAGTATCAGGAGAGCATTTTTGTTAGTTAAAATCTCATTTTCTAAAAATCGCGATTTCGTACTAGGAACACATAAGTTTAAAGAGGTGAATATAAAGTATCTGGAGAGCATTTTTGTTAGTTAAAATCTCATTTTCTAAAAATCGCGATTTCGTACTAGGAACACATAAGTTTAAAGAGGTGAATATAAAGTATCTGGAGAGCATTTTTGTTAGTTAAAATCTCATTTTCTAAAAATCGCGATTTCGTACTAGGAACACATAAGTTTAAAGAGGTGAATATAAAGTATCTGGAGAGCATTTTTGTTAGTTAAAATCTCATTTTCTAAAAATCGCGATTTCGTACTAGGAACACATAAGTTTAAAGAGGTGAATATAAAGTATCTGGAGAGCATTTTTGTTAGTTTAAATCTCATTTTCTAAAAATCGCGATTTCGTACCAGGAACACATAAGTTTTAAGAGGTGCATATAGAAGTATCAGGAGAGCATTTTTGTTAGTTAAAATCTCATTTTCTAAAAATCGCGATTTCGTACCAGGAACACATAAGTTTAAAGAGGTGAATATAAAGTATCTGGAGAGCATTTTTGTTAGTTTAAATCTCATTTTCTAAAAATCGCGATTTCGTACCAGGAACACATACGTTTTAAGAGGTGCATATAGAAGTATCAGGAGAGCATTTTTGTTAGTTAAAATCTCATTTTCTAAAAATCGCGATTTCGTACCAGGAACACATAAGTTTAAAGAGGTGAATATAAAGTATCTGGAGAGCATTTTTGTTAGTTAAAATCTCATTTTCTAAAAATCGCGATTTCGTACCAGGAACACATAAGTTTTAAGAGGTGCATATAGAAGTATCAGGAGAGCATTTTTGTTAGTTAAAATCTCATTTTCTAAAAATCGCGATTTCGTACCAGGAACACATAAGTTTTAAGAGGTGCATATAGAAGTATCAGGAGAGCATTTTTGTTAGTTAAAATCTCATTTTCTAAAAATCGCGATTTCGTACCAGGAACACATAAGTTTAAAGAGGTGAATATAAAGTATCTGGAGAGCATTTTTGTTAGTTTAAATCTCATTTTCTAAAAATCGCGATTTCGTACCAGGAACACATAAGTTTTAAGAGGTGCATATAGAAGTATCAGGAGAGCATTTTTGTTAGTTAAAATCTCATTTTCTAAAAATCGCGATTTCGTACCAGGAACACATAAGTTTAAAGAGGTGAATATAAAGTATCTGGAGAGCATTTTTGTTAGTTAAAATCTCATTTTCTAAAAATCGCGATTTCGTACCAGGAACACATAAGTTTTAAGAGGTGCATATAGAAGTATCAGGAGAGCATTTTTGTTAGTTAAAATCTCATTTTCTAAAAATCGCGATTTCGTACCAGGAACACATAAGTTTTAAGAGGTGCATATAGAAGTATCAGGAGAGCATTTTTGTTAGTTAAAATCTCATTTTCTAAAAATCGCGATTTCGTACCAGGAACACATAAGTTTAAAGAGGTGAATATAAAGTATCTGGAGAGCATTTTTGTTAGTTTAAATCTCATTTTCTAAAAATCGCGATTTCGTACCAGGAACACATAAGTTTTAAGAGGTGCATATAGAAGTATCAGGAGAGCATTTTTGTTAGTTAAAATCTCATTTTCTAAAAATCGCGATTTCGTACCAGGAACACATAAGTTTAAAGAGGTGAATATAAAGTATCTGGAGAGCATTTTTGTTAGTTAAAATCTCATTTTCTAAAAATCGCGATTTCGTACCAGGAACACATAAGTTTTAAGAGGTGCATATAGAAGTATCAGGAGAGCATTTTTGTTAGTTAAAATCTCATTTTCTAAAAATCGCGATTTCGTACCAGGAACACATAAGTTTTAAGAGGTGCATATAGAAGTATCAGGAGAGCATTTTTGTTAGTTAAAATCTCATTTTCTAAAAATCGCGATTTCGTACCAGGAACACATAAGTTTAAAGAGGTGAATATAAAGTATCTGGAGAGCATTTTTGTTAGTTAAAATCTCATTTTCTAAAAATCGCGATTTCGTACCAGGAACACATAAGTTTTAAGAGGTGCATATAAAAGTATCAGGAGAGCCTTTTTGTTAAAATCTCATTTTCTAAAAATCGCGAGTGACAAAAGTGGATTTCAGCCAGTCCGAGAGTATTTTTCCTACGCTGTACATTCGGTTGAATATTGTGGTAATGAGATTTAGACCAACCTTATCCTCGGCAGCTGCGAGTTTAAAGGTTTCTGCGTGCAAATTGTCAGGACCAACAGCTCTTCCGTTCTTTTGAAGTTTAATTGCGTGTTTAACTTCTTCCTTGGTAATTTCGGGACCCATTTCATTGGTTTCATCTGGATCTGGGGGTAAGTCTGGTCTCATCCATTACAACTACCTAATTGGACAGAATGTTAGATAAAAGTTGTTCTCAAAATCATTTTTCAAAAAACTGTGCCGTCATGGCTTCAGCGGAGGTTTGGGCTATGTTTTTCACTGTTAATAACAAAGCCTTCTTCACAAAACTGTTTCCATTTCCTGCGTTTAGAATAATAATTCGCTTACCTCTTGAATAGAGTGTCTCTAAATTACAATTTTTGCTTGTATCAACCCAACCATACCAAAGAACGTCATGTGTATGAAACCAGGTTTCATCTAAAGTATATAATACCTCGATTTAGGTGCCGATATTGTTTTATTTTTCGTAGATAGGCCTCTTGAAGTTGTATTGTAAACAATTCTTTGAATTACCTCTCTATCAATTTTCTTTGGCTGGTTTTCTTTTCAAATCGTGGGCTACATCACCCATTTTGAATTAAATAAATCAGCAGTATACAGCAGAAACAGTACTGACCCAAGAATACTTCCCCTGTGGAACTTCGAAGCTCACAGGTCCAATATCGGAAGTTACATTCTCAACAACAGTAGATAGATAGATAGGTAGATATATTTATTCACCATCTTATGTTACAAAACATGTATAGTACGTCAAAAAAAGAACAAAAATTAATCAATCAAAGTTACAGCAACAAAGAAAGGATTACAATCAAATTAAAATAGCAACAACATAAAACAAACTAAAATCTAGAAAAATCTTACAACATCGTTTCTGAAATAGTCCTCAAAAGTATAAAAAGCTTGAGATATCAAAAATGATTTAATACTTTTGTTAAACTGGACTTCACCAAGGTTCTTTATGTGAGACGGCAGCTTATTATAAAATTTAACACAATAATAGTCAGAACCTTTCCTAGGCGGTGAAATTCAGGCAATATGTCATTTCGATTTCGCGTACCATAATTATACATATCAGAGTAAAGAGTGAAATGCGAGGCATTGGTTCGAATGTACCCAAGACAGTTTAAGATGTACAAGGAAGGCAAAGTAAGTAGTCCGTGTTCAACAAAATATTTTTTACAGCAGTCACGCCAACCGAGCCCCAACATTGTACGTAAACATCTCCTCTGTAGCTTAAAGATTTTCATTGCATGGGAACTATGTCCCCAGTTCAAAATATCATACGACATACTGGAAACAAAATAACCGTGATATACCGTCAACAGACTGGCGATTGAAACACTCTGCGCAAGCCTTCTGGAGCACCTAAGCTCTCGAACATGACTCTCCCAGGTTAATTTAGGATCAAGATGAACCCCAAGGAACTTCACGAGAACATCGCTCTGAAGATCGATAGGCACAGAACGCAAAGTAAAGTTCATGCACTGAGTTTTAGCCTGATTCAAGCTTAGTTCATTTGCCAGAAACCAATTGCCTATGTCAGTCTCAACAGCATTAACCAACTCCCCTAAAGGGTCGTTTGGTCGATATCTAATCAGACTAGTTGTGTCGTCAGCAAAGAGGATTATATTTGAGTCTTCTTGAAATCTGTATAAATCATTTACGTATATTAAAAACAGTAAAGGTCCCAAAACCGACCCCTGGGGCACACCCCGTCTCTCCGAGTATCGTCCCCCATACAAAACGTGCTGAGATAGGAGCCTGACAATGAAGAGTTAAATAGGTTTTTTTATGAGGCTTACAAAAAAACCAAACGGTAAGTTTTCTTTCTAGACTCGCCTATATCCCAAATCTAAGTCTAGCAACGAGTGTAAATAAAACAACATTTAGTATTTTAAGAAAACTAATAATTCAATAAAACAAAAGTTAGTTACACTTTTAACTACTATAGAACGATTTTGGAGCCTATTCTTGTTGCAACTCTGTTTTTATACCGCTGCCTACTGGGCCATGTCTACGTTCCCAAATCATACGATGTTTTTGTTTCATGTAGCACATTTTTGCATCATGGTATGCACCTAAGTCACCATCTGTAAAATAATGTCAATAAACGCAAATTAATATAGTTGACTTGCATGAAACAGTTAAATTAATAAATTAACATAAAAAAAATAAAATAAACTTCATACATACATTTAATGAAGTAATTGGTTAAAGATTGATCATATGTATCCCAAATATGTTTACACCGTTCCTCTTCATCTGGAGCCTCATACAAATTACAGTACTCAAATCGTTGACGTAAAATATCTAAAATCTCTTCATCTACCAACCTAAAACAACGTAAACGGAAAATGTCGTTCTATTAAGAGCTTCCAACATTTTTAAATCTGTTAGTTTATTAAAGCTGAAATTATATGAATTTAAATATCCCGCCTTTTTTGTAAGGGTGCGTTCGACATAACTCCCCAGTTTCACTGCAGCCGCATGAGCTTATTGTGAAAAATCCCCGTATTTTATGCCACCTAATCCAACAACCCTGTATCCTCCACTAACTTGTGGAGTTCAGTTATGTGTTGGGTCTCAATATCTACTGGCGCAATCCCGTGTCGCCTTCGTTGTAAGGCACACTGTTTCAACTGTTCCATTACACAATTACATTACATTACAGGTCCATCTTATTTAGGTGGCTTCTCTCAATATGTATATGATAACCTGGATAACCGTGGCCAAGTGGATGCAATGTACACTGATTTTGCCAAGGCATTTGATAGAATAGACCATTCAGTATTAATATCAAAGCTACATCTTGGGAAGACATCATTTTATTTATCTCCCATTAGTATTTATCAAGCCTCGATTTCGATAATGGTTTTTTCCATTTTTGTAAAAATTAACGAGGTTAGCACTGACGTTTCTTTTAAAACGATACATGACAAGAAAATTCCCCTCATATATTTTAAATATGATGTAAAACTAGTAACGCCCTTACCTGTCTCTTCGATATTGTTGATCTGCTTCATAATGACACACTACATCGTCTGTGTAACACTGATCAATAGTGGGGACTCTGCGAAACTTTTGATGATACCAAGGATATTGTTTTTGATTGGGGTTGACCAGGGTATCTAAAATTCATTTAGGTACACATAATAATTATTATAGTATCATTTTATGTATAAATAAAATACGCCCGCGGCTTATTTAGACACTTAAGGATCAAAGCCAACCCAACACTTATGAAACAATTAAAGGTTTGTATATGTTCTATGAATATGCAGGTTTCCAACAAAATGAGTTCTTTTGTTCACTTAATTCACTCTGGGATTAAACTAACACAGTGTCTCAAATGTTAGCCATATTATTGCTTACATAACAGCTACTTCCCTATGAAGTCTTTATTTACCTTTTATCCACGTAGCATGTGACGCAAGTTTTCTTGTAAAACGTGCAGACAATCTGTCCATCCAATGTCTTGGCTCATCTTCAGCCATAGTTTTCTAGTTATTTCTAAAATTTTTACCTAATTTGTTTTTTGTTTATTAGACTTGCCACTTGACATTTCTAATTTATGGTAAATAATGACATATGACATGGATTATTGACATTAGGCGATATCCTTCTACACTAGTCGAATTCACGCCATTCACCGATTATAACCGCAGTTATTATGAGATTGTCCTTGGTTTCGGCCTATCATCAAAACCGAGAAGTAACCGAGGGTTGATGTACATGTACGTCCAAAAATACTCTCATTAATTACTGTCAAAAACTGTCAGTTCATAACAGTAATAATAAATTATTAAAATAAAGTTCTTTTGGTTTAATATTATAGTATGAAGAGGGATGCGAAAAACAGTTGTAAGCACCACTGGCGGTAAAGCCGCTGCAGCCCTTCGCTGTATAGCTGTCCTCGCTCGCTTCCCTCACTCGTGCGTCTATACAGCGGCGGGCTGCAACGAATGCTTTACCGCCCTTTGTACTTAATATACTATATTGAACTTTATTTTTATTTATTTCCTAATTTAAGGGGTAAAAATTAAAGAATTGAATATTTTAGTACATGTTGTTGTAAAAATTATAATCACAATAAAGTCATTTATTATTATTATAAAGCCTGACAACTCCATAATTTTATTTTATTAGAAAAAAAAACTATCGTCACTTCAATAAGTCATTTATTGCATAAATTATACAAAATAATAATAGTATTTATTACTTAATTCAGAAAAAATAATAATAGTCATTTACAATCTTCTTCCACGACGACCACCCTTCCTTCGTGTGGAGTCTGATGGGATTGGTGTCACATCTTCAATCCTGCCGATTTTCATGTTCGATCGGGCTAATGCTCGCAGCGCACTTTGCGCACCTGGTCCTGGTGTTTTTGTTTTGTTTCCCCCAGTTGCACGAAGTTTGATGTGCAGAGCTGTGATTCCTAGAGTTTTGCATTTTTCTGCTACATCCTAGAACAAAACAAAACGCATTTAGAAATTATAACGCAGCTTCAGAACAAACTAGTTTACATGCAGCTACAGTACATTTTGTGAAATAAATATTTTTAAAAACCACTGTCAATATATCCCAACACACAAACGTTGACATAAAATTTGATGATAAACACACTGTATGATAATAATTAAGGAGAGTTAACTGACTATTCCAAGAATATCTAGTTCTTTTTTCAAACATCACAGCTCTAAACAATTTGATTTATTTTGTACCTGTGCAGCCAACATAGCAGCGTATGGAGATGCCTCGTCTCGATCGGCTTTTACTTTCATGCCTCCAGTTACACGGGAAATAGTTTCCCTGCCAGACAAATCAGTTACATGCACGAAGGTGTCATTGAAGCTCGCGAATATATGTGCTACTCCGAATACAATTTCACCTTCCCGGACTTGGGGTCCCAAAGACACTTGCACATCTTCTTTCGGTACTTTTCCTTTTCTTGGAGCCATTGTTTAATATGTGTTATCGTCTAAAATATAAAAATTGTTAAAAATGGATATTTGGGTAGAGAACACTTGTCAAAACAGTAGAGATTTTAATCTGTAAACATCGGGTTTCGAACTTAAGAGATTTGATTATAAACTCACTAATATTTAGGAGGATATATTACACTTTTGTTGAAAAATAATATTTTTTTAAAATAAATATTTTTAAGCAAATTTAATTAATATTAAAAATATAAACACACCAACCTCAAACGACAAACGACACTTTTAGAAGAAAGAACATAACATTGTGTGTGTTATGTGGAAGAAAGTTTAATTAAGAGGGCGCTATTTTCAAAACCTAAAAACGTCAAAACTGTCATGGCCCTTCACCTATCATTCTCTTCTCCTTTTTAACTAGTATGTTGTATGTTCCTTTTAAAAGCGACAGAGAGTGGATAGTTGCTATCCACTCAAAGCATATCATATGAAATGTAGTAGGCACGTAGTTGTTATATTAGTTCGACAGCAGTCATTATTAGGACAACACATCCGTGCCTCCTACCCTCAACCTCCTGCAATATTTGTGTGGATTAGTTCGATAGCAGTCATCGTTAGGTAAACATTGCAGGAGGTTGAGGGTAAAATGATAAGTATGGAAGGTTAGGTAGCAGGCAGGGATGTGTTGTCCTAATAATGACTGCTATGGAACTAATATAACAACTATCTGCCACTTTCTTTCTTTCTTCTTATTTAACCTCTTGCTGACTCAGATCAGCATACAGAATTCACTTATCACTTCTGCCAGTTCGTTTCACTTGTCGGTGCCTTTTGACATTTCTAATTTATCGTAAATAATGACATATGACATGGATTATTGACACTGGGCGATATCCTTCTACACTAGTCGAATTCACGCCATTCACCGCGGTTATGATGGGAGTTGTCCTTGGTTTCGGCCTGTCATCAAAACCGCTTCAAATAGCTTCTAGCCCGCGTGAATGAGCGAGAAGCTTAGACAATCTAATCTAATCTAAGGCGAGAAGTAACCGAGTGTTGATGTACAAGAAACATGTTAAAGGTTGATGTTATAACTATTTATTTAACATTTGATCAATCATGTTTTACTTTTAATGGATTGCTTATTGTGTTATGTATAATATTTTGTTTTTTTTTTTTTTTGTGGAATTACCTTTTGTATTATAATTTTGCTCTGTTAAGGGAGAAATCTGTTGAGCAATAAAGGCTATTATTATTATTTTGTAAGGTTATTTCGGTTACTTCTGGTTAAACCCACAGAAATCTTATATTATATATATATATATACTCTAGAATGATAATCCCGTAGTACAAAAATGTAACCAAAAGTGTAGAGCTGTCCATAATGCGCATGATCACCAGTAACTTATTTTTCAACAGGACCGGCTTTGATTAAATGTAATATTACTGTTATAGATATATTTAAAATTAAATTTTACCATTTGGTAACATTCAAATAAAAAAATGGAATAAAGGAATTTAAGAAATAAAAAGTTACATTAAATACTTTATTGTCTAACAGGTACAACCCAATAATAATAAATCTAAGCAGAAACGAGAAATAAGTAAAAATTCTAATACTGGAAAATATTTTAAGGACATGAGCATTCTAATTATTTAATTTATTATTATATAATATTTGTTTGTTTATACAACCACCTTAGGCGTCTTACCTCTCTACAACCTTCAAAGAAGGGGTGCAAGAAACAGTGACTTCACAAATATTTTCCGTGTCCATGTAAACCACTTCCATATCATCCGTACTACTCGCAATAGTATTTTGTGACAAAACATGGTTGGTAGAACTTGTATTCTCAGCAATTTCATGGCGGATTATATAATTAAGTATATTCCAGTTTAACAACAGAATTCAAACGAACTTCGTATACCTACACAACGTAGGAAATATATTATTGACATACATATCATGCATTTTTGAGACCTTCATTTTTACACCACAACACTATACACCTCATTGTTTGTTAAATAAACGAACTAAAACCAAAATAACAAATATTAAAAACAATTTTAATCACAAATATCTATCAACAATTAAAATATACCACGAATAAAACCATAACTCAATTATAAAACCTGAATTGTTGTGAATCCGACACTGACAGATATTCCCACTACGAGAAACGTCATTTGCGAAAACAGACGCTGTTGCAAAATCTCCTAAATTTAATAAGATTTGGAAAAAAATGTTTCGTTCATATTGCTGAAAACTAAACAGTATGCAATTTTACCGATAACATTTAATTATTTGATTTTGTCAAGCAGTTTCGTATGACGCAACATATGGATTTATTTATAAAACAGATATGTCGCATAAATTCTGTAAGGCGAACGACAAAATAGTTTTAAATATGACAGCTCTGTACTGAAAATAAGATATTGAGGAGCATGCGTAGATCGTGAAAACTCTACATACCCGTTACACTTTTTGGTATTCGGCTGGATTTAATTAGTATTCTAGAGTACATATATATTATAAGATTTCTATGGTTAAACCGAAAAGAAACTATGACGTCATAAAGAGCTTTTTCGTGTCGTCATCAAAGTGAAGCCGGCAATAACCGGGGTCGCGTGAATGCAAAAAGCAGTTTATAATCGGTCTTGGTATGAATTCAACTCAAATATCAGCATTTTTCACTCACTTGCCTTGAATGCATGTTCCTTTTCCAAATTTTATAGTCAAATGAGAAATTTAACCTCAAATACTTTATACTGATAATTTTGTTTTTCGATTCTTTTTTAACAAAACTGGAACTGAGGTAAGTGCACGCGATAATATCACATCAGCCAGCTGCCCGCGGTAGTAGATGGATAGCGTGTATAAATTAACATTAAAATGCAAATGAGATGAGGTGATGTCACATGAACCCAGCTGTTTTTGTTTGCGTCACATGACTAGCGTTTACGTTATTATGAATGAGCATGCGCTCAAGCCTCGGAATAACGGTTTTTTGTTAACTAATCGTTTTTGAAACACTTATTTATTGATTCAAATATTTATTGTCACGTAATTCGCGCTAAGGATGTGCACAAGAAGAAAGGTGAATAGCTAAGTGACGCCCAAAAAGAGGATGCTTTTCATAAGATTCAGCTGTTTAACAAACTAACCTTACTTTTCTGTTCATTTTATTTTCGTGTATTTTGTTAATAACGTAAACGCTAATTACGTAAAACGAGAATTTTTGAAAGTTAGCACGCGAGGAAGGAGTTAATGCCATCCATAACAAAGAAGTTACCTAATTAATAATGCTCGAAGAATACCATTTATTATTATTTAATCTGTATTTGTAACAATAAAATAAAAGTAACTTGAATAAAAAACACGAGTGGTTTTAAATATCGTTTTATTGAATCATAACTATATTTACAAAAATAAATTGTAATATTCAAACAATGATTAATGATACACAATACGCTCTCGAGTGCAGATGAAATAATTATACTTGAACACCAATAACTATATTATTTAATTAGTCAACTAATTAGATTTTATCTGTTAACACTAAACTTAAAGATTATTTATTTATGCTTAGATTTCTTTTTCTTCTTCTTAGATTTCTTATGCTTTTTTCTCTTTTTTTCTTTCTCAGAATCACTAGAATCACTATCGGACTCCGAAGAACTGCTGCTTGACTCTCTCTTCTTTTTCTTTCTATGTTTTCGATGCTTCTTTTTCCTACGCTCTTCTTCTGAACTAGACGAAGAGGAATCAGAACTACTGGTATCGTCTTCTTTCTTTTCATCAGACTTTTTACCTTCTCTATCATCGTCTGTATGTAATTCTAAGTCATAATCCGGCTCAAAATTCGCTTCATCAAGTGTTGGTTTACGTTTAGCTGTTGCTGATTTTACAGATTTCACTTCATTATCCTCATTCTTGTCAACTTTATCGTCATCTTTCTTTTTTTCTTTCTTGACTTTTTTCTCACGTTTACGCTTTCTCTTCTCTTCACTTTCACTTCTGGAACGTGACCGTTTCTTTTTATCTCTTTTGTCGTCATGTTTTGGTTTTCTTTCCTGACTTGAGAGAAGGTCGGGTTTCCGTTTTCTATCGTCATTCCTTTTAACGTCAACTTTTTTCCTTTCCCGACTACCGTCTCGTCGCTTGGATCGTGACCGCCTGTTTCGTTCATGCCGTCTATATTCATCCAACTCTAACCGCCTTTCTTTTCGGCTAAATGGTGAAACCGTTCTACTCCTGTGCCTTTTATCAACTAATACAACTCTAGGAGTATCTTCCACTTTTATTCCCAAGCGTTCTTTGACGGATAAGCGAGGCTTTTCCACAGTAAGATCAATTTTCTTAGGTTCTTCTAATTCTTTTTCATCGCTGTACAATTTAGCACGGTCACCACTTATTTTCTTAATTTCAATTGGTCTAATAGCATTGATAGCTTTCGCAAAAATAGCATTTTCAGCACGTTTCAAAACTTCATTAGTTACTTTCTGCAGTTTAGGATCCGATCTGTCGTTGTAATCTGATGGACTAGTTTGTAATTGACCCTCTTCATCCACTTCCCATTTAGATTTTTCTGGTACATGAGCTAAAATGTCACTCTTGTCAAGCTCAGCTTTTAGATCAATATCCGTTGAATGTAATTCTAATATGCCACATTCTTCTTCATCGATTTCTTTTACTTCTTCCTTTACAGGTTCCGGCTCAACGGTTTCGGTCTCTTCAATCCCTGGTTCAACATCATCAGATACCTCTTTATCGGCCTGTTTAGTACGTTGAGGTGACTCTTGTTTACGTACAGATTTCGGTTGTTCTTCCTCTTCCTCGATTTGTTTGTTCCTTCTGTAAAAGAAAATGAGAAAAATATTTTTAAAATAAAATAATGTTTCCAAGCTACAGCAGGAAATATTGAAAATCAGGATCAGGATTTCGTGAGTCTTAGACAATTAGTTAAAGATACTATTTGTTATATAATTACTGACATCTGCAGTCGTCACTAATGGGTCTACTTCAACTTCAACCAAAAGAAATATTGAACATGGGTCTTTGGATCTGCCCTTTCCTCATTTCGCTTGATGACAAATGGCGAAGCTATCTGAACGAGGGCTAGGAAGAGGTACAACAACAACAACAAAAAATACTTTTAAACAAAAAATACGTTTTTCAGACCAACCAAAAAAGGCAACTCTTGACAAACACATCGGTGTGTCTGCTTGGTCTGACATGGACGAATCATATTGAAGAATTGTGCAGCAGACTGCCTATTGTCGTACAGAAGGCTTAAAGTCAAGTTAATTTTGAGATACAGAGGCAAGTGTACTATTCATTATCTCATTCGCTTTTGAGTTACGAGGCAGTTTTATGGGAACACAGTAGCCAGTTTAGTTTTTTCTAATGCAGTAAAAAGGTGCAAGAAATCTATCGATAGCAGGTTTTAAAGCCTGGCAGGCTTTAAAACCTGCTATCTACATGTTGTTGTATTATTTCACTTTTCACTTCAAAGCAATATCAAGTGTGATAAGTCAAATAACCACTGTTGCTGCGAACATAAGTTTCGATCCACTTTATTTAAAAGCGACCATAAAAAAAGTCCTACTTGAACGTATAAAAAAATATAGTACCTTATCCGTTCATCTTCTTCACGTTTCTTGTTTTCAGTTTCCAACATCAACCTCTTTTCTTCCTCCAAAAACCGTAATTTTCTTTCCTCCTTTTTCCTTTCCTCCTCCAGCCTTTTCTCTTCACGCCTTCTTTCTTCCTCCTCTCGCTTCTTACGCTTAGCTTCAATTTCAGCATTAATAGTCTCTTTCACTCTTTGTTTCTCTAATTCAGATTCCATATTGTCTTCTTTTACTACCTTATCATCGTGACCATCAGCACTTTTAGGTATAATTTGCTTGAATTCCTCTTTACTTTTGTCTTTTTTGTCTCTATCAGTTCTTTTGTGCTTCTCTTTTCTATCTCGCTTTTTCTTCTTTTCAGACTCTTTCTTTTCCTTGTGTTTTTTCTTTTCTTTACTTCGTTTGCGATCGTCATCTGAATGATCACGGTCCCTTCTTCTATCATCAGGTGATGAGGAAGAGTGGCGTCTTCGTCGCCGTGATCTATCATCACTATCTTCTCGTCGTCTTTCATTTTTAGGACTGGGATTACGCCATTTTTCTGGAGATCTTGTGCGCTTCCTGCGTTTATCCCTATCAACATCAGGTGGACTATTAGATCTTTTATCTCTTTGTTCTACTTTAGGCTCAGGCTTGGAGAATCGTGGTGGTTGTTCGGGTTCCAAACCTGGAACTGGGGGTTGTTCCACACCAGGTGGACCAATATCTTCATAAGGCTTCTTAGCAATTGGTGGCTGTAGATGCGGTGGAGGACCATAATCACGTGGAGGATATCTATATTCGGGATAAGAAAAAAATATATTAGGATTTATTTGAATAATGAATATAGTTTTGTTAAAGGTTTTTTGGGTTTAATAAATAAACAGACTGGCTCACTTATTTTCATATATCCTTTATTAAAATTCATAGATAAACAGTTTAATATTACACTTTATTCGTTTCTTGTATCTGCGTTGGTACTTCTTCTGTTGGTTTATATTCTTCTTTATAATTAAAGTAAAATATAAAATAATGTACATTTATTTTGCTTAATACTAAATAAATTTTTTTATTTTTGTATTATTCTTGAACCGCTATTCTAATTTTTTTCAGTTTTACTTTTTTCTTGGGGTGTTCGGTTCTTATAAAAATTCCTCTTTATTCTACATAAAAATATTCATATTTATTTTCGTCACACAGAAAAGACACACAGAAAAATGTGTTTGTAAATATAATGAAAATTGTTTGTTCTTTTATTGATATTGACGTATTGGAATTTGTGTTAGAAAGAAAAGGAAAAAAAAATGTTACTAATTAGTAACGAAACGTCGTTTGTTTTGATTTCTGTGTGACGAAAATAAATATGAATATTTTTATGTAGAATAAAGAGGAATTTTTATAAGAACCGAACACCCCAAGAAAAAAGTAAAACTAAATAAAATTTACAGAAAAAATAAAAGAAAACCTCAGGATTCATGTTTACAGTTTTTTGAGACGTGATAAAGTTGAATCTAATATACAGGGTGAGTCACGAGGAACGGTACATACTTCTACCATAAGTAGAGGCACGTTAGAGGATGACCATTAAATAATCTCTTCTTGTTTTGATTATTAATATACAGGGTGAATGATGGATCTTCACCAAAACAATGTTTCGTCATATCTTTTCAATGATTAAGTCCATTTATCTCATTTTTTTTTATAAAAGTGTGTATTAGTGCCTGGCAACTAATTGACATATTCAGAATTGAGAAAATTCAGGTCCGTCTTCGAGAAAATTTGTGGGACTGCTTCATATTCAACAATTCACCCTGTATATGATTTTTTAAAACTTTGAGACAATTTTTTCAGAGGGCATAAATAGAGAGTTAGACCTGGGTATTTGAATTTTTTGTTACACTCACCTCACATTTCCAATTAAAGATTCATTTTAGAGCCAAATTGAAAACTGGCAATAATGAAGTATCTTACTGTATAATAATGTTTAGTTATTAAAAAGAAATCTTCAAAATAGACAGAAAAGACACACACTGTGCTGTAGTATGGTAAATACCATAATTTGAATGGATTTACAGGGCCGGATTTAAAAATCTGGCATCTCTGGTTCATCCCAATAATTCACCCTGTATGTAACTTTTTCCCCCGTAATAGACAGAAAACAGATAAAAAATGTTTGTAATAATCTAGTTTTCTTATTTTCCGAAAGCTTTTGCAGCAGAATTCCGTAGTCAAGCCTGTCAAAGGCTCTGGTAAAATATATATAAATAACGTCAACCTGACCCCCGCTATCCAAGCTTTCTGCCAAAAACTGGCTCAAAATAACGAGATTAGTAGCAGTGGGTCGGCCAGGGAAAAATCCGTGCTGAATAGGTGTGATGAGCCGCTTAAACAAAACTTCATGCAACACGATCTCGCAACACTTGGCAAAATTCGATTGTATAGCAATAGGCCGGCACACCACCCGGACCCGAAGTATGTCTAGCTTTAAACGATTTAAGTGCTCTGAAAACATCATCTTCACCAATCTCTCTAATTTGAAGCTGCTGTAAATCGCAGTTTCTTGCGGAAGCCCAACAAAATGAAGCCGACCGCATATACGATCTTTGAAAATAATCGGCAAAAGAATTAACCATTTCTAGAGGATCGGCGAGTTCAATGTTATTGTATGTCATTTTATTAGGTAAGGGGCTAGTATGTCTATGATTGCTTATAAAAGACCAAAATTTATTTGGGTTTAACTGAATCTGAGCCTCGGTCTCCCTCAAATAATCAACATACGATTAATTGCAGACCTCACATAATGCCTAATAGTCCTAAACTCATCCAGACAACTATCCAGTCCTGTCCGTCTATACCTTTTCCAAACTTTAGATTTCAGCTCAATATTATACATAATATCATTTGTAAACCAAGGGGGATATGTACAATGTCTTGCGTATGTTATAGGAACAGTTTCATTGAATATGTTATTAAGAACTGAATAAAATAGATCACACGCATCATTCACCGTGAAGTCCGCCGCGATGAGCAAATTGTACAAAGAAATAAAGTTAGCTTTTTTGAAATTATAAGATGGCCTCAGACTGTCGGCGTTTAGTCCCCTCACGACGCACTTCGAAGATAATTCAATATAAAGTGGAGGATGATGGGGATCAACAGGCACCACCGGATCTTCAGAACGCGACACAC
The DNA here is from genome assembly GCA_911728435.2 of Apoderus coryli. Lineage (NCBI taxonomy): Eukaryota > Metazoa > Arthropoda > Insecta > Coleoptera > Attelabidae > Apoderus > Apoderus coryli. The sequence continues at coordinate 9,890,735 of OU452215.1, read as the reverse complement.
CAAGATCAAATCTACTCAGAACAAGATCTAACAACCTGCCATCAGAATTTAAGACATGGTTAAAATTATTTATATCCACAAATTCACAGTCACATTTTAAATAAATATACAGAAAAAACTGGTGGTGATTGAGAACTTTTATATAATACCTATTGAAATAATATTGCGTAGGAACGTGTTTACGTTGAGCTTTGGCACCTACCCCGGCCGCCTTCTATCTATTGTAGATAGGTAGGTATACTATTTGCATGAATTTCGATTTGTACGTTAGGTATTTTTGTTTACTGTGTTTTACATTACGTTTGAACTATTTGTTCGTTTGTTGTTTAAAAAGTTTATGTATTTAATTATTTAATAATAATAGTAATAATATTTTGACTAGTACAAGTAAAGATTAGTGGTTGTGCTGCACAACTTGTTGCGGTAGCGGTAAGTAGTAATTAGGTAGTAATATCAATGTTTATTCAATACAAATAATTTTTTATTTGATTATGTATTAGATTTCGTCGAGTAACGAATGGGACATAATTTTTAAAAATAAAAAAAATAAGATTTACCTAAATCCGTATTTCAACGTGTTTTACCTTGATAATGTTCTACTTTTCATCTAAGGCGCTTGACCTTGACAATCTAAAAAAAAATCTCCAGCGACGCCTTTTTCTTCACATCCATTTTTTACTTAGTGCCTACCTAATAAAATTACCCACGAGCCGCCACTGTTGTCGAGTAATTACATTTCAATAACATTCTGAACGATCTATAGCAAATCGTATTGCTAATTACATATCATATTAAATAAATGAAAAGCAACCTTCATATCTTCTTATTTTAATTAAATACTATAAAACCATAATATAAAACAAAATAATCATAACAACATTATGAATCACATCATAATACCTAGATACTAACAGAAAACAACTAATGCGACTAATATCACAGGTATTAATTATATTACATTATCACAAATTGAGAAACTAATTAAATAAAATATATAAAAAACTTTAAATAATTTCTAAAAATATATAAAAATCCTAATATATCACAGATAGTCACACAGCTCACTCTATTAAGTTTTAATAGTGAAATTGTTTGTACATTTTGCAAATTAAAAAGAAAATAGTTCAATTTCACACTCCGAAAATATATTATACTTTAAATTGAAGGAGTCCATTGTTAAGTGGAGTTATAATTTCAATTAATAGAGAATAATAGACCAGTATTCACGAAATAAATTTAATATCTTTACTGACCATTATTAAGTATAACAGTGCATATATTGGCAATTCAACAATATTAAAATGACATAAAAATATCACAATCCTTTTCACCAAATTCACCAGTGAATAAAACATCAGCTTATACAGAGTGACATACAAAAAAGTACATTGCATAGTGCCACACAATAGAGGGCACTAAAATAAGAAAAAAAGTTCCCATGATCACGGGTCCGCAAGGCCTTCGGTTAAAAGTTAGAGTCTTGGACCACTTATCATTTAAAAGCCCTAGAGAAGTACCATCAACGATGTCTTAGAAGAATTCTTATCAAATGGCAGGACTGATGAACAAACAGCGTTCTGGAGGAAACTGGATCAACTAGATTGTAGATTGCTCTGGGGGCTAAATTCCTTGCCTCGTCGGGTGTTAGGGTCACCCCTCCAAGGTGTTTTAGCCATGCATTCACAGAGCACGTGTTCTGTTGTCTCTGTTGCGTCTTCGCAAAACCGACAAGTGTCGTCCTCGGTTAGGCCCATCTTTTTGAGATGGTACTTCACTGGGTGGTGTCCCGAAAAAGGCCTGTAATTCGCCTTAGGTCGCTTCTCTCCAGTTGGATAAACTTCCCTGCGTTGGCCTCTGAAGGTTTGATAAACCTTTTTGATTGTCTTAGGCCTGGAGTGTTTCTCCAGTAGGACTTAAGTTGTTCCTTTTCCCATATCCGAAGTTCTTCCTTCATATGGCTTTTTGAAAGGCCAAAGATGGGTTCCGGGCCGCAGAACGGAGCCTTTGCGCCCTCTTTTGCAAGTTGGTCTGCCCCTTCGTTCCCCTCTATGCCTTCATGTCCTTTTATCCATGTCAGAGTAATCTTTTTCCTCTGAGCTGCCAGTTGCTTTAGGGTCTGTTTGCATTCCCATGCTAGCTTTGACGTGGAGGTGTAAGACCTCAGTGCTTTTAACGCAGCTTGACTGTCTGACATAAAATTGATCTGCCGTTCCGGGATGCCTCTCTGCCCAACGATCAATAGCGTTGATCTCTGCTTGGAATATAGTGGGAATTTTCCCGAGAGATTCAGAGAGCCTGCAATTTGACCCGTATACTCCCATGCCTGTGTTCCCTTCTATTCCTTTTGAACCGTCCGTATACCATACGAATGTGTTTTCTGGGAAACGTGGTTCCCCCAATTTTGACGGTCTGCAATGACCACTTCAAATGGGATTTCAAAATCATGTTTGCGTGTGAATCAACTGATGATTGTCAGGCTCCGATGGACTGGCCACGTAATCCGCATGTCAACAGAGAGCCTTCCAAAGAGCTTAAGCTCGGCTCACGAAATCAGGGAGGACAGGAAAAGAGGTACAAGGATGTTCTTAAGACCAACATGAAGAAGTGTGGCTTAGACGTGAAGAACTCGTTAGCGAGTGAATGCTAATGATGACAGACACCCCTAATTTGAATCTTATCTTACGTTGTTTCCCAGGTCGTTAATAAAAAGATTGAACAGTAGTGGTCCCAGATTCGAACCTTGAGGTACTCCTGATGTTGCATGGTAGCTTCTTGATTTATAACCGTTGTAAGAAACAAACTGATCTCTGCCGCGAATGTAAGATTTTATCAATAGAATAGCACAGTAGCTTAATCCGAATGCAGGAAGCTTCCTAACCAAAACCGAATGATCGATCCTATCGAACGCTTTACTGAAGTCGGTATATATGACGTCAACCTGACCTCGAGAGTCCAACGCTTCGGAGACATACTGCGTGAAAACGGCCAGGTTTGTAACGGTCGATCTTCCGGTTACGTGCTGGTAACAGACTATCTGTGCTCCAACACCTGTATAAATTCGATTATATAAAACCACCTCCATGGTTGGTATCGACACGTAAATTTTACGTACTTCTATCACATATGCTTTCACGCTAAAATTTAAATAGATGTATTATTATTGAATGACACCAAATTAATTAATTGAAAATAGTTTACTATGAAAAGTAAACATATATACAAGGAAATGAGAACTAAAAATCATTTAGAGTACATTATAGAAAATTAAAAAAAATTACTTAAATATATTTGGTCATGCTTCTTTTTGCCGATAGACCTATATGACAATAAGGCAACGTCTTTTTTGAGACTCACGCATTCCTGAAACTTAGGTCGCTGCTATTTTCCTATAGCACTTCTTCTATCATATGGTGCAAAGGAATACTGAATCTAGGATTTTGAGCCAAACGTAAAGATTGCCAAGAATGGGTCAACCTAAAGTGCAAATTATGGATATATTTATCTCTTGGTACAGGATTTCCAACATGTGCTATAACATTATGGCTGTATATATGCCTGCGGAAAGTCTCGCGAAAATGGCAGATTAATTAGTGGAAGAATAGGATCCGATACCAATAAAAATGATAAGAAACTTAATTTCCAGGATTCAGAGTAGATTAGAAACTCTTTATTTCGCATGGCTTCAGGATAAATCCAGAGAGTGTAATGTTTCAGGAAAAAAACTGAAAATTTTTCAAGATGAATCTTTGGAACTGTGTGTGTAAATTTAGTTTTCATGTCTCTTTAACAATTTCGTTATTTACCTAATATTGCACTATGCGACTACACCATAAGCAAAATATACAAATTTCTTCGGATTTAAACTATAATTTTCGGAGAGTGCTACTGAAATATTAACCAAATCAAAACAGGAAAAAAAATACTTTAACTCTATTTGTTATTTGTATCAAATTAAGGATTTACACCATCTTAACACTACTAACAAAAGTTAATGGTAAGTGTCAAGACATTATTTCTTCGCACAGAATTGGTTAAAAGTTTTCAAAAAAAGAGTTTCTTAAATATCTTCTAAACAAATTGATAGCGTTACATTATCATCATTTCTTACAAAATACTCTTAAGCAAGGATTGATACCGAAACTTGTTATTGAATCGAATCGACGGTTCGCGCGGTATCCCTTTTACGACCGTCAAATAACCGAAACGGAACTGTGATCGAAATGTAGTGAACCTTAATGACAGATACCAGAAATGTAACAAAACTTCAATAAACTAACCGACCGAGATATCGAAGCGAAAGTAACACTTATACCTAATAACCGAAACTCTCGATATCGGAACCTTAATAGGACCGACACCTGAGTATCGAAACTGAAGGCACGACACCGAAACAGGTACGAAAGCTCTGAGTAACGAAACAGCTCAGTATAGATATTGAAATACTAGTGGAGTCTGTCTTGGTTCATGAGTCTAAGAATCTCTCTGGAAAAGTCCCACTATATTCCAAGCAGAAATCAACGCTATTAATCGTTGTGCTCAAGAATAGTGATAGTTAACAGAAGCTTTGAGGAGGGTGTTTTTCCGGAAAAAAATCAAAAATTATTCCCATATATAAAAATAAAGGAGATCCTAGGGATATAAATAATGACAGACCTTTGGCATTACAAAACCAGTTCAGTAAAATCTTTGAATCTTTATTTAACAATAGACTTAATGATTATCTGGAAAAACATAAACTGCTTGCTCACAGCCAAAATGGATTTAGAAGCAATCGATCAACAGAGACAGCTCTGAGTCAGGCTTTTGGTCACTTGTTTCATGCCCTTAATAACAGGCAAATGGTGGCTGGTATTTTCTTTGATCTGAGCAAGACTTTTGATACAATAGGTCACAAGCTTTTGGAGGATGTTGGAGTGCGTGGAACAACGTCTATATGGATAGGAAGTTATCTCATGCATCGTACCCAGCAAGTAGAGATTGCGGGCGTTCGTTCAGGGGTGGGAATTGTGAGCAATGGGATACCACAGGGCTCATGCTTATATATTTATTAATACCCTGCCGGAAGTTTTGGGGGTTTTTGGTCTACCTGTTCTTTATGCGGATGACACAACTGTCCTTGTTTCAGCCGGGGATGAGAGTGGTTTGGTACGGTCTGCTAATGCCCTAGCTGGTGCGATGCACAGATGGTGCGAACACAATGGACTGGCACACAATGCATCAAAAACTGTCTTTCTCCCAATTTCCATATCAAATAGGAACATGGACCGAAGTTATTTAATAAGAGCCAAAGATAAATATTGAGCAGGTCAGTAGCACCAAATTCTTGGGAATATATACAGACAATAAATTGACCTTGGAGCACCCATATAGACGCTGTAGTAAAGAAATTGTCCAGCTACATATTCCTAATAAACAACATCAAAAATACTGTATCGAATGATATTCTTAAATTGATATATTTTGGTCTGATACAGTCTACCTTGATGTATGGTGTTATATTTTGGGGGGAGCGAGTGGGACAGCGAGGGTATTCAGAACTCAAAAAAGGATCATCAGAGCGATGCAGGGAATCTCTCAAACTACTTCCTGTAAGGAACATTTCAAAAAATTAAAGTTAAAGACATTCTTTTTTATAGAGAAATGTTTTTATTCTGTAGACGAGTTTTTAAATTATACTAATGAATAGTTTTAAGTCCCGAATTATAGCGGGTTATGTATGAATATTATTGTTTTTGTGTTGTATGTAATATTATTGACTATCCCATAATGGGGAGCAAAGAATAAATAAAAAAAAATAAAAAATGCCTGCCGAGAGGCATCCCGGAACGGCAGATCAGACAGTCAAGCTGCGTGAAAAGCACTGGGGAAAAAGATTACTCTGACATGGGTGCCAGGACATGAAGGCATAGAGGGGAACGAAGCGGTGGACCAACTTGCAAAAAAGGGCGCAAACGCTCCGTTCTGCGGACCGGAACCCATCTTTGGCCTTCCAAAAAGCCATATGAAGAAAGAACTTCGGAGATGGGAAAAGGAACAACTTAACTCCTACTAGAGAAACACTCCAGGCCTAAGACAATCAAAAAAGTTTATCAAACCTTCAGAGGCCAACGCAGAGAAGCTTATCCAACTGGAGAGAAGCGACCTAAGGCGAATTACAGGCCTTTTTACGGGACACCACCCAGTGAAGTACCATCTGAAAAAGATGGGCCTAACCGAGGACGACACTTGTCGGTTTTGCGAAGACGCAACAGAAATAACAGAACACGTGCTCTGTGAATGCAAAAAGCTAAAACACCTTGGCGGGGTGACCCTAACACCCGACGAGGCAAGGAATTTAGCCCCTAGAGAAATCTTCAACTTCATGAAAAATGTGGGACATTCATAGACTAGAGTCATTCACAAAAGATCTTGTAAGGGGAGGCCTAACCGCCTAAACGACTCCGATAAAACAATCTACAATCTTGGTTCATGAGTTTGTCGTTGGAATGGGTTTCCGTAATGATTTAGGTTCTGTTAATAACATTTTGCTGGATAGTTTGGTGTCTCCGTATTTCGTTATTAACCGTTTCATTACCGCTTGCGGTAGGGTACCTTTCCGCAGCATTTCGTTTTTATTCTGGTCTGAAAACCGAAACGCGGTATCAATCCCTGCTCTGAAGGCAATTACTAAAACTTAATTTAGGAAAATTCTTAGTGGAAATTGATATCATGAATTTTTCATTAGGTGAGGGTACAAAATTCACTACATCAATTTTAAATATTCACATAGCAAAGCCTAATAATACGGAAGCGAACCTAAAAAGCTTATAATAATGTCCCTATGAATTAGTACGCATCCTCTATTGAAGAAACGATAGCAATACTACCAACTGCAACGAATTAGAGGCCTTCTTAAAACGTTTAATTTGTACTTATAAAATAATAATCCGGTCAGAAATAAATAAAATTAAACGGCAAATTACAACAAATTTTAACTCGTATTACACCATTTCACTATTCAAAACAATTATTGAACACCTTTAAATTTTTATCGCATTCCTAAAATACCTAATCTTCAGAGGTGGGATTCGATAGTAACAAAATGAAAACTTTTAACCAAATACGCATATTTCCACATCTAAAACACTTTATAAAAAAACTTTTAGCAACCAATAGCTAATCGCACAAAAAATTCTACATACAACTTCCAAATATCACCATACCTGTTCTGATATCCTGGTCCTTGTTGAATACTAGCAGGAGGTGGATAGTATGCTTGCTCAGGTCTTGGTTGCCATCCTTGCGGCTGTATGGGTGGGGGTTGTCTATGACTACCACCAGGACCATTACGATCGTCCATTCGGTCATAGAATCTATCTCGGTCACCACGATCTCGTACATCTCTGTCATCACGTCGATCTTTTTCACGATAGTTTCTGTCATAGTCACGTGGTCCATAATCACGTTCACGACTAAATCGACCTTTGGGTTCTGGGTGGCGTCTGTAACAATGGAAGCTAAATGTTATTGTGTGTTGAAAATTTATTTAAGCCCAGTTTTAAATATTTTCATAATGAATCGTTACGTTCTACGGTTGGGTGGCTCTAAAAATCATGCATTCAGTTTTTTATACAGGGTTAACTATCACTTGCTGAGGGAAGCATGAAAAACTATAGACAATATGTTTCGGAATGTTTATTTGATATTTAAAATGGGACACAACCCACGTTTTTCCTCGGTAAATCGACAACCATTTTTCAAGATGGCTTCCAACATACGAACAGCTGTAGGGCTAATTTTCGCGGCGTTGCCAATTGTAGATAGTTAACCCTGTATAATACTCACTGTGTGTCAAAAGTTCTGCAATGTTCACTTATCTCAAGACCTATTTGGATAAACTGAATAAAATTAATACTGTGTGAGGCGAACGCAATGAATTTAAATGTATTGTTATAAATGTTAATAGATCAAGGATGCATATATACATACAGGGTGAGTTATTAGTGCGTCGAAGTTCGATATTACCTCAAAGACCAAAAATTTCACGCAAAACTAAGCAGCTAGTGTGTAGGCAGTCATCTTTATGACTGATATTATATACAGGGTGTCTCATTTGGAAAATTCGAGTAAAACGCAAATTTGAGTTTGGACTCACCCTGTATACAGGTTTTGCACTATATACTAACAATTATCTTTTTCTAAAAGTTGGTAACTATCACAAAGCTATGCCCGTAAGAAGCAGAGTTTAAATTATTTCAGTTCCAGTACAGAAGCCTTAGAATTCGCCATGTTTTGCATATAATACTAGTGGTAACTTTTGAACCACTCTGTATAATTTTCTAAAATTTTGGTATGATTAATGTCAAGTCTAAACCAATGAAATTGTGGAATAATAAATAGGGCTTTCCATTTAAAAAAACGTAAGTTTGGTTCACCCTGATGAGATGAGCCACCCTATACAAATAACAATAATATTAAAAAACGTACTTTATGACTGCCTACACACTGGCTGCTTAGTTTTGCGTGAAATTTTTGATCTTTGAGGTAATATCGAACTTCGACGCATTAATAACTCACCCTGTATATTGATGGCTCTGAATTGGGTGCTCTGTGAGAGACCTTGGCGTCAGTTTAGAAAAAAATACGAAACAGGTTTTTACGTTATATTCCGTATAAGCTCAGAAATCCTCCTGGGATGATTGCTGGTTTTGATTATAGGGCTGTACTAAACCATTTATATCGCACTACTCTGGAAGCACGTAGAGACAAGAGATACCTTATTATTTTCTTTCAATTATTAACCTTTTCACATGACAAATTACGCCTCAAGAACTTTTATGGCTAGTGTTCCGGCTCTAGCGTATCGTTTCCAGCAGCAGCTCGATTAACTTTTTGTGGATACTGAAAACAGTATTTATATTAGCAATCATCCCCTGTAAAGTACATTCCCACATGGTTCGCCTACGTCACACCAGACAAACAGGTTTTTGGTGTTCGATACAACAAGGACGGCCGAACGATTAATGAGATTAGAATATAACAAGATATAATAGAAGACAGATTTTGTTAATAAGAGCTGTTAGAAATACGTTGTTTTATGTGATGACGAATAATAAATGATTTTGGGTGTGGTTTTGAGAGTTTTATTAAATAATTTAAAAATAATAAAGAATATTTTTTTACATTTACAATTGTAACGATTTAAAACGCCATTAACTTGATCAAGTTTTTCCATCATTGTCTCACAAAATTCCACTCTTCATTCAAAATCGTCTTTTGAAAGCCTTTGTCCTAAGAAAGCTTTGTAAGGGTGATCGTTATTTACAACTAAAATTCTTTAAATTTCTTCTGCGGTTTTTGCAACGAACAATAAGGATTTTCGAAAAAAGACTGAAATACTTCTAAGCTTCTTTCGCAGTTTTCGGACGGACAAATCTGGGCCTTTGTTTTATGCTAGAGGTTTCCCCTGAAACCTTACTATTCTGTGAACAGTTGAACTACAAATCGTATCTCTACCACTACTACTCAAAAAAACAAAAAACAAAACCATTTAGGTATGTGGAAAACCTTGCTTGAAAATGGGACATCTAGCAACGTTAATGGTACTTCTAGCGAACGTAGAATGTTGTTTTCCCCCAAGATTTCAAATTTCGTTCAGTTTGTCCAAATAGGTCGTGAGATGATTGAGAGAATGCGAAGCTTTTGGGACACAGTGTATATGGTTAATAATGTCGTTAATAAAATTTAGTTACATAAGCATGTATTATTCAAAAAGAAATTCCACAAAATAAAAAATGAAGACTACAATCAGATCTGTTCATTATATACAGGGTTTCCGTAAACTTTTTGTATAAGACGATTTAAGTCGAATCGTCATAAAATCATCTCTAGAATCAGTTATTGTCTTCGTTCATTAGTTTAATTATCACTCAACGCATGGCCCGTTTTGGTTAGTATATTATTTATATACAGTGTGTCCAGTAGTAAAATGATGTACAGTGTGTTCCAATTTCGTTGTTCTTATGGGGTATCTCGGGTATTTTAAAGATTTAATGGTAGTAGCATTTAATAATATTTCTATACAATTTTACTTCAAATCAGCTAAAACTTTAGCGTATTTGCAGAACTTTTATGTTAATGAAATTTTAATATTGTGGCTTTCTGAGGAAAAATAAATAAAAATAGTTGTACAAACCTCTAAATGCCCTTTACTTACACAAAGAACAATGGAAAGAAAAAACTACCAAATTAGGGTTAAATTAAATGTTCAAATATGCCACCGATTTTTCGAACGCACATCAGAAAATGGTAAGACTTACAGTATACTTGACTTTTGAGGTGACCACATACAAAAAAAATCGGTTATCGTCGAATCGGCCTATTTTTACAAAATAGAGAATAAAAAAATGCACAAAATGGCTAAAAATTGGTACAAGGATAAAAAATTAAAATCCAAACATATACAATGTGTCCACGGATAGAGTTTCGAAGAGGAAAAACTTTTTTATTTGTAGATTTAGAAGAAAAAGTAATTCTTTATAAAAACGTCTGCTTGTGTTAAAACTACAATTTCGAGTACGAAATTTACGATTACTATACAGGGTATATCAAAAATAACATTTTTAATGATTTTGATTTTCTTGTTTTTTTAATTTTATTATTTTAATAGTAGCTATGAAATTAACCACTTTGAGAAAGTAGTTTATTAGTGTATTTTGCACAATTGGTGTAATAAATCACGGTTTTGAAAATATTTTCATAAAATTGAAAAAAAAACAAAAAAATCAAAATATTTTCTGAAGTAATCCATATTAGAGGTGAGTTGAATGTGTAAGACACAAATAAAACAACGTCTACTCCACCAAACTATTTGTACGCAATCAGCTTGCAGCGCCAGACATGTTTCGGACAACTAAGTTTCCATCATCAGTGGCTCAGTATACATAGTTACGCAGTCAGGTTAAGTATAAGTCAAATACAGTATGGCATTTTTGTATATCATTGATCGATGATATACAAAAAGAAACGCTATAAAAATTACTAAATTTTATATTATTATGACCACACAATTGTTTTGAGTTTCTCATTTTCAATAAGAATATGTTTTAATTTTAATTTTATAACATTTTATTTCAATAACTTCCACTAATTGTTTGTATATAGACGTTTAAATAATCCATGCCATACTGTATTTGACTTATACTTAACATGACTGCGTAACTATGTATACTGAGCCACTGATGATGGAAACTTAGTTGTCCGAAACATGTTTGGCGCTGCAAGCTGATTGCGTACAAATATACAAATAGTTTGGTGGAGTAGATATTGTTTTATTTGTGTCTTAAAAAAATCAAAATCATTACAAATGTTATTTTTGATATACCCTGTATAGTAAGCGTAAATTTGGCATTTGAATTTGTAGTTTTGACACAAGCAGACGTTTTTATAAAGAATGACTTTTTCTTCTAAATCGACAAATAAAAAAGTTTTTCCTCTTCCAAACTCTATCCGGGGACACATTGTTGTTAGTTTAAAAAAAAAAAAAGGTTCACTTTTAAAGAGAAGTTTGGTATATCGTTACATTTTCGATCAAACCACTGAAAAATTACCATCATTTTAATCTGATCACCTTTACCTCTGGGAGGGCTGCTGCACAAGTGTCCAACCACACTTTGCATAACTAAATATTCTTAATTTTCATCTGTTGGTTTGTTCCATTTTGCCTTAGCAAAACTCCCATAAGTTACAAGGTTATATTTCAGTCGCCTAAACATAGGTATGTCAGGTTGTCGTCTTTCTAGATATTTATTCAGCATTCGCGTCATTTATGCGCACATTTATGCACTCCAAGTATCTTTGTCACTATTCGAAAGGAAATTCATTTTTAAACTCACTATTTATTAACTGAAAACACTTAACACTGACAGTACTAGTCTAGTTCGACAGTTGCAGAATGACATACGTGAATGATGACGTCTCGTTTGTCTTTCACCAACTGTCATAGTAGTAGGGGCCCACTAGGACTAAATTGTATAGAAATACGAGGCATGTTTTTTAAGTAAGTACCGTTTTGGAATTAAAAAAAGACGTGCAAAGATATCGCAATAATTTTATTTTTACATGAAAGCATGTACCTTAATCTACTTTTCTACATAATTTCCGTGAATATTGAGGCACTTGTCATAACGTGGCACCACTTTTTGAATACCCTCCTCATAAAATTCCACCCAGGTGTTTCAAAAAGTGCAGGAACAAATGGTAGTCGCTGGGCGCCAGATCAGGGCTGTATGGAGGATGATCTAGAGTTTCCCATTTAAAAGATTTGATGAGATCTTTGGTCCGATTAACCACATGTGGACGGGCATTGTCATGCAGCAAAACGATACCCTTACTCAACTTGCCACGTCTTTTGTTCTGGATTGCACGACGCAGATTGTTCAATGTCTCACAATAAGACGCTGCATTGATTGTCTCATTACGAGGCAGAAACTCCACTAGCAATACTCCTTTTCTGTCCCAAAAAACTGTGCACATGATTTTCCGGGCAGAAATTGTTTGCTTAAACTTCACTCTTTTGGGTGATGATGAATGTCGCCATTCCATGGATTGTTGTTTCGATTCTGGTGTGACGTAGGCCACCCATGTTTCGTCACCAGTAACAATTTGGTCTAAAAAATCTTCACCTTCATTGTGGTACCGCTCAAGGAAAGTCAATGCACTGCACAGTGGTTAACAAGTCAGGCGGCAGAATTTTATGAGGAGGGTATTCAAAAACTGGTGCCACGTTATGACAAGTGCTTCAATATTCACGGAAATTATGTAGAAAAGTAGATTAAGGTACAGGCTTTCATGTAAAAATAAAATTATTGCGATATCTTTGCACGTCTTAGTCTAGTTCGACAGTTGCAGAATGACATACGTGAATGATGACGTCTCGTTTGTCTTTCACCAACTGTCAAAGTAGTAGTGGCCTACTAGGACTAAATTGTATAGAAATATCAAAGCCTACGTTCATGAAATCTTAAATTTGTTATTTTTCATTTAATCTGGGTACAATTTTTTGATCCGACGGTTTCGAATATGGGGTGGATTGAGATGTTTCTTACAAAAAGAATTTTCCAAGTTAGAGCGAATGGTGCATTATCCGCTAAATTGCCGGTCTTGAGTGGTGTCCTGCAGGGGTCTGTACTGGGGCCATTGCTTTTTCTGGCATATATATCAGACTTAACAAGAACCATCACGTCAAACATGAGCTTCTTTGCTCATGACACCAAATTGTTTTGTAACCCACTGCGAGACGATAATGAATTCCAGATCGACATTGATGGGGTAGTGTCCTGGTCGGCGGTTTGGTTGATGAACTTGAATTTGGAGAAGTGTCAGGTACTACACATCGGAGCTAATAATCCCAGGACTCCATATGCCGTTAAATCTGAAAATCAGCAGAAGGATCTTGGTGTCATAGTAACAGCGGATTTGAAGTGGGAGGCCCATATTTCCGCCACAGTGAAGAAAGCTAATAGACTGTGGTATCTGATACAGAGAGCTTTCAAATCGAGATCAAACTCTCTAATATTGCAGTTGTATAAATCGTATGTCAGACCACTATTGAAATATGCCAACAGCGTTTGGTCCCCCTACTTCATTAAGGACATAGAGGCATTGGAAGAGATTCACTAAGCTACCTCATGCACTTAGCCACATACCATATGAGGAGCGATTGAGGCTTTTAAATTTGACATGTCTTTATGATCGACGACAACGAGGCGATCTAGTTCAAACATACAAGATACTTAGTGGCTACTACTCGGTGAATCTCGATGTATTTCATCCTGCTAGAAATCCTAATCTGCGTGGCAATAGTAAGAAACTTGACAAGGAGAGATGTGCTAGACTTCCTCGGAAGAATTTTATAACAAACAGAGTTGTATATGCATGGAATTCATTACCTGAAGAGGTGATAATGGCGCAAACGGTTGACAGCTTTAAGAACAGGCTGGACAATTTCATGGAGGAGAAGATTAGTGAGGATGACATCAATATTTCAAAAACCTCAAATTAGGAACTGAGCAATAGTTTCATCGGTTTTACCGTTTACTGTTTTACGACTAATAATAATAATAATATCCCAATGTACATAATTTTATAGTAGACACCCTGTATAGTAATATTTAATTTTGTTGTTGTAATTATTGAGTGTAACTGCCTGTTAGAGATAATACAGTATTAATTTTCTATAAAACTAAAATTAACCCACACTACAACTTTTCAAATACATTTCGACATCTAGCACTACTTCTACAACATAATAAAATATGCATGCTTTAAAATAATTTATTTAAAAAAAAAAAACATGTCGCATCAAAATGCAACATTGATGAATTGACGAATATTGAACTGACCTTGGAGGCGGGGACCTTGCGGGTGATCTGTACCGCACTGGTCCCTTTCTGGGGGGTGGCAGAGGCGATCGCCTCGATAGTGGTGATAATGGTCTGTAGGGTGAACCCCTTGGACTTAATGAATAAGACCGAGACCGCGACCTAAAATTTGAACACAACAAATCACACAAAAATATTGGCTCAATACAAATTTACATTTTTTGTTTTTAACAACACACAGATTGTTTAATAATTTGAGAAATTTAAAATTATTAATACACAACAAAATAAATGCAAATTTGTTAATAATGTTGTTAAAAAAGCTAGAATATTTACAGGGGCGGTTTTTATATGGGCTATGGCATCAATAACGAAATAGAATATCTTGAAAGCAACAATAATGGAAAATAAAAATAATACACAAGATGTTGCTATATTCTACCGCCAACGTTCTAACCTAGAAAGCTCTCCTTAATAGTAATTGATGAATCTTGATAGAGGGACATGAACCTTCCCTTCTTAAACATTGGTGTTATGAAGCTAGACTTCCAAGTATTAGATGAAGCGGTCTAGCCAAGGTAAAAGCACTATTACAAGGAAAAATTAGTGGAATTTCGTCTGGACCTGCTCCCTTGAAATGCGATTTGGAGCAGAACATGACGGCAGACCTGCCTCTCGAAAGTCAGGATCGGAATCAACGGACGCCAAATACTCAGCAAAAAAGATTTGCCAATTCAGGGCCGATAACTACGCTTTGGTCATTCCAGAAGTTGTTAAAATGCTACAAAAATCTGACTCACCCTTTATATGTTTATTTCAGTGACGTAAAAAATTGTGAACTTGGGCCACAGTATAATGAATAATACAGTATTCTGACTTTATGCTTGCGAGCCGTCCTGCGCATTTTGTCGCGCATGCCGCCATTATGGGTTACAACGTCACAATAATCACATACAAGTTCACTCCTGTGTTCAATATATAGTTCATTGTCGTCGTGTATGAGATAAATAAATATTGTGTTTAAATCTAATTCTGTGTTTTGTGTTTTTGGTATAGTGTTCGTGAGAATTGAAAGGATTTTATTTTTATTAACGTATCTTATGATTAATACAATGAACAATCAGGGAGGACATGTGTGTGCTGCAAAATGTTGCCCCAATAAGCGGTCACAAGTTGTCTCGAGGCGAGATAGCATGATAACGCAATCAGCTAGGGGTTATATTATTGACAATATATATATATGGCCCTTGTTTGACTAAAATTGCTGAGAACAGGATTCAGTTGATGCAGAATTCAGGCACATGGCTTGTATGTGGAATTCGTAGGGGTGAAAGAGGCTAGCAATAAGATTAAGGAAATCGGCTGGTTAAGAATGAAACAACGTCCGATTTTCATTCACTAATTTTGACTAATAAAAATCATCAGATGGAAATAGGCGGAATAATTATATGAAAGATTGAAGTTCCGGGGATCGGTGTATGATTATTACTAAAAATCACCCAATCATGTCAACATTTAACTGATACCACCACTGCAGGCTGTTTTCAATCACTATGACACACCACAAATATTTCTGAAATTGACAGCGATATTATTATGTACTTAAATATTTTTACAAAAATTAAAATACAGTACTGTGGATAGAAACCGAAAACTATAATTATTCTTAGTCAGGACATGACTTGTAACCCAAAATGGCGGCGGTATACGTCACAGCCAACGTGGAGTCGGAATGCTGTACTTATTAATACTGTGACAAGACTATACACTTTTGAATTTCCCAATTATTTTTCAAATAACTGCAGTTCAAATAATTAAAAAAGAAATATTTGTTCGTAGTTCTATTAAATTTCATATTTTTGCGCCCACACCTCCAAAATATCCGTCCAAAGTCACGCCTCCAACATAACCGATAGACCTCAACAATAACCCCTGTACTACCAATGTATCGATACATAAATGGTTTTGTTTACTATTAACAAGACATCCTGACACAGTATAAACATTTAAATAGAAGCAGCATGATGGAGAAATGATGATAACATTTTACACTGAAGAATTAAACAGGTAATATTAAATTTTATATTTTATAAAACAATAAACTAACACATAATAATTAAAGATTAAAAATTACCTGCTCAACGAAAACGGAGATCGCGATCGACTCCTACTTAATCGCCTTCTAGGTGGTGTCCTACTTCGTCGTCTTGGCGATGGGCTGAAACTTCTACTACGACTTCTACTTCTGCTGTAGCTCCGCCTCAGGTTTCTTTTGCGACGATCTCGCTCATCTTTTAACCGCAACATTCGATTAAATGCAGCAAGGGGATCGTCAATAACCCTGAACAATGATTAATAATAATAAGTTTTACTGTCTGTCTAACGGATAAATGAAGATGGAACTAGAGTTCCGAAACATGTATTATTCTATACTTACCCAGGAGGAGTTCTACGTTCACCCATTCTTCTGTTGAAATCTCTACCTCTAGGTCCGGAATATGTTGGCGGAAAATTAGGTGGAGGGCCCGATACGGGTGGTCTTGGATCAAATGTCGCCCTTGGTGGCCCCGGAAATGCACTACACATAAACAAACAACATTGGAAATAAATTACAGGCAGAGCGTTAAAATTTAGACAACATCTTTTCCCATCGTTGGATTGGTCGAGGAAGTGAATTTGCTTGGCCACCTAGTAGCCCCTGGATATTTTCTTAATAAAATAATCCGGCTCGAAGGACCAAATTTAATTATTTTTACAAAAATGTGACAATATTTGCCACCTGTCATTCCTGTTTTATTCATTATACAGAGTCAACATTAATTGTTGGTCTTTTTCCAACACTTGTCTTTGTGAGGCTATAACCAGAAAGAATCCAGCTAATGCCTCGTGTATACATTGACTGAATACCACTAACGACAAAAATTAAATAAAATAAAACATCATAATAATTTAAAACATACCCTGGTGGCATATACGGCGGTACTGCTCCTGGTGGTGGCAACCGAAAATTTGGTGGCGGTCCTTGATTTGGTGGAAAAACGGGCGGCTGTACTGGTGGATATGCATGGGGCGGTATATTTCCAGGAATGCCCTAACGAAAATACAATTTTTAGTCATTAATATTAAATCTAATTGAAGAAAGAACTTTTAGCGTAGAATAAAAGTAGAAAACACGTTTTACCACTGCACAAAATACTCAACGCACATTTCACTACACTGGTAGCATCCTCAGGAGTGAATTCCCTTTGGTTTTTTATGCATTGCAAGTAAGTGATTAAGTTACAACTCTCTATCAAGCTCTAGAGCTCTTATGAATTACAGTAGCTTGGCTGGTTTCAGAGACAACACGTATCCATCTTGCACGAGTTCATGAGTCAAGTGTTCCTTGCGTTGGCTTCTGATAGGGGTGCATTCGGTTACTAGCTGATCAGGTCGTTCTCTTCTAGGCCTAATGTTGCCCTATGTGTTTTCTAAGGCGACAATGTCGTGCAAGTAATCCTGTAAGGATGCGTATCCCGGTCTTACTGAGACTCAAACAGATTTTGCATTTTTCATGATTGAGGTTTCCAAGGCATTCCTTGGAGTGTATCAGATCAGAAAGATTTTGCCAGAGTATTGCTCTGGGTTTCCTCCTTAATTCTAAACTTCTCCTTGTAGAGTGTTTCCCGAAGCGGCAAACCGGTTCAGGCCCTATAAAAGGGGTTGACACCCCCTTTTTTGCTACCGTATTGGCTTCTTCGTTTCCTCTGTCTGATACCAGAATATCCGGCACAGTATCCAAACAAGGAAACTCTTGTTATTCTTGCTGCATTTTTGAACAGACGACATATGAACACAACGGTAATATGTCGCAGTTCCGATAGTTCCTTTCCATGTTAAACTGTACGCATCTCCCAATTGCTGGATCATCTCATTTCAAAAATGGATAGGGCAGGCTTTACTCTGCAGAGCTACGCCGACAACATTGTGATCACAGTTAAGAAAAAACAGACATCGGTTATATCCAACCGCATGCAAATTGCATTAAACAAAATTAAAAACTGGTGCGATGCTGAGGGATTGAATATAAATCCGAAAAAAACAGTGTTGGCACGATTCACGAGAAAGAGAAAGGTGGACATTATTAACCCCACTCCTTTCGGATAAAGTCAAATACCTGGGAGTAATCCTTTATCCAGGATTACTCCCAGGTATTTGACTAATCTGGAATCAGCATATAGAGAAAACCATATCGAAAGCCACAGCGGCCATATGGACCTGTCACAGGCGGAAGAACTTGGGGGTTAAAGCTAAAGATTACATACTGGGTGTACCAAACAGTCATCAAACCCATGGTTACATAGACCTCATTAGTATGGTGGCCAAAAGTTAATATTAAGCATGCACAATGCCGTCTTCAAAAGTTGCAACGGCTTGCATGTTTAGGAATAACAGGGGCAATGTGAACTTGCCCCACAGCAGCGATGGAAACGTTGCTGCATCTGATACCTTTGCCTGTCCTAGTCAAAAAAGAGGCAGACAAGAGGGACACATGGGAATCCTGAATCTAATATCTTTGGATTCAGGAAGAAAAGCGTCGGACGCTTTGCCAGGCAAACATGATTTTGAAATCTCATTTGAAGTGGTCATTGGAGACCGTCAAAAATGGCTAAATGGGAAACCACGATTCCCAGAAAACACATCCGTCTGGTATACGGACGGTTCAAAAGGAATAGAAGGGAACACAGGCATGGGAGTATACGGGCCTAATTGCAGGCTCTCTGAATCTCTCGGGAAAAGTCCCACTATATTCCAAGCAGAGATCAAGGCTATTAATCGTTGTGCTCAAGAATGCCTGCAGAGAGGCATCCCGGAACGGCAGATCAGACAGTCAAGCTGCGTTAAAAGCACTGAGGTCTTACACCTTTACGTCAAAGCTAGCATGGGAATGCAAACAGACCCTGAAGCAACTGGCAGCTCAGGGGAAAAAGGTTACTCTGACGTGGGTGCCAGGACATGAAGGCATAGAGTAGAACGAATTTGCAAAAGAGGGCGCAAACGCTCCGTTCTGCGGCCCGGAACCCATCTTTGGCCTTCCAAAAAGCCATATGATGGAAGAACTTCGGAGATGGGAAAAGGAACCACTTAAGTCCTACTGGAGAAACACTCCAGGCCTAAGACAATCAAAAAGGTTTATCAAACCTTCAGAGGCCAACGCAGGGAAGCTTATCCAACTGGATAGAACTGACCTAAGGCGAATTACAGGCCTTTTTGCGGGACACCACCTAGTGAAGTACCATCTCAAAAAGATGGGCCTCACCGAGGACGACACTTGTTTTGCGAAGACGCAACAGAGACAACAGAACACGTGCTCTGTGAATGCATGCATGGCACTTTTCTGCTAAAACACCTTGGAGGGGTGACCCTAACACCCGACGAGGCAAGGAATTTAGCCCCCAGAGAAATCATCAACTTCATGAAAAGTGTGGGACAGCTGGGCAATTCATAGATTAGAGTCATTCACAAAAGAACATCTGCAGGTCGAAGTGAGGGGAGGCCAAATAGCCTCCGATAAAACAATCTACAATCTATTGCGTGAATTTCCGCTTGGAAGACGCTGGAGTATATTCCCATTGATGATGCTTATGTCCCTTAAATAAGTAATTAGGTGAAGTGGTAAAACGTGCACGTTCACCAAACAGATCAAAACGTAAAAATTTCTCAGCATATTCAAACAAAGTTAAGATGAAATAAGGTGGATGGATTGTTTTGGATGTATTAAAGGCTATCTGGGTAACCGTAAAAGGTTTTAAAAATCTGATACAGCAGTCCCGAAATCTTCTATTGAAAAGAATATAATGGTGAAAACAAATCACAGCATGATTTTTTAAATTTTTTGCAAAAAAAGACTTCGTGATTGTTATGTCAAAATTTTAAAATCTTTTATGGTTTCCCAGATAGCCTATAAAAACGATCCACCCTGTACACTGCCCCATTTTGGTCCTATTGTTTAGCAGGAGTTTCATACCCTCTTTTTGGATTTTACGTACCCGAAATGCCGAAAGAGAAGGCTAAGGAAACTCTTAAAAATTGCATCTTTGGATATAAAAAAAAAAAAATCGCGTGCAGCACAGTACACGTGATAGAAGTGAATACTTCTTTCACGAGAGAGAGAGAGAGACGCCGCTATATACATAATAGTGTATGGTATAGGATATAGTGTGTAGCATACACCACAAATATCTCTCACTCCCTCATGAAGCATATGAGGGAGAGAGAGATATTTGTGGTGTATGCTACACACTATATCCTATACCATACACTCTTTTGCGGGATGAAAATTTTATAAATCGTGTCGTGGCGCGACTTTAAAAAATCACTGTCATGCGGCCAAAGAAGTATACACTTCAATAAGTGCCTTGCAGTATCGACGTCAACATTCAGCTCTAATTACCTGTATCGGAGGTGCTCCAACTCCAACAATTGCGTTTATAGTATTGGTTGTCGTATTGAATGATGAAGTAGTAGGTGCTGGATATTTTCGAGATGAGGCACCATTACTCGGTTCATCTCTAGTTGGGGTTCCTTGACGTTCATCCGACAACCTAAGAACAATATATAGGAAATAGTAATAATAATACAAAATAGTTAAGTACCTAAAATGAAGTTTTCCAGGACGCATCATTGCTGTTTCCGGACGAGGCGTTATTAACTAAATCAAAAGACTTGTATATAACTTACCCAGATTCTTTGTAGGGTGGTGATCTTCTGGATTGATGCATATTAGTCTTTCTTGGAGAATCGTCTCGGAACTTAACAGTACGTGCTGGGTCTGCGAAAAAAAAAAATTAACAACCTTTAATTAGTGCCTCAGGAATATTTCTTTCTTTCCAAAATAAAACGCACCAGAAGCTTCACTAACTATACGAGGTCTGTTCAAAAAGTTCCCGGAATTTTTGAATTGCGTGCGTCTGGAGAGTCCGGTGGTCAAAATTTTTTTTTATTGTGTTGGTACACATGTCCCTAATGTATGGTGAAATTTTCAGCTGTATTCATTGTTTACATTCTGTCTTGTAGCGGCTGGTGTAGACGTGTTTTTTTGAGCTCGGCGATTTTTGTTAGTTTAAACAATGGAAGAATTGAAGAGTCAAAGAATTTGTATTAAATTTTGCGTGAAAAATGAAATAAAGTGTAACCAAGTGTGCGAAATGTTACAGAGAGCCTACGGTGAGTCTGCTATGAAAAAAACAAGTGTTTACGAGGGGTATAAGCGTTTCCAAGATGGCCGCGAAGACGTTGAAGACGACGAACGCTCCGGTCGACCCAGCACGTCAATAATCGATGAAAATGTGGGAAAAGTGGAAAAAATGATTATGGATGATCGCCGAATCACAATTAGAGAAGTTGCTGATGAAGTTGGCATTTCAGTTGGCTCATGCCATCATATTTTTTCAAAGGTTTTGGGCATGAAACGAGTGGCAGCAAAATTCGTTCCAAAACTGCTCAATTTTGATCAAAAAAACAAACGCATTACCATCGCTCAGGAGCTGTTAAACGACGTCAACGACGATCCAAATTTACTTGAAAGGGTCATAACTGGTGATGAAACATGGGTGTACGGTTATGATGTCGAAACAAAAGCACAATCGTCCACGTGGAAGCACTCAACGTCACCAAGAGTGAAAAAAGCACGTCAAGTTCGATCAAATGTCAAGGTTTTGCTTACTGTTTTCTTCGATTATAATGGCATAGTGCATAAAGAATTCTTGCCAAAAGGTCAAACCGTCAATAAGGAGTATTACCTTGAAGTAATGCGACGTTTGCGTGAAGCAATTCGAAAAAAACGCCCCGATTTATGGAAAAACAATTCATGGGTTTTGCACCACGATAACGCACCTGCTCATTCATCGTTGCTTATTCGTGATTTTTTGGCTAAAAACAAGACTTTAATCATGCCCCAACCTCCTTATTCACCAGATATCGCTCCGTGTGATTTTTTCCTGTTCCCAAAGTTGAAGAGACCCATGAAGAGATAAAGGCAGAATCGCTGAGAGTGCTACAGAGCATTACAAAAAGTGGCTATCAAGGGTGTTTCGAAGACTGGAAAAAACGCTGGCATAAGTGTATTATATCTAGGGAGGATTACTTTGAAGGGGACCATATAGATGTAGACGAATAAATAAATATTTTTTTAGAAAAATGAGAATTCCGGGTATTTTTTGAACAGACCTCGTATGTACCATACCATGTAGGTACCTACATTATTTGAGTGAAGCCTGAGTGTGTTTTATTTAACATTTCCTGAATGTGAGCCACGGACGACTATTTCTTGAATTTATTAGGAAAAATCTTTCGAATACGCGTCGGTATCACGCGATTTTGGAAAATTATATTGAATATTTCCCTCATGTGTAAAAAATCCTATGAGAGGAGTGCAATTATTGATTGATGACAGTAATAATAATAATACTCTTTATTCATAAGGTACAGCAAAAGTACATAAAATGCGTCAAGAATTGAAGGAAATTACATATAAAAACAGAATTGTATAAAAGACACACATATTATAAAATTAAATTACAGAGTCAAGCACGAATGAAAAATTAAAATTAAATGACAGAGTCAAGCATGAATTGAACAATCAAAATATTCACTCAATGAATAAAAGCTGTTATCCAGCAGCCAATTTCTGACTTCATTTTTAAATTTAGTGGCGGTATTTATTAATTTCAAGCGCAGAGGCAAATTATTGAAAACTTTTATAGGCATTCGTATACCTTTGGGCAAAGATTAATCTACACAATAGATAGTCAGCCCAATGCATTAAAATCAGAACATCTCTAAATATGCCTGCCACTAGGTGGCGTAGACTAGCGTGTATAGCATAGAGCAGTGTTGTCACAGCCAGAAACCGTTTTGTAGTTTATTAATATCAGAAACAAAACGCAACGTATAACAATTATTTACATCATTTGCAACAGATATGCACCGGCAATGCTGTATTGTCAGAGAGAGAAATTGATGAAATTCTGTATTAATCTGGAGGGGATACGCAGGGAGGGTAGAAAAAAAAACAAGCGAATGTGGTGTGTATCGTGCTGTTGCCAATTCGTCGGTAAAAGAAACACACAGGGTGATTTATTACAAGTACAGTATTGAAATAAAAGCCTAATCTCTATGAATTAAATTTAATATAATAATATTTAATCCATGTTATACATGTTTCAAGACTAGACCAGTCCCATGATCAGTGGCGAACAATCGTTAAATGAAAAGCTTTTAGATAGAAACATACTTTTGACTAAATATTTCACGTAGACAATGTGGCAAAGATGTAACAAGATTGTTGTAGATCTTATAATACCTATAATAAAAAAATTATCAGTGCTACCTATATTATATTAGGTATACCTATTATAATAGTCTGTCTCTTCATCAGGTATAAGTTCCACTTTATCGGTTTAGGTACTTAAATTTTACTTCTTTTTAATGTTTCTTCGGGTAAATAATAAGTTCGGTAGGAATAGGGCTTTGGGTATGAAACAAAAAAGATAGAAAATATAAATTAGATATAGGGGTAGTTCTAAGCATTTACAAGTTTGTGACGTGTAGCGATTTTCGATGCCGCCCCCGGAGGTATACATGCCGTTTTAAATATCTCGTTTCGCTTTCTTGGAAAATAAAAAATTATAACTGATAACTGAAACTTAGTACTTAATACGTGGGCGTAAGAGGTAAGCTCACTTCACAGGTCTCTATTAATGAAAGAAAGTTAACATTTTGAGCATCTGCGTAAAATTAAATGTATCCGTTTGGTGGGTAGTTTTGATTACAATAAGTCGGTGCCAAGCCCAAGCCCGAAACAAAATAAATCTATATTTACCTACTACCTATTTGGCTTGGTACCGACTATTATGTGCATTGTTGTCTTTTGAATGATATTTGTATTTTGTTATTTTTCGTATTTTTTATTAGTTCTTTTGACAGCTCTGGTGTCATCAATACACCTGTATCCCGAATTGCACCAAATTGCAATGCTATTGAATAAGCATATAATCCTAAATATAATATTCTTTTTGAACTACCTGTATCTCGAAAACCAAGCCGTAGCGGACCCATGTACATATGAAATTTGTATCTTAAAATTAGTCAAAGAATCACCCTTTAAAGTTTGTACAAGTACTTATGCAACACCCTGTATACATAGATACTTTGATTTGCAATTTGCAAATCTGTCAAACTAGGTAATGCTGTTTTTTTTTATTTACTTTCAAATATGGTGTTATGTAATTGTATTCAAATTAAATGTTTGGGGATGATATTTACGAGTTTTATTTTTTTATATAGAGAAACTGTTATTCAGTTTTTAAGGATCAATCTGAAGCAGACGATTGTACTTGTTAAAACATGAAAAAAGTTATTGTCGTGATACTTTTAACACCCTGTTGGTGGGTTTTTAAAGCTTTTTACGAAACGTGTTAACAATACAATCTACATAAATCGTTAGTTTTTTAAAGTTTTATGATCATTGCACAAAAACCAATATTAGGGAGACTGTAAGTTTTTTTTCAATTCGGCGTTGCAGAATTTGAACCTAATTGTGATAATTGTGTTATTTTACTAGTATAGATATTTTTGAGTAAATTAATTCGGTTATAATCGATGAGTAGAATCTTTGGAGTAAAATACATTTCACAAAAACCCTGAACCATATTTCTCAATAGATTTAAATTTTCATTAAAAACAGATTAAAAATTCTAATTTTTTACATCCTGCATTTCGAAACCGTATTTTTTTAAATAATTATTGTCATGCTGGAAATTTCAAACCTTATTTACTTCAGCAACTTGTAAAAAGCACAGCCTTTTTAATATTAACATTTCTTAAAATCGATATTACGCGATAACGATGACTTTCTATCAATATCACAGAAGGATACATTTATTACGTATATAATTTGTTAGATTTTACATCTCCGAATTGAAACACACGCAAAAAATGTGCATAAAAAAGTTTGGGTAGCATTTCACGCCTGTATGCCCCTTTAATTTACCCGCCTCTGAGATTTATTTTTTCATAATGTTAACGACAAGTTGAATCTGCTGTTTGAGTTTGATCCTTAAAACTGAATCAGGTAATAACCGGAAGTCCTATCTATAACGCCAAATTTCGTTAATTTAAATATAACTTTTTGATGCATCCTTATATCCGAAATTTAAAATTATTGTCTAAAACATTTAATGAACCAGCCCTGTATATTTATACTATTATAGTAATTTCTTTTATTTTCGTCCATACACATTAATCTTTGCGTAGATAGGTATACGTATACCATATAATTTTATATTACCCGACAAAAAACACTGCTGCACAGTAGTACATATATGATACCTATAATATAAAAACAAACTCCCACCTCGTAGGGGAAAGTATACTCGTCCTTGTCTAACATTGCCCATATGATTATTTTATTTCAACACAATACATATAACGCCATCTACAATTTCCATGGTTGCATGTTTTTCTAATAGATGTAGCTCGTGTCGAGACAGTTTCAATTTTTGTTTTATTTCCCATATACGCTGACTATCTATTGTGTAGATTAATCTTTGCTTTGGGTTAGGATTAAATACCAGATTATCTGCCTCCTAACCCTTTTTGCAAATAAGTTTAAGACTAAATATTGTATAAATTATAAAATTTTGTATTGTTTTCTATATTTTTATTTTTGCAAATAACCGGAATTATTATTATTATTATAAATACTCAAAATTTTGTCATAGAGAATCCTTCAAGCGAGTTGCTCAAGGATAATAGCCCTCGGCCTGCGGCCTTGGCCTATTATCAAGCAACACGCTTTCGGCATTCTCTATGACAAAATTATCTCGGTATTATCAAGACCCTAGGGGTATTACTACTGAAAATAAAATAAATAAAATGCTTTTAGGTAACTCATAGTATAAAACTTACTCTCTCGAGGGCCACTTGATATTTTACTGCTGATATGATGCTTCGGCGAACCTCTAGATGGCGAAACACCAGGAGGCCCTTCAGCCTCAGTGTCCAGAGGAGGTGTACTGCCTACCTGCAATAAGAATAAAGCATGCTTGAAAAATTTCAAAAATTACAGGTTTCAACTAAAAATATACAGGGTGTCCCGTAATTAATTTGTTGTTGTTTGCCGGGCATATCTTTGAAGATGAGTGCTGATTCGAAGAAAATTTGTCACAAAAGATATAATAAGATAAGGTGAGAACCTAGTGTTTCAAGATTTGAGACTTTTCAGTTTTATAAAGTTTAAGAATTCTTTTAGTTTTTAAAGAGTTTATACTTCGCAGTTTTTACTAAAGTTTAAAAACTTTTTTCTAGTTCAGTATATTTGGGATCTGTGAAACATGTCTGTTTTATCAGACTTGATAAGAAAATATATATTACCTTTGAATAATTTCCTAAGCTTTCAATCTTCTCATGTTCAGTTGAATCAGCTTCGGATATAACAGTCTTCTCTTCTTCAGATTTACTTTTCTCCTTTTCGGTTGAATCCACATGGGAAATCTAAAATAAGTGAACCAGTCGATGTGAATAATTGCTGTTAAACTTCATGACAGGGATGTAATCAAGCATTTTTCGCTACTAAAACATTATTATGATTAAATGAAAATAATTTCGTGGCAAAGCGGACTAAAATGTTGGTTTTACCTACACAATTTGGTTTAATTTAGCAGAGCCCCAGTCTAATTCAATAGAACCAGACCGAGGCATGGGTCGACAGATACTGACGAATTCGTTTCGCTCTTGTTATGAGCTCGTCAGAGTACCATAGTCGTTGCCCATCTACAAATATCGGCCTGCATTTAAGCACGATAAGATACAGAACAGTAGACACATGTAAACACGTATCATCTACATGTACATAGTAATGCATATACCATACCATGCAGAGGCCGAACAAACTCAATGTATAGGTAAAACCAGTCGTATAAATAGAAATAAATATAAATAAAAATAGTATGAACACAAAACGCTAGCAGGAGACCATTCTATCCTTCTGCCAGCATCTCCCAAATATTTGGGTTTCAGCAATGCTCGGACGGTGGTCTCCAAGCGTTCTGCCGTCGATGTTTAATGCCAAATAATGAAAAATTAAAAAGGATTTCATGTCCGTGAATATAATAAATGAAAATAATTACGTGGCAAAGCGGACTAAAATGTTGGTTTTACCTACACAAGGAATTTTGTTTAATTTAATTTCCTTGTGTAGGTAAAACCAACATTTTAGTCCCCTTTGTCACGAAATTATTTTCATTTATTATATTTACGGACATGAAATCCTTTATTTTATTTATACGACTGGTTTTACCTATACATTGAGTTTGTTCGGCCTCTGCATGGTATAGGATATGCATTACTATGTACATGTAGATGATACGTGTTTACATGTGTCTACTGTTGTGTATCCTATTGTGCTTAAATGCAGGCCGATATTTGTAGATGGGCAACGACTATGGTACTCTGACGAGCTCATAACAAGAGCGAAACGAATTCGTCAGTGTCTGTCGACCCATGCCTCGGTCTGGTTCTATTGAATTAGACTGGGGCTCTGCTAAATTAAACCAAATTCCTTATGTAGGTAAAACCAACATTTTAGTCCGCTTTGCCACGAAATTATTTTCATTTATTATATTTACGGACATGAAATCCTTTTTAATTATTATGATTTTAAGAAACAAGGATCCTTCATTCTTAGAAAATACTCGCTGTATATAAAACGATTTGTTTTTATTGACCACGATCATTAGCCACTAGGATAGTTTCTTAGGTCTTGATTAGGTCCTGTATGATAGCGTCCTATACCAAACCAAGGCCCTAAAAAATTGAAATCTGGTTCCCTAATAATGGGGTCGTGATATTTACGCAGGACAATGATATTATGAAGGGCTATCTACATGCCAAACGACATGACAAGGTGTCAGTTATATCCATCACGTGGTTTAATTTTTCAGACATCTATTTAGATCTAGTTGTACACAGTGTCCCAAAATGAGGGATATCTCGAAAACTAAACGACATGGAATGCTATTTATGTATTAAGAACTGTAATTTTTGTATGCAAACGATAGTCAGAGAAGAATTCAGTTTTCGCAGGTTCTACTCATCGATTATTTAAATGTAATTTTGTTTGGCCATAAGAGACTGACGTATGTGTAGTGCAGTACCCTGTACATGAAAAGATACCTTAATAATTCATTATAGTATAAAACAACTTACCACTTTTTTGGATTCTCTGTATACCATTTTTTTCTCATAACCAGTTGTATTTTTGAAAGTTGAAACTGATTTACGCAGAAATCTAAGGATGTAAAAAAAATTAATTTTATTAAATATACAGGGCAACCGTCGCAGAAAACAACCCCAAAAGTTGGCTAAAAGTCGAAAAATTAACTTTTATATCTTCAATAGAAGATATGACAACATCTTGCTTCTAGTTACGTTCTGAAGTCACTTGTACTGGACGAGGCAGAACGAGTTCCCCAATTTGGAATGGCATCCGTCTAGCTACGGCTATGGTGGTGGGGGATATATGAT
Source organism: Apoderus coryli (assembly GCA_911728435.2). Lineage (NCBI taxonomy): Eukaryota > Metazoa > Arthropoda > Insecta > Coleoptera > Attelabidae > Apoderus > Apoderus coryli. The sequence goes on along the minus strand of OU452215.1, from coordinate 9,861,810 downwards.
TCGACGTATGACATGTTGAGTGTAAACCATGGCTTGGACCTCAGCGTGCCTTTCGCAATCACTTCCAGCTCGGTCGCCATGATCCGGTTCCCAATAGAAAGACAATTGACAAATAGCTGTCAAACTTTCGACTAACAGGATCAGCATTAAAATCTCATGGTCTACCTCGGACAGCGATAAGACCAGCAAATCTAGTAATCTCCTATACGCTCTGCACGTAAACACGCCTGCCTGCTCGGAGAATTCTACACTGGAATCTCCATAATCACCCCTATAAAATTGCCATTGTACAGGAGTTCGTGAATCACTTTGTGTCAAGAACATTTCAAGATTCCCCGTATCGACGTTTGGATCTTTAGTGGTAAAGGCACAGTTCCACCTTTTGGGCGCGGTCAACAAATAAAACTGCAGGTATTGGTCTGAAGATATCCCGCGGGAACTTCACGAGCGGCCATTTCATAACCCGTGGCTCATTGCTGCTACAAATAAATCGCGAATTCCAAAGTTATTTAGAGAGAGAACTATGGAATACAAATCTGGCGATCTAGAGGGACACATGGGAATCCTGAATCTAATACCTTTGGATTCAGGAAGAAAACCGGCGGACGCTTTGCCACGCAAACATGATTTTGAAATCCCATTTGAAGTGGTTATTGGAGACCGTCAAAAATGGCTAAATGGGGATCACGATTCCCAGAAAACACATCCGTCTGGTATACGGACGGTTTAAAAGGAATAGAAGGGAACACAGGCATGGGAGTATACGGGCCTAATTGCAGGCTCTCTGAATCTCTCGGGAGAAGTCCCACTATATTCCAAGCAGAGATCAACGCTATTAATCGGTGTGCTCAAGAATGCCTGCAGAGAGGCATCCCGGAACGGCAGATCAATATTATGTCATACAGTCAAGCTGCGTTAAAAGCGCTGAGGTCTTACACCTTCACGTCAAAGTCAGGAACCCATCTTTGGCCTTCCAAAAAGCCATATGATGGAAGAACTTCGGAGATGGGAAAAAGAACAACTGAAGTCCTACTGGAGAAACACTGCAGGCGTAAGACAATCAAAAAAGTTTATCAAACCTTCAGAGGCCAACGCAGGGAAGCTTATCCAACTGGAGAGAAGCGACCTAAGGCGAATTACAGGCCTTTTTACGGGACACCACCCAGTGAAGTAACATCTCAAAAAGATGGGCCTAACCGAGGACGACACTTGTCGGTTTTGCGAGGACGCAACAGAACACGTGCTCTGTGAATGCATGGAACTTTCCTGCAAAAGGGGTTACCCTAACATCCGACGAGGCAAGGAATTTAGCCCCCAGAGAAATCATCAACTTCATGAAAAGTGTGGGACAGCTGGGCAATTCATAGATTAGAGTCAATCACAAAAGATCTTCTGCAGGTCGAAGTGAGGGGAGGCCAAACCGCCTAAACGACGTTGCAAAATCTACGAGTGCGGGATGACTTGAGTGTAGTTATGCAACTTAACTTACATTAGTTTCACTTTGATCTACTTTATCAAAGTAGATTCTATAGAATAGAAGTCTCACTCCCGTTAGAGGGCTTCTGCATGCTTCCGTCGGCGCGAAAATTCGAAATATACGCATTGAACGGCAATGAAGCATGTAATAATTCGCATAGCAGATGTGTACAGAGTGTAGCTCAGCGGGCAACGCGCGGGCTTTGTAATCAGAACGTTCTGGGATCGATCCCTGTTCTTGCAATCTTTTATTTATAATTTTACATAATGGATTTATTTTCTTAGGATGAGGATCCAATCAAAAACAGGTTGCAAGTGAAATAATTCTTGTTTTCACATGTTTTAATGAATTCCTTTCTCTTCCTATTTTGGAGTCATCCGGTGTCCCCCAGCGATCTCATTTGGGGCCGCTATTGTTTAACTTGTTTGTAAATGATATCAGGCATTGTTTCATTTACAGTGAATTCAGGCTTTTCGCGGACGACCTGAAATGTCACAGTATTGGCGGTCCCACAGATAGTTATGTTTTGCGACGTTTCGACAATGTACAATTGCCTTCTCGAACGCCTGTGTTGAACAGGAGACGATTTGGATTTAAAAATGTACCTGAAGAAGGCAATTGTGCATTGCCGAAACGTCAAATGACGTGGGAAACCAAGAATTATTTCACTTACAACCTGTTTGTACGTCAAATATCGAAGCTGATGCTGATTTCAGCGAAGTGCGGCCTCAGATTATTAAATCAATTTTCCAACTTTCAACACATTATGCGAGTATTGGCCAACTTTTTCATTGTTCTGTCCCACTGTGCGCCGGAAGTACATTTCTAATAATGAATTAACAATAAATAAATAAACTTACCTGTTTGGAATTAATGTACTGGGACATATTTCTTTATCATGGCAATCAGGACATTCACGGTCTTCACTTTCCAGCAGTATACTTCTAATACACTCATCACAAAATGAATTACCACAACAAGGTATCATCACAGCATCAGTCAATAAATCGGAACAAATGGAACAAAGTAAATCTTCAGGAATGTCAGGCTTAGATGCAGGTGCCGGATTTGGATTAGGATTTTTCTGTGTATAGGCTTGGTGATCCAAAACTGGAACAGCATACTGGCCGTTAGGCGTCATCATTGCACCTTGCACTTGTGGCCCATCTACTGGTACCATAAAACTTTGAGGAATACCAGTACTCTTCTTTATTTCAACTGATTCCTAGAAGGTAAAGACAGATTAAAACTGATACTCATACACTTTGAATTGATAATAGTTAAACTACATAGTAATATCGAATACTTACACCACTTGCACTTAATGGACAGTCCTTTATCCAATGCCCACCTTGGTGGCACTTGAAACACTTATAATTTGGTGGAACGGGACCCATTTGATTAGAACCACGAATTTTCATATAGCTGTAACAGAACGGAAAGTATTTTTAGCTGTTTCAAACATAACCTCAAATGATTTTCAAGACATGATAACATCAACACAAAGATGCTCAGCCCAATGTATGACAGTCAAAACATCTCTCTCAAGTATACCAGCAGTATTGCCACAACCAAAAACCTTTTTGTATTTTATTAATATTAGAAAGAAAAGCAACGTATAACAATTATGTTATTTTGTTTACAAAAAAGATGCACCGGCAATGCTGTAATTAGTGATGAGTAGTACATGTAGGAACCAGTACAATTAAACCGGATTCGATTCACAGGTGCGGACAAAGAGTCGGGAATTGGCAAAATGTAAACCTCTGATAAGCAGAACTGAAAATCCCTTAAAATGGTGGTACGAGATAGAGAAAGCATGTTTATCTGAGATTTTATACGATCGCTAAACAAAAGTTTGTGCATTACGCTGTTTCATGAGCCGTTCTGTCGCAGAAATTGTACGTCTCATGGATTTATTCCACGAGTTTTAAGATCGGCTAATCGTCACCTGGCTGTCGATCCGGATCTCGATTTTTTTTCACCTTACGGTGAGTTTGTTAAGGGTTTGCGACAACGTCATCACATTCGCTAAGACATTTTGTTTTATTGTTATTAATGTGCTATTGTTTGATATTTCATTTTTATGTTCAGCTCTTCAAGATGTTTAAATTTTTGTAGCTGTATGCATATTATTGAATTATTGTTTTTATTGTTCTGTAATCTTGATGTAATTAAATTTATATTTGTGTTTTGTATAATGGACTTAAGTCCGTAAATGAATAAATAAATAAATAAATAAATTACTGCGACGTCGGTTACTTGCGAAAGGATATCTAGTAAGGCAGGGAAATAATCAGGGAAAGAAGATTTAGATTAAAAGATAAAAATGTGTAAATTTTGACATTTTTATCTTTTAATATTTCTAAACGTTAATATAAGTTTCATCGTTGTCCGTTACTCTAAATTATTATGTTTTTGTAAATCAATACACCTTGTTTTTTCTTTATTTAATAAATAAATGCAATGCTAACATTATAGTATTTTTTGCTTTACTATTATCTCCCAATATCCATCATTTTATCATCAAAAGTTATTTTTTTCTTAGCAAGTACGAAAAATAATCACGTAAACCACCAAATTCATCATGAAATCCAAATTTCACAGTTCTACCATCGAATATTAACTATAGACTAAGAAGGTCCACTAGACGCTGAGAACGGCATGGACTCGTCGCATTCTTAGCTACATTTCTGGCCCGCTACTATAATATCTGGATAGTAAAACATGAAATATCATTCCATTTTTTTATAAAATTTTATTTTGAGACGTTTCGACTGAAAGTTCAAGTCTTTTTCAATTTAAAAATTACAAGTCATGTGGTCAATAACAACATTTCAAAAAACAAAGATACAATAGTAAAACTTACCACAAATAAAACAACAAAACATTCACATTAATATAGAAAAAAAAGACCTGCATGGTTATACAATTATTGTCAAATTAATTGGTTGACGATAATTCCAACATATTAAAATTCATAATAAAATATTCATTTATGTACACACGAGTATTAATAGTAATTATTTTGCATTTAAAATATTTTCCTTGCGTTAGAATCTTTTTACGGTTCGGGTATCTGTTTAGATTTGAAATGAAAGCAACAAAAAACATATTTAAAACTATCTCGCTTTTAGATGTATAGGGTGGTGAAATTAAATAGGAAGGATGATTATTGTTACAGTGTGTTTTAGCTAAGAAAGAAAAAAAAAGGATTGTTAACGTTTTAGTTTAATAATGAGTGGTAGAATTTGCTTTTTTTGGATAAAAATTGTTTCGTATGTTTCCCTTTTTTTAGTGTTGTTTTCAGTTTTCAGGATCCTTGTTTTTGTGAAATCGAATTTATGTTTTTCATTTTTCTCATGGTTTGTTAGAGCAGTAGTATTTTTTTTGTCGTACTTATGTCCATTTAGTCTGTCTTTCAGTAGTTGCGAAGTTTGTCCTATATAAACACCGTTACAGTTCTAGCAATGTATTTCACATACAACATTATTGCTTCTCTTGTTGTCCGGAATTTTAGTTTTCAATTTACCAAAATTGTTGTTTAATAATTTATGTCCTTTGTAACTTATTTTTACTTCTGTGCGCTTGAATAAGTTTCTTAATTGTTCTGTTAGTGTTGGTATATATGGCAATGTTAAATATCGACCGTTTATGTTGTTAGATGGCTTTGGTGGGTTTCCATTATAAAATTTATGTATTCTTTTCGAAAAGACTGAGTTGATTAGTTTGTCGGGATAGGAATTTTTTCTTAAGACGTTTTTTGCATGTAGAATTGCTTGTTTTCTGAAATCTGCGTCTGATAGGTTAATTGCCCTGTCTGCTATTCCGATTATGACTGTTTCTTTCTGTTTAATATGATGTTGGGAATTAAAATGTAGATATCTACCCGACCAAGTGGGTTTGGTATACCCCGCCGTCTTGATCGTACCGTTTCCTCTGTGTAGGGTGAGGTCGAGAAAGTTGATTTTTTGATCTTTCTCGATTTCTAGAGTGAATTTGAGTCTTGGGTGGTAGGAATTAAACCTTGTCAAAATGTAATCACATTTGTTTTCGGGAATAGCTAGTATACAGGGTGTCCTACGGTGGCAACCCATTAGATTATTTCAGAAACTACTTCGAATTGAATTTTGAAAATTTCAGTGTCTATATTGTCAAATATGCTCTACTCAAATAATATAATAGCAACGGCATAGCACTTCCGGTTATACCGGAAGTTGATGGCAACCTTGTTATTTTAAATGGAACACCCTATATATTATTACATTTTTGGATTCTAAATAAGATTTCAGACATATTTCATGTATCATGTCCTATACCTAACGTCAGTCGTTTTTGACTTATATCAAGATTTATGTCAAAATTGACAGTTTAGGGCTCCATAAGAATTCCGTTTTTTCCTTGTAAATCAGGATTTAATAATTATTTTGCAGGTATTTTCTTATCAGGTGGGATCTTCTTTTTCGAACTGGCAAGACATTTTCTGATTCGTTTATACAGGGTGGTCAAAAAATTATATTGAAAACAGTTTAAGAAAAACAGTTGAAAGTCAATTTTTTCAAATGGAATGGGTATATTATTATTATTTTATCTTCCTTAGCATTAAAAAATAATGCAATTTTGTTATAGGTTATAATTTTCTAAAATGCATAGTTTTCGAAATATAGTCATTTTAAATTTTCCTGCAGCGCCTACCGTTGTCTCTCTGGAAGCTAGCTAATTAATTTAATGAACCAGCCCTGTATACACTATAGTACATGGTATTTTCGTTCATACACTTTAATCTTTGCGTAGGTACTTATATAGTTACCTACCCCAGAAAAAACACTGCTCCACAGTAGTACCTATATGATACCTAAGTATATTATAATAGAAGACAAACTCCCACCTCGTAGGGTAAGGAAAGGAAGGAAAATCCAGACACATCACACAGTCCCTTCGAGCCGTTCCGAAGGAACGCTTCCTTTGGAACAGAATCGAAGAAAACGTGTTTGGTTTTGGCTCACCTTTACCATGATATTCGCACGATCGATCTGTGGTTTCTAGTTCTCGTAAGCATAGATACAAATTGCAAATCAATAAAACAAAACTGTTCAAAATAAATAATTGGAACTAAATAGAAAATATCCATTTTATGGAGTAGATGTGTTTTATTTCAAATAACTACTATCTTCAAGACTGTATGGATTACATTAAAAATTTAATTTATAAATCAACGTACTTGCTAGGATCGTAGTCTTGTGTGCTTTGAGACATCATCGCACGAATTTTATCGTCTTCACTGGCATCTAAACTGCATAAGTCTGCACTTTTAATATTAATTTCCCCATCATCTAGCTTAGCCGGTGGTGTATTGTTCCCACCATAACCATCCCATTGCTTGTTTTTTGATACTACAACTGGCACTCGTGCGATCAACAGAGACGTATTCTTTGGAATCAGTGCATTTTCATCATCGTATACTGAAAAATAAAGTTATATATTGAAATTTGAAAGAATAATGTATGTACCGAACTTAAGAGTACATGTGCAACATATTTTTAAGCAAATTCTTGAGTTATTAGATCAACAGATTAAATAGTAAGTCGGTATTAGAAAAAATTAACCCTAATAACTTTAAGAACACATTTTTTGCGTAACCGATGCGACTTTGCCACTATTACACTAAAAATTGCAAGAAAGAAATGTATTTTTTATAGCTAACTCATTTTTGTGAGTATACCATATTTTATTAACGTTGTTAGATCTGAATAATTAATACAAAAAAGTCTAATAGGTTTCTTTTAAAACAGTCCACTCTCTGATGCATAACTTCATATAACTCCGACTTTAAGTTCCTAGTACACCAGTAAACATTTGCTCCTAAGCCAAAGAATTGTAACAGTACAAAATATGGATGCATTATGACATATAAACGGGGGCCTATTTTTAAAGGTACACACAACACAACAGTTTACAAAATGTTAAGTATCATATAGGAAATTCTGAACTAATTAACATGGTAAATTTCATTGGCTTAAAGTGTAAAAAGACTAGGTCATACTGTACTTAGTTAATATTTATTAATAAAACTCAGCTAAATCTTACCTTCTTTAGTTTGGGCATTAGTTACTTGTAGATCAAAATCCGAATTTTTTCCAATTCTTTTCTGTTGTATTATGGTATTTTTGAGGTCTTTAATGGAAATATGAAGACCATCGAAACTTATGGTATCATATTCCAACGCAGATTTAAATTTGTAGTGAACCGACATACTTTATTACTAAGCATTCAACACAAACACAACACTAAAATCATAATAAATACACTAGTTAACATTTCAGTAAGACATTCGCCTATATAATGATTAATGATGCTGATATCTGAGACAGCAAATAAATAATGAACTTGGTTCGTCGAACGTAACACTGTTATAATTCGCACCGGATATTAGAAATATTTCTACAAGTATACGTACTTGTTTTTCCAATATTGTTCTGTATTCTAAACACGTTAAACATGTAAATGAAAAATTATTAAACCATATAAATCTCATGGATATTCCACCATTTGCATTTGTAGTTTTATTTTGGTGATAGGTGATGTTGAAATGTGACGTCTGACATATGACATATGGCAGTGTTGCCAACACAGTAGATTTTCGACTAATCTGGTAGAAAATATCTATATAGTGAGTGAATTTCACTTTAATAATACGTTTCCTCAAGTCACTCTCTTGCTAACTATACTTTCTTAATTGTTACCAAACAAAAATCGACATCTAAGTCAGATCAGTTAGGCTGATGTGACTTGAACACGTCGCTTGCATTTTTTTTATTTAAAAGGAACGTCGAACTGTCAAAATTATCAGGTATGAAACATTATGAGCATAGTTTCTCAGTTAACGGTCAATCACATCTGTAAAAAGAACGAGCGTGGCAGACCGGTGACTACAAAAATGGCGGATATTTGGCGTAGAGGGATAATGCCTCAGAAAACAAAACTTATTATTTTCCTTTCGCTCATTGACGAATCACCCGTCTATATGTTTGGTATAGACATTGTCTTTTAAAGACAATGGTATAGATGAAGATGAAGCGTTCGAGTTTTTCACAGAAGTTCGAACAATAATAGAACGGTCCGAGAATTTTATTCAAGGCGCAACCAGTGTGGCGCAGTTCTCATACAGTCCGAAAACGGTTCGAATTTCTAAACCCGAATAAAGCTTAGACAACCCAGTTTTTACTCTTTCTATGGTTTTTAAGGAATTGACACCCACGCCCAGGATAGAAGAAAATTTTCGAAACATAACCTCAAATAAATATATGAAAAAATTGACCTAGTTCAAGGATTCTTTATAAACATAATAGTATGTCAAAAATTAATAATAAAATGTAAATAATACTTAATCTAAATAATAATAATAATATGTAAAAATGGATGAGTTACATTTATCAGAAACTTTGCAAAGGTATTTTTCTGATCTTTTTGTATGTTGCGACGAACAAAAAACTGGCAGAGCCTCTGTAAATAAAATATACGATTTAATAAGATCCGGCAATGTTTCAGACGACATTATAGCACAGGTAATAAAAAATCATACAATTTATAGTTCGTTTAATCATCATATACCTTTTTTTTTTGTGATTATTTCGGTTTTTGTATGTTCTACTATACCTACTACTAACTCCAGATTGCAGAGATATGCTGGACTCCTGGACAACATTATGTGACTAAAAAACAGTTTTTCTCAGCCTTGAAATTGGTAGCAGCTTATCAAGCTAATATGTCAGTTAAATCAGAAATGCTTAATACAAAAATAGATCTACCACTGCCAAGATTTTCATGGGGTGGGACGCATGATAACGAATCACCCGTACCTGATTTGATAGAACTGAGGAACGATCATGAATTTTCTGATTCAATTAGCACCGATTCTGAAGCTGATAGTGAAACGGTAACTAAATTTCACCTAACATTTTCTAAATCTTTGTTTTTACAAGCAAATTTTGAAATAATAATTAGTAAATATGATGACATTAATTTTATTTCTACATTGACAGGTTCACTACCACAGATTTCTTTTCTTCTCTTGAGGAACAAAGTTGAAAACCTCATTTTTGTTCTTCCAGCTTTAGATCACTGCCCGACATCAGCAAATTCCCTAGTGTAAATAGTAAAACATATGTTCAAGCACATCCAAGAAAAATTAAAAGAAAACCAAGGCCGCTATATATACTTTGCCGGTCAATAGGTATTTTAACAGCGTCTTTAATGAGACTGTTGGTAGCGAACCTGTTAAATATAGTGAATAATAGGTCTATTAAAGTATAGCCGTCGAAAAATATGATTTTAATGTATTATTATCAGGTTTATGATAATTTAGGTTAGGTGTTCACCGGAAATATCTAGTCCAGCCTCTGACAGTCCTACTCCCACAAATAGTGTTCAAGACAGAAATTGGGGCGTTCCAGGAACATGGCAGGGTCTGGTATCCGAAGAGCAAAGGCAATTGCTAGGTATTTTTATTTATATTTTTTTAATTGATTGATTCTACACAATAATTAACATCAAACTGACTTTGTAATTATACCACAGTATAATAAATAAACAGTATTCGGACTTTCCGCTTGCGAGCCGTCCTGCGCATCTCGTCGCGCATGCCGCCATTATGGGTTAAAACGTCACAATAATCGCATAGACGTAGATAAATACCGTTCACTCCTGGGTTCAATATAAACTTCATTGTCGGCGTGTACGAGATAAATAAATATTGTGTTTGTAATCTAATTCTGTGTTTTTGGTATAGTGTTCGTAAGAATTAAAAGGATATTATTTTTATTAACGTATCTTATGTTTAATACAATGAACAATCAGGGAGGACATGTGTGTGCTCCAAAATGTTGTCCCAATAAGCGGTACACTTGCTCTAAACATTTTTTTCGCTTCCCCACAGATCTTGTTAGATGAGTAATAAGTAAAAATAAAGATGAATACTAGATAATTTTACGTTTATAACAACTATATGTATAACCGTAAAATTTATTATTATTAGTCGTAAAACAGTAAACGGTAAAACCGATGAAACTGTTGCTCAGTTCCTAATTTGAGGTTTTTGAAATATTGATGTCATCCTCACTAATCTTCTATAGCGAGTAGTGGACCAACTGATCGCCATGGTCCTCCATGAAATTGTCCAGCCTGTTCTTAAAGCTGTCAACCGTTTGCGCCATTATCACCTCTTCACTCTTAACTCTATCCAATGGAAGAGTTTGGAAGAGCAAAAACTTTTTTATTTGTAGATTTAGAAGAAAAAGTCATTCTTTATAAAAACGTCCGCTTGTGTCAAAACTACAATTTCGAGTACGAAATTTACGATTACTATACAGGGTATATCAAAAATAACATTTTTAATGATTTTGATTTCCTTGTTTTTTTTTTTTAATTTTATTTTTTGATTTTTTTTAAATTAATTTATAATATTAAATAATATAAAAAATTTAATAAAACATTTTTGAGTTCCCTTGTATCTAAATTGTATAAATACACAACTTAAAAAATCCCTCTGTATATAGTGAAACTAAAAAATATCAATGAAATCAATTTTTTACTTCCTAAAAATATGTATTTTTTTTTGAATTTTATTTTTTGAATTTTTTTTTATTTTTTTTTTTTTTGATTTTTTTTGTAATTTTTTTTTTCATTTCATTTTTTTATTTTTTTTATTAATTAATAATATTAAATAATATTAAAAAATATAAAAAACTTAAAAAATCCCTCTATATATAGTGAAACTAAAAAATATCAAAGAAATCAATTACTTTACTTCTTACTTCCTACGAAGTAATCAAAAAAAAAATTCAAAAAAAAATCAAAAAAAAAAAATTCAAAAAAAACAAATTTTTTTTATAACCCTCAATGACTTTTGTGATAGATAAAGACTACTACAAAACAACTGGGAAATCCCGTAAGGGATTTCTTGTTAACAAAAATACAATAATACCACCTATCTTTGATTTGAAACTGGTTTTAATTTTAATAATCAAAAATCCAAGGCCGCATTTAAAAAAACCAAGTTAATGATAATTTTTCAAAAACAAAACGTCGTAGTGAAAATTTGTAAACGCTATCTTATTCTCCTCAAAAAGTGTCAATGAGAAACTGCTTTTAATTTTTTTGCATCTGTAAAAATAATGTCAAATAAATAAAAATCGTTTTTTGAAAAATTCTCGAAAACGGCTAAAGTTACTGTACTTTTGAAAACGCCATTTAAAAGATGTTTAAAGTGTACAACTTTTCTCTAATTTGACCGACATTGTAACTCCTACAGTTTCCAAGATTCCAATGCTATCCAGTTCCGTATTTAAAAAAACTAAATTGATGATGGTTTTTCAAAAACGAAACGTCGTAGTGAAAATTTGTAAACGCTATCCTTTTCTCCTCAAAAAGTAACAACGAGAAAGTGCTTTTAATTTTTTTATATCTGTAAAAATAATGTCAGAAATAAATAAAAACTAAAATCGCAAAAAACAGTTTTTTTCGAAAATTCTGAAAACGGCTAAAGTTACTTTACTTTTGAAAACACCATTTAAAAGGTGTTTAAATTGTACAACTTTTCTCTGATTCAACCGATATTGTCACTCCTACCGTTTCCAAGATTCCCTTACTGTCCCATTCTTATCTAGGACACATTGCATATTGAATATTCCCTCACTACCGATGTAGCTTAAAACCAAAAGTGGTCCTCACTGTATATTGGAATTAATGGGATTATAGTCGGTAAATAAATATACGAAATCACTCTGATACCTCGGCAACAATCCTGTAAAAAAAATGATACAGTGGTAAATTGTTTAAATAGGTACAGAAGAAGAATCTTCTGATCGTCATAGTAGTGAGGACGATACGGAAGTATCTAGTGAAGTGTGGACAATAACATCCGAACAAAGAGATTACTACACGGATCAATTTAAAAAATTACAGGAGAACACAAATGCGTTACTGGCCGGGCCACTAGCACGAACATTTTTTGAGCGGTCACAACTGCCAGTCCATGAATTACGAAAAATTTGGCAGTTAGCTGATGTCACTCGAGATGGAGCACTTTCGTTGCAGGAATTTAATACTGCAATGCATTTGGTGAGTGAAACCCACCTAGATTAGGTATTAATGAAGAAAAAATTAGCAAGTAGAGAGTTTGACTGTCCGATCATCACTGATGAGTTGTGGACCGACGAAACGGCCGTCTGGTGAGACTATAGTGGCTGACAGACAAACTCTCGAAATCAAGTCTTGTTTTGTTAAACAATCCTACGTTTTTAATGAACCACATGCCTACTCAATAGAGGATTGTCAGATTGCAAAGTTTTGACGATCAATGGTGTCATTTTTGGGCCTTAAAACGAGAGATAATACTAGGATGGAATTTTATACATTTGTTCGTTAATGAAACTGTTGTAGGTCGTGCTTAGAAAACACAACATTCCAATACCGGACATTTTACCTGCTAGTCTAGTACCAAGAAAAGAATCTCCTCCAGTTGTTAGTCCTCAAAAGGAACCAATTCTCTCACCTCAAGCAAAGGAGACCGCAAAGCAATGGACAAAGTTTGTGGATAGTCCCACCAGTTCAGTATCATCTCCAGGTCCAAAACCCGTCAATTTTGATTTTCAAATTGACAGAAATGATCCTGACATACGTCAACCTGTTGCTAGACGTTTGACACCTGAGGTAGCAGCGACTAATGCTGTTAGTCAACATGAATGTGATGTGACGGATTCTATTGATTTGCATAGTCCGAAAAAGTTTGGAGATGTTAATACGTTGCAAGTTAATCAGGTTGGTTTAGTAGGGTATTAGTAAATTTTGGTTTTCTCAATGGGCAAAAAGGATTCAACAAAAAAAGTGAACTTTTAATATTTATTATTGAACCGGTTTTGTATCAATATTATAGGGCGAACTAGTCACAACCTTCAATTAAAAGATCGCAACGTTTCGTGATTTTATTATCACTTTTTCAAGCTAAAACAGTTTCGAAAAAATGTATCAAACATCATCAGAACATGACTAGCATTTGGTTAAACGTATACAATTTGTTAACAGATAGTTTCATTAGTGAATCTATATATTGACAAGTTTCTTCTATAAAACAACTAACTACCTGTTAACAAATTGTATAAATTTAAGTAAATGCTAGTCATGTTCTGATGATGTTTGATACATTTTTTCGAAACTGTTTTAGCTTGAAAAAGTGATAATAAAATCAAGGGTAGTCTTTCATGCAATTTTTCTATCTTTAAAACGCACTTCTTTTAGCTTTAATGTACAAATTTTAATAGGTTATTCAGAATATGCAAAACCTCTCTGTGAATTCGTCACAACAATCAAACAGTGCGATTCAACGCCCTCAACCGAAAAAGATCGGTAATCCGGCTCCAGGTGCAATTCCACCTCCACCAACAACTCAGCCTACCGTTGATGATTTGGGACCAGTCAGTCTGCCAGCATTTCCACCGCCCAAAAAAGAAAAACCGCCCCCACCTCCGCCCAGACCATTTAAGACGCACATCCGAAGTTCCTCATTGGATCTAAACAAGTATGTTCATGACATTTTACGTGAAAACTAAATGCGTTATATTATTTTTTTTAGGTTAACGAAACTGGGGGCTCCGCCCGTAGTACCACCTAGAGTAAGTCCAAATAGCCAAACAAATAAAAGACTAATGAATCAAAAATCGGAAGGAGATACTGCTCATTGTATGGAAAGTAGTACTCCTTTTGCTAATTTTGATAATCACTTTGATAAATATGGGCAAGTTGATGATGAAGGTATATTCCCTGGGGAATTGTATGAGGCAGAAAGGAAACAGCTGTTTACACAAATGTTTGATAGAGAATCTCCGGAAGAAGGACCTAGAAAACATGGAGCTTTTGAAGTTTATCGGTAAGGAGACAAATGTACAACTCCTTAGTTTGCTTACACTGTGATCATGTTATGTTTCTTTCATAAAGTCAGAGGAGGCAAATTTGGTAACAATTTTTGCTATGCTTTTCCGACTTGTGAGCAAAAAATGATTTTTTCAGGTCTTTTTTCACGAATATTTGCATCCAATTGATCCAGAAGGGTACGGTAGGATTCAGAATAAATTGTTTTACCTTTTCGAAGAAAGACTTTCTTCTAGCACCGGAAATGTCAAACAGTGTTGCCATAACCTGCCTTTATCTTCTTCGCAGCGTTGCTAGCTGAAGTTTCATCAGCAGATGAAATAAAACGACGCTTGAAATTAATTTTATCTTTGTTGAAACGATACAAACAAGTTTGAGAAATAAAACTCTTATGGCCCCTCATCATAGTTAGAGTTTTTTGTATTTTTAGGTGTATCGCTCAATGCAACTCAACATGTATGAAGAATTTTCTCGATTTGTTGAAATTTATATACAGGGACAAGGTGTATTTATTGTAAGGGGTAATTTTGTGATGAGGAATAAAAGTGGGTCTTTTCTTTGGTATATATTATATATACAAATGAAAGAAACGTTTTCAACTAAGTTGAGAGCATACAGTATACAATTATATACAGGAAAATAAAAAACTATCATGTAAAAATTAAAAAAATAGGGATTTGAACCCACATCTCCCGATTGCCGGTCAAGTATTTTGCCAAATAGCCTACCGTGACTAGACCTGAAATTCAGTTTTTTAATGATGACTTTTGAACCGTCTCGTATAAATTAATGCAATTTTAGTGTAATATACGTCAGATAGGGACTCGTTGAGTAACCCTATTCAAAACAGTGGCATTTCATTAAGGCCGCAGGGGCGTACTGACGTAGGGATTGTTAACACCTTTTTATTTTAAGGCGTTGTGCTACTGTGATTTTGAACCAGTTTTTAAATAGCTTCAATATTTTGCTCTAAAAATTGTACTCTTGTTCGATATCGATAAAATAAACCGGTTTTGAGATAAAGTACTTTTTATTTAAAATGTATGAAGTGTGGTATTTTATAAATTAATTTTGTATATCGGTTCAACATGGCCCCCTTCTTCTAATCTTATGCATTCCCTATCTCTATCTGATGTAAATTATACTAAAATTGCTTTAATTTATACGAGGCGGTTCAAAAGTTATCAGTAAAAAATTTGCAGTTCAGGTCTAGTTTTTAAGGACTCATAACTTTGAAGCAAAGGCCGATTCGGCAAAACTTTATATGAACTTATAACCTTCTTTTTTCACAACGTACCGCAATCCGAGAGCCCACATATTCTGGGACACCCTGTATATATTATACACTGTGTCCAAGACAAGAATGGGATAGCATTGGATTCGTGGAAACGGTAGGAGTTACAATGTCGTTAAATTAGAGAAAAGTTGTACAATTTAAACACCTTTTTAATGGTGTTTTCAAAATTAAACTGTTTTCGAGAATTTTTGAAAAAAACATTTTTTGCGATTTTCGTTTTTATTTATTATTTTTACAAGTATAAAAAAATGAAAAGCACTTCCTCATTGTTAGTATTTGAGGACAATAAGAGAGCTTTTACAAATTTTCACTACGACGTTTCGTTTTTTTAAAAATCATCATCCACTTGTTTTTTTCAATACGGCCCTGGATTATTTATTATTATTTGACAATTTATTTTTGTCTCAGTACAACAACATTTTATTCTGTACGCGTTTTATTAAGTTTAGTTTAAATTGTTGTGCCTTTTGAAGTTATTAAAAAACCGCCTTTCTCAGATGAATGTTTTACGCAAAACAAGTGCCAAACTATGGCGATTTTTCTTGAATAATTTTAAATAAAAGCTAAAAACACTGAAAACTTGTTGAAATCATTACGGGTATCGCCTATTTTTGAATTGAAAATGCTTTAAATTTAGGAATAAAAAATCTAGGACCATATTGAGAAAAACCAAGTTGATGATGGTTCGTCAAAAACGAAACGTCGTAATCAAAATTTGTAAACGCTATCTTATCCTCCTCAAAAAGTACCAATTACAAAGTGCATGGGGTCGTGAAATTTACGCAGGATAATGATATTATGAAGGGATATTTGCATGCCAAACGACATGCGCCTCAACGGTCATTAAGGATAATTTCTTAGGTCTTGATTAGGTCCTGTATGATAGCGTCCTATACCAAACCAAGGCTCCAAAAAATTGAAATCTGCTTCCCTAATAATGGGGTCGTGAAATTTACCCAGGACAATGATATTATGAAGGGCTATTTGCATGCCAAACGACATGCGCCTCAAAGATCAATAAGGATAGTTTCTTCGGTCTTGATTAGGTCCTGTATGATAGCGTCCTATACCAAACCAAGGCTCCAAAAAATTGAAATCTGTTTTCCTAATAATGGGGTCGTGAAATTTACGCAGGATAATGATATTATGAAGGGATATTTTCATGCCAAACGACATGCGCCTTAACGGTCAATAAGGATAGTTTCTTAGGTCTTGATTAGGTTCTGTATCATAGCGTCCTATACCAAACCAAGGCCCCAAAAAATTGAAATCTGGTTCCCTAATAATGGGGTCGTGAAATTTACGCAGGATAATGATATTATGAAGGGATATTTGCATGCCAAACGACATGCGCCTCAACGGTCATTAAGGATAGTTTCTTAGGTCTTGATTAGGTCCTGTATGATAGCGTCCTATACCAAACCAAGGCACCAAAAAATTGAAATCTGTTTTCCTAATAATGGGGTCGTGAAATTTACGCAGGATAATGATATTATGAAGGGATATTTGCATGCCAAACGACATGCGCCTTAACGGTCAATAAGGATAGTTTCTTAGGTCTTGATTAGGTTCTGTATCATAGCGTCCTATACCAAACCAAGGCCCCAAAAAATTGAAATCTGGTTCCCTAATAATGGGGTCGTGAAATTTACGCAGGATAATGATATTATGAAGGGATATTTGCATGCCAAACGACATGCGCCTCAACGGTCATTAAGGATAGTTTCTTAGGTCTTGATTAGGTCCTGTATGATAGCGTCCTATACCAAACCAAGGCACCAAAAAATTGAAATCTGTTTTCCTAATAATGGGGTCGTGAAATTTACGCAGGATAATGATATTATGAAGGGATATTTGCATGCCAAACGACATGCGCCTCAACGGTCATTAAGGATAGTCTCTTAGGTCTTGATTAGGTCCTGTATGATAGCGTCCTATACCAAACCAAGGCTCCAAAAAATTGAAATCTGCTTCCCTAATAATGGGGTCGTGAAATTTACGCAGGATAATGATATTATGAAGGGATATTTGCATGCCAAACGACATGCGCCTTAACGGTCAATAAGGATAGTTTCTTAGGTCTTGATTAGGTTCTGTATCATAGCGTCCTATACCAAACCAAGGCCCCAAAAAATTGAAATCTGGTTCCCTAATAATGGGGTCGTGAAATTTACGCAGGATAATGATATTATGAAGGGATATTTGCATGCCAAACGACATGCGCCTCAACGGTCATTAAGGATAGTTTCTTAGGTCTTGATTAGGTCCTGTATGATAGCGTCCTATACCAAACCAAGGCACCAAAAAATTGAAATCTGTTTTCCTAATAATGGGGTCGTGAAATTTACGCAGGATAATGATATTATGAAGGGATATTTGCATGCCAAACGACATGCGCCTCAACGGTCATTAAGGATAGTCTCTTAGGTCTTGATTAGGTCCTGTATGATAGCGTCCTATACCAAACCAAGGCTCCAAAAAATTGAAATCTGCTTCCCTAATAATGGGGTCGTGAAATTTACCCAGGACAATGATATTATGAAGGGCTATTTGCATTCCAAACGACATGCGCCTCAAAGATCAATAAGGATAGTTTCTTCGGTCTTGATTAGGTCCTGTATCATAGCGTCCTATACCAAACCAAGGCCCCCAAAAATTGAAATCTGGTTACCTAATAATGGGGTCGTGAAAGTTACGCAGGACAATGATATTATGAAGGGTTATTTGCATGTCAAACGACATGCGCCTCAACGGTCATTAAGGATAGTTTCTTAGGTCTTGATTAGGTCCTGTATGATAGCGTCCTATACCAAACCAAGGCACCAAAAAATTGAAATCTGTTTTCCTAATAATGGGGTCGTGAAATTTACGCAGGATAATGATATTATGAAGGGATATTTGCATGCCAAACGACATGCGCCTTAACGGTCAATAAGGATAGTTTCTTAGGTCTTGATTAGGTTCTGTATCATAGCGTCCTATACCAAACCAAGGCCCCAAAAAATTGAAATCTGGTTCCCTAATAATGGGGTCGTAAAGTTTACGGAGGACATTTTTATATCTTTAAAAATAATGTCAGAAATAAATAAAAACTAAAATCGCAAAAAATCGTTTTTTCAAAAATTCTCGGAAAGAACTAAAGTTAGTTTACTTTAGAAAACACCATTTAAAAGGTGTTTAAATTGTACAACTTTTCTATAATTTAACCGACATTTTAACTCCTCCTGCTATCCCATTCTTATCTTCGACACAGTGTATACGGTGTTCCATTTGAAATAAACAAGTTCACCCCTATTTCCGCTATAACCGGAAGCGTCAATAACTTATAACTATTTTACCTGATATGCCCCCGTCGACATAGTTACAATGCCAAATTTTCAAAATTCTCCTATGCATAGTTTTCTATATACAAATCGAGTTGCTTTCCGGTGGGGCTTTTATTTTCGTTAAAATAATGATACGCCTATGCCTCCTAACTGATAGATGTATGCCGCTGAATTTTTTTTTGCGATTTCAATTGAGATTCTAACGACTTACACGTAGAATTGTAGAATTATCAATAAATCAAATTTGTGTAGAGACCATCGGGACACTCTTATTGAAATACCCTATATTTTAATTTTTTGAATTAGACTTGAGGATGTGCAGAAAAAACAGCCAAAGTTAAAACTTGTTTATTGTTTACAACATTGCGAAAATCAATAAATAAATCATTGTTTTCAGTAAACCTAGTAAAGCAGCATGTGGTGATAGTCCTTTGGATGCTGTTGAAGAAGAGAAATGGGAGGAGTTTGAAAGACTGCAAATAGAAAATGCGGCACTGCTAAGAACGTGTCAGGAACTTAGCCAAGTGTTGGCCGATTTAAAAGAGGAAAAAATGAAGCTCAAAGTACGGTTAGAACAGATGGAAAGTGATGAAACATGTGGATAGTGTCTCCTAAGATTACATTTTTACCTAATAATGCATATATAGTATATTTTTAAATTTTATCAAATATCTTTTTATTAATATTAATTGTACAGTTAATAATTCCCTTCTACTGCTTTCAGGTATTTTACTTTCTATTGCAATGGTTTTTTTTTATTACAGATTTATAGGGGGTGTTTGCACAGTAAACTGACCGGAGGTTCTAGGGATGATTTTATGACGATTCGTCTTGTTCAAAGAGCTTTTCTAAAATGTCCGTTTGACATTTTTTTATTATTCAAATTGCAGGTTATGTACCCAGTATTCCATTAAGGGTGGACAAGTAGCATATCTCAGGAAGTAATAGTCGTAGGACAATGGGGAAAAAATTCTTTTAGAGAAATCCACCATGGGAAATCGCTGGAAATTGTTTTTTAGTTCCTACCTATACCGCTAGGGGGCGTAGTAGATACAGTAATACGAAAAATGCATTTTTATTGAAAATTTCGCAATATAAGTTAAAGAAACAATCCTACCACAGTAATGCTACTGAGATTCGGTATCGTTTTGGTGTATCACTTTTTATTGTGCGGCTTGAAATAAAGGCAGCAGGGAAGGACGAAAATTTACCTATGAAAATGTCTATAACCTTGGTTTGGCGTAACCAAATTTATCAATCTAATTTTTGTTTAAGAACTGAAGCCTTGCTGATGAAGAAGAAAAATATTTCAAATCATAATTGCTTTTTGGGGCTCCGCTAGATGACGCTATTTGCAACGCCTAAGTTTTTTTGATTTTTCTTTAAAAACTTTAATAGAATGATATAAATATTTTATCAAGAATGAAAAGTAAATTGAATTTGCAACAAAAAAGTCGAAAACCGCACATCAAAATCTTTATTCGTTTCAGAGTTATGGCCAAAATTCGAATAAATAATAAATAGCGAATCATTTTAAAAATTTAGCTGATAAACGACCATGACCTGCAGTTTAAAATATTTTTGATTATGCGATGTTGCCACTTCTACTTGGGAAGTATTAAGAAAAGTTGTTCATAATTACCATGATCAGGAATTCGAAAATTGAAAAATATACAGGTTGTTCTATTTCAAATAGCGATGTTAGAGTAGAAGCGGCAACACCGCATAGCAAAATTATTTTTAAACCGTAAATCATGGTCGTTTATCACAGTTGCCAAATCTTCAAACTGAAATTAACCGTTATTTAGTTCTTCATAAACGTTTTACTTTTTCAAGAAAAAAGAAGTATGCCTTTTTAATGTAGAAAACTTTATTTTATCATATTTTTGACACAAATGGAATAAAAGTCACAAGAAAAAAAGTTAGGTTATAATTAAGGCAAGGGTCCCCCCGTTTACCCGCCTATGGTCATCCTTTTTTATTCAGTTTCATGTCAGTTTTAATTCATCTTTACTCGTTTTAAAAATATTTCAAAAAAATCGTCAAGTAGTCATCTTTAACCTTTCTAAATAAGGACTTTTCGAAAAATGACAATTTAGGTATTTCGCATGATTAGAAGTCCCCAATTCGCTCACAAATTTTGACCACCTGTTTTACAATCAAATCTTAATCAAATTTAATAAACGGCTAAACAAAGATTAATATAAGAAATGTTTTACTTAAATAACTATTAATATTAATTTATATAAAACGCTGAAGATGTGCTAAATCTAGAAACGAAACGTTCGACGAAAACAATATCAAATAGTAATGTTCAGCAACCTCCTCTGGAGAGCATGTTTGATCAAGACGATTTATGTCGAATCTTCCATTAAATCATCTGCAGCTGACCTTTAGGTTTGGTCACCCTGTATATTTAGCATGTCAGTATTGTAATTATTTCAAATCCGAGACTGATTTCTCTGTATTGAAATGTTTTATGTATTCTGTTCATTATAATAAACTAATATACTGATTCCATTGTTAGGGTACGTCCAAGATGCACGATTCAGACCTCTCCGTGCCAACTGTCTGACACCGACCGGCAGTTGATGTGGCTAGGGATGCTAAAAAAATAAAAAGTATCGATACCGATACTTTTTGCCAAGTATCGATTCCTACCGATACTTGTCTAAAAAAAAAACTGAAGAAAATAATTCAGAAATGGTGGTGGCAGTATAATGTACAATAATTATTTTCGATACCGATACTGCTACGAAAGTATCGATACCAACTTGGTATCGTTCTAAAAGTATCGATACCAAAAATACTCGATTCTGCAGCAAAAGTATCGATACTTTGAGAGTATCGATACTTTTTTAGCATCCCTAGATGTGGCGATTAAGAAAGCAGGTTGTCGGCGCAGAAAGAGCTGTCATCAAACAGATCCGTGTAGGTCAGAAGTTACAAGAGAACAGGCTGCAGCTTTATTGCAGATTAGTGACAAAGTTAAAAGCAATGACAAGTGAAGTATCTCAAATTTATATCTATTTAGGAGGAGTAAAAACAACTTTTTTTGCAATTACTTGCCGATAATAGCCGATTTTTTGAATACACTGCATTTATCCCATGTCAGAGGAGCAAGTAGAACTTTTAAAAACACTCAACTGTCCGAAAGGTCTGAAATCTGAAACCATAATGAAAAAAAAAATCATTCCGGTAACAATCTGAGTCAGACTGCCACTGCGCAGTCAGTCTGCGCGCAAGTACATTATGGCCAGTCCCGCTGAGCAACAAAGCATTTTACTCACGTCGACTTGGCTTCGACTGTCAAACTCAGTAAACCAGCGTGTATCTTGGACATACTTTTAGAAAGAAGTACACATATCTAAACATATAATTGTATGTATTTGAGTTCTATGAATTAAATAGATCTGTGCATCTTTAAAAGATGAGGATTGGATACGTGAAAATATTTTTAATAATGCTGATAGATGTTGCCGTTTTCTGTTCTTGCTTCGTTAAAAACGTCTTGATTCTCTTTCGATCCACTTGATTTTCAGCGGCCATTTCTACCGTGATCGAGAACCTTGCAGGACCAACGATGCCGGAATTACTATAGAGCAGCAAGTTGGCAAAGGCTTCCATTATCTCAATCAGTCCATACTAACAGCATTGAGTGGCGTTCTTATTGAGCATGATTTTCCTAAATTGGTTCCTCCTCGGATAGTCCGTAGCAACCGTCTCGTACCTCTTTGATGTCTGAGGCCTCGGTTTGCTCGCTTAATGCTTATGACCTAAACTGCTGAAAAAACTTGGCTCTGCCTTTCCCACGAGTGTCTTTTCTGGAGGTTTTTTTATTTTAACGTTTAAGGCGTTTGGGCTCTTTGCTCTCCATCATCCTCCCAGGGTGCTTACTCGTCTCCAGAATATTTTCACGCGCGTACAACTTGGTCTGGCTAAATAATTATTTAATTAAAACAAAGAACGCCTCAAAGGAATTGTTTAAGGCAACATTTGAGCGATGCAGGTTCATTGCATTGTTTACAATACTTGAGTTTTATTTGTATCAGATTTTAATTCATAAAAGTCTTGTAAATGCAGATTGTTTAGTCTATTAATTACGTTAAGTATTAATATAATGATGTAGATCTACAATCAAAATAAAACGCTTGTTATAAATAAATTATATTTTTGTTGAGAGTCTATTCCATTAAAAAAAATAAATAAAAGTAATTAATAAATAAATGTATATTAGAAAATTATATTTTTTGTCAAGATTTAATCTGTACAACTAATAATAAATTAAATAAATCGTCAAAGAAAATTGTATGTGTTTTTGTTGCGCTTATTATTGTTGTTCTGTATATGTTTTCAAATCTCAATTAGGTAAAAATTTTTTGTTTTTCTTTCTAAGGTATTTTCTATATACTAGTTTAAATCATCAAATCTTAATAATGATCTAAATTCAATGCACTGCTAATTTCATATTTTTCTTCATTAAATAATGTAATAAATTTGCGCGTCTATGATGGCCTTTAGGATGAACTTTAGAAGAGTCGCTATTGGTCAACGATTCTATTGATGACTTATTGTTAATAAATTTTTCTCTCATGCATCGCCGTTAGAAATTGTTCTTAACGTAAAAACAAAATATAGTTATTCATATCAGCAACATAATTTTCATAATTCAATTTAATTTCTCCGTAATTTGGAAGTGTTCGTGTATGTACTGTAGGTATGTTATTTATGTGTAAAATTGGATAGACTTTTCAAGAGAAGAGAAGATCACGGCACCATATAAGAAGTGAAGTTACTTAAATCTTTGATAGACAAAATAGTTGAGTCCTAAGGCCTCGTTCTCTTTTATTTATTATATCCTCATTTCTTGAATCAATTTAAAATCTGTCTACAATCCATTTTCTCTAGCTATCCGCAATTACATTACAGTTTTCGTTTGAATTAAAATGAACTGGAGATCTCCATATGGCAGGGGTTCCCAAAGATGAGCCTCAGGGCCCTGGGGCGCCTTGAACAGTAAATAGAGGCTCCACGAAACATTCCTGTTTTCTCTTTACGGAATGTAAATTCAAATCGATCAATGTCTGACAGGATTGCAAGCCCTTATTCCTTATTAAAACCAGCCCCAGCCAGAACTCTAACCACTCGTTTCTGAAGCAGAAAAACCTCCTTGGACCTAGAAGAATTTCCCCATAAAATCACGGCATAACTCAAATGTGAGTGAAAGACCGAGAAGTACACCGACATCAGAGTCCCACCACTCAACAATGGCTTAAGTTTTCTTATCACATAAATACTTGTGGATAGTCTTCAGATAAGCTCGGCAATATGGCTACTCCAAGACAATGAGTCATCAAGGGTTACACCAAGCAGCCTTACCGATTTCCCCCTGCAGACCAAATTATTGCTGGAGAAAACCATATGTTGGGTTTTATTCACATTCAACTTCAGAGAGTTGCCGGCAAACCAGGAGTCAGCCAGAACCCCGCTCCCGGGACTTTCAATTCCAAATACCCGACATCCTCAGCGCTATCCAAAACAGTCACATCGTCAGCATACAATGTACACTTTTTGGGAGACAAATGAAAGTATAGATCGTTAATATACAAGATAAAAAGCGTGGGACCAAGGATTGAGCCCTGTGGAACCCCACTAAGTACCTCACGCACATCTGACACGTTCGTACCCATGAAAACAAACTGCCCCCTGTCCATCAGGTAGGATGAGAATACTTGCCATGTGATTCCCCTAATGCCATATCTGTGCAGCTTCGCCAGCAACAGTTCATGGGATACAGAGTCAAAAGCCCTACTTAAACCCTCCGAAACCGATGGAATTTTCTGTAACAAGGTGCACTGTAATTCGCTATCAACAGAGAGGGACTCAGCAATTTCACCAACTATATCCAGGAAAATATTATTAAATTCTTGAGAAGATATTTCACTCATGTTTTGAATTGTTGTCTTATTACGTTCGGAATTTATTAGTTTCCACACGTCTTTGCCTTTATTACTTGATTCTTTTGTACTTAACCTATAAAAAAACACCCTTTAATAGTTTAATTGATTTTAAGAAATAAAACATCACTATTAACTTTTGTATTTTATCTGTATTTTAAAATTAAAAAATATACATTGAAATATTTGTTTATTAATAAAAGAACATATAAAATAACAATTATATGCCATATAATGACTAGAAAACGATAATTCTATAATTTAATAGGTACTTATTCAGTGGCGACACCAGGTTTTATATAAAAGGGAACTGGGGGAAAATTTTTGTCTATTTCATCATCTCTAACTTTATCTTGGAAAATTATATTATATTTATGTCAAATATCTGTATTTATTTAATTATTGATATTTTTCAGAAAGTAAATCGTTATATTTTTCAGTCGTTGGTACCGCCACTGTTCTACAAGTTTCCAGGTCAAAGTTGACCTGCCATTATAGCCTTAAACATAAATAAAAATTGTTACCAATGTAGTATGTTAATTTAAAACAGCTCGATCAAGATCTAACCTTATGGATAATAAAAATTATACTTGACGCTGTTTGACCAGTCCCCAAATTCAAAGGGACGTGTTACCTCTAGGGTAGAGGTAATCTACAGAACTTACAATAGGTAGTACCTTTTTAATCTATGGGATTTTGTCTTTTGCTAAACTTTAACAGATGACTCTATAGGACTAAAACAAATTAACTGTTAACCAATTGGTATGTGTTTTAGTCCTATAGAGGCATTTGTTAAAGTGTATAGTATTTGTATAAGTACTCAAAAAAAATGTTCATGATTAAAGAATAAGTGCATAATTAGCCATCTTTTACACCTTAACATTTGGAGACTAATCAAATAGCCTTAACTAAGTTTTGCTAGTAGTTACCTATTGACTTTAACAATTTAATATTTTTTTTCATTGATTTCTACATTTTCTAGCACAAAAAATATCTTGAGTATAATATTTATATATTGCACATTCAAATTCTATTTATATTCATTAAATCTTATTATACATCAACTACCTATAATAAACTTTTCCTTAAGGTGTATTGTACCGTGTGTATTGAAATTTCGAAATGTCCCTTCGGAAAAGACTGCGGCAAATGTTTAGGTATAAAAATGTACTTAGTGGTGTTGTAATAAGCTCCATCATGGGAGTTAACTAAACCCAAACACCTTCAACTGCATGTTGTTCTCTTACTTCACTGCACCAGCATTTTTATTGGTCTTGTACATGGGCTCGACCTGAGACAAGGAATTTCCTTGTCTCAGGGCTGGTTTAGTATCTTTCTACGGTAAATAGAGTATATAAAACCTAGAATTCCTTTATATATTCAAGAGCACATCCGGTGTACCGAAACTTTCGGTGGGAACATTTACATTTTTATACTCTACACAACAAGGTTCTAGGTCGATTTTGTGTATCAATTTCTAGACTTGAGTCCTAGCGATATAGGTAAGAATGTCAAAAATGACCTATAAAGACGTCTTTTACAGTAAATTAACTTTAGTGGGCCTTTCATGAAGTTTTTATTATTTTTATACAGGATGACCAGAAAAGAAGAATAACAATAAATTACACAGAGGATAGAGGGTCTAATTTTTATAATTTCATAGTGTTTAGTATTAAAAATGGAGGAATTTTATACGGTGAGGACGAAAAGTAGCAAAAATATATATTCAGTCATTGAGATGGACAGGAAAAAGATAGAGACTTCCGGTTTTCACTGTTTTCTTTATTTTGATATGCTCTTTCTATCTAGTGAGGAAAAACTGTTTTATCTGTAGTTTTAGAAGAAAAAGTCATTCTTTATAAAAACGTCTGCTTGTATCAAAACTACAAATTCAAATACCAAATTTACGATTACTATACAGGGTATATCAAAAATAACATTTTTAATGATTTTGATTTCCTTGTTTTTTTTTAATTTTATTATTTTAATAGTAGCTATGAAATTAACCACTTTGAGAAAAAAGTTTATTAGTGTTTTTTGCACAATTGGTGTAATAAATCACGATTTTCACAATATTTTCATAAAATTCAAAAAAAAAAGACAAAAAAATCAAAATCATTAAAAATGTTATTTTTGATATACCCTGTATAGTAATCGTAAATTTGGTATTTGAAATGGTAGTTTCCACACAAGCAGACGTTTTTATAAAGAATGACTTTTTCTTCTAAACCTAAAAATAAAAAAGTTTTTCCTGTTCCAAACTCTATCCGTGGACACATTGTAAGTATATTTTTACGTAAACAGTGTTTTTCAATTTAGAGTTAGGTTTACGCCCTCTAGCGGACATTTTACGAAACTAAAACTATTTTCCAGCGATTTCCCTTGTCCGCTTTTACTAAAACAAAAAAAATCCTAAAACCGTACCATTAAATAGTTTTCGAGATAGAGCCGGCGTCCTTTCTTATCTGTACACCCGGTATATTAAAGAGGTAATTCATATGATTTTTTTTTACTAGGTACAATAACAATGTTAAATTAATCAGCAAAATAAACATGTCTAACTCACAAAATCTTTATAAAGATTGTCCGTGAGCTTAACATATCTACCAGGCCGCAGTACCAGCACATCTCGCTTCTAATACACCGTAATAAAAAACATAACAAATTCACCACATACTACACAACGAAAAAGGATAAGACTGAATGACTTGAGTATATAAAGAAAAAAATTCCCAATATGATTCACAGAATCAAAGAAAACCGATAAGAGTCTGAAACTCTTCTGGAGTCTTGCCACGCATGTATTTCTTTACAGATGCCTTAAAACTCTTCAAAGCGGGCTTGGATCTGACTTCCGGAGGTAAGACATTGTAAAACCGTGAGGCCAAATACATAATATAGTGTTTCTGACCTGTTGATTTAGACGAGAAAGGAGTTCTGTATGAATCCTGTCTAGTTCGTGTATGATAGTCATGCTGAATTGGCTCCAGTAAATGTTTGGTTCTGTGTTGGTGAAGGATAGCGGAAAGGAAAAAAAGCTTCCTAATATCAAACACTCCTGCTGCAGTGGATTTCACATGTAGGGCCACCTGAAGTCCTAAGTTTAAGCAACTCCTGTGGAAAATGTGGCGGACCTAAAGAATCGGATTATTGCTGGGTGTAATTCGATTAGAAACGAACCTGATATGTTTGAGAGAGTTCGGTAGGCAATGAGGAGAAGATTGGATTCATGTATCCGAGCTAGATGTGATCTTTTTTAA
Organism: Apoderus coryli; assembly: GCA_911728435.2. NCBI lineage: Eukaryota > Metazoa > Arthropoda > Insecta > Coleoptera > Attelabidae > Apoderus > Apoderus coryli. The sequence goes on along the minus strand of OU452215.1, from coordinate 9,833,569 downwards.
CAGTTTTATAATTTTTTTGTATTAGGCATAAATGTTAATTTTACTTATTTATTTTTATCTTGCTTCGAAATGTTTATGTTATTTTTAGTCGAATAATTCGCAAATATTATAGTATAGTATGTTGAAAAATGTTCTAAATTTTTATTTCCTAAACGAAGCAACATATGAAAAAATTACAAGAGATAACAAAGTTGTAATTATAGTTGCTTTATCTCAAGACAATATCGAAATTTAATTAATTGTGCCAAAAATATTAAACGATCCTGCAGGTAGTTACGTCCGTATAATAAGGACTCACTCTGTATAATAATAGTTTAACTTTAAACAGAAGTAGATTAGTCTCTGTTTGCAATTCATCTGTGTAACGGATGTCATTTTTATTTGTAAAATATTGAACCCTCGGCCCAAAATAAAATAAAATAAAAAATACTGCGTTCACGAATAAAAAAAAAACTAATATTAATTTTCAAAATATTTACCGTAGTCTTTCCTGGAAGAACATCCTATATGTATTCAAATAAGAGTAAAAATACTAGTAAAATAAAATAAGATCCCAAATTAAAAATATTTGAACAGTTTCTCTTTGGTTATTTATTATAGAATTCCACTTTTGTAATCACTTAGTTTAGGTCCATTCCAAGAACAAACTCACTTCCATAATTATTATAATAGGTACTCGATAATGTACCTCTATACTTATTGCGCACCACTATATACTACCTATACACTTTAAACACTTTCTTGACTAGAACCTTTACACTCAACTCCGGGATTATATCTTAAATCTGAACCTTGAAAAGCCATAACTAAATATTTCCTTATTTTCTCTGATGACAGGGCTTCCTCACTCTTTTCCATATAATGCAAAAACTCGTCGCAAGCTTTTTTCTGCGGCACATCATAACATGTTTCATCATTATTTCTACTATCATCATTATTATCCCTTGTTGCTGTCTCACTATTATTCTCAGTGAATAACGATGCGTTATCTTTAACTGGTTTCATATTTACTTAATTAAAACTGTAACTTTTGTCGTTTTCTAATGCTAAATAGGCTTGTTATCGGTGATACACCAACGCAGAAACTAAATTATCATGGTATCACAACGTACAGCAACTCATGAGCCTTCTGGCAAACATCTGTTTTTCACATGAGAGTAACTAACTAAGTGAAATTAAAAATAATAAAAGCAATATGGGTGTATAAATGAAATAGGTCTGTGTGAGTAGTTATTTTTAGTGTTACACTGTCTGCTTTTGTGGACAAATGGTCAATACATATTTTTTTATTTATTATTATTATTATTGTACCGAGTGAGAGAGAGAAAAAGAGAGGGTGTTTGGTGGTTGATTTATGCCAGGGGGAGAATATAACGAGGGTGTATAACGGTTAAATGTACCTAGGTACATTATACGGGGTATTTGGAAGCTAATCTGATAAAAACAACAGGATGGTTTCGTAACGATTCCCGAGAGAAACTTATTGCTGTGATCCAATTAGAATTAACTGTTTTTTAAAGCTACAGTTACCACATGATATTATGCCGATCATGTAGTTCCATGATTTGTCATCTGTTGAAATATTATAAACGTCATTTGTATTTTTTTGTGCATTTGTCGTCAAATTGTGGGGCATCCAACGAGAGCAAGCTATGAGCAGAGCTAAGAGAAACAGAGATGTAAGAGTTAAAATTTCATTGACTATAAACGCCTGCCTGCAATTTTCCCTATACTTGAGACCAGTGGCGGCTCGTGAGGTCTGAAAGAGATGGGGTACAACAAGGTGGAAATAAGGCAATAACACTCAAAAATTTTCAAAATAAAGAATTAAAATAATACGTTTTTTTTTAAGTCGTTAGAGTAGCTAGATAATAACATTTTGCTAAACTCACCATGACCATTAAAACTGTTTGTAAGTGAAGTCCATCCTCCTAGATGTCAGTCAAATATTGCACTGAATTTATCTTTACTATTGTAATTGTTCAAAATCAAAACATTTATTTTATAATACTCAAAAAGCACACGCGAAAACAAAAACAACAACACCACACGACTGATGGGTAGGGCAGCATCCCTGATATGACTTCACAAATGCGTTTAATTTTTATTGTTACTAGCGTAGCGATGCATTGCTGTCTCTGTTTTTCGCACGCGATAGCAAAGAAAACAATAGAGGTACAAAAATGTGTATTTATTTATTTACGGGCAAACGCCCATTTTATACAAAATTACAATAAATATAAATAGTTCTACAATAAAACACTTCAAAAGAATTAGACAATCGAAAAATGTCAAATAAAAATCAATCACAAATAAAATGGATAATAATAATCTACACGATCAATACTTCACTATTATAAAGCAATATGGTACAACACAACGTATCAATTATCAAAGAGGTGCTCCACTGAACCCAAAAAGGTATTTCTCGGGACAAAAAAATCCAGGGTCTCTTCACTGTCATTGGCGAGACGCATTGAGTGCGCCAAAAATGAATTGCAACCATAATTTGTTCTGGAATGTGTCTGGTGAAACATACTCCTCGTACGCGTTGCACGATATGGAACATGAATTCCAATCTTGCCCAAAAGATCAGGACAATTCAACCTTCCATTTATAAGGTCATACAATAAAATCAAATCATGTCTCTGTCGTCGATCACCCAGCGTGTCAATGCCAAGGTAGGACTCTAAGTCGTCATATAATTCAAAACGATTCTCAAAAATATAGTCTATATGCAGTTTGTAGGCTAGGTATCTAAGAAATTTGTGCTGTACCTGCTCAATTTTTACTAGATGCACAGTATAATGTGGAGACCAGACAGCCGACGCATACTCAAGTCACCGTCTGACCAAACTTGTGTAAAGAAGCCTCAGAGAATCGACATGTGTGAACTCCCGTGAGCAACGTTTAATGAAGCCAAGAACCTTCAGAGACCATTGAAGTTATATGTGGAACAAAGGTCAAACCACTATCAAGCATGACTCCAAGATCCTTAACTGTAGTAACCAATTTAAGGGAACTCTAGTTCAGTGAGTAATCTAAAAGAGTGGTCCGTCTTGATCTCGAAAAGGACATAAAACAACACTTATCAACATTCAGACGCATATCATTCCCAACACACCACTCGTGAAGAGGCCCGAGGTCAGACTGCAATCTCTCGCAATCTTCAGTTTTGTTGACTATCGTAAATAGTTTGAGGTCATCAGCGAACAAGAGAAAATCGCTCGAAGTAAAACATCTGGCGATGTCAATAACGAAAATATTAAAAAACAGTCCCTGGGGGACGCCAGATGATACTTTTATCTCAGTAGAAACAAAGCCGTAAACCTGAACGTATTGAATTCTGTTATCAAGGTAGCTACTCATCCATTCGAGCATGCGTCCGCCGATGCCAACCTCAGCCAACTTTATCAATAAGATTTTATGATTTACACGATCGAAGGCTTTGGAGAAATCGGTATACACTGAATGTACTTCCGATCCACTCTCTAGAGCATCAATAATAAAGTTGGTGTATTTTAACAGATTTAGCTCAGCTGACTTTCGTGGCAAAAATCCGTACTGCTGATCAATGATAGTAGTGCCTAGGAGAAGTTGAAGATAATTTATTATAAGTTTCTCGAATACCTTGGGAATAATGCTGATTATACTGATAGGTCTGTAATTCTTAATATTATGCCTGTCTCCAGACTTGTATATAGGGGTAATGAAGCTGAACTTCCAGATCTCAGGAAAACAACCAGTGTTTAACGACATGTTAAAAATAGCATGCAAAGGTCTTGCCAGAACAAAACTGCAATGCTTTAATAATTTCGGAGGTAACCCATCTGGCCCAGGGCCCTTATTCGCGTCCAGAGTAGTAGCTATGAAATTAACCACTTTGAGAAAAAAGTTTATTAGTGTTTTTTGCACAATTGGTGTAATAAATCACGGTTTTGAAAATATTTTCATAAAATTAAAAAAAAAACCAAGAAATCAAAATCATTAAAAATGTTATTTTTTATACACCCTGTATAGTAATCGTAAATTTGGCATTTGAAATTGTAGTTTCGACACAAGCAGACGTTTTTATAAAGAATGACTTTTTCGTCTAAATCGACAAATAAAAAAGTTTTTCCTCTTCCAAACTCTATCCCTGGACACATTGTATAGTAAAAAAATGTGGCAAGACAACTCCATAACCATAGTGCCCGCGAAGCTTTCGTAGAAGACCTGTCAACGTGCCTTCGGGAAAAGAGAAGCGAGAAATAACTATACACATTGGAAGCGAAGATGGATTTAAAAAAAAGGAGGTTTGCTGACCTTTGAGTCGTGCTGGATGGGAGATTACCATGAGGACATGAAATCGGAATACTATTTTGGTGAAATGATAAAATTTCTTCCGGCTCTCTCGATAGTGGTTCTCGATTTCGCATTCACATAGCGCATATAGAAGATACCAACGTCATCTTGGGGAAAACAATAAATTACCGACTGGATAACTATCAACGGTATTGAGTTTGAACCTAATTTGATAAAGGAAGAACTAGTAGCCACAGCAAATTTACACAAAAACGATTTCTGAAATATGCCGTGGAAGATTTAACAGAAAAACATAATGTAACTGTGTTGGGCTTACCGCTATAGGATTTTCAGTGTATATAAATCGATAATACAACAGGCAATTTACCCTGAACCGGTGGTACTACCTGAAAAGTAAGAAATTTGCTTCGAAACTAATGCCAAACTATGGAAGTGGCCGAAATTATTGCTAGGTCACCCTGTAGACCTTAATAATGAGGTTTTATTACTCTATAAAAGACAAACAAAAAACAACTACAGCTGACGAGATCCCATTGGTATATTGAGTCACCTCGTATATTTCAAAATAATCACGAAACAAATTTTTATTGGCCGTTCGCTCCGTTAATCTCTGCTTATTTGGTTAAATTATGCCCAGCTGGGGTATTGATTTTTACATGCGTTGTTCCATCATCGGCACGTATTCAGTATAAGCTTCAGCAACAACAAACTAATGTAGTTTCATAAATTACTTTTATATTGTATAAATAGAGGGGCGTAAAAAGTATTGAAATAAAGAAGTATGTACCGGGTGTCCCACCGGGAAAGGATTGGATCGATTATGGAGAAACTACACTGTGGAACAATCTGAAAATCTTATTTTCGCTTATAGAATGTCCCCTTAAATAATTTTAAGTTAATTTAGGGATACCCTGTATAATTTGACCAAAATGGAAGCTGGTTTTAATGAAGTACAAACAATTTGTGGGACTCCAGGTTAAAAACATACAGGGTGTGTCATATGAAGACGAGGCGTCATCGCGATATACGAGGGGTGGTCGCAAATGCAAATGCCAAAAGGGCATACCGGTTCTGACGTCTTGTTTTTTTTTATACCTAGTGAGTCACGAGGAACTCTACATACTTCTACCATAAGTAGAGGCACGTTAGGGGATTATCAAATGACCATTAAAAAATGTCTCCTTGTTTTGATTATTAATATACAGGGTGAATTATGGATCTTCACAAAACAATGTTTCGTCATATCTTTTCAATGATTAAGTCGATTTATCTCATTTTTTTATAAAAGTGTGTATTGGTGTCTGGCAACTAACTGACATATTCAGAATTGAAAAAATCCAGGCCCGTCTTCGACAAAATTTGTGGGACTGCTTCATATTCAACACTTCACCCTGTATATCATTTTTCAAAAATCTGATATAATTTTTTCAGAGGGTATAAATAGACAGTTAGACCTGGGTATTTGAATTTTTTGTTACACTCACCTCACATTTCCAATTAAAGATTCATTTTAGAGCCAAATTGAAAATTGCCAATAATGAAGTATTTTACTGTACAATAATGTTTAGATATTAAAAAGAAATCTTCAAAATAGACAGTAACGACACACACTGTGCTCCAGTATGGTAAATACCATAATTTGAATTGATTTACAGGGCCGGATTTAAAAATCTGGGATATCTAGTTCATACCAATAATTCACCCTGCATGTAACTTTTTCCACCCGTAATAGATAGAGAACAAATAAAAAATGTTTGTAATAACCTAGTTTTCTTATTTGTTTGAGGAAAACTCATGTGTTTAATTATTTTAATCGGAATGAAATTAACAAGCCAGGGAAATGTTTATTCATAAATTAAGAAATAAAATAAAAAACAATAACCAAACAATAAAACAGTTTTAACAAAGTGGAACAAAGTAAAAAACAATTTAATAAACATTACGATTATAAAACACAACAGCTCATTAACAGAATTATTCACTGTTGCAATATTACCTGAAATGATCCACTCACAATCTGAAAATCTATTACACATTTAAACATTCGTCAAGAAAAGTGTATTAAGGCAGATGGATTTCATTTTAAACATCCTTTATAATCGTAATGTTTATTAAATTGTTTTTTACTTTGTTCCACATTGTTAAAACTTTTTTATTGTTCGGATATTGTTATTTATTTTATGAATAAACATTTCCCGGGCTTGTTCATTTCATTCCGATTATTATAATTAGACACATGAGTTTTCCTCAAACAAATAAGAAAACTAGGTTATTACAAACATTTTTTATCTGTTTTCTGTCTATTACGGATGGAAACAGTTACATTCAGGGTGAATTATTGGGATGAACCAGATATGCCAGATTTTTAAATCCTGCCCTGTAAATCAATTCAAATTATGGTATTTACCATACTGGAGCACAGTGTGTGTCGTTTCTGTCTATTTTGAAGATTTCTTTTTAATAATTAAACATGATTGTACAGTAAGATACTTCATTATTGCCAATTTTCAATTTGACTGTAAAATGAATCTTTAATTGGAAATATGTGTTGAGTGTAACAAAAAATTCAAATACCCAGGTCTAACTGTCCATTTATGCCCTCTGAAAAAATTATATCAGATTTTTGAAAAATCATATACAGGGTGAAGTGCTGAATATGAAGCAGTCCCACAAATTTTCTCGAGACGGACCTGGATTTTTTCAATTCTGAATATGTCAGTTAGTTGCCAGACCCTAATACACACTTTTATAAAAAAATGAGATAAATTGACTTAATCATTGAAAAGATATGACGAAACATTGTTTTGGTGAAGATCCATAATGCACCCTGCTGTATATTAATAATCAAAAAATATATACATTTCCAGACCACAATAGAAATTTTCTGGGACATTATTTTAACACTTTGACTGCCGTGTGTATCTTTGAGTATACACAGTAGCCTAGACCAGATCGCCACGTGTATATTCTGGTATACACATGCGATCATGAATATTGCGCCGTGTGTATGCTAGAGTAGCACGATTTACGTGAATTTCTTATGGGATATTGTTTAGCGAGGCGTGGGGCTATGATAAAATAATTTTAGCGCCGACTTTTGATAAAAGTTAAATATTTTATTGATAATTTTATTACTTAGGCACTATTATATTATTATAAAAAAACGCGTGGCCTTAGCGACCCTCCAGTGAATATGACGTGGCAGTCAAAGTGTTAAGTTTCTCTTATTACCACTGATGACTAGTTTGAAGTTCCGAAACATGTTTGGAGATAACTAAGATTTCTATTAAATTTATTTTGTGGAGATTAGTCTTTTATTTCATCATATAAATAACATTAACGTCTGTTTCTTGTTAAAAAATAACATTAAGATATCTAAAGATTTCCATGGATGTCCTGGGATTTACCATATATCATTATAGTGATGACTGGGGATGTCCAGGAATGTCTGGCTGTGTCCTAGGATATCTTAAAGAAAGAGAATGTCTACAAATTTTCTCCAGCGGTTTACCTCTCGTATTTTGGTGACATTTTTGTCATTTAGTAAGACAATATTTTTTAAATAAGATAAAGTTTTTTTAATTTAGACATCATGTATGTATTTTGTAAGTTTGGGGGAGTCTTAGAATGAAGCCATTGGTTTTTGGTTGACATTACTTTTTTTGAATGAATATTGTATTATTTCAATTTGACCATTTGACCCCCATTTGTAGCTGTGGTTACTTATGTGAAAATAGCACTTGTAGTGGGATAATATGGATTAAAAGAATGCAAACGAATATTCAAATTTTATACAAAACTTTTATATTACAAAATATAAATATTATGACTAGATTTTTGTAATACTCGTAGCATAAGAATTATAATACTTAAGTACGTTATTATATTAAATGACTAGACCATTTTGATTAAGGATTAAGTAATATACAGAACTAAACACTGTCTATCTACCTATTCTAAATATTATTAACTAAGCAATACTGTTTTTTTTTTAAACTAAATCGCAACCTAATTATTAGCCAGTTGAGTAGTAGTATTGGAAAAAAGTAAAATTAATATCTTTAACGCAAAGAATTGTGTGTAAAACATTATAATTAGATATTATAACAATTTGTTGCATATTGTTTTTTACTTTACGTTTTTGTTTATAACGGGTAGGCAAATTTTAGGTTAAGAAGTAAAAAACACTTTTTTTTTTCATCATTTGACAGCCAATTTACTTCCTAACCTCAAATTTGCCCACCCGTTATTAAGTAAGTTTTAACCAACTTTTTTCGACATAAGACCCACTGACGACAAATTTACATTTTCTCAATCACGCAGTGGCTTTTATTATTAAACCGAAAGGATTATTTTTGATGACTTAACATTTTAAATAGTAGTAAGTAAGTTTTTTCATGTTATAACTTATTCGAGATATTTCCGACATTTTCCGGGACACTCTGTATAGTAAATTGCAGTCGAGCTTATACCGAAAATAAAATTTTAAATTTTATGCTAGCTAGTTCAAGGTTTAACGTTTAGATATATGATTATGTATCTAAAAATTAAAAAAAAAACACCTTGACATGATTATGCGTTCTGGCGTCCAACTACAAGAACCGCCACTGCATTTAACCAATTATATGATATTAATAAATTAAAAGGATTTCATGTCCGCAAATATAATAAATGAAAATAGTTTTGTGGCAAAGCGGACTAAAATGTTGGTTTTACCTACACAAGGAATTTTGTTTAATTTAGTAGGGCCCCAGTCTAATTCAATAGAACCAGACCGAGGCATGGGTCGACAGATACTGACGAATTCGTTTCGCTCTTGTTATGAGCTCGTCAGAGTACCATCGTCGTTGCCCATCTACAAATATCGGCCTGCATTTAAGCACAATAGGATACACAACCAACAGTAGACACATGTAAACACGTATCATCTACATGTACATAGTAATGCATATCCTATACCATGCAGAGGCCGAACAAACTCAATGTATAGGTAAAACCAGTCGTATAAATAGAAATAAATATAAATAAAAATAGTATGAACACAAAACGCTAGCAGGAGACCATTTTATCCTTCTGCCAGCATCTCCCAAATATTTGGGTTTCAGCAATGCTCGGACGGTGGTCTCCAAGCGGTTCTATTGAATTAGACTGAGGCCCTGCTAAATTAAACAAAAATCCTTGTGTAGGTAAAACCAACATTTTAGTCCGCTTTGCCACGAAACTATTTTCATTTTTGAATTAATTAATTAATATAAAATAAATTAATCACTTATAAAACTACAAATTAAAATAAATGACTAGAAAATACACACATAATTTTACAAGCTAAACTATTTTTTTTTTTGTCTTTCAGTTATGCGTTAAGAATATAATTCAGGGTCCCAATTCATGATATGGAAAGACTAAAATGCATGAAAGATCTCCTTAACGTTAGTCCTAAAATAAATTTACCAATACTATACGTGGGATCCAGTTCAGGAGGATTGGGCGGATCACCAAAGTTGAAAAAAAAAACTCTGCTCGCCATTTTTCAAGAACTGATACCTATAATTGCTAATACCTAATTTCTTGATCTACAGGTAGACGTATAGGTAGATGATTCTGCCATTACCCTGTTTATACCCGTTGTAATCCGTATAATGACTATTTGGTTAGGTAATAAGTTTTTCGTTAAAAATTAGCGACTTGTTTTGTCAGTCTTTGTTCCGTAACATTTTTTCAGTCAACGCTTTGACCATAGGGTGATCTGGGGGAAGTCCTTGTGCTGATAGAAATCGCAACGTTTCCATAGCACACGCAGCATACCCAGCTGCTTCGGGATCATGAACATTTTCATTGTCATCATTGTTAATTTCCGATTGAAGGTCGCATATTTTTTGGAGGCACAATTTCAACATTTCTGTAACATTGTCTGGCTGTCTGTTCTGTAACAAAGAAACATAATCTACAAGGTGTTTCAAAAATTTGTGAGCGAATTGGGGACATCTAATCATGAAAAAAACCTAAATTGTAATTTTTCGAAAAGTCCTTATTTACAAAGATACAGGGTGTTAAAGATGACTGCCTGAGGACGATTTTTTTGAAACATTTTCGAAACGAGTAGAGATGATCGAAATCCAATTTTTATTCAAAATTGTTTTTATTTCAGAAACATTACAGTTTAGGTATAGGAACATGATATATCAGAGCAGAGCAGAGGGTGTTTACCCAGAGAAACTTAAAACATCGAAAGTTGTACCCATTTTTAAAAATAAAGGCGATCCACTTCATATGTCTACTTACCGACCATTATCTTTACAAAGCAACTTCGCTAAGATTTACGAATCTATATTTAAAAAAAGACTAAACAGTTATCTTGAAAAAAATAAAATACTCGAAGATAATCAGAACGGTTTCAGACCATCTAAATCAACAGAAACAGCATTGGGACAGGCTATTGATCACATTCTCACTTGCCTTAATAATAAACGTGTTGGGAGTATTTTTTGACATGAGTCGTGCGTTTGATTCAGTCGATCACCAACTCCTTTTCAACAAACTCGAACACATAGTTATAAGAGGCCAAGCACTAAGTTGGATTATAAGCTACTTACAAAGAAGATCCCAGCAGGTTGCAGTGGCCGGCTGTCGCTCTCACAAATTAAGGGTTACTAAAGGTACACCCCAAGGATCTTGTATCAGCCCTACTTTATTCAATATATTTATTAATGATCTTCCACCAACACTGGACAGACTAGGGACGACACTATCAGTAATGTACGCTGATGACACAAACGTGTTAATAGCAGCGAATAATACTGAGCAATTGGTCAAGTTGGTTAATCGAGCGACTCGCGACATGTTGGGATGGTGCGGCGCAAATGGCTTATATCTGAACACCTCAAAAAGTGTAGCACTACCTTTCGGCACCAAAAATAAGACTATTAATAGTAGTCTTCTCTTAAAAATTGATAAAAAATCCATAGCTAATGTAACAAATACCAAGTTTTTGGGCCTTTATATTGATCAAAAATTAACTTGGAGCGTTGATCACGTTGTCTCTAAATTACTTACTTAAGTAAGTACTTAAGTAGTGTTCGATTCCTGATAAATAACCTTAAAGATACCGTAACTTTAGATGTTATTAAACTAGTATACTATGGCCTCGCACAGTCAGTTATGTCCTATGGTTTGGGGTTTTGGGGTGGCGCCTCAGAATGAAGATGATGAGTGTTGCTCCTTCGACATCGTGTAAAAGTTTCTTTAAAAAATTGAATATAATGACATATCCATGTCTTTATATATTTTCACTAATTATTTATACCAATAACCGAGTAGACTGTCGGCTCAGGTCTGATATTCATCGGTATGACACGCGCTTGGGTGGGGACTTGGACGTTCAGTTTTTAGATTGAAGATAGGGCAGAACAATCCCAAGATCCTCGGAGCGAAATGTATTAACCAGTTAGTCAAACTCAATCCTGATTTTGACGTAAACATGTTTAGGACTAATTTCAAACAAAAGTTAAAAAAAATTTTGTGTGGCAGATGCTATTATTCGCTCGACGAATTCTTTAGTGACAAATAATTTTGATGTGATTTAGTATAATGAGATAGTATAGACTTGTGATTGATGTAAGTGTGTGTTGTTTGTTGAGGAGAAACTTGTATTTGTTTTTATTGTAGCAATCTGTATTGACGATCCCATAATATAAAGTATTGTAATTATTGTTTTATGTTCTGTGGAATTAATAAAGTTATTTATTTATTTATTTATCATTTGAAGCAGCAAATTTGATTGTATTTCAGAATATTTGAAAATATACAAGGTGTGCCATTTGAGAAAATTGACTTATACCTAATTTTAGTAGTAGAGCATTCTACAGTAATTTGCGACCACCCTGTAACAAAGTGCGGTAATCTCTCAAGATATTTGATATTCTTGAGATGTTATTGAACTACCTTCCAAAATGCAAGATTGTGTCTATTCAACCGACAAAATGACGATTATTTTCCAGAGACCTGTTTTGGACCAAAAAAATTCAAAATAAATTATTTATTCAAAAACAGTTGAAGATAGGTATAGGGAAGTGTTAAACTAAAATACTCCAAAATTGATGGGGAATCCAAAAATATAATAAAATACAGGGTGTTCCTTTGAAATTCCATAGCTACGTATAGAAGTGGCAACACCGCATCGGTCAATTTATCACTAAAAGAGAGTTGTCATTGATATATTATCGCAAACAAAATTTCAGATCGATATCTTTTTCAGTTCTCAAGAAACTTTTAATAGGCCATCGAGTTTGGCGTATACCTTGAAAATATCAAGGATCCGCAACTTCAAAATGAACCGTTGATATTATTTGACCTAGTTATCAAAGAAGGTCCAAAAATTACTGTTTTACTAAATGTTAGGTAACACGAACCACTAATTCAATTGAGGATAAGTATATTTGGAGTATTTATTTCTTAGACAAGGAATTTCCTTGTCTAAGATTTATTTAGTATCTACGTAAAGCATTTTCAAACTAAGCACTAATAATGTGAAGCCGGGGACTCATGTCGAACGGACCCTTACAAAAAAAGGACTAATAATAATAATCAACCGATTATTTGTTCCTGAAAGAATATTTTATGGCATAACGTTTTTCGAAATACTCTTCCATAAAACATCACCTAAGTAGGTATACATTCTTTATTTGAATCATTAGGCTTGAATCTCAAATATTATGCAAATGTACTCACCCTTGTATGCCTGTTATGTCTCTTAAATTGTGTCCCACTTTCGATATTCCTTTTTGGTAATTTCATTATTATACAAACAGTTTCACTAAATTTAAAAATAACTTAAATTAATTTAAACGGACGCATTTAAATTCCCCTTACCAATCACACACATTCACTTGAAATAAATTAATTAAAGCTTAAATTCGGTAACCACCTTTGGTAAACCAACTGCTGTTTTCTTATTATTTTATCAAAACCCAACACCCAACTAAATCCATTTTGAAATAATTAGTCTTCATAGACATCCTGCATTTAAATCTCACATGTGAAAGAGGGGAGCCAAACATGGGCGTAGGTGAATTTTTACAACCTACGTAACTTTAACGATCATTCAATAGGTCCGTAAAATAAGTATAAGAAAAAACAAAATTTTGACAAAGCTCGATTTTATTATTCAACATAATTGACTTAGAGGACAATACAAACAGTATAGCGATTTTCTAGCTTTTCGATACCACTTTTATAGTACGATTTCTCTTTCACGTCAAAATAGACCTGTTTCAGCGATTAATTCATCATTGGACTTAAGTTTCTTTGCAGCAAGCATTCTCTTGAGATTTGAAAACAGGCGTCCACTGCGCTCTGCATCATTTGTGCTGGTACGACCACGTTTGTTACATCCTGCTTATATTGAATAACTGTTATGTTTCATTGGGAACAATGTTAGTACATATGTTGAATGCGAGAGTTTTCAATTCTTCCAAAGTAGAAACACTTGCATTTAGGGATTCTTCTAAATCTGTGATTTCATTCCTTTCGGCAGCAGGAATGATATAAACATATCCTTCGGATTTGACATGTGAGACAATCTGTTTTTTTTTCAGTAACCCATGATAAGCTGTGATCCATAAACCTAAGTTTAGAGTAGGAACTGCATGCATTGTCTTTGCATTTGCAGTGTACTGAAGATACCAGGTATTTATGTATTCTTTGAGAATAACTGCGAATCGAGATAAAGGCAATCTCTCCCGTAAAGTGTTCTCATCTTTAATCACTCTGTTGAAAGATTCCCAGGCATTATTTGTAGACGGAAACAGCTTTGAATCACCTTCAAACCAGTTTGGATTAATTTTTCACCATTCATGTTGAAAATATTCCATGACTTTCCATACCGTTCCCGTTGTTGCAGACAAACTTACAGCTTAGAGCACACATAATCCTACTTCTCAGAAACTCATAACAACACGCCGAGCACCTATACAAAAACAAACCACAGCAAAGTTTACGTTTATTTTATTATATTAGCCGAACGCAGCCTATTGTCGACCAAAAAACATTTACTACTATTGCATACTGGCCAGTTAGTAATTCTTACTGTAGATTTGCAAATCTATTACCAGCTAACTTATACTGACATTTCATTAATTTTTACTGACCGTTACAATCACAATAGTGAACATAGAAATACTGCTCCAAATTTCTATTCTTACTGATCAAATTTTATAGTAGTACTGAGTCTTTTACACTATTTTACTGACTGTTTTTAATATTATACTGTACATAATAAATTAAATACTGTTCAGTTTATTACAACCCTTTAGTAATTATTGATGATGAAAGGCGTTTAGGTACGCCCATGGTTGCAGAACTCCGGACGTTATACACAGAAAGGTGCATTTCCAGTATCATTATTTCTATGAAGCGTTGGAGAATATACACGCGTTACGCGTTCACCATTTACGAGTAAGAACGCACCAAATCGTGTTCCACTCCTATAGTTTTCGTTCACTTGACAGCTGCTCAACGACAGATGTATAATATTTAGTAAATGCGTTTTATACTACACACTTGGAGCTGTAACGGATAAAATTTAGTATCAAGTACTTAATGGTACAAAAACTAAACCTAATTAAGCGACACAAAATACTAAATAACAGTTGAAACATACTGTACAAGTCCACTACAGAGCGTATACAGGGTGTCCCCAAAAAATTAGGGGCATAATCTACGACTAAAAATAAGACGAAAATCACTTTTGTCAAAATTTCCAAAAATGTCTCCGTATGAAATTATGACCATTTTCAATATTAAAATGAAGCAATTTTCGAAAATCAAATCAAATGTAAAAATTTATAACATTTGGTTCTTTCCACTCTTTCAAATATCGACCAATGAAATTGTATATTCCTGGCGCCGCACACTGGGGCAACAGGGCCTTAAAGTTGGCAATAAATCAGAAGCTGCACAAACGTATTTGTCTTATGACTAATTAGTTAGTAAAATATCATTAGTTCATAAAAAATGACTTAACTGGCTTCTTAACTAATAAAATAATTCAAAAATAAATAAATAAAAGATAGGTAGACAGATATGTACAAAATATTTTACAATAACTATTTAGATAAATAAATAAATACATATCAAGCTACAAAAAATCTAAATAATTTTTTTTAACAGAAGACCATTATCACTGTCCTCAAAATCACTCGGGCCTAATTGTTATTTCCTGTAATACTTTTGAGGCCTGTGAGTGCTTGTCCTGTTGCTCTTGATCCCATTTGGATAGCATAACTTAGGATTGTCACAGGAGTTGAATCTCTTAACGCTTTTGTTTTTAATCGCTTTGTCCGCTCCGAACTGGATTCAAAAGAAATTGTTGGCCGGCCACGTTTCTTCTCTGGTGTCTTAGATTCATCCATCTTTTTAAAGGAAATAGAGGCATCTAGTCATTCACCAATATTTTTAAGGAATTTCCATTTTAAATGCTTTTATCCAACGTGCTTTATATTGAGATTTAAAATGAGAATAATTTTTATCTAAGACCTTCAATAAAGTTTTATCACATTTTATTCGTTTCTTAAGCTCTTCTTTTAAAAAACTAAATTTGTCATCAATTTCAATCTTTTGAGAACTTCTCATAATATTAAAAAGTCCTCTTCTTGTTACAATCATAGTATTGGAACGCGTTCCTGACATAAAACAAAGATATCTAATTTAATGCGTAAAAAAAATAATAAAATTAAACCTTGGACTGCCTTGGAACATTGCTAATAGCCTTTATATTTCTCAGAATTTTTAAAAATTTTAAAATATTACCTTACTTTTGCTTGAACCCATATTTATAAACTTATATTAACAAATATATACTTTTATACTGATTTATATAACAACACATACCTGAACTTGAAGGTTCCATTTCCCAAGTTTAACAAAATTGGGATAATCTTTATTAAGCACAACACAAACATAGGTTAAAATTTACACAGTAACAATTTACGTATAGTCTTTGCAACCAATGAACATCGACTGAGATGTGTGACGATGAACTGACTGAGGTTAGTGACCTCACTCATTGCGTTTATTATGTCAGAAGGTGTCGTGCATTGATAAATAATATTGGATTAGGTGTATTTGTTATTTAGTTTTTTGATTTATTGCCAACTTTTTGGGTTTGTGGCCCCAGTGTGCGCCGAACCGCTTGTGTGGAAAAATGTGAATCAGCAAATTTTATCTATTTCGTAGATACAATACCGATGTTAGAGTCATGAACTTTTATAAATTATTAATCAGCGAACAATACTTAGTTCGAGCGGATGCAATATTTTTATTACAATATACCGGGTGTGACAATATAATAGTTAATACAATTTTATGGCAATACAGTTGTATCATTCAAGATTTTAATACCAAATTTAATTTGATTATGAACGATATTTTCATTTTAAGGAGGTACGTGTATTGCAAAAGGGTAAAAAACTGTTAAAATGATATATTTAGCCTTTTAAGTAGTTGAATTGGTGTTAATATACATGACAAAAAATTTGTGTACCATAAGGGTCTGTGATATTACATTTATTTACAAAAGTTGCTCAGAAAGATTAGGTCTCTTGAACTGTTCAAAAATATAGGTATGTTTCTGAAAAAAAAAAGTTAATGACATCAAGTGTGGGTGAAAATGCAGCTTACAAATTCGTCTTTAATTTCCTCATAGAGTTGGGACATCGAGTTTTGCTCACCCTGTACATTGAACACACTATACGTAAAAGCTCCTCGTGTGTAGGTAAAATGCAGTCCGCAGATGGTGTAAAAAATGCAAGGTGCGATAGAAGGAATATCCTACAACTTTTTTTTTTTTTGATTCACGTCACAGAGAGGCCTGTGCTCGGTGCCCGTGCTGCTGTTTTTTGTTATAGATGCGTTATTGGGCGTTTGGCAAAGCAAAGGCCTCGAAATAATATATTATGAACTTGAAAATAGGGTGAGTGGCCCATATGTACATCTTACACACCCTCCCACAGGATACCTACAACCCTAACATACAGGGTGTATATTATTCATTCATCAATGTTGTCCTAGCATACAGCTGTCTTTTATTTATATTTCAACATATTATTTTACCCCTTTTGAATGCAATAGATTCAGTAATGTTCGAAATTATCATGTTTTTCGTACCATTTTTAGCCAATAAGAACATCGTATTTGAAAAGTTAGCTTGTAATTTATCATTGATTTAATAGAATATAACCTAAAACATTTAACATAAAAAATAGATCACATAGGCGTTCGAAAAGAGTGTAAAAAGGGGTTAAAATTGAATCGTGTATTGTAGTCGACAATTTTGTTTTTGGTACGCACAAATTTATTGTAGACTAAGTTAAGTTTTGTTACGAAATTTATAATTTATGTTATGAAATTTGTAATTATACAGGGTGAGTTATTAGTGCGTCGAAGTTCGATATTACCTCAAAGACCAAAAATTTCACGCAAAACTAAGCAGCCAGTCATAAAGTACGTATTTTAAAATTATTGTTATTTGTACTGCTCATCTCATCAGGGTGAACCAAACTTACGTTTTTTTAAATGGAAAGCCCTATTTATTATTCCACAATTTCATTGGTTTAGACTTGACATTAATTATACTAAAATTTTAGAAATGCAAAACATAGCGAATTCTAATCCCTCTGTACTGGAACTGAAATAATTTAAACTCTGCTTCTTACGGGTATAGCGTTTTGCTAGTTATCAACTTTTAGAAAAAGATAATTGTTAGTATATAGTGCAAAACCTGTATACAGGGTGAGTCCAAACTCAAATTTGCGTTTTACTCGAATTTTCCAAATGAGACACCCTGTATATAATATCAAAAACTGAAAGTAAAATTAATAAGCTTTTATTCTTATATAAACTTTCTTATACCTAAAGCTATTAGTTTTTAAGATATTTTCATTTAAACAAAAAAATATTAGAAAATTTGGACTTTACGTGATCATTGCTTTTCACTGAAAGTCAAATTCTAGATATTAATCAAATTTACGTACTGAAAATATTAACACACCAATATAAAAACAGACACAACTTGACTAATATTACACACATGTACGAAACAAGACACAAGAAAAATACACAAACACGGACAATAAAAGCTTACAAAACTAAAGTACAGAGGTCGACATATTTTTTGGCCACGTATGTATACCGATTGATACCGAAAGAAATCAAAGACCAAAGAAATCTTAAGGTATTTAAAAGAAAAATGATAGGCTGGTTGCACTCTAGAAGAAATACTTGTTACAATTTTATAAATTTCAATAGTTTTCCATTTTGATATTATAAGTAATATATATCTACAAATTATTGGGAGTAGGGCATATATATGTAATATATATAGATATAAAAAAAATAATAATCAAGCTATTGTTTTGAATGTGTTAACATTTTTGAGTTCTATTAAATATAGGGGAAGTTTTTTAATGTATTAATTGTTGGAGTATACACATTTTTTATTGTTTTGAAACGAATAATAAGTTATTTTGTAATATTTTCGATTAATTGTTCTGCTGTTGCTTGATTGCGAGAAATGGATATGAAACTTATTCACGCACAAACCGTTTTAACGGTTTCAGTGGATTTTCATTTTATTTCCGTAAAGAACACAGCATAAAATTATGTACATGTAAATTTTCTTTTTACAAATAAATTATTATTATTATTATTCTGCATATACCTAATTTCATTTTTGATATTCGTTATTGAAAAAGATTACACAAGATCACCAAAATAATATTTTTCAAATTCAACCTATTTTTGTATAGTCCTTTATTTATCATAAGCGTAATCAAAACCGGTATAATAACTGCAATATTTATCAACAAGGATTTGATCGAATGACAGTGACATTTAATCATTAGCTACCTATTTATTATAAAAGTGTATTCTATTAAGTACCTACCTATAACAATTAGTTTATTAATAATTACTAAATTAAATTTTGGTTGAAATAAATTTTCCCAGAAACGAGTTAATAGATATGATGTGCATATAGGGAGAATGTATGCAAAATGTTTTACTTGCGCAAAGAATTTCCCAAGAAAGATATCCTGAAGGCCACCAGAAAAGATAACAATGGAAAGGTTACTTAATGAATCGTTTTGGAAACACGTGATCAGTAAAATGCCCGAAACAAACTAGGACCAAAACTGTTTTGAATGATGGAAATTAATTAAATGTAATGTTAAAAGTGGTAGAAAATCCACATATCAGCACGCGTGAAACTGCTCGCGAACAATCGGTAAGCCAAAGCTCAGTCAAAAGAATTCTACATAAAAACAAAATGACGATGACTATCTCCGGCGAATTATGTTCTGCCAATGGGCGCAGCAACAAATTCACAATCAGATAGATTTTTTTGACTTTGTGTTGTTTGGAGATGAAGCCACATTTCATAAATGAAAATATCTTAAAAACTTTAGATATAAGAAAGGCTATATAAGAATAAATGCCTTTCGAGCCATTTCAATTCTGATCTTAATTTCCTGATCAGGGTCCATTTCAGAATTTATGACAGAGCCGAGATATTTGTATTTTTGGACCTGCTCTATTCGGTTTCCATTTACTGTGAGAATAGGGTTAATATTTTGGTTTTTGCTTATGACAATCATTTTAGTTTTCTGCGTGTTTATAGTGAGTCCCACCTCTTCACACTCTCGACTGACTCTTTCCAACAGGGTTTGAAGATCTTCTGCACTCTCCGTCATTATGGCAGTATCATCGGCGAACCTTAGGTTGTTAACCAATGTCCCTCCAATGTTTACCCCCTCAGGTCTCTCGTAAAGTGCTTTTTGAAATACAGACTGAGAGTATAGTTTGAACAGTTGTGGGGATAGAACGCAGCCTTGACGAACTCCTTTTTGAATTTCGACTTCATCAGTCTCGATATCCCCAACTCGAACTACTGCCGTTTGATTGTAGTAGATATTTTTTATTAATTGTATATCACTTGGGTCCAATTTGATGCTCTTTAAGTTCTCTATGAGTTTGTCGTGTTGGACTTTATCGAAGGCCTTTTGGAAGTCAATGAAACAGACGTACACATCTTTATTGTATTCTCTACATTTCTGTAGCAGTACTGTGACGGCAAATAAAGCTTCCCAAGTGCCTAAACCCTCTCTAAAGCCAAACTGCGTCTCATCCAGTTGTTCTTCGCATTTTCGATATATTCTCTGTTGGATTATTTTTAAGAGTACTTTCAAGGTATGACTCATCAGACTGATCAACCGATACTCATCACAGAACTTGGGGTTGTTCTTTTTAGGCAAAGGAATGAAGACTGATTTAAGCCAATCTTTTGGGATTTCCCCTGTTTCGTATATTTGATTGAACATTTTTGTGATTTGAGTTAAGTTTCTATCGTCTAAGGCCTTCAAGAATTCAATTGGTATATTATCGGGTCCAGTCGCTTTTCTGCTCTTTGATGTTTTTATAGCATACTCCACTTCTGATTTTAGAATACATAGCTGTTCCGTCTGATTGTTTTCCTCTCTAACGTCATCTCGTCTTGCTGCAAATAGATGTTTAATGTATTCTTCCCAAGTTTGTTTTTTGCCTTCTTCTGTCAAGTCTAAACCAATGAAATTGTGGAATAATAAATAGGACTTTCTATTTAAAAAATCGTAAGTTTGGTTCACCCTCATGAGATGAGCCACCCTGTACAAATACCAATAATTTTAAAATACGTACTTTATGCCTGCACACTGACCGCTTAGTTTTGCGTGAAATTTTTGGTCTTTGAGGTAATATTGAACTTCGATGCACTAATAACTCACCCTGTATATGGTTGCTGTGTTTGAAATTGGACTCTGAGTTTATACCTATTTAGAAATTTTAAGGCTGTTTTTTTTTGTTTTGTTGTGTGTTCATTGTTTGTAGAGATAGCGATTACTTCTCTAACACTTTGTAACTTTGTATAGAATAAGTACTTAATTATACTTTCATTCCTATTATAAGTTTGTAACTCTTATTGGAGTCAATAAAGTTTCTTTAAAAAAAAAAAGTTTTCATTGATTTTACAAGTTTTATTATATTTTTTGAAAATATTTACAGAGTAGAAAAATGTACAAAAAAAAAAAAAGAAAATTAACAATTAAAAAATAAATATTACAATAATCAAATAAAAATAAACAATATATACAAAAAAATTAAAATTAACAATTACAAAAAAAATCTTAAACCTATATCTTAAAACTAATTCTTAAAATAACCTCGTGAACCGCCACTGAATATAATTATCTACCCAGTTTGACAGCACCGGATTGTACGTCTTTGTGCAACCTGTAAAGCATCAATTGCATACAAGTTGCAGCATCCTCGGTGCTGTCATGCCCAGTATCGCTGCCCTGAATGGTTTTCTTCAGCAATTTTCTGGACAAGGTTTTCAGTGACGGTTTTATTAAACACCCGTCCTTAGTGCAGTTCACGAACGTATAGCTTGTATCGACCACGGTTTTATGGATCAACTTTAGAGCTTTAAGGTCATTCTCTAAGCTATGACCCATTAGAACCGTGTCTCGATTGATGATCTGCTTTAGTTCGCGCTGCACCTCGGGTAGGGTCTTCGAATAATATTTCTTGAAGTCCTCCTCAGTGACGCCCGAAAACCGTGTGTTGTAGTCTACAATTTTGTTTCTCGGGCGGACAAACTTATTGTAGACTACAACACCCGACATGCTGACGACAGTCACCTTCGTCACCTCCAGGCCGGCTACGGTGTAACTCATCTCGCAGTCGAGAGCATAGACGCCGTAGTTGCCATCATTGGGCGGATGAAGCAGCGGTTCTGTTTCCGTAAAACATACCTGGAAATGGAATAAAATGTTAGAATCCAGAATTTTCAAAAATTTTTTGAAAAAGACATAAAAAACATATGCAGTAATTTTATTTGTTGGAAATTTGGTGCTTCATTTGTTTTACAGATTTTCCTTTTTGTGTAAGGTTTTTATAAAATGCAAATTTTTTGGATTCAAACAAAAATACCCCCCAAAAGTGGTGGATACCAAACTACTAGTCCGAGTAAAAATGCGATGTTGGTAAGAAAAAAAGGCATTTGAACAAAGCAAATAAGACGAAACGTTGTGCATGACAAGAAATAAAAAAATATTTCAAACAAATTTCCATTTGATAAAGAAGAAAAAGAAAAAACTGCAAAAAAAAAATTGTATCAAGGTTCAAGAGAAATGCAAGATCAAAATACTTCAATATTTGTTTGTTATTAATAAAAATGAACATAATATAGCATACCTAGAAATTAATGGACAAAAAATTAGAATTTTAATAGCGTCTATTTGAATTCACAGATCGCAAACAAACTATATGCCAGTCTCGTATCAGAATAAAATTTCATTTCTGATGGACCAACGAAGGAAATACAAGAACAACGGAACAAGATATAGGGAGACCCAGAAAAAGATAAGAACAAAAATAAGGGTAGCAAAAGAACGTTTCTATGAAGAAAAATGCAAGGAAATAGAAGAGCTACAACGCAGATTTGACTTGTATAACCTACATAAGAAGATAAAAGAATTGGCAGGTCTCAGAAAAGGAAAGATTACTACAATCCTCTTAGATAAAAATGGGAAAACACTATCAAACACAGAAGACAAACTGAAGAGATGGCAGGAATATATAAAAGACCTTTTCGACGATGTGAGAAATATCACATCCGTAGCTAGGGTAGGACTGGAAGACACAGGTCCCGAAATCACGAAGGACGAAGTCACCCACACACTAAACAACATGAGCAACGGTAAATCTCCTGGCCTCGACGGAATTCCTATCGACATTCTTAAGATTATAAGTTATCAAGATATGGATGTCGTGGTGAGACTCTTGAACAGCGTCTATGAGTCTGGAAAACTACCAAAGGAATGGCTCTCATCAGTCTTCATATGTTTACCGAAAAAATCGGGTGCAAAAGAGTCCCACCGTACCATAAGCCTCATGTCCCACACTTGAAACTACTGTTAAAAATTATACTCAACCGCATCCACCAGAAACTCGATCTGGATATAAGTGACAGTCAGTTTGGCTTTCGCAAAGGATTAGGTACAAGAGAAGCACTATTCGCATTCAACGTAATAGTGCAGCGATGCCTAGATGTTAATCAGGACGTATATGCCTGCTTCATCGACTATAATAAGGCGTTTGACAGGGTCCGCCACGACCAGTTGATGGAAATATTACAATGTAAAAACCTAGACCACCAAGACCTGCAAATCATCTCAAATCTCTATTACAACCAAAATGCCATCGTCAAAGTAGATCAACAAAATTCTGGCACCATCTCAATAAAGAGAGGTGTACGTCAAGGTTGTGTTCTGTCACCTATTTTGTTTAATGCCTACTCTGAAGAGATTCTAAAAAGGGCAATGGAAAATGACAGTGCAGGAATAAAAGTAAATGGAGTGCCTATAGTTGTTCTAAGATACGCCGATGATACCGTAATTTTAACGGAAAACCTGGAAGATCTACAAAGAATCATGGACAAACTTGTTCGATATAGCGAAGAATACGGCCTTACACTCAACGTAAACAAAACAAAGTTCATGAAAATAACAAAGAAGGCCCAGACTAACAACGAACAAATAATCGTCAAAGGTGAACCCATCGAACAGGTAGAGAAGTATACTTATCTTGGAACAACAGTTACTTGTAATAACGACTACACGAAAGAAATAAAAGCACGCATAGAAATAGCAAGGTCCAATTTCAATAGCATGAAAAGAGTTTTGTGCAATAGAGGTCTAAGCCTAAAACTGAGACTGAGACTAGTTAGAGGTTATGTTTTTGCCACTCTGCTTTATGGCGTCGAGGCATGGACTTTGAACGCAGAAATAACCAAAAGACTAGAAGCTATTGAAATGTGGATGTACAGAAGACTACTGAAGGTGTCATGGGTCGATCGGATAACTAACTTAGAAATACTTGAGCGACTAAACATAGAAAGAGAGTTGTTAATAACACTTAAAAGCAGAAAACTGCAGTATCTCGGCCATGTGACTCGTGGACCAAGATACGCCTTACTTCAATTGATAATGCAGGGAAGGATCCAAGGTACAAGAAGCGTGGGTAGAAGAAGGATATCCTGGTTGAGAAACTTGAGAGAGTGGTTTGGATGTTCCTCGATAGAGCTTTTTAGAGCAGCTGCATCCAAAATAAGAATTGCCATGATGATCGCCAATCTTCGTCGCGGAGATGGCACCTAGAGAGAGAGAGAGAGAGTCTCGTATCGAAAAGTCGAGTCGAGACGAGACCAGTCACGAGTTTCGCAGCATCCCTAACTAGAGTATATAAAATTACATTTTTATTTTTATCACTGTGTGTTCCATAGTTAAGAAAAATTGAGCAGGGCCGATACAGCTTCGTACGTTTGGGTCGGTATTTTCAGACGAAGGATTATTAGTCCCTGTATCTTTAACATTAATAAAACAAAAGTTTCAAAAGATAAGTGGCAAGTATTATATATATTTGGAAAGGTAATTTAATTTCTAAAACGAGTATGGAAAAATATACAGGGTAACCTATAAGAAAAATTACAAGTTTATGTCATAGCTTCAACACCAGTCTTTAAAAAATAAAACTAGAGACACCACTGGATTCCCCTCAAAAAAGTGCCTTGCGAATGTTTTCACAGAAACAAAAAATAATCATAAATAAATAAGTTACAAGGGTAAGTTAAAAATGCACAAAAGTCAAATCCACCCTGTATCTTTTAAACGGTTCACGATATCGAGGTGCGGTTTTCGGAATTTGATTTCGTTTAAAAATCGAGCTCGTGACATGTAGTTTAGTTTTTTTCTAATTCCTCTAAAAATCGGTGTTTCCTATCAAAAGCGTCCACCCTGTACAAACTAATGTTCATCGCAAAAAAAACCCTTAAGTGAAAATCTATAAACCGAGCAAATAAAGACGTTAAAGCGTATTTCCGCTAGGTAAGTGATTGGAATTAATTGATATAGACGTATAAACTTACCGGTGCTTCATTTGGTCCATTCCAAACATGTCGGTCCGCCCTGCAGCAGCCCAAGGAATCTTGAGCTCCATTGCAGCATTGGTACTTCATCGGACCTAACATGAATCTATTCGACCTTAGTTTACCCCAATGATAGCAACATGCGTCTTGCGAAATGTAGTTATACATAGTCGTCTCAAAGAAACTGCCGCATCGTACACAGACCCTGGTGTATGCGTGTTTCCTTGCTGCCTGGGTTCGTGACACTGTATTTGCTTGTTTGTCCTCTTCACTGGAATCGTCCGAACTATTGCTGAAGTCAGATAAGGAGGAAACGTTTGGATTCATGAGACCATTTCGGAAAAACTGAAATGGTCTTTTGTTTGGTTCTAGTGGGTACCCCCACAAGGCCAAATCCGTGATTTGCAAAATGTAAAACATTTTCAAATACACGGAGAAAACCATTTCAGTAAATCCGAAATTGTTGATCTCAGTTGTCCTCGATGTTGGTTGGATCTTAGGAATTCCACTAAACGAATCACGCCTCCTTATCTGCTGTTGCCTTCTAGATTGGCTTCTAGCAGAAGAACTATAACCTGAAAAGTGTTCATTAAAATTAATTAATATTGAATTAAAAATGCGTCAACTCTACAAAATCTAATTTATAATCACATTAAGTACTAAATGAATCAATAAAGGAATTTCATTTTCTATATACAGAGTATGGATTTATATTTTCGAAGGATTTTTGAAATATTGTGTCCCCCAGGGTGCTCTCCTGGGTCCTGTTTTATTTAGTATTTATATAAATGATATAATTGTGAATTTAAAGTGTCAGTATCTACTGGGTGTAGGTTCGTACATAATGATACAACTATTTTAGGAAATAAAAATAGTTCATTTTTATTTCTATGTCAAAATTTACAAACAACGTTTCATTGCATTACTTGCAACTTCTTCAGGTTTTTTTTTTAACTCAAAACAAAACCAACTTAGTTTCACAATACATGTTACTATAATTTTTGCAACGTTTTTAATGTTACCTTTTTGACACAAGTGTACTAACAACTTTTTATTAAAATTGTGTATAAATAAAGTAAAAATATTTATAATTTTACGTAGGTACTTATTAAACGACATTAAACACATGTCAAATAATGTCTTACTCTATGTTTGTTTATTTATACACAATTTAAATAAAAAGTTGTTAGCAGTAAACTTGTGTCAAAAAGGTAATATTAAAAATGTTGGTTTTGTTTTCAATTTAAAAAAAACCTGAAGAAGTTTTAAATAATGCAACGAAACGTTGTTTGTAATTAGCCTGTCCAATACTTGGATTCGTTCTATTGGACAGTGTAAATAAATAAATTTACTAATTAACACAAGATTTTTCACTAGATTCATGTATCAGAATATTTTTGTAAAAGTTAACTTTTTGCATAATGAAACAAAACATGTAGGTACTTACGAAATGACTGCGATCTTTGCATTTTGAATTTTTCTTTTCACTTTAAACAAAACAGTTTGGTAACACACTAAAGTTTGTTTAGCTTGTCACAAATTTGGAAACTAGACTGAACTGAAGTTGAAACTGATTATGCTTAAATACTTTTTTCAAATGCCAAAACCAACCCTTTCAGGTAATTGGGATTTACAGAATCTTGAAAAAATTATAATTGTATGTACGTATTAGGCAGGGTAATAAATACCTACTATTTTTAATCCCTTTAGAAGAAAACATTATTTATTCGAATTAAACATTGGATAAACCCTTATATTTGTATCAGTATTGGAAATTTTATTGCACCCAGGTACATACATACAAAGGATTCGTCTCAAAACTTTTTTGACTACTACTACTTAAAATTGTTAATTCTAATGTGAAGTTGTAAATTTTAAGTAATAAATAAAAGTCTAATTTCCACAAAAATAAATTTAATAGAGAACTATTGTCCAAATATGTTTCGGAACTCAATCTAGTACCATCATCTGTGTCACTTTTATGGAAAAAATATTTATTATATTGTATTAATAAAAAATTAAAATTAAAATAAGAAAAACAGACATTATTTTTGTTGTTTTTCATTTTCCTAATAATTAATTATTAAATTCTTAAGTTGAAGAATAATTAATCTAATCTTTAAAAACATCATGATCTACAAAAAGAAAAATAATATTACTTTTTTTTTTATTTAATTTTTATTAATACAATATATTATTACGTCATTCAAAAAGGCCAGAGAATGTAACATAGATGGCGTTGCTAGAATTTTTTCCATATGATTTTTATTTAGTACTAATCTTCAAACGATACGTGTATAAATTTGACAGCAATCTGACTATTAATTTCGAGTTTTGATAAAGCATTGCAAAAGCAAAAATGAACAGAGAATTAAAAGAAAATTAAAAAAATATATTTCTTCTAGTGGCGTAAAAAATAGAGGGATAAAAATTGTCACTAACCCCTATAGCATGCCACTGGTTCAATATTAAAAAATATTATTTATGTCAAAATATGACTTTTTTAAAGAACATAGCGGCCACTAAATTTGAAAAACATATTTAAAGGCGTTTTTGAATTATGGCAAATTTTCAAATTTAAATTTGAACCTTTGACACCCTGTATCTAGAGCATAATAATGCTTTATTTTCCTACTTAACAATAGTTATTGGCATTGGCATAAATTCGGTATAATAAATTAAAATAAACTGTTGCCCTCGAGGCACGAATAGCTCTCCATATTTAAGTGTAATAGTAATAAGTTTATGACCTTTTTGTCATTTATCTAAATTTAATAAATTTTTGTTTTGTTTTAGACATCAGCTATTTTTTTTAAGTATCGGGTTTTGTTCATTTTTGCTCTCTTTGGAGGCACTATTTATACGTTCATATTTTCAGATCTTCTAGGCCAAGTTCTTGTACGCAAAATAATTGATTTTTTTTAGTTTTATTATAAAATTTATTTTGCCCCCTTTTCTACTATTTACGAACCCCTATGTAAACAAAATTGTTATGCTGCATGTTGTAGGTTATCTTATATCAAAGCTATATATAAGTAGCCAATTTTTCTGTTATCTTTGAAAAAACATTTTTTTTTTCGTTTTTGACCCTTTTTCGTACGCCTGTGTAAACCAGTTCATTTATGTAACATTTTTTAGGTTATATTCTTTCAAAGCTATAAATAACTAGTCAATATTTCTGCTATGTTTAAGAAATTCGTTTTTTCTAACCTTTTTACCCCATTTTACACTTTGTTCGAATGTCATTGTGGTCTAATTGTTTAGTTAAAATATTTTAGGTTAGGTTTAATTAAACGCACAAAAAATTATTCAATATTTGGGATAAGTTTATGAACTATGATTTTTTAAATTTTTGACCCCTCTTTTAAACCCTTTCCTACGCTCAATGTTTCCCAAAATCTAATTAGCTCCTTGCCACGTCGTATAGTATTTTTGTACCAAATTTGGTTAAGTGGTTTTTGCGTTTTCGTGCATACAGACAGACAGACATTTTTTTAAAATTACTTATTTATATGTAAAATGACCAAAAGCAAGTATTTCCGGTGAAATAAAAAAAAATCATGAAACTAATAGTCTCCATAATATATGTATATGATATGGAGAGCTAAAAATAAAGTACATTGAAGATCAGTTGAAAAACTGTGGTTGAGATAGTGTACGGTCTCATTCCAATCAGCAGCTTTTTTAGATCAGATTTAAATTTTTTATTGTTTAAAATTTCTTTCACCTGTCGAGGGAGGTGATTATCAAAAACCTAAACCCTTTAAGGGTATATGTCCCTATATCATAATCCATGAGTTTAGAAACACCCTGTAGATTATGTTTATGACTTAATGAAAAAAATTCCTAGGTACACAGGTAGAGAAATTTGAACGAACTTTATACCTACCTTCTTATGGCTATACAGTTAGAGCTTATTTTTATCATTTCTTGTTATAAATAAGTAGGTAATTTGATGTGGTAATACTTATTGGGCATTGAAAAATAGGTAATATTACTTACTTCTAAAAGCATTTACAAGGCAGTAAAATTGATTTTAACAATTTTATTTATATTAAGAAATATCAGGTAGATATGTGCCTACTTGAAGATATTGGTTTCTAAAGGGTGAGTCACGAGCAACTGTATGTAACTTTTTCCACTTGTAATAGACAGAAAACAGATAAAAAATGTTTGTAATAACCTAGTTTGCTTATTTGTTTGAGGAAAACTCATGTGTCTAATTATTTTAATTGGAATGAAATGAACAAGCCAGGGAAATGTTTATTCATAAATTAAGAAATAAAATAAAAAATAATAACCAAACAATAAAACAGTTTTAACAATGTGGAAAAAAGTAAAAAACAATTTATCAAACATTACGATTATAAAACACAACAGCTCATTAACGCAGAATTATTCACTGTTAATATTATCATTGACAATCAGAAAGTCCATTACACATTTAAACATTCGTCAAGAAAAGTGTTTTGAGGCAGATGGATTTCATTTTGAACATCTTTTATAATCGTAATGTTTATTAAATTGTTTTTTACTTTGTTCCACATTGTTAAAACTGTTTTATTGTTTTTTATTTTATTTCTTAATTATGTTTTCTCAAAGCAAAAGCAGAGTTTGATTCAAAGCAAAAGTCGAATTTGACAAAAGCAGAATCTTTCTCAAAGCAAAAGCTGAGATTTCGTTCTTTGCAAAAAGCATTGGAAAATCGAGAATTTTCGCACATCAAACGATCGGATTTTGACTGTCTTACGACTTTGTCATTTGACCGAAGATGTTTTGCGATTTTGAGATGATTTTGCGATCTTTTCTCTTCCTCGAAAATCCTTTTGAACATTTAACAAAAGAAACTTGTCTTGTGGTTCTTCCACAACTGATGAGCCGAATTTAAGGCGAAACAAGCTAGAGCATTTCTTCCCCAGGGAAACTGGGTATTTAAGTTTAATTTGAAAACGTATTGGATAAAATGTTCAAAAGGATTTTCGAGGAAGAGAAAAGATCGCAAGATCATCTCAAAATCGCAAAACATCTTCGGTCAAATGACAAAGTCGTAAGACAGTCAAAATCCGATCGTTTGATGTGCGAAAATTCTCGATTTTCCAATGCTTTTTGCAAAGAACGAAATCTCAGCTTTTGCTTTGAAAAAGATTCTAACAATAACTTTACTTTATCCAAAGCTTCAATCCAGTAAAGAAAATAAAAAAGTGAAATAAAAAATCATGTTAGTAGATATATTCCCGAACAAAATTGTTCAAATTCCCCAAATATAGTTCCTGATTTTTTTGAAGAAGAAATTTATGGTGCGATGTAAAATCTACAAGACTTATTTCAACATCATTTCTCTGGAACGTTTGAGTTGGAATTCCTAATTATACCGGCACTACTTCCAGGAATGCTTACCGGAGAGGTCCCTGTCTTTGGTATACCTTACTCCATTGGAAGAATTTAAGAAATTGAATCATTGCTAGGTGTAATTCAATTAAAAGAGAATTTTACATCATCGAGTGCACTTCTGCCAAATTGTTCAACATAATTGGGGGTATTTTTGTAAAATATTGGTCAATTGCACCTTATCAATTTGTTTACATAAAAAAATGCATATTTAAACCCCTACCCTCTTCATATTCTTCCAGGGTGCCTTCTGGCGGTCCGGCTCTCGCTATGTCAGTAACAACCGAACCTGTAAACATAGAATTTTGCTTGCTTGCTTGCACCGAGTCACCCCTACCCCTACATAGCCAGCTCTCCGTCAATTAATTAATTAAACAAAATAGGAATTTTCTCAATTTTTTATTCAAAAAATGCAAAACATTTTATAATATTTGTATCAATTAAAAAGTTTATTTGACATTATCAATATTATTCAAAAATTCTGTATTATCAGCTATTAATTTCTGTAGTCTTTCCCTTGTGGCAGACGTTTGATGTTCTTTCAATCTCTCGTTAGCCATTTCAATGCCTGTCTTGTACCCAGTAGCATTATGGAATACCTTAATTTGCTTGTCACCAGCGGCAAGCAAATACTTTCCAGTTGCATCGAACATGATGGAAGTTATATGACCTGAAACATAAAATTAACTTCTTACAAACCAATTATTTCTGAATTTTCCAGTTCATCTCAATGACTGAATATATTTTTGCGTTGCCATTTGACATTCAATAAATTTGTATACAGGGTGGTCCAACGAAAAGTTTGCACCTAGCTTTTCTCTTTTTTTTGTAGTCGAATGCGAAAATGCTCGGACACGTCGATTTTGCTTTTGAGGGGGACACATTTTAAACATATTTTTCGATCTGCGCCTTTAACCCCCTAGCGGGGGTGAGTAACAACCCTAAAATTTTAAATGGAAAGAGGGGTCTAATGACATATCATTTGAAAGGACACAAAATTGTCTTTCTAATGATACCCTATTTGTCGAATTTTACTAAAACAGTTAATACGAAAACGACTTTAAAGACATTAAGCCGATAATTTTGGTATTAATGAGAAATACAAATAAGTTTTAATTATTGCGAGTGAAAACACCTGCAATCGTTAGTACATTCCAATGTTTGTTAGTTTTAACATTGCTTTGTAAAAAAAGTAAACAAGCTGTTAAATTGATTTATTAAAACGTTACATTAACAAATGTTGAAAATGTGACCCATTTGATTCCATACAATAATACAGATTTTGTTCAAATCTATTTCTAACATTTTGTAGCATATCAGGTGTTATGTTTCTGCACTCTTCTGTAATGCGTTGGCGAAGATCTTCTATGGACTCGGGCTTCGTGGCAAAACATTTATTTTTTAAGTGCCCCCAAAGAAAAAAGTCTAAAGGCGATAAATCCGGTGACCTGGCAGGCCATTCAATTGGGCCCCTCCTTCCAATCCACCGTCCAGGGAACCGGTCATCTAAGAACTGTCTTACAGGAGCCACATAGTGCGGAGGTGCTCCATCTTGCTGGAAATAAAGCCGATCAGCAGTATGATTTTGGTCATCTTCTATTATTTGTGTTATTAAAGGATCAATTGTGTCTTCAAGCATGTTTAGGTACACTTCACCAGTTAAATTTCCAGGAATAAAAAGTGGTCCTATAATATGATTTCCTAATATGCCACACCAGACGTTTATTTTTTGAGGATACTGGGTATGAACCTCACGGAATAAATGTGGGTTACTGTCATCCCAGTAACGGCAATTGTGCCTATTTACAGCTCCATTCAAATAAAATGTGCATTCGTCGGAAAAACAAATGTTAAATAATAATTGCGGATCTTCAATTAAACGCTGGCTCATTGCTTCACAAAATTGCAGCCTTCTATCAGGATCATCCTCATTTAGTTCCTGTACTAATTTGATTTTGTACGGATGAAATTTGTACGCTTTTAAAATTCGTATTATGGACGAACGGGAGACACCTGAGGCTTCAGCTAGTTGACGGGTACTTTGACTATGATCCATTTCAACATGCCCTAAAACAGCGACTTCCACAGCTTCATTTCTGATCGGTTTCTGCGGCTGGTGTTTTACATTACAGACAGATCCGGTATCTACAAACTTTTTAACTAACTTGCCAACGTACACATCATTCACATTTTTATCGGGATGTCTCTCATTAAATAAGCGAGCCGTAAGTCTAGCACTACTATTATTTTGAAAATAAAGTTTAACAATTTCAACTCGTTCTAGAATGGAATAAATCATTTTGTACGGTAAAAGTAAAATAACTTGAGAAGCAACCAAACTGAATCAATGAAAAGACTAAAATAAACGGTGTAAATTCTTTTCCTACACGTATCTGCAGTTTTTATTTCAACAAAAAACGCAAACGATTAGTGAGGAATTTAGTTCTGATAAATAAGATAGTGTTTTTGAAATCCCGTTTTTCTTCAAAGTAAATAATTTAGAAATGATTGTAGTTGTTTTCAGTCGTAATAATTAAAACTTATTTGTATTTCTCATTAATACCAAAATTATCGGCTTAATGTCTTTAAAGTCGTTTTCGTATTAACTGTTTTAGTAAAATTCGACAAATAGGGTATCATTAGAAAGACAATTTTGTGTCCTTTCAAATGATATGTCATTAGACCCCTCTTTCCATTTAAAATTTTAGGGTTGTTACTCACCCCCGCTAGGGGGTTAAAGGCGAGATCGAAAAATATGTTTAAAATGTGTCCCCCTCAAAAGCAAAATCGACGTGTCCGAGCATTTTCGCATTCGACTACAAAAAAAAGAGAAAAGCTAGGTGCAAACTTTTCGTTGGACCACCCTGTATAATAGTGGGCTGTAATGATGAAATACTCATGTTATTATGGTTAAAGATTGTATCACGGTACTCTCTAGACCATTGTGTCATATGTTCAATTTACCGACTAAAACAAAAACATTTCCAAGAATTTCGAAGTCTGCCCAAGTCTGTCCCATATTTAAGAACGGCGAAATAGATAACATTGCAAATTACAGACCGATTTCTATCATGAATAATTTTGCTAAACTGTTTGAGGCCGTGCTTTTTAATAGAATTTATATGTCTGTGCGTCGTTGTATTTCATTGTGTCAACATGGATTTATGTTAGGTCGATCAAACTTAGCAGTACTTAGCCAGAACCTGTCTGACGTCCTGGATCGAGCTGGACAAGTAGATGTGATTTATACGGACCTTAGCAAGGCCTTTGATCGGGTTAGCCATTCTATACTGCTAAACAAATTAACAAACTTCTCTTTCTCTGCTGATGCTATTCTTTTTCTGCAATCCTACTTAATCAATAGAACCCAATTTGTTTTCTATAATGGCTTCAGTTCACGAACATATATAGCAAAATCTGGTGTACCGCAGGGCTCCAATCAGACAGCTTAACTTGTAAAAAATTATTGTTTGCGGATGACCTTCGAGACGTGTCAAATGTTTCTCAGTGTGAGGAGCTTCAGGGCGATTTGCACATGAGTGGTGCTTTGATAATGAGCTCAGCCTCAATGTGGACAAGTGTAGCGTAGTGTCTTATACAAGAAAGCTCCGACCTTTAATACACAGTTATAAAATTAATAACTGTGAGGTGTATCGTAGAGAATCCGTAAAAGATCTCGGCGTGATCTTTGACTCTCAACTTTCTTTTGTTCATCACATTGATGCCAAGGCAGCAGAAGCAGCTAAGGTTTACGGTTTTTTAATTAGGAATAGTAGACATTTCTCTGATGTAAGCTGCCTCAAGATCTTGTATTTTCCTTTTGTCAGGTCCAAGTTGGAGTATTGTTCATTGATTTGGAATCTAATATATAAATGCCACAGGCAGACAATTGTTATAATGTATTCTTTGTTATGGTGTGCTAGAGTTTTAATCTGTTGATGGTATTTTATTATATATTTTTATTTGTTAAATAGTGATATGTTACGTAGTACTGTTTGCTCTGTAAATGGATATTTCTGTTAGGCAATAAATGCTTTATTTATTTATTGGCTGTATGTTAAGCCAAAAGGACAATAAACAAGAAAAAAAATAATACAAACCTGTAAAAACGTCTTCAATCGTATTGTCCAACTCTCCATTTATTGTTGAAAAGAACTGCAGATTATTAGCAGAGGCTATTACAATAACTTCTGAGTTAGGCGATAATGCAATAAAGGCATGGTTGCCAGCTTGGTCATATTTTCCCGATTTTAAAAATCTCGCATTTTGGCCTTGTTTGTAACTTACTGTAACAAATCAATTTTTATTATCATTAATAAATTAATTTTGGCTATTTTTTTTTGGGGAAATATTTTAAATAAAAGCTTTACAAAATTATTGAGAAAAAAAATGCAGTCTTTTTATTTATTTTAAGAATTTGGTGGTTGGAATAAGGAATCCGACATGTTACAGAAATAACATGTGGTTTTTTTGAATAATATAAGTACGACAAAACCATTAGATTTTTGTGTCACTGTGTATAAACAGCGCCATCTCTTCAATGCTGTCCCAACTACGCTGGAGTTCTTCCTTGGCTAAATTTATAAAAAAATTATAAGAAAATGGCGGATATTTGAAGGGAAATTTAAGGTTTTTTTTTATATATGGATATTGTCTAATACAGAAAGTTTTC
Organism: Apoderus coryli; assembly: GCA_911728435.2. Classification (NCBI taxonomy): domain Eukaryota; kingdom Metazoa; phylum Arthropoda; class Insecta; order Coleoptera; family Attelabidae; genus Apoderus; species Apoderus coryli. The sequence continues at coordinate 9,798,191 of OU452215.1, read as the reverse complement.
ACGTACAATTTTAATTACAAGTGATTGTTAAATATATAAATTAGGTAATAAAGTAATATTATCATTATTAAATATTAGAATCATAGCACAAAATGAGGAAAACGTTGCTGACTTTGAACTCAATTTATTAAGTAATTATTTATTGTTGTAGCCTCAAAATACCTTATTACCTAATCCAAACCTTAGTCTTTAAAACCCTATTAAAATTTTTGCTACCAGATACGTATTAGTGGAGATTTCCATCCACAAAAATATATCTGTAAATTTGAAAAAGTTACCCATGTTTGAACTCAATTTATGAGTTAACTATTTAATCTTTCCGGTTGAAAATACTTCATTACCTAATCCCATCTTTTGTCTTTAAAACCCTATGAAAATTTTTGCTAGCAGATACGTCTTAGTGGCGACTACAATGCGCAAAATTATGCCTGCAAAGCGAAATATGATGATTTTCTAACTCTGTTTTTGAACTAACTATCCAATATTTCAACTTCAAAATACTTCAATACCTAATCCCATCTTTACTCTTTAACTCCCTATCAAAATTTTTGTTACCAGATACGTATTAGTGGAGTCTACCATGCGCAAAAATAGGTCTGCAAACGATTGTATTCAAACGCCCCTCTTAAAATAAAATTAAAATGTGCTCATAAATATGATTTGTAAAGAGTTTTGTTTGAAGCTCCAAGAATCGGCTGGTAATTTTGTAATTTCTTGTGAAGTTGTAAGGTCAAGGTCATCTCTATAAGCGCATGTTGGGCAGTCATTTTTTTTGCTGCAAATTAGTTGGTACTTTAATATCAGACATTTTATAATAATATACAGGGGTTTCATAAGAAAAACATATAAAAAAAAAATACTTTAAAAATTGTGTCCAATTTATGTGTGGCTTTTGGTTCTTACTGTATACAGTGTGTCCAAGATAAGAATGGGATAGCATTGGAATCTGGGAAACGGTAGAAGTTACAATGTCGGTAAATTAGAGAAAAGTTGTACAATTTAAACACTTTTAAATGGTGTTTTCAAAGTAAAACTGACTTTAGCCGTTTTCGAGAATTTTTAAAAAAACGAATTTTTGCGATTTTAGTTTTTATTTATTTCTGACATTATTCTCACAGATATAAAAGAATGAAAAGCTTTCCTCATTGTTTCTTTTTAAGGAGAAAAATATAGCGTTTACAAATTTTCACTACGACGTTTCGTTTTCGAATAACCATCATCAACTTCGTTTTTTTAAATACGGCCCTGGATTTATTTGTTTATTGTTAAATTTAAAGCCATTTTCAATTCAAAAATAGGTGATGTATCTGTAATGGTTTAAACAAGCTTTCGGTATTTTTAGCTGTTATTTAAAATTATTCAAGAAAAATCGCCATAGTTTGGCACTTAACTGACTGAATGCAGAGTAGTAGGTTTTGCAAAAACATTATTTCGTCGTTAGTCACAATTATTTATTATTATTTGACAATTTATTTCTGTCTCAGTACAACATTTTATTCTGTAGGCGATTTTTTAAATTTAGTTGAAATTAATTTTTCTGCTTTTTGAATTTATTAAAAAACGCCTTCCTCAGATGAACGTTTTACGCAAAATAAGTGCCAAACTATGACGAATTTTCTTGCATAATTTTAAGTAACAGCTAAAAACACTGGAAACTTGGTTAAACTGGTATAATAATAATAATAAACAGTTTATTTGTATCCTCAGTACAAAAAATTATACTATGATACTATAAATTGATTATAACTAGGATTACAAAAGCGGTTAAATTTTAACCCAATGAATTAATATACTATAAAGTTTAATTATATTACATATATTTTAAATAATAACGAAAAGAAATAAACTGTTGCCCTCGAGGCACGAATAGCTCTCCATATTTAAGTGTAAAACTAATAATTTTATGACCTCTTTGTCATTTATCTAAAAAACTTTAAGAACTATGATTTTTTTTTTAATTTTTGAACCCTCTTTTAAACCCCTTGCCTACGCTCAATGTTTCCCAAAATCTAATCAGCTCCTTGCCATGTCCTATAGTATTTTTGTACCAAATTTGGTTAAAATCTGTTAAGCGGTTTTTGCGTTTTCGTGCATACAGACAGACATTTTTTTAAAACTACTTATTTATGTATAAAATGACCAAAAACAAGTATTTCCGATGAAATAAAAAAAAAATCATGAATGAACATATATGATATGGTGAGCTAAAAAGCAGAGGCGCCAGAACCGAACCCTGAGGAACCCCACTCACTACCCTGCCCTTATCAGACACACCTCTATCAGTTTCGGTATATTGCAATGGCCGATACTGAGAATTCAGAATAGTACAGCACTGGTAAAAGGATTTCGTGATTAACTTTTTCAAACGCTTTAGAATAGTCAAGTAAAATCAATGCTACCGTCCCTCCACGATCAATATCTCTCAACACCTCATCTATTAGATCCAAGATTGCCGTAGTACAACTGAAGCCCTTACGAAATCCGGACTGCCTATCTGGTTTGATGTGATAATTTTTGATAAATTCTAAATTTTGATGAGACATAATATTTTCCATAATTTTTGAATTCAAAATAACATTAAATTTAACAATAAAAAATCCAGAGCCGTAATTTAAAAAAACAAAGTTGATGATGGTTTTTCAAAAACGAAACGTCGTAGTGAAAATTTGTAAACGCTATATTTTTCTCCTCAAAAGATAACAATGAGGAAGTGCTGTTGATTTTTTTATATTTGTAAAAATAATGTCAGAAATAAATAAAGACCAAAATCGCAAAAAAATGGTTTTTTTCAAAAATTCTCGAAAACGGTTAAAGATAGTTTACTTTTGAAAACACCATTTAAAAGGTGTTTAAATTGTACTACATTTCTCTAATTTAACCGACATTGTAACTCCTATCGTTTCCAATGCTATCCCATTCTTATCTTGGACAGAGTGTATATTGTTAATAAAAAAAATTATACCATTAGTATCAAATAGCCTCCAACTTCCATCTTTTGACACTGTAGCCATATGTGATGAATCAACATCAAAAGCGACATCATAAACACCAGTAGTATGCCCACCCAAGGTCAGTGAAGTGATTTGCTTTACTTCTTTGAATGATCCTGATTTTTCAAAAACAACTTCCCAAACACGTGCTTCTGGAGTAAATCCTGAAAATATAAAGGATATACTGAATAAATTCCTAAGACTAGTAGTTGTAATAGTGCTCAATTTGGAATACACTGCTCAAAAAAATTAAAGGCACAGTTTTGTATACCGTTGCTCGATGACGCTCTCTAAGCCTGCCGCGACATAAAACCTAAATGTGAATATTTTCATAATCACTTTATTTTTTGTAAAAATAAAATGTAAATCCATTATGAAAATACTCGTATAATTTTCATTTGTTAATAACAGCAAGCCAAAAAATAACAGGGTTATCCAAAAGTGTTCCTTTAATTTTTTTGAGACCTGGAAATATAAATTTTAAGCTGCCATTAATGTCAAAAAATTGTTTTCATTAAATTTGATCTGAAAATGGTATGAATAAAAAACAAATTAGGTCGCAATGGTAGAGGGTGTAAGTTTACATTGGGTTGGTTCGACTTCGTCCAGTTTAGGTTGGACTGGTTCGGGTCTATTTGGTTTTTAACTCGACGAAGGTGTGACACACAAGGGGTTACAATCACATGCAACAATGTCAACAAAAATAAATAATATATTCATTCTAAATCTTTTGACATGTACTTATAGAATTTTTCTTTTTAAATACTAGGAATACAACTTACCGGAAGCAACCACAAATCGACCACACGGCGAGACTTTGGCACATGTTGTAGTCATTAGAAACGTGTCTACTTTGGCTAATATTTCCCCTTTAAGGTCCCAAATTACCATATCAGTCTTATTTGAACAGGTCATAATAAATTTACCATTGCTAGCGATACCCATACCTATAACGTCTGTTTGATGATACTGAAATTACAATATACATAGCATCATTAAGTAATAAAGTTAGAACCTCTTGTCGAATCTGGTTCATTCTTTATTGAGTGAGCAGTGTGTACAAACTTTAGATGATACATAAAAGATCTTCTGCACTGAGATTTAAAATATCTCAATGAACTTGTCCTCAATCAAAAGGCGAAGTTTAGCTATGAAGCTACTTCACATTAGTTGTGCAATTTTAATTTTCCCTCTATCTGTCAGCAACTTGGTCAATTTATTGTAACATACGGGCCTAACTCGGCAGAAGCTGTTGATTACTATGGTACTGGAGGCAACCCGGATGCGCCCATATGAAATGTTCATGCTCTCTATTGGGCCACATTTTTTTCCACCTAGACTTAATAGACAGGAACACCGAGGAGTTTTTAAATATGTTTTACCCTGAATTTTAGAAGACGTTATGCTATATGGATTCACCATTGGCCTGAAAACGATTGTCTACAAAATTTGAAGAAATCTGGACATAGAAGAATAATTCGCACTCCTGAAAATATTGAACGAACCAGAACTGCGTTCACGAGAATTCCGGCAAGGTCTGCTAATAGGAAATCCCTTATTTTGGAATATCAAAAGAGAGCCTAGATCGAATCCTTCACAGGGACTTAAAATTTCACCCCTAATACTTTTTCCAGTTACTGTAGTTAGTTTTGAAAAATAATTTCGTGGCATAGCGGACAAAAATTATTTTTCATTTATATTTACAATTTTTTTTGGATATATTTCTTGGGTTTTTTGGTTCGTATTGACAACAATGGTGAGATAAAAAATTTTTATTTCATGTCAAAAAAATTTCTTCTCTCTGTACGACGTTTCGACAAAATAGTTTTTGTCTTCTTCAGGTTTTTTTTTTAAACGACAAAGAGCAACGGACCCAACACAGAGCCCTGGGCCACTCCACTCGTTAATAGCCTCACCTCAGACAACTCCGACCGAAGAGCCTGTCTGTCCTCTGCCAGTCAGGTACGACCGCAGCAGCTGCAACGAGAGTCACCGCACACCATATCGAGAAAGCTTGGTCAGAAGCATTTCATGAAACACACAGTCAAAGGCCTTGCTCAGATCACATAAGGTGAGATTAATAAATTCAAATCTCTCCAGGCCCTCGACTATGTCAGACACCACACAAATAAAAATAAAATAATTTACATTAAGCACTAAAACTTTTGTATTTAACATATTCTTCTACAGGGTGAAACAACCAAGTTAAAGGGGGTGTGCGTTTATAAATGATGATGAGGTATTTGGCCCCAATTTGTAACGGTGCAAATGGGGCCCAAATAAGAAGTCACTTATTAATTCTATTATGAAATTAAGATTAAATTGTGGGCTTCAAAATATTCCATATACTATGTCAATTTGCGACATCTGATTGCAAAATTGAGGTCACACCGATATCACTAACTTATTGTTATTGAAAACAAACAGTCCATCATAATAATATATGAAATGAACGAAATGTAGGGCTCCACAACAATCAAGCCTTACATAACACTGTAATGAGAATGCGATATGTATGTACATATTATATGGATATAGGAAATAATAACATTTAAACTATTGCAAAAAGTATTACAATAATATAATTATTGTAATCGCGAACAAACATTCAATGATGTGTATGAAATTAAATTAGGATCAAGGTCATAATAAAATAAACATTTTATACCAAACAGGGTACCTACATAATTGGAATTTGTTATGGTTTTGACCATTTAGAAGCGTAAATTGTACAAATTAAAAACACTCTTTGATTTTAGATACATATAAAACATAGTATACACGGTGAAAAATGATAAGTAACAAAAAAAAAACAAAATTTTGACAAAACTTGATTTTATTATTCAACATCCCAATTCAGTCAATTTTGCCATAGTTTTTCATCGATTTGCATTGTCTTGGTGAAACAACACTCTTTTCTTTTGCAAATGTGGCTGTTTCTTTGCGATTTCAGCCTTCAAACTATCCAAAAGTGTGTAACAGAACAAAGACACACTGGCAATAGAATATACTTTTGTCTTACCCTGTATATATATTTGGGTAGTTTAGGATATTTTCTCTTAGTTTTATAGTTTTATACCCAACGTCTCTGGAACACAGATCTGGAAAAGGGGGAGATAAAACTGTTTACATTTCCAAGCGATCAAACATCATTATTTGCAGATATCGATAATGCCAAACTTCCGCTATGATTGATTGATATACCCAAGATATTTTTTAGTTACTTTTTTATGAATTTTAACATATTCAATACATATTTCACCAAATCATAATTTATTTATGAAGTACAAGTGGCAACTCTGTAAAGCAGAGCAACTGAATAGTACGCGAAGAATTTACGATTTCATTCATTCTTGTAATCAGCCGGTAGTTTGAGCTCTGTTGCCAAATATCCTTTGTGTTCGTGTTTATTTGCTTTTTATTGGTGATTTTGAGGAATTTAGAGTGTTTTTTTTGTGCAAAAACTATAAAAAAAACATGTAACAATGGTGCGTCAGTGTATAGTTTGTAAAAATAATGAAAATTCCAACGAAATTTTTATATTTCGGAGGTAAGTAAGGTTACGACTTGTTATTGTTTATCAGTGGTGTGGTTTGCTTGGTCTACAAATTAAAAATAAATTGCTGTAAATAAATACCTAATGTAATTGTTGATTTTTGTGATGTTATAGAGATGCTAGGTTCATATTACAGTATTATTATTAATTATAAACTAAGATTGCACTTCGTTAGATAACTAAATATATTAATACTGAATAGGTAGGTTCCAAACGAATTAAATAATTTCATATTGCTTTTGGGTCTGGAAAATAAGTATGTCCCCAAGTATGCACAAATATGCTCAAACCATTTTGATGTGAGATAACTGAGATTACTGGTCGAAAGCAAATTCGGCCAGACGCTGAATATCAATTATAATTTCCTTTTAATGAGCCTCTGTCGTACAGGTAATTATATATATATATATATATATATATATATATATATATATGCTTAATAAAATGTGTCTATATAAAATTTAAGGTATAATGTTCAATAATATTGTAATAAATATATGGTGTATTTACCACACATCTAGATTCTAGATATGTGGTATTTACTATTGTATTTATATTTATTTTCAGCTCAGATTCAACTGTGATTATAAAATCGTATTGTTCCTTGCTTTACAAATGGTAGTGACTGATTAATCTTTTGAACGAACTCCAATGAGACTGGAGGATACAAAAGGCTGTTCAGGGACGTAAAAGAAGTAAAACTCCAAGAGATGAACAATATTTAAGAATGCAATCTTGGCAAAATCGTACATTTACTGCTCCACAACTAAAAAATCAATTACTAAATGCAAGGCGACAATAATAAGGAGACTTAATGAGGTCGATTTAAAGCCAAGACGTAATGCTAGAGTTCATCGGCTTCTTCCACGCCATAAAATCGGACGGTTACAATTTGCAAGAGCAGATGCTAAATGAAACAAAAATACAATTATGGAAGCCTACGACGGACGTAGTCGAGTATACAAAAGGTCAGGAGAACGTTTCGCAGAATGTAATCTTGCACATAATCTTAGCTTTGGTTCCATTATGCTATGGTCTGCTATTAGTTGGGAGAATCGCACGGAGCTCATTGAAGTGATTTTAAGGACGAATGCTGACTGGTACATACGCAACATCCTTGCAGAACATGTTATACCATATGCCGGCTTTATTGCCGCAATAACAGTAAACCAGTAAATTGAGGATGTCGGGACTGCGAAGCTAGAGTGCCCACCATATAATCCAGACGCAAATCCGATAGAACATGTATGAGACATCCTAAAGAGAAATATTCGAGCACGAAATCTAGCTCCTAACGGAATTGCAGGATTAGGGATTGCTGCACAGGAAGAATAGAATCGAATACCAGAAGAAATCATAAAAGATCTTTTGCGCAGTATGCATAGGAGGATGCAGGCTATCGTTAGAACTAAAGGAGGAAATACTAAGTACTAAATTGTTATTCTTTTGTCTTAAACTAATGTATCGTGTCGATGTTGTTGCCATTTCACTAATTTCTCCACGAATCTGTTGTAAAGCTTCAATAGTTATTTAATATTTTGTATAAGTTAAAGAACTATGGACTTTTAAAATTGTTGAATCCTTTTTAAACCCCTTGTCTACGCTCAATGTTTCCCAAAAAGTAATCAGCACCTTAGACATATCCTGTAGTATTCTTGTACCAAATTTGGTTACAATATGTTTAGTCGTTTTTGTTTTAGCGTGGATTAAAGACTCACCTTTGGAAAAGTAAGTGCTTTGCTTCCAGTTAGCCACCCATCTTTCTTCTTTTCCACCTTGTACACTTCTATACAATTTTCATTGTACCGATGAATTATAACAGCTTTAGAGTCTGGACTCCATTTAATCAGTGTAGCATAATCAAATTCTACATTGATTCTAAGAGACTTCCTATCTTTTTGTGTAAAGTCTTTCGATTGCCATAGAAAAATTGTTCGATCTGAAAAGAAATTTAAATGTTAGAAAATCGAATCTTGACCCTTCCAATAATTAGACAATACATACTTAGGCTTACTTAACGTAAACCAGAGGTTCCCAAACTCATAGACCACTTTCAAAATGATTTCAAATTTGAATTGTGACTCCCTGTTCTTCTTTGAAATTAATGTTCATGCACCCCCCCGTACGATTGTGAACCCCAAAAATATTTAGCGCATCTGAGACCTCGAGTATTAATTTTGAGATATGGAGTTTTTCGAAAACTCGCGATTTTTTTGCTACTTGAAGTTGGACAGCCTTTAACTACATCAAGACCACCTGCAACTTTTGTCTTTAAATGTGGGACAAATTCGTATTATAATAGAATCGGTGAGTGAAAGAACAATACAAGTGCCAAAAACGTGAATTTTATCTGAGATAGCCAAATTGTTTAGAATACCTAGACCTATGACGTAGTGAAAGAACAGTACATATACCAACATCGTACGTGCAACAGTGTTTAGTTTTTTTTACGGCTGAGTGAAAGAAGAGTACACGTGAGGCACATGTACTGTTGTTTCACTCATTCGCTAGTCGCCACTTTGATATTTTTCTGATGAAAATATTGATACATTATTTTAGTTACTCGATAGGCACTGACGGTGTTTGTTGGTTATAAATGAGTGCAATAACTTAGTGTTTGTTTGTAATTAAATATTTAAAAATGTCTGATACTAGTAGTGAAAATAATAGTTCTCCAGAGATGTCTTTAAAAAGACGCAAAAAACACCCTAATAAATGGAAGCAAAACAAAAGAAAATTGGCTCGTCTTAGAGGTGAGGAGTATGTTAATACGGCAGGAAAAACCATAAACGAGAAAACGGTAGGAGAAATTAAGTAAGTTATTTTCAGTTTTGGCATATGTTTTTTGCAACTTAAATATGTTCTTTTTAGTTGCAGTGATAAGTGCACGGAATATCTAACAGAGGGAGATAAACAAGCTATCTTATCCAAATTACTTGAAATGGAAAGTAAAGATCAGCAGGATACTTACCTCATGGGACTTATAGAATTAAAGCCTGTAGCAAGGAGACGAAAAACTAGCACAAATGCTGTAAAAAATGCAACATTTTCATACTGGATAACTCAACGAGGTATCAGGAAACGTTTATGTAAAACAGCATTCCTTAGATTGCATGCTATTTCAAATTCTCGCCTCCAAAGACTAAACAAGCTCTTAAGGGAAGGAAATACGCCAGTAGATTTACGAGGGAAACATAACACCCGTCGACACGTTCTTCCTTCTGACGTTATTGCTAAAGTAAAAGATCACATTGAGTCTTTTCCTTCAAAAATTTCACATTACAGTAGTAAAAAGACAGTGAAGTATCTCGATGATAGATAGAATGTCAAGACTATGTACGAGCTATTTATGAAGAAATGGCCAGAACTTAATGTAAAATACGAGTACTACCTCAAATATTTCAACGAAAATTATTCGCTGAGATTTGGTAGACCTCAAGTAGATGTATGTAGCGAGTGCGAACGTTTAGGAACATCATTGAGAGACCCGAATCTTAATGATAATGCGAAACGGGTGCACGCTACTGAACTTATAGTCCATAAGCGTAGGGCCAAAAAGTTTTATTCGCAACTTGACACCATAACAAAATTATGCAAGGAAAGAGAAGATGTGTGTGGAATATCATTTGATTATATCCAAAATCTCCCATTACCCAATATACCCGTACAAGAAATTTTTTATTTCCGTCAGTTGTGGGTATATGCCTTCGAAGTCCATAACTTAAAAACAAATAAAGGACATTTGTATACCTACCATGAAGGCCAGGCTCTTAAAGGTCCTGATGAGGTGTGTAGTTTTCTATTGCATTATATAGAAAATAACATTCCACCGGAAATTACGGAACTTCACTTATTTTCCGACGGATGTCCTGGACAAAATCGCAACCACACAATGGTCCGATTTTTAATGACACTTACAACAACGAAGCGTTTCAAGAAAATCGTACATTACTTTCCAGTGCGGGGCCATTCATTCTTGCCCTGCGATAGGGATTTCGGTACTATTAAAAGGGTAATACGAAGAGCTGATCGCATATATGTTCCACAGGAATACGAACAAATGATACTAGGCTCCCAAAAGGTGTTGCCATTTACACTTACTACAATAAGCTACAAAGACATCACTGATTTCAAAAACTGGTGGCCGCAGTTTTATAAAAAAACGTCCAAGTCGTGTGATGAACAAAAAGTTAATTTTATGATTTCACAGTATAACCAGTTTACGATAGTAGTGAAACTCCAGGTAATGTTACTACAAGTGCGTTCATAGGTGGTTTTGTAACCAAAACCTTTAAACTGATGAAACCTAATGTCAATCCGCAGTTGCCTTTAGAAAAGGCATACTCCGAAGCTATTCCTATTAACGCAAAGAAGATAATCGACTTAAAGAAACTTTTACACTATTTTAGTGATGATATCCTGGAGTTTTACTACTATATTATTTCTTGGAAAGTCAAAAATGAAGATTTTTAATGAAAATTACAAATATGTTAGTTGAATATTTATCAATAAAGCAAAAAAAAATGTTTAAAGCATTTTGTTTTTAATTGAGTGAAAGAACAATATAACTGCAGGTCATTTTTTTTCAAATAATTTCTTTAGCATTATTTTCCTTTACGATTCATGTACGTATTATTGTCAGTTAATTTAAGTTCTCTAAGTTTACAATAGATTATTAGGCCGAAAAACCCACAGTTCTTTTTTAAAACAGTTTTATATGATTTTCTCAAAATGGTCATTTTGGAGATACACTGTTCTTTCACTCACCGATTCAATAGCAGTATAGATTCCGCTCAGGTAGAAAAACAAAGGAAAAGGCTACAAATCCTATAAGTAGGTACCTAAGTAATGAACGAAATAACTATTTGTTTATTGTTAAATTAATTTACAGATCTAAAAACAATAAATAGTAACAACAACCAACAAAAAACAAAAATTGAAATCACAAGGAAATTAAAATCTAGGTTATTTTATTTTTCTGTAACTTGAGGAATAGGTGGTAATTTGTAATGCAAGGTTAAGTTAATTTTATTGTTATATGAGCAACTTAATGACATAGAATTTGGATTTACGGTGAAAAAGCTGCTCTAGTAAACAATCTTTGTGTTATATAAGTTTGATATACCCCCCTATAAAAATCAGAGTAGATATTAGTGTGATCAGTGTACCCAATTATTTTTTCAATTACTTATAAAAAAAATGCTAAAAACAGTCTTTACTGACTTACATCTTACCATTATACAGTGTGTCCGTAAAATAACAGGCGATAATTTTCAAAATAGTATAATTTAAAAAAAAAAAAGACGAGACATGTCAGTTTTGATTTATGTTTAGCAATGTTGTAGTTTGCGTATTTGATCCGAAATCTACCACATGGTGGAGCCACTTTTGAGTTGCTGCTAACGTCCTGAGTACCGGGTGTCCGGTTATAAATATACAGGATGATCACGTATATTTTACTCAATTGATTTATGTTTAATTTTGATCACACAGTATAATTTAAATTAGCAAAGTTGTAGCTTTTTTTCTGAAGCGTCAGATTATGGTGCCAGAAATGACGTATGTCAATCCATTGTCAAAATGTTGACATATGATTAGTTATTTTAAATGGAACATCCTGTATTTTGTTTCCTTAATCGGTAGAGTTTCTTATTCTGAATTCAAATATATATCCTGTATTGAGGTTATGTTTAGTAGTTTTCGAAAAATACGCATTTTTCGAGTTTCGATAAAGCATTGCTTTTTCATGAAAAATAAACTGTTGCCCTCGAGGCACGAATAGCTCTCCATATTTAAGTGTAAAAGTAATAATTTTATGACCTTTTTGTCATTTATCTAAAATTTATAAATATTTTTTTGTTTTAGACATCAGCTGTTTCTTTTAAGTATCGGGTTTTGTTCCTTTTTCTTCTCTTTGGAGGCACAATTTAAACGAACATATTTTATATTTCAGATCTTCTAGGCCAAGTTCTTGTACGCAAAATAATTGATTTTTTTCGTTTTATTATAAAATTTATGTTGCCCCCTTTTCTACTATTTACAAACGCCTATGTAAACAAAATTGTTATGTTGCATGTTTTAGGTTATCTTATATCAAAGCTATATATAATTAGCCAATTTTTCTGTTATATTTGGGAAAACATTTTTTTTTTCGTTTTTGACCCTTTTTACACTATTTTCAAACGCCTGTGTGAACTAGTTCATTTATGTAACATTTTTTAGGTTATATTCTATCACAACTATGAAAAATTATTCCATATTTCGAATAAGTTTAGGAAATATATATTTTTTATGTTTTGAGACCTTTTCCACTATTTACGAACGCCTATCAAAGTAAGTTATTTATGACACATTTTATAGGTTATATTCTATCGAAGCTACAAATAACTAGTTAATATTTCTGCTATGTTTTAGAAATACGTTTTTTTTAATCTTTTTTACCCCATTTTACACTATTTTCGAAGTTTTATATTCAATATTTTAGGTTATATTCAATTGAATGCGTAAAAAATTATGCAGTATTTCGGATAAGTTTAAGAACTATGAAGTTTTGAACCCTCTTTTAAACCCCTTGCCTACGTTCAATGTTTCCCAAAATCGAATCAACTCCTTCCCATGTCCAATAGTATTTTTCTACCAAATTTGGTTAAAATCTGTTAAGTGGTTTTTGCGTTTTCGTGGATACAGACAGACAGACTGACAGACAGACAGACATTTTTTTAAAACTACTTATTTATGTATAAAATAACCAAAAACAAATATTTCCGGTGGAATTAAAAAAAAATAATATTGAAATACAGTTTGCTAACGAAAACTTTCCAAAATTTTATTAGTGCTGTTTACTAAGGACCAGTTTTGTCCTAAAATTTTCAAATTCGAATTTCTCGAAAACATTCAAGTTAACACCCTGTATCTTTGTAAATAAGGACTTTTCGAAAAATTACAATTTAGGTTTTTATTATCATTAGGAGTCCCCAATTCGCTTACAAATTTTGGCCAGCTTTTTTTCAAACACCTTGTATTGTCATTAACCTACTGCTGCTTTGCAGTCGTGTAGAACAATTAATGTTTCCTCAATGTCTTCCGATTTATACAATAACACCCTATATATAGGTACCTTTGATCCTCATGCAACTAAAATTGACAAATTTAATGACTACGAATGACAAATAAGATGAATAAAGTGATAATCAATGAAAGTTGATAAATTGAGGATGTAATTGCTGTGGGAAAAGGACATCTACCGATACCGATATTATATATCATACTGATAGAGAGAGTATTGAAAAAGTAGTATAGATATATCAAATAGCTGATAATGTTAAATGAAATGATCTTCGCACGCCTATGGTTAGGAGAAACGATATTGCACAATAATGATTTACATTAGATGAAATAAACACCATAGTGAAAGTTGAAGTTTAGGCTTTTCTTTTTACAATGTTATTGTGTAAAAGAACGCGCGCTATATTCAAGGACATATTTCTTATAGGATAATATTATAAAAAAAAACATTCACTTAAAACAAAGATTAATCTACACAATAGATAGTCAGCGTATATGGGAAAGAAAACAAAAATTGAAACTGTCTCGACACGAGCTACATCTATTAGAAAAACATGTAACCATGGAAATTATGGAAATTGTAGATGGTGTTATATGTATTGTGTTGAAATAAAATAATCATATGGGCAATGTTAGACAAGGACGAGTATACTTTCCCCTACGAGGTGGGAGTTTGTTTTTATATTATAGGTATCATATATGTACTACTGTGCAGCAGTGTTTTTTGTCGGTTAATATAAAATTATATGGTATACGTACACCTATCTACGCAAAGATTAATGTGTATGGACGAAAATAAAAGAAATTACTATAATAGTATAAATATACAGGGCTGGTTCATTAAATGTTTTAGACAATAATTTTAAATGACTAAAATAATATTATTTTAGTCATTTAATTTTAAATTTCGGATATAAGGATGCATCAAAAAGTTATATTTAAATTAACGAAATTTGGCGTTATAGATAGGACTTCCGCTTATTATCTGATTCAGTTTTAAGGATCAAACTCAAACAGCAGATTCAACTTGTTAACATTATGAAAAAATAAATCTCAGACTCATACAGGCGTGAAATGCTACCCTAACTTTTTTATGCACATTTTTTGCGTGTGTTTCAATTCGGAGATGTAAAATCTAACAAATGATATACGTAATAAATGTATCCTTCTGTGATATTGATAGAAAGTCATCGTTATCGCGTATTATCGATTTTAAGAAATGTTAATATTAAAAAGGCTGTGCTTTTTACAAGTTGCTGAAGTAAATAAGGTTTGAAATTTCCAGCATGACAATAATTATTTAAAAAAATACGGTTTCGAAATGCAGGATGTAAAAAATTAGAATTTTTAATCTGTTTTTAATGAAAATTTAAATCTATTGAGAAACATGGTTCAGGGTTTTTGTGAAATGTATTTTACTCCAAAGATTCTACTCATCGATTATAACCGAATTAATTTACTCAAAAATATCTATACTAGTAAAATAACACAATTATCACAATTAGGTTCAAATTCTGCAACGCCGAATTGAAAAAAAACTTACAGTCTCCCTAATATTGGTTTTTGTGCAATGATCATAAAACTTTAAAAAAATAACGATTTATGTAGATTGTATTGTTAACACGTTTCGTAAAAAGCTTTAAAAACCCACCAACAGGGTGTTAAAAGTATCACGACAATAACTTTTTTCATGTTTTAACAAGTACAATCGTCTGCTTCAGATTGATCCTTAAAAACTGAATAACAGTTTCTCTATATAAAAAAATAAAACTCGTAAATATCATCCCCAAACATTTAATTTGAATACAATTACATAACACCATATTTGAAAGTAAATAAAAAAAAACAGCATTACCTAGTTTAACAGATTTGCAAATTGCAAATCAAAGTATCTATGTATACAGGGTGTTGCATAAGTACTTGTACAAACTTTAAAGGGTGATTCTTTGACTAATTTTAAGATACAAATTTCATATGTACATTCAAAGTTCAAAAATAATATTATATTTAGGATTATATGCTTGTTCAATAGCATCGCAATTTGGTGCAATTCGGGATACAGGTGTATTGATGACACCAGAGCTGTCAAAAGAACTAATAAAAAATACGAAAAATAACAAAATACAAATATCATTCAAAAGACAACAATGCACATAATAGTCGGTACCAAGCCAAATAGGTAGTAGGTAAATATAGATTTATTTTGTTTCGAGCTTGGGCTTGGCACCGACTTATTGTAATCAAAACTACCCACCAAACGGATACATTTAATTTTACGCAGACATCTAGTGTGAGCAGGCAATATGCCCGGTGAGAGAAAGTTGATAGACGATGGCCGGACGAGAAGTAACAACTGATTATATCCTATTGCCAACACAAGTATTTTTTTTACTGGCACATTGGAAAAAAAAATTTAAAAAATGTTTCGTTTACGCAACGTTGGGGATTAATGGGTTAAGTACTAAGTGTCAGTTATCAGTTATAATTTTTTATTTTCCAAGAAAGCGAAACGAGATATTTAAAACGGCATTGCGCCGCCCTCATGTATACCTCCGGGGGCGGCATCGAAAATCGCTACACGTCACAAACTTGTAAATGCTTAGAACTACCCCTATGTCAAATTTCTATTTTCTATCTTTTTTGTTTGATACCCAAAGCCCTATTCCTACCGAACTTATTATTTACCCGAAGAAACATTAAAAAGAAGTAAAATTTAAGTACCTAAACCTATAAAGTGGAACTTATACCTGAATTTATAACCCATTTTCTGCATCGATCTTCTTCTTTAGGAAATCGAAAGAAATGTACCTCTCGATTGTTTCTGTAACTGTTGTTACAATTTCGAAAAGCACATTGGTTACGACTTAATTTCGAATTGTTTCTTTCCATTTTCACAAAACACAAAAATTATTTAGTCACTAACTAGGAAGTTTCTCAAATAAAAAAAAAACACAACACAAAATAATATAATTAGTCTAAAATTAGAAAAACACAAAATAAGTTAAAAAATATTCACAAAAAAAATAACTACGCAGCCAAAGATTAAATTTAATTTAATATATTAGGTAATTCTCTTCAAAACAAAATCAGTAGGTATGAAAACAACCATAATATGTATACCTAATATAATATAGGTAGCACTGATAATTTTTTTATTATAGGTATTATAAGATCTACAACAATCTTGTTACATCTTTGCCACATTGTCTACGTGAAATATTTAAAATATATGTAATAAATTGAAAAAGTATCTAGTCAATTCTTAAGTGGAGTTATAATTTTGACAAAGAATAATGTACATTAATACCTACTTGATTTCGGTATTGGTATAAAAGTCTAATATCCACGAAATAAATTTAATATACCTAATAATCATTAATCCATGCCATACAACATGTTTCAAGACTAGACCAGTCCCATAAACAGTGGCGAGCAATAATTAAATCAAAAGCTTTTAGCTTTTAGATATTTAGATTTTTTTATATACATCAACAAATTATTACAATGGAGCCAGAAGTATGTTTCTATCTAAAAGCTTTTCATTTAATGATTGTTCGCCACTGATCATGGGACTGGTCTAGTCTTGAAACATGTATGACATGGATTAAATATTATTATATTAAATTTAATTCATAGAGATAAGGCTTTTATTTCAATACTGTACTTGTAATAAATCACCCTGTGTGTTTCTTTTACCGACGAATCGGCAACAGCACGACACACACCACATTCGCTTGTTTTTTTTTCTACCCTCCCTACGTATCCCCTCCAGATTAATACAGAATTTCATCAATCTCTCTCTCTGACAATACAGCATTGTCGGTGCATAACTGTTGCAAATGATGTAAATAATTGTTATACGTTGCGTTTTGTTTCTGATATTAATAAACTACAAAACGGTTTCTGGCTGTGACAATACTGCTCTATGCTTTACACGCTAGTCTACGCCACGTAGTGGCTGGCATACTTAGAGATGTTCTCATTTTAATGCATTGGGCTGACTATCTATTGTGTAGATTAATCTTTGCTTAAAACAATGTTCACTGTATACGAGGGGTGATTTGTGTAGCTTGCCCCATGCTACGCACATCAGAGGATATCCGCAGAAGTTAGGTTAGGAATGTTTGGGCAGGTTTTCTGGGCGACCATTTGATTGGGCCGTACGTTCTACCTGATCACCTCAACGGGAATAGCTGTCTAGTTTTTTTGCGAGATATTCTGCCCGAACTGCTGGAAGATGTACCCCTCCAGTTGCGTAGAGAGACCTGATTCCAACACGATGGTTGTCCAGCGTATTTTGCGCGCACCGTGAGAGGTTACTTCGACCAACCCTACAACAACAGGTGGATTGGTAGAGGTGGTCTCGTCCCTTGGCAGCAAGGTCGCTGGACTTTTTTCGTTGGGGCGAAATAGAACAGTTGATCTATGCAACTCCTGTGCCGACAATGAAGGACCTAGTTGCTAGAGTTGGGGTGGTAGCGGAATTTATCGTGAACGATCCAGGCGTGTTTGCTCGGGTGCGCGAACCCTGGCTCGACAGCATTTGCTCCACTATTAATAATAAATTATTTGTAAAAAAGCCTCCTTGTTTTTCTTTCTAATAATAATGAAAAACATTTTTTTTGCATGAAAAATAAATAAGTTTATGAAAGGATGACTATCCCAAAAACTGATGAATATTGGCAATTTTACATTTTTCTATTACAATAGTGATATGAATTTGAAATTTAATTAATTTGACAATATCAGATTTTTTTGTCCGGATTCCGTTCGCTGTTACGGATTCGTTTGCCACACAGTATGTACAACGCAGTATCGTATCCTGATCCGGAACTAAATTTGCAAACATATCTACTTATCATACGGCATTTAAAATTTAGTGGTATATTCACGCGACATATTATTTAACTACACTTTCTTTTTTACTAAATCTTATGGCACTTTCACTGTCCATTCATTCCGAGGTAAATTTAAAGTTTATTGTCGCCATGGAACTTGTAATACCTATTTTAGAATTATTTTTAAAAATTAAATTAAATTTATACATTTTAAATTAAGATATTAGTAGATTAACACATGTTAGGTAATACTTTTATTTTACAGGGTGAGTTAGTTAATTACTAAGTTACTCGTATCAAACGGTTTTCCGGTTCATAACCGAAGTAATTAAACGGCTCTATAGTTAATTACAAAGTTATAAAACGGATTTCCGGTTAATCACAAATATATAAGACTGTTTTCTGGTTAATTACAAAGGTATAAAACGGGTTTCCGGTTAATTACTACGTTATCAACTGGTTCTCCGGTTAATTACTACCTTATCAACTGGTTCTCCGGTTAATTACTAATTTATAAAACGTTTTCCGGTTAATTGCAAAGTTATAAAACTGTTTTCCGGTCAATTCGTAGTCATTTATATCGATTAAGTTAGTATTAAGAATGAGGTTTGTTTTGTAATTATAATTTGATTGATTGATTGATTAACAAACGGTTTTCCGGTCAATTACAAAGTTATAAAACGGTTTTCCAGTTAATTACTCAGCTATAAATGGGTTTCCGGTTAATTACTCAGTTATAAAACGGTTTTCCGGTTAATTACTAAATTAACAAAAGGTTTTCCGGTTAATTATAAAGTTATAAAAAGGTTTTCTGGTCAATTGCACTGTTATAAAACGGTTTTCCGCTTAATTACAAAGTTATAAAACTGTTTTCCGGTTAATTACAAAGTTATAAAACGGGTTTCCGGTGAATTACTAAGTTATAAAACGTTTTTCCGGTTAATTGCAAAGTTATAAAACTGTTTTCCCGTTAATTCGTAGTCATTTATATCGATTAAGTTAGTATTAAGAATGAGGTTTGTTTTTGTAATTTTATTTTGATTGATTGATTTATTAACAAACGGTTTTTCGGTCAATTACAAAGTTATAAAACGGTTTTCCGGTTAATTACTCAGCTATAAATGGGTTTCCGGTTAATTGTTCAGTTATAAAACGTTTTTCCGCTTAATTGCAAAGTTATAAAACTGTTTTCCGGTTAATTCGTAGTCATTTATATCGATTAAGTTACTATTAAGAATGAGGTTTGTTTTTGTAATTTTAATTTGATTGCGAATAAACTATTACTATTATTAATTAAAAGGTTTTAAAGCTGTTTTCCGGTTATTTACTAAATTAACAAAGGGTTTTCCGGTCAATTACAAAGTTATAAAACGGTTTTCCGGTTAATTACTCAGCTATAAATGGGTTTCCGGTTAATTACTCAGTTATAAAACGGTTTTCCGCTTAATTACAAAGTTATAAATATGTTTTCCGGTTAATTACTAGGTTACCAACCGAGTTTCAGGTTAATTACTCAGTTGTAAAATGGGTTTAAGGTTAATTATTAAGTTATAAAACGTTTTTCCGCTTAATTGCAAAGTTATAAAACTGTTTTCCAGTTAATTCGTAGTCATTTATATCGATTAAGTTAGTATTAAGAATGAGGTTTGTTTTTGTAATTTTAATTTGATTGCGAATAAACTATTACTATTATTAATTAAAAGGTTTTAAAGCTGTTTTCCGGTTATTTACTAAGTTATCAACCAGTTTTCCAATAATTACTAAATTACAACCGGTTTTCCTGTTGATTACAAAGTGATCAACCGGTTTTCCGGTTAATTACTAAATTAACAAACGGTTTTCAGGTCAATTACTAAAGTATAAAACGGTTTTCCGGGTAATTACTCGGCTATAAATGGGTTTCCGGTTAATTACTCAGTTATAAAACGGTTTTTCGGTTAATTACTAATTAACAAAGGTTTTCCGGTTAATTATAAAGTTATAAAAAGGTTTTCTGGTCAATTGCAATGTTATAAAACCATTTTCCGCTTAATTACAAAGTTATAAAGCTGTTTTCCGGTTAATTACTAGGTTCTCAACAGATTTTCCGGTTAATTACTCAGGTATAAAACGGTTTTCAGGTAAATTACGCAGTTGTAAAATGGGTTTCAGGTTAATTACTCAGTTATAAAATGGGTTTACGGTTAATTACAAAGTTATCAACCGGTTTTCCGGTTAACCACTAAATTAACAAACGGTTTTCCGGTCAATTACAAAGTTACAAAACGATTTTCCGGTTAATTACTCAGTTATAAAACGGTTTTCCGGTTAATTACAAAATTAACAAAAGGTTTTCCGGTTAATTATAACGTTATAAAAAGGTTTTCCGGTCAATTGCAATGTTATAAAACTGTTTTTCGCTTAATTACAAAGTTATAAAGCTGTTTTCCGGTTAATTACTAGGTTATCAAACGATTTTCCGGTTAATTACTAAGTTATAAAACGTTTTTCCGGCTAATTGCAAAGTTATAAAACTGTTTTCCGGTTAATTCGTAGTCATTTATATCGATTAAGTTAGTATTAAGAATGAGGTTTGTTTTTGTAATTATAGTTTGATTAATATTATTAATTAAAAGGTTTTAAAGCTGTTTTCCGGTTATTTACTAAGTTATCATCCAGTTTTTCATTAATTACTAAATTATCAACCGGTTTTCCGGTTAATTACTAAATTAACAAACGGTTTTCCGGTCAATTACAAAGTTATAAAACGGTTTTCCGGTTAATTACTCAGCTATAAATGGGTTTCCGGTTAATTACTAAACTAACAAAAGGTTTTTCGGTTAATTATATAGTTATAAAAAGGTTTTCCGGTCAATTGCAATGTTTTAAAACTGTTTTCCGCTTAATTACAAAGTTAGAAAGCTGTTTTCCGGTTAATTACTAGGTTAACAACCGATTTTCCGGTTAATTACTCAGTTATTAAAATTTTAATAAAAAGATATTTGTTGTAAAAGTGTTTTTACCCGGTGGTTGACTTTCTCATGTCTTTATGTAAATTTTATTGTTTTGTTGGTGCTATGTTAATTGTATATGTTTCAAGATAGTGTCTATAAATTTTTTTGTAATTTTAGATTCTGGGAATTACTGTAATTACTTCGGATGTGTTCCAATTGTTATATAACAAAACATAGCGAATAAAGTTATTATTATTTAAAAAAATTAAGTATTTTTCTTATGAAAAACCTCTTCGTTAGTCGATGATTCTCCCTGTATACAGTCGGTGCATATTGCCATAAGTCGATTTTCCCACTGCTATCTACGTATATATTTGACTTACTCTGTTCTTGAAGTATTTGCGTTCATTTCTTAAAACTGGTTTGTTCGAAGAAAGTAGCAAATATCTAGTTAATTTGAAATGCCAACAACCTTTTAAATAAGGCAAATGAAACATACTGCAATAGAAGTGGATAGTTTTATGTTATTTTGAATTTTGTAAAATTAATCAATTTTAGACAAAATCGTTAATTTATTGTAATGACTAGTTTAAAGAGAGTGGATATACATTCTTCAACATTTCGGCGACTTGCATACGCAAAGGCGTAGCTTAAAAATGCTAATTGCAAACTTTTCCTAACTTTTTGTCGAGAAATTAAAAATAAGGTTCATTTTGGTATGGATGCGCATGATCCCGCCGCCGCACAGTGGTACAAAATCCCGAAAAGCTGGCCAAAATCTTAATTTCACCTTGATTTAAACAAGATTTTGTATAATAGGCTTTTATAATTACAGATTACAAAAAAAGTGGTGAATTTAAAAAAAAACAAAATGGCGGACTTGGCGGAAATGGCTGGAGACTTTTAGAAAACTTGCTTAAACAACTTAAATTTAATTACCAACAAAAATCATTTCAAAACTGAAAAATAATAATAGAGAGGCCAAAATATACAGGGTGATTTATGGTTGATGTTGGGTTCGACGATTATTAAGAGACATATTTACGATCATCCTAAAAATTTGGTTACTTATATATAATATATTACCCAAAGATTTTTATATTTTTGCCTAGTTACAGGGTAGGTAATCGCAATTGACCTTAGTGTGAACTATACTTTTTCAAATGATATATCATGCTCCTATAAGTAAAAGTAATGAGGAAAAAGTTTACAATTCTTTCCACGGCTGGTTTGTCGAACCAATTGATATTGATTTTTAGAAAGTCTTGTTTCAATTAGCAATGAAAAAGCTTCATCCTCAGAAAGTGTTCTCTCTTGAACCGAATTAATTGATTTTCTGTACTTGGACGGTTTAGTAGGTGTAACAAACGTAATTTCATGTAAAACATATGCAGAATCCAATTTTCCCTCAGCTCTTAACTTCATATGTGTTGCATACGTTAGTTCATTGCTACTTCTTACTTTACGAATTTTCTCAGTTTTTCTCCGCATTGTTCTCTCACTAGATTCGGAAAAAGAGCATGAAGGACAACCACTTCTAGGAGTACTCGAAATTGGTTTCTGCTTATCGTCATTGATCACAATAGTCATTTCGTTTAGCCAGTTTTGAAATTTGCCTAACTTATCCTCGGTTCGGTGCACTTCCTGCAAACTTCATGTTTCATTTTTATTGTTTTACGGTATTACGTAAATTAGTTTTATCACTCTCAGTTAATTCAAAATCGCACTTATATTTTCTATTAATTTCGTTTTGCACAATGTCACATATGTCCTTGATATTTTGATCAAGTGGCCCTTTATTAAAAAAAGAGCGGAAATGCTCCGATATTTCGTGCATTTAGGTTTTAAAAAAAATTCCAAAGGCAGAGTGGCAGCTAGTGGCAGACAAATGTCACTTTTCTTGAATAAGTAGACAACAATAATCAATATCTAACAAGATTTGTTGCGGAATTCCGTGGAATTTTTTTTGTATCTCTACCAAAATAAATAATATGTTCTTGAAAGGTTTAACTTTTTCTTGTATTTTGTCCTTAAATTATTAATTAGTAATAAATAATTAATTGTTATTACTTGCATATTCGAATACTACGTACCTTTGCCTACTTCAGCCATTTTGTTTTATTAAAAATGAATTAAATCAACACTTTTTTACGTACTCGCAAACTAAAGCCTATTTTTAAGCGCGTGCGTATTTAACGATCCCACTTGTTCGAGAGTCACTTTCCTACTGCGTATCGCGGCAGGTCGTTGACCTTGAGACGTATGTTTAACGCTACGCGATACTCTAGTGTGTTGCCGAACTTATGTAATTGTAAAAATTCGCATTTTTAGAAAAACTTTATTAATGGTTTTGGCCAGCTATTTAGACTTTTGTACCACTGTGCGCCGTCGAGAGCGACCCTGTGTAACAAAAAAAATAGGTTGTGTCGCTCCAAAACTTTCCCGAGATGACATGCGTAACGAAACTGAATTTTAATAATTATTATTCTTATAATTGTATTATTTTCATTATTTCCAATAAACTAACCCAACAAACTCACTACTTCATTCAAAAATTAGAAAAAAAATATTGTCATAGCTGGGATTCGAACCCAGAATCTTCCGCATGCGAGCGCACGCTCTATCAATGACGCCAAAAACTCTTTATCATGTATTATATTCTAATAAGAGTTATAGGTTCCAACTACCTAACTGGTAAAATTTTAAACGCAATTTTCTCCAGAATTTTGGGGACAAATAGCAAAAGTAACCTATCGCTGTAAAGCAGATAAAATAAACAGGTGCCCTCGAGGCACGAATAGCTCTCCATATTTAAGTGTAAAACTAATAATTTTATGACTTTTTGTAATTTATCTAAAATTTAGTACGAGGGGCGGCAACAATTGCGGGGAAGAACTCAGTTTCCACCAATTGCGACTTGAACACCCGCATGGCGACAAAACGTGCGAGGGTCTACGCACCAATTAGGATCATTCAGGCGACGTCTAACCACCAATTTGGCGTGGTATTGCCGATTTTACAGAAAATCGTAATTTCTTTTCCCTATTTTAATATTAAGTGGTAAAAATGTTAGTTAATAAATAAAAATAAAACAAACAACCACTTAAAAATGCTGAGCTTTTTTCATTATTATTATTTGTAATTGTAAAAAATCGATTTTCAACTTAATACTACTTCTTTTCTAGAACTAGTGATTTTTTGTAGTTACATTTGGCAATATAGGATTTTTTTGTCCGCATTCCTTTCGTTGTCACAGATTCCTTTGACAAGCAATACACACAGCATCTTCACTACAATCTTAGGTATAGTCCAAAAACAAGTTGATAGGTGCTTCCGGTTATAATGATAAAAAAAACGACCCCATTTCTGAACAAGCGATAATTAAGTAAGTAGATACTTTTATATTAATGTGTCTTTCATTATTTGTGGTGTTACTTAACGTTTATCTGTGAAAAGGAGAAATTTCAAGCTTTTGACACTTTCACTTCGTTCGAGTTGTATTTGAGATATTAATAGGAATAATAATTTTGCATATTATATACAAGAATGGAACATAATGTAACAGCAAATTCAGGTCTTATAAATATTACATTTTAGCTAAACTTGCCTCGTTCGAAAGTTAAAATTAACAGACATTATTTAGATACTTAAATACTACAACTAACTGAGATACATCCGTTATGATCCACCAATGCTCAGTATTTTGTAGACCCTTAAAGTATTTCCATAGTTATTCTAGACCTAACCTAAAATCTATAAAATCGGGCTGTTTTTCTTTAGCCGATCCTTTACAAACTGTAGACCTAAAAAATGTTCGGCAAATGTTAGTGAAATTTTTCAAAAACAAACTGAGGATTTTTTAAACCCTGCCAGAAGTTAAAAGAGAACTGAAATACAGATAAAAGATTTTCAATTTTACCCCACTATCTAAAAATAGCTAAATACCCCGAAAAACTGTCCGAAATTGGAAACCCCGTTTACATGAATTAACCATAAAAAAAACCTGCATTGTAAAGGAATTTGTTCCAACCCATTGTATACAGGGAGTACAGAATGTTGTAATAAGGTTACTTTAAAGGTAACATTAAATTTTTTTAAGAAAGTTCATATAAACATGGAAATGCTCCGTTTTCACTTTAATAGTTTATTCCATATTCATCAAAAACCTATTGAGACATTGAGATGGAATTTAGTACATCCTAATGTATGGATAAAAGTCATATGTACGTGTACAAAATTGCTTTCTAAATTACTTAAGAACATCAGTAGTGTTCGTGACGGAGAGACTTTATGTTTAGCGGAAACAACTGTACGCCACTGATTTTTTCGAAAAAGTAGCATAAGCACTGTTTAAGCAGACATTTTCTGACTTTAAGAGGGTGATCCTAAATTTCGAACAAACCAGTGGCGTACAGCTTTTTTCGTCAAAATCGTACAGCACGAACGCCACTGATTTAAATGCTTTAGAAAACCATTTTGTGCTTATAAATACGGCCTTTATTATAAATTTTTCGCGTACTAAATTCCATCGCAATGTCTCTACGGATTTTTGATAAAAAATGTAAAATAAACTATTTAAGATAGGCACCTTATTGTACTGATTAATAAAATAATTTTTATTTCGAAAACGGCGGATCAGAAAAAAAAACACAAAGAGAAACTTCTTAATCCGAATTAATCTGGCTTTAAAAGGATGATACTAGTTTTCGAAAAAAACAGTGGCGTACCGTTTTTTTTGTTAAACATAAAACCTTAAGGCACGAACGCTACTGATGTAAGTACTTTAGAAAGCAACTTTGTACATGTAAATATGACATTTATAAATACATTTGCGCGTACTAAATGCCATGTCAATATCTCAACCGGTTTTTGATAGATGTAGACTATTAAATATAGGTTACCTAATTGTAGTGATTAATAAAATAATTTTTATTTCGAAAACGATACATCTGAACTAAAAACACAAAGAGAAACTTCTTAATTCGAATTAATCTGGCTTTAAAAGGATGATACTAGTTTTCGAATAAACCAGTGGCGTACCGTTTATTTGTTAAACATAAAACCTTAAGGCACGAACGCCACTGATGTAAGTACTTTAGAAAGCAACTTTGTACATGTAAATATGACATTTATAAATACATTTTCGCGTACTAAATGCCATGTCAATATCTCAACCGATTTTTGATAAATGTAAACTATTAAAGATAGGTTACCTAATTGTACTGATTAATAAAATAATTTTTATTTCGAAAACGGTACATCTGAACTAAAAACACAAAGAGAAACTTCTTAATCCGAATTAATTTGGCTTTAAAAGGATGATACTAGTTTTCAAAAAAACCAGTGGCGTACCGTTTTTTTTGTTAAACATAAAACCTTAAGGCACGAACGCTACTGATGTAAGTACTTTAGAAAGCAACTTTGTACATGTAAATATGACATTTATAAATACATTTGCGCGTACTAAATGCCATGTCAATATCTCAACCGGTTTTTGATAGATGTAGACTATTAAATATAGGTTACCTAATTGTAGTGATTAATAAAATAATTTTTATTTCGAAAACGGTACATCTGAACAAAAAACACAAAGAGAAACTTCTTAATTCGAATTAATCTGGCTTTAAAAGGATGATACTAGTTTTCGAAAAAACCAGTGGCGTACCGTTTTTTTTGTTAAACATAAAACCTTAAGGCACGAACGCCACTGATGTAAGTACTTTAGAAAGCAACTTTGTACATGTAAATATGACATTTATAAATACATTTGCGCGTACTAAATGCCATGTCAATATCTCAACCGATTTTTGATAAATGTAAACTATTAAAGATAGGTTACCTAATTGTACTGATTAATAAAATAATTTTTATTTCGAAAACGGTACATCTGAACTAAAAACACAAAGAGAAACTTCTTAATTCGAATTAATCTGGCTTTAAAAGGATGATACTAGTTTTCGAATAAACCAGTGGCGTACCGTTTATTTGTTAAACATACAAACCCAAGGCACGAACGCCACTGATGTAAGTACTTTAGAAAGCAACTTTCTACATGTAAATATGACATTTACCGATACATTTGCGTGTACTAAATCCCACCTCAATATCTCAACATTTTTTCGGTAAATCTAAAACAAACTATTAAAGTTTAGACCATGAAAACGGATGACACCCAGTAGTTTTTACCATTTAAAGAAAAATCAACTTTTTAGCTTCAGCAATGTAAGAAAAGAAACGAACGCTTATAATTTCACTATAATTTTATTATCAAAAATATTTATAACAATTTTTTTAAGTAACAAACAACACAGCCTTTTTGCCTGTTTATTTTTGTTCATAATATACTTTTATATAATTTAATAAGATTTTTGTAAAAAAAATACTTAGAAAATATATAAATAAAATTCACAACACTTAAAATTACTTGATTGAAGGCAAAATGTGTCTGGAAATATCCAAATGTTACCGAAATGGGCAACAACAGACTATTTTAAATACCAAATTCCATGACTTTTAATTTCTTTGGAAAAGTATAATAATAAATGAACTGTAAAATAATATGATGAAAAATATCACAGATCGTAGAAATTAAAAATACAATTCGATATTCATAACAGCAGCTGGCACCCCCTATTATACTTACTACTATTGAAATTATTAAAATATTAATTGTATGGTACAGTGTGTCCCAAGATCAACGCAGCTATAGCTCCTTGGGGTGCTACCCTTGGTAATTAGTCTGAAACTGCTGCAAAAGCATTTGTATAATCCTACAAAATCAATACAGCCTAATATTTTTATAATTTCTCTAAATATTCTAACTTGTTTATTAAGGGTTTTTCCTGAAAAATTTATTCTTGGTAAAAGTTTGTGCGTCCCCTAAAACTAAGCATGCCCCAACAAAATATAGTAAAACACGCGTAATTTACGAAGAACCTCAAAAATTTGATTTTGAGACAAGAGTAAAGTACCCTTATTCCGAGAAATTTCCGGAAATGTTAGCTAGGGAAGCTGTTCAGTATTAAAAATTACATCTATCATAAATCGAAGCAGGACGACACCCCAAAATATGCAATTTCAACTCTAAAATGTTTGTCTTTTTCTCTTATCGCTGCGTTTATTTTGGGACACTCTGTATAATACAGAACTAACGTAAATACAAAGGAACATTTCAGTTGCTTGTACAGCACCAAATTAATATTTAAAGTATACATTGTACTATAGACAAAGTCTTTTATGTTCATCACACACTCCAATTCAAGAACTTAAATAACGACTATTTTGTGCAGTTACGATATGTCAATATCAACAGTTTTAATTTTTAAAAATACTTACTAAATCACTATTAAAAAGTAAACAAATAAAAGTGCGACAGCATTTATGACAAAATCCCTAACCACATTTTCGTGGCACGAAAACACACTTGACTGATATCACGTGACGACGTTACGTCACGCAGCGTAGAATCACAAATGCGTACCCACCTTAACACATTAAAACATCCACACAGAGCAATAACAATGCTTTCCACAAATCGATTAGGAAATAACTGTTAAGTCAAACTATATGATCAAAAATTATCAACTGGCTAAATTTGACGTTTAGAACATTTTTCTTTTAGCCGATATTATATATACAGGGATACATCAAAATTAAAAGATTGAAAAGTAAAAAAAAATATTTTCTAAAAAGTTGAATATTTGTAATTATTTTGTTGTCTACCTATCTCCTTTCGTTTTTGAGAGTTGAGGTTAGGTTCAGTTGGAAGGTCCCGGGTTCGAATCACGGTAGGTGCATTTTTATCCTTTTTGTGCCCCTATGGTGTTTAGTGGCCATTGGCGTACCGGAAATATTTCATTAGTAAATTAAAAGTTAAACAATACTTATAATTTATTATACCAGGAGTTTCACGGTTAGTTTGAGTAAATTTTAGCAACTTTAATTTTATTGTATTGGAGTTAATAGAGTCCTTCATTTTTTTTTTACAGATACAAACTTATTTGTGGGAACTAAGTCCACCTCCACGAAACAAATTTAATATATTTCTCTACAAACTATTTTTCAACAATACGTTTCGAAGCACGATGCGTCATCATCAGTGGTTAGTTAATTTACGAAAAGGTATTTATCATTATTAATAGTTATATCCATATTATGAGAAATGTATTAATTTTTGGGGAGAATGATGTATTTGGTATGTATATATTGAAATAAATATTAAAAATATTTTGTAATTCACCATTACGTGAAAATTATTTGTTTTTTGTTTTAAGTCAAATAGATTTTTACGTGAAAAATAATTTAATGGCACAGCGGACTAAAGTGCTGGTTTTACCTACACAAGGAATTTTGTTTAATTTAGCAGGGCCCTAGTCTAATTAAATAGAACCGGACCGAGACATGGGTCGACAGATACTGACGAATTCGTTTCGCTCTTGTTATGAGCTCGTCAGAGTTCCATAGTCGTTGCCCATCTACAAATATCAGCCTGCATTTAAGCACAATAGGATACACAACAGTAGACACATGTAAACACGTATCATCTACATGTCCATATTAATGCATATCCTATATCATGCAGAGGCCGAACAAACTCAATGTATAGGTAAAACCAGTCGTATAAATAGAAATAAATATAAATAAAAATAGTATGAACACAAAACGCTAGCAGGAGAGTCATTAAATTATTTTTCATTTATTGTATTTACGGACATGAAATCCTTTTAATAGATTTTTACTTTCTTAACATTTAAATTGAAATTATAAAATCACTAAATTGAATCCAAATCACTCGAGTTTTATTTTTATAAATCATTTAATTCGGTAAAAAAAAATAGCAAAACGTTATGCGAATTTAGTTGCCTTTCAAGTGTGTTATTTTTCTTATATACCATACCCTATACTTATAGACCGAACTGTTTTAAAAACATATTTTAACGTGCAAAACTCAAAATATTAACAAATAAAACTTAAAAAATATCGAATAAACAATTTGAAAACTAAATGAACTTCCTATGGCTCTGATATGGCTAAATTAGACCATCATTATCTTGAACACAAACCCTTCATCTTCATCTTCATTTTTTTTTTATTGTTTAACCGTAATCCTATTTTTATTTCAGTTGATTTTTCTTGTAATGTTCAGTTCTTTTATTACAAAACTTTTTTAAACAAAAACAATATCACACTGTAATTTTCGTCAATTTAATTACATGAAATGAATGATAACGACGTTTCGTTACTAATTTGTAACATATTCAGGTTTCAAATAATTTCTTCTATTTAACAAAAATTCCAACATATCAAAGTCAGTATGATTTTTTGACTTTGATATGTTGGAATTTATGTTAAATAGAAAAAATTATTTCAAACCTGAAAAATTTACAATGTGATATTGTTTTTATTTAAAAAAGTTTTGTAATAAAAAAAACCGAACACCCCAAGAAAAATCAACTGAAAAAAAAAAGACATTATCTTCTTTCGATTTTATTCATAAGTTCTTCTAAACTTCAACTCTGGAAATGAAGGACCCTGTATAAACTGCAATAGCTACAATAAAATTAAAGTTTGCTAAAAACCAAACAACTTCTGTATTTAAGCCATTTCGCTATCTGGAAACCCCAAAAAGTTAAGGAATATACTTCTTCATGATACAGGCTGTCCCATTTTGCTGTCCTTACGGGATATCTCGGTTATTTTTAAAGATAGAACCTTGCGGTTTTCGCGAACCTTAGCTACTTTTTTGTTAGCCGAAAGGTGGTGACAACAAAATGATCATAGCCCTCTTAGTTTTTGAGTTACAGGGCGATATTGAAGATATTGCATTTTGGGACCCCCTTCGTATCTCGGTTACCCTTTAACTGAGCAGGAAGATAAAAGCTGATCCTGAAAGAGATTTCTGCATGTAACCCAGTGGCGTAGTTAGATTTTTTTATGAGGAAAACGATTTCAAGGATATAACTTTTAAACTAATGAAAATAAATATAGAAAACTATATATTTTTGGAAAGCTCATAACAACCCTGCCAAAAATAGGGAAAAATATCCGGGATGACCAATTAAGAAAATAGTGAATCTCATTATAGTATCGCTCGTGAATATTTAATAATATGTCGAAAGTAAAATCGTAGAAAAAAAATATTTAAAGGCATTTTTCTATTATATCAAAATTAAAAGTATAAAAATACCCTCTAAACTTTGTGGAAAACATTTTTATATAGCCATTTCTAAAATTATTTTTTTTTATATATACTCAACAAAATCATTCACACAAATCGAGCATTCCAATCACAATTTAAGAGAATACATAGGTAACAATATCACGATAATCTTCTAAAATTAACACAACTTGAGATTCATACTTTTACTTATATATACAAAATTATAACTGAAACCATGTGATGAAAATTGAATACAGCGATGTAAATAAATAAAGCTTAATGGGTAATGACGCGAAATTATTAATAATAAATGAAAGTTTTATAATACAATATAAACAGTAGGTTACGCAAAATCTGTTTTGAGAAAATATATTCAGACAAGAAGTGAAATAAAATAATATTTACAATAATATATATATGTTCGAGAATGAAGCAGGTTTGGATTTCTGAAAAATGTAAACAGTCGAAATAATGATAATAGTTAGTTGTACCAACAAACTTTCTCCACTGCACCTACTATACTAAGATATTTGTATCTATCCAGTTTAAAATATCTGGTGATACAAAAAAATAAACAGTAAAATGAACACATACAAAAAAATCATTAGGAGAGTTTCTAAAATTTGCAAAATAACATTTTTTTTGTCAAATAATGTACGAGAATTTTTGAAAAAACTATTTTTTGCAATTTTCGTTTTGATTTATTTCTGACGTTATTTTTACAGATATAAAAAAATTAAAAGCACTTTCTCGTTGTTACTTTTTGAGGAGAATAAGATAGCGTTTACAAATTCTCACTACGACGTTTCGTTTTTGAAAAACCATCATCAATTTCGTTTTTTTAAAATACGGCCTTGGATTATTTATTGTTTTAAATTTAAAGCCATTTTCAATTGAAAAATATGTGGTATATCACACACGTAGAATTTAAACACCGTTCAAATGGTGTATTCAAAAGTAAACTAACTTTATCCGTTTTCGAGAATTTTTGAAAAAACTATTTTTTGCAATTTTCGTTTTGATTTATTTCTGACGTTATTTTTGCAGATATAAAAAAATGAAAAGCACTTTCTCATTGTTACTTTTTGAGGAGAATAAGATAGCGTTTACAAATTTTCACTACGACGTTTCGTTTTTGACAAAACCATCATCAATTTCGTTTTTTTAAAATACGGCCCTGGAGTTTTTATTGTTAAATTTAAAGCCATTTTCCATTGAAAAATATGTGATATATCATACACGTAGAATTTAAACACCTTTCAAATGGTGTATTCAAAAGTAAACTAACTTTATCCGTTTTCGAGAATTTTTGAAAAAACTATTTATTGCAATTTTCGTTTTGATTTATTTCTGACGTTATTTTTACAGATATAAAAAAATTAAAAGCACTTTCTCATTGTTACTTTTTGAGGAGAATAAGATAGCGTTTACAAATTTTCACTACGACGTTTCGTTTTTGACAAAACCATCATCAATTTCGTTTTTTTAAAATACGGCCCTGGAGTTTTTATTGTTAAATTTAAAGCCATTTTCAATTGAAAAATATGTGATATATCATACACGTAGAATTTAAACACCTTTCAAATGGTGTATTCAAAAGTAAACTAACTTTATCCGTTTTCGAGAATTTTTGAAAAAACTATTTTTTGCAATTTTCGTTTTGATTTATTTCTGACGTTATTTTTACAGATATAAAAAAATCAAAAGCACTTTCTCATTGTTACTTTTTGAGGAGAATAAGATAGCGTTTACAAATTTTCACTACGACGTTTCGTTTTTGACAAAACCATCATCAATTTCGTTTTTTTAAAATACGGCCCTGGAGTTTTTATTGTTAAATTTAAAGCCATTTTCAATTGAAAAATATGTGATATATCATACACGTAGAATTTAAACACCTTTCAAATGGTGTATTCAAAAGTAAACTAACTTTATCCGTTTTCGAGAATTTTTGAAAAAACTATTTATTGCAATTTTCGTTTTGATTTATTTCTGACGTTATTTTTACAGATATAAAAAAATCAAAAGCACTTTCTCATTGTTACTTTTTGAGTAGAATAAGATAGCGTTTACAAATTTTCACTACGACGTTTCGTTTTTGAAAAACCATCATCAATTTCGTTTTTTTAAAATACGGCCTTGGATTTTTTATTGTTTTAAATTTAAAGCCATTTTCAATTGAAAAATATGTGATATATCACACACGTAGAATTTAAACACCTTTCAAATGGTGTATTCAAAAGTAAACTAACTTTATCCGTTTTCGAGAATTTTTGAAAAAACTATTTTTTGCAATTTTCGTTTTGATTTATTTCTGACGTTATTTTTGCAGATATAAAAAAATGAAAAGCACTTTCTCATTGTTACTTTTTGAGGAGAATAAGATAGCGTTTACAAATTTTCACTACGACGTTTCGTTTTTAAAAAAACCATCATCAATTTCGTTTTTTTAAAATACGGCCCTGGAGTTTTTATTGTTAAATTTAAAGCCATTTTCAATTGAAAAATATGTGATATATCATACACGTAGAATTTAAACACCTTTCAAATGGTGTATTCAAAAGTAAACTAACTTTATCCGTTTTCGAGAATTTTTGAAAAAACTATTTTTTGCAATTTTCGTTTTGATTTATTTCTGACGTTATTTTTGCAGATATAAAAAAATGAAAAGCACTTTCTCATTGTTACTTTTTGAGGAGAATAAGATAGCGTTTACAAATTTTCACTACGACGTTTCGTTTTTAAAAAAACCATCATCAATTTCGTTTTTTTAAAATACGGCCCTGGAGTTTTTATTGTTAAATTTAAAGCCATTTTCAATTGAAAAATATGTGATATATCATACACTGTATGTGCCATTCTATTAAATTTGTATTGGCAACAATGCCCATCTTCACTTAAATATTTCTTTGCGTTTTTTTATGCAGATTCGGGTTGAATTGTTGATATTGCTTTTTCATTTTTCAGTCTATAGTTGACCACAAAAGAATAAAATAGTAGTGTATTCCTAAGAATATAGATTTTCGGTTATTTCTAATAAAATTATAATTTATCGGGTTGTGACAAAACGATTGCGTCAATTGAGTGTATTGACAATAATAATTCTGAGTGGGAAATAATTTAGTTTTTACAGTTATAATCCTTCCTCTAATTATCCTTAAACCTTCCTTAACCATCACCTTTGGGGACATACAAATTAGAAGGAAGACGTAACAAATGGTAAGCCAAAAATATGTGATAAGGTATTCTCATGAATAATTTTAATACAGTCCATTTTTTATAAATTTAGTTTTTTAATAAACATATATTTTTGGTCCAAATCGAGCGCGGATATTCGGATATCTTATCGCTATATATTTGTTTTGTGCGGCGTAAAATTTCAAGATTTAGTAAAGACGGTTAATTTTCAATAAAGTTTTACATTGTTGTCAGATTGATTTGGTCAAAGGTTATTTTTTGGACTATCAGGTATAAATATAAATAAAATGGCTGCACGAGCGGAGAGGCAGTTAAAAATGTTAAATGCCAAAAAGGAATCGATTTATATGACACTCCAGACATTGTTGGATTTGTCAAAGAAACTTGAAGACCCGGCTAATAAGAGTAAATTTTTAAATTTATATCGGGTGTTAGATAAGACTAGGTCGGAATTAATAGAAACCATCGATAAAATTCAAGAGGTTGGTTTTGAAGTTAATGAGAATTATATGCCGGATTACAAAATTATTGTAACAATAAATGAAATTTGTGGTCACATAGAATCGGCTTACTTTAAAATTAGTTCGCCTAAATGTGAAAATGCTAGTACATCGGCAGCAAGTCAGAACAAACAAATTGGTCGAGATTTGCCCTCATTACCGAAAATGGAGCTGCCTGAATTTTCAGGAGATGCATGTCAATGGGAAACATTTTATTCGGTTTATGTTAATTTAATTCATGAAAATCCTAGTTTAAATAATGCTGATAAAGTATACTATTTGGTAGGTCATTTACGAGGAGCAGCTTTAAATGCATGCTCAGGGTTTGCAGCCAACGGAGACAATTATGAGCCTATTTGGAATAAACTGTTGGAAAAATATCATGATAAGAGATTGCTAGCCAATAATTATTTGGATCAGATGTTTGAATTTAAGCCTTTCAGGGATGAGTCGGTTAGAAATTTGAATGCCTTTATCGACAAATTTGACACAGCGGTATCATCGTTTCGAAATTTAGATTTACCCGACGCAACTGATTTTTTGTTGTTCTATTTGGCGCGTGCTAAATTGGATAACGAAACAGTTAAGATGTTTGATGCAATTAATCGTACCAAGGAAATACCTACTTATCAATCTCTTCGAGATTTTGTTCTAGAACAATGTAAATTACTTCAGACAAATAAATATGGAGGCAGTGTGAGCATAAAAAATATTAAGCCTCAAGTTCTATTTACTAGGGAAAATAAAAATAATTATGGCAGTAATATAAGAATATGTTCATTTTGCAAAAAACAAGGTCATTTTGTAGCTCGTTGTGAAAAATTTAAATCTTTAAAATCTGGTAAAAGATATGAAATCGTTAAAAATAATAATTGGTGTTTTAATTGTTTATCGGAAAAACACGGGGTAAAAAACTGTCCCTCCGATCGGGTTTGTAGCGAATGTTCCAATGGATGGAATTTTCGGAAAATAATAGTAGAACGGAATCCAACAATACGAGTATAGCGTCGGGTGAATCAAACGTTACAGCAAGCCCAGGTG
The DNA here is from genome assembly GCA_911728435.2 of Apoderus coryli. Classification (NCBI taxonomy): domain Eukaryota; kingdom Metazoa; phylum Arthropoda; class Insecta; order Coleoptera; family Attelabidae; genus Apoderus; species Apoderus coryli. The sequence goes on along the minus strand of OU452215.1, from coordinate 9,761,911 downwards.
AAACATTTTGTTCAATCGTAAATAAAGATTTTTATAATTATTCGGAAAATATGAAAACAGTTTTGTTGTCAACATTGGTAGTTAAAGTTTTAAACGGATCGGTTAATAATTCAACAGCTAGATTTATTCTTGACAGCGGAAGTCAAGTTAATTTGCTTACAATACGGTGTTGTAAGAGATTAGGTTTGAAAATAAATAAATTCTATGCCTCTTCCGTATGCGGTTTAGGGCAAAATTTACAGAAAGTCCGCGGCGAAACGGAATTACATATTGCCTCGAGATATGATAATAATAACAAATTTGCAATTAAGGTGTTAGTAGTGGATGAAATCACAGATAAATTGCCAAAATATCAGATAAATACGGAACGTTTTTCTTATTTGGAAACTCTTCAGCTAGCTGATAACAATTATGATAAACCAGGACATATCGATGGTATTATTGGGGCTCAATTATTCCCTGTAGTTTTAGGTTATGAAAAAATTTTTGGTGTCGACGGGTCACCAGTGGCGGTTCAAACTTCTTTCGGATACGTTATAATGGGACAAGTTCCAACAATTAAGGAGCAGGTGTCTAATTGTTTTACTTTGTTTGAAAGTACCCCATTGGAAAAATTAGTTCAACAATTTTGGGAGTTGGAGCAAGTTCCAACTAACATCTTACCTAATCGGGAGGATATAAAATGTGAAAAAATTTATTGTAATACAGTTACTAGAGATTTCTCAGGACGATACACGGTTGCATTACCATTTAAAATGTCGGTAAAGAATTTAGGTGACTCAAAATCGAGTGCAGAAGTTAGATTATTATCGTTAGAAAAAAGGTTATATAAGTCTGTCTCCTTAAGGTTAGAGTATAACAAAGTCATGCAGGATTTCTTGGATCAGGGTCATATGCGTTTACTTGAGGATAATTTTGATGAGCGGGAATCATATTATATTGCGCATCATCCAGTTATTAAAACAGGAACAACTAGTACTCCTGTCCGGATTGTTTTGGATGCTAGTTCTCCTTCGAATAGTGATATTTCATTAAATGATATATTATATAGCGGGCCTAAATTGCAAACTGATATATTTTCTTTATTAATAAATTTTAGATTATTTCAAATTGCTTTGACAGGTGATATTAGGCAAATGTACCGGCAAATAACAATGACCAAAGATCATTGGCGTTTTCAACGTTTATTATGGCGGTTTGATGAACATGACAGCATCAAAACATATGAAATTACAGTAGTGGCCTTTGGTATAAAATCCTCTCCATTTTTAGCATTACGCACAATTAAACAATTGTTAAAGGATGATGGATTAAAATTTCCAATTGCATCAGAATACGTTGAACGCGATTTATATGTTGATGATTTGGTAAGTAGCATTCCTTCTGAAGGTGATGCTTTAAAATTATATAATGAAAGTCGAGAATTGTTCAGGTCGGGTGGATTTGAATTAACAAAATTTTCCACAAATTCAGAGACAATGTTACGAAAAATACCGGTTGAACATCGGTTATCCAAGGATGTCGTATTTAAATCGGATACTAAAATTTTGGGGATGCAATGGAATCCTGATTCAGATATTTTGAGTTTTGTTTTTACACCTCCTGAGGAGAAATGTACAAAACGCACTATTCTTTCTACAATAGCTAGATGTTATGACCCGATAGGTTTGGTTTCCCCCTTTATCTTATTTTTGAAATTACTTATAAAACGTTTGTGGCTGTTAAACATAGATTGGGATATGGAGCCACCTAGAGATATTATATTGATTTGGGAAAACGTGCGTAGCGAATGGGGTGACTTACGAGATATCAAAATAGCAAGGCATATTTTTGCTAAGGTTGATATACCCATTACTTTAATAGGATTTTGTGACGCTAGTCAAAACGGTTATGGCGGTGTAATTTATTCGCGAACTCTTTTCCCAAACTCTGGTAACAAATATGCGATGGGTTTAGTGTGTTCAAAGTCCAAAGTCTCTCCAACTAAAACTATAAGTATACCACGTCTAGAACTTTGTGCTGCTCATCTGTTGTCAAAATTATTAAAACATGTCATTGAAGTTTATGAAAAACGTATAGTTATTTCGAAAATAATAGTGTTTTCCGATTCTTCTACGGTTTTGCAGTGGTTGAAGAATACAAATATTAAAGAAATTTTTGTTGCGAATAGGGTTTCGCAAATAATTGATAATTTACCAAATGTGCAGTGGCGGCACATTGAGGGAATTGAAAATCCAGCCGATTGCTTATCAAGGGGTTTAACACCCAAACAATTAGTTACGCATTCACTATGGAATACAGGTCCAAAGTGGTTAGAATTACCAGAAATTGATTGGCCTGTTTCATTAAATTTTGGGGAGGTTAATCCATCTTTTGGTGACAAATTTAACGAGATTTTTGTTACTAATATTGTTGAAAATATCCATCCGTTATTAAAATTGGTTGAAAATTGTTCGAATTGGTCAAAGATTTTAAGAGTTACTGTTTGGGTTTTGAGATTTTTGAGATTGTTACCTTTTGCTCAACATATTACTGCACAACAAATTTCTAAAGCGGAACGCTATTTGATTAAATTGACTCAATTGAAACACTTTGGTAATGATTTCGTTCGAATTAAGAAAGAAAAAAATTGTTCTATAAAACTTAGACGACTCAAACCCTTTATCCAGGATGGGTTGCTTAGGGTAGGGGGTCGTCTAGAAAATTCATTTTTGGATTTTAATAAGAAACATCCCATAATACTGTCTGCTAAAGACATTCTGACGGAAAGATTAATTGATTATTACCATAACATCTATTTACATACAGGGGCGTATCTTTTGGAAGCTATAATGAGGCAAAAATACTGGATTATCGGTGGTCGAAATTTAATAAGAAAAAGGGTATTTAAATGTAATCGGTGTTTTAAATTAAGGCCCACCAATATGGCGCCAGTTATGGCAGACTTGCCGTCCTGTCGAGTTAGATCTTTTAAAGCATTCTTGCACACGGGTGTAGATTATTTTGGACCGGTTAATATAACATTAGGCAAGAGGCGAGGGGCTTCGGTACATAAAGCTTATGTTTGTTTATTTATTTGTATGAGCGTTAAAGCCATACACCTAGAATTAGTGAGTTCATTGACAACGGCACATTTCTTGGAAGCATTTAAAAGGTTTTTATCGCGCAGGGGTTGTTGTGAGGTTTTATATTCCGATCAAGGAACAAATTTTGTCGGTGCGAAGCAAGTATTAAGGGAAATTAACGAATTGGTTCGTTCCAAGGATTATCAAAATCAGTTTCAATTTGAACTGAATAAACATAATATTGAATGGAAATTAAATACACCAGCGGCGCCACATATGGGTGGGCTCTGGGAAAGTAATGTGAAATCGGTTAAGTCACATATGTATCGAGTTTTGGGTCATCAATTATTAACCTATGAAGAATTAAATACTTTATTAGTTCAGATAGAAGGTCTCTTAAACTCTAGACCTCTCTGTCAGTTGTCATCCGATCCGACCGCGCCTAAGGCACTAACCCCGGCGCATTTTTTGAATCTGAACCCGATCAATTTTATTCCTGCTCAGAATGTATCCGAAATTAAGATGGGTAGGTTGGATAGGTTTCAATTAATTGACCGAATGGTACAGGACTTCTGGAAACGATGGCAGCTGGAATACTTGTCATCTTTACAAGTTCGCAATAAATGGTGGCAAAGTACTCCAAATTTAAAAGTAGGCGATATAGTTATATTGAAAGAGGGTAATTCTCCGCCTTTGCATTGGCCATTAGGAATTATTGTAGAAATTTTTGCGGGTAAGGACAATCAAGTACGAAATCTCTCCATTAAAACGGGTAAAGGCACATATTCAAGACCTTCTGTTAAGGTATGTCCTTTGCCTACACAATGATTTTTTTTTTTTGGCATTTAATATTTTGTATATAGAATTATAGAGTGAATGTGATTTTTATTTTGGTTTTCTGAATTGCATTTTTACTGGTTGGTCTGAAAAATAATTTTTCAGGGTAGGGGGTGTGTATGTGCCATTCTATTAAATTTGTATTGGCAACAATGCCCATCTTCACTTAAATATTTCTTTGCGTTTTTTTATGCAGATTCGGGTTGAATTGTTGATATTGCTTTTTCATTTTTCAGTCTATAGTTGACCACAAAAGAATAAAATAGTAGTGTATTCCTAAGAATATAGATTTTCGGTTATTTCTAATAAAATTATAATTTATCGGGTTGTGACAAAACGATTGCGTCAATTGAGTGTATTGACAATAATAATTCTGAGTGGGAAATAATTTAGTTTTTACAGTTATAATCCTTCCTCTAATTATCCTTAAACCTTCCTTAACCATCACCTTTGGGGACATACAAATTAGAAGGAAGACGTAACAAATGGTAAGCCAAAAATATGTGATAAGGTATTCTCATGAATAATTTTAATACAGTCCATTTTTTATAAATTTAGTTTTTTAATAAACATACACGTAGAATTTAAACACCTTTCAAATGGTGTATTCAAAAGTAAACTAACTTTATCCGTTTTCGAGAATTTTTGAAAAAACTATTTTTTGCAATTTTCGTTTTGATTTATTTCTGACGTTATTTTTGCAGATATAAAAAAATGAAAAGCACTTTCTCATTGTTACTTTTTGAGGAGAATAAGATAGCGTTTACAAATTTTCACTACGACGTTTCGTTTTTGACAAAACCATCATCAATTTCGTTTTTTTAAAATACGGCCCTGGAGTTTTTATTGTTAAATTTAAAGCCATTTTCAATTGAAAAATATGTGATATATCATACACGTAGAATTTAAACACCTTTCAAATGATGTATTCAAAAGTAAACTAACTTCATCCGTTTTCGAGAATTTTTGAAAAAACTATTTTTTGCAATTTTCGTTTTGATTTATTTCTGACGTTATTTTTGCAGATATAAAAAAATGAAAAGCACTTTCTCATTGTTACTTTTTGAGGAGAATAAGATAGCGTTTACAAATTTTCCCAACGACGTTTCGTTTTTAAAAAAACCATAATCAATTTCGTTTTTTTTTAAATACGGCCTTGGATTTGTTATTGTTTTAAATTTAAAGCCATTTTCAATTGTAAAATATGTGGTATATCACACATGTACAATTTAAACACCTTTCAAATTGTGTATTCAAATGTAAATTAACTTTAGCCGTTGTGGAGATTTTTTTAAAAAACGATTTTAGTTTTTATTTATTTCTGACATTATTTTTACAGATATAAAAAAAATGAAAAGCACTTTCTCATTGTTATTTTTTGAGTAGAAAAATATAGTGTTTACAAATTTTCACTACGACGTTTCGTTTTTGAGAAACAATCATCAACTTGGTTTTTTTGCAAAATAATAATAAACCATAGTCATTTTTTTTGAATAATTTCAAATAACAGCTCAAACAACACTGAAAATTTGTTTAAAAAAAAAAAACATATTAATTTAATATAATTTACAAGTCACTTAAACCAAAAATGTACGTCATACCTAACTAACTAAATATTTAAACAAAAATCTGATAAATAATTATTATTAAGTAGGTAAGTTACCAATGTTTTATCTTATTAAATATATTAAATTCATAACAAATACGCGATAACTTAATTTGCTATTGACGCAATGGGTTGCGTAATTACATCATTAATATTGATACGAAAAATTTCAAAAAACAATACTTAATACGTCGTTATTAATAATGATTAGTAATAAGAAATACCAAAATAAATTCGACGCGATACTAATTTCTCAATTTCGGTATTTAATTATTAACACCATACCAAGTATTCTGCCTCAATTCACTAAAATTGAGTCAGCTACAAACTCACCAGACATTTTTTTTTTTTTTGGAATTGGAACTATATTTTTTAATTTAGTTCCTTGCCATATTTTGTCTACGTTTCGGCAAGATAAATCTTGTCTTCTTCAGGATAATCTTTTATTATTATTATTTTTTTTTAATTATTATTTTTGAACAATTAAAACAAAAAACCTACAAAACAGAAGGAGTTTAAAAATTGTCATTGTATAAGTACAGTAAAAATACAATACGTCACAAATTGTAGTAAAAAAATATAAAAAAAAATTAATTATTTTAAAAATATTTAGGTAAGTATTACATACATATACCGGGTGTCCCACCGAGAAGGGATTCGATCGGTTATGGAGAAACTACAATGTGGAATAATCTGAAAATCTGGTGTAGTACTTACGTCGACGGGACGAATTCGGCTAAAATGTTTTCAAGAATCTAGTACTTCCGGTTATACCGGAAATGGGTGTCAACTTCCTTATTTCAAATACGATTCTATATAAATTATATTTTTTTTGGATTCTCCTTGTAATTCTAAACATATTTCATGCATACTATGTTGTACCTATCGCCAGCCGTTTTCGAAATATTTGAAATTTTATGTCAAAAATGACGTTTTCAGAGTAAAGAATAATAACAATTTTTTATTATATGGAAGCTTTAATAATTTAATTTGTTAGAATATCCTTGGAGATATAGACCTATTTTAGGCGCCTACGTATATTTTTTTAATAAATATTAATACAGGGTATTTGAAAAAAAGGAAAAAAAATGGCCAGCTAAAATTAATTAAACTTGCCCTTATTTTTGATGCAAAAAAATATAAAATGGGGGCTTGACATTTAAAAATTTTGAATTTTGACACTTTTTTCAATTTGATTTTTTACCCTTTTTTTCAAATACCCTGTATTAATATTTATTAAAAAAATTTATATAACTTTTTTCCCGTGTATGATACTCTATTTTTTTCTGAGACGGGAAAAACTTCGATTTAATATTGAAAAAAGTCAGAAAATTATCCAAGTGAAATTTGAAGTTTTAAAAACCTTTCAGTAATCAAATATCTGTCAATTTCATTATGTGATTGAATTTAAAAATTGCGAACACTCCACCGGAGTCAGTAGAAGCAGCAAAAGTAGCATCACAATTATTGCCAGTTTTGATATATAAAGAAAATGTAACATTTGTTTGGTGTTACTTATGTTTGTTGTTACTTATGTGTCCGGGAAAAAAGTACTCACTTTTTTCCCGGGGATAAAAAGTGACATTTTATTACCTGCCAAGAGAGTAAATATGTCAAACTTTTTTCCCGTCACAGAAAAAAAATAATAATTATTGAAAAATTCTAAAATTTTGTTTTTTTCTTACTTATCCCACGGACTTATTGAATGACCTGTTAATATAACGTAAATCAAAGATGTGTAACGGGTGTTGATTCATGGAAAAAACATCCATAAACTTAAGTAACAACAAGAATTCCGAAAAAAATTTTGTTCCATGCGGCAAACAGTAATCGAAAAAATTAATCTACACAAAAAAAATGTGTCGCAAATCGTTTTGTTTTATAAATCGCGTGTGTAGAATAATTAACTACCTAATCATTTCCAAATATGTAGGCAATGTTGTTCTATGTGTGTAGTAAGTATAGCCAAAAAAGGAAAGAGGATGACACAATTATTTTTTCACTCAAAATAAATCTGATATTGTTATTCGTAGAATGGAAAATACCTGCCACTTCTATATTATTATGTACTTACTTAATCGATATAAATACGCTCAAGTATTTTTATTGGTTAAATTAAAAATTATTTTATTTGTACAAAAATAATTGAAATTTTATTGAAAAGAAAAATATATATTATACAGAGCATTTCATAATTTGTGGGACGCATTTAGACTCAAAAAAAGATCCTATAAGCATAAATATGTCCAAATCCCCTCAAAGTTCTAATTTTTTTTTTTTTTTTTTCTCTAAGAATTTGTAAATTAGTAAATTGAAATCTGGTACGCACAACTAACTACAAGGTGCAACATTTTCAAGGGTTGAATGCTCTTTATTCCCCCCAAATTTTTCCTTAAATAATAAGAAATTTTTATATTTCATTCAATTTAGTCTTTCAATTCATTTTTGTCAATTTTGTCTTTTGCTCTCTTTGTGGAAAAATGCTCGTGTTTCGATAAAACAGGACTTATAGCTGATGACTACTTTACTTTTACAATCCCAAGTATTTTTTTTTTCACAAGTTAAGAAAACAAAATTTTATTATTGCAGTTTAAAATGTCAAAAACTAATTGTCCAATTTAAAAATTTACAAATCCTTGGAGAAAATAAAAAAAAAATTAGAAATTTGACAAGTATTATAAAACGTATTATAAAACACCCTGTAGATTCGACATAAATCTCTATTATTAGTCTCTCTACTCTGTGACCTCTACCGATAGTTCTTTGACATTTTTTTATTATTATTCGATATTTAGGCTGTCTACAGTGTCATACAGAAAGTACGCATCGTATGGGCATTTTCTGACCTGTCAAAATTGACATTTTTCCGGAATAGTACAAAAAACTGCTTTATTTTTTAAAATATTGAAAAATGTTAAAGGAAAAAATTGTTTATTATTATTGCAACTTTGCATCAACCGTTAGGGGGATTTTCACAGATTTTATTTTTTTTTTTTTTTGAAAAATCAGTGATAAGCATAAAATTTGTAACGTAAGATTTTTGAAAATATAATTTTAAATATCTGAAACATTTTGAATAATAATTTTCAATTTTTACGACCTCTATTATTGTTATTGTGAGAAAATAATGGGTTTTAGGTCTTTTGTAAAAGAAACTAATGTATTTTAAGCCAACGTTTCGACAATCTTTATTGTCATCCTCAGGGCACAACTGAAAAGAACAAAGTTCCCAAGTATAATAATGAAATGTTACATATAAAATACAGATACACATATACAATCTCATATCAACTACTATTTCTCTTCTCTTCTCTTCCTATTTGTTAAATTGTAATATAGATTTTAAAAAATATAATAGGGTAGAATAACTCGAAAAGAAAAGTTAAAAAACAATTAAAAAAAAATTAAAAAATTAAAAAAATTAATCAAATAATTTTGATAGCACATAAAACTTTAAATTATGTTATCATAAATAAAAAAAAAAACAAAAAATAAAAAAAAACAAGAAACACAATAATAAGATCAGTATAACAAACGAAATAATTTTTGCAAAAACTTTAAAAATCCGAATACGCGTATTAAAAAAAACAAAAATAAAATAATAAAACTAGAACCAGAGGGTGGAAAATTGGCATATCGGTGAAAAATTAAAATACAAACAACTTAAGTATTCCTTTCACATTTTTCGATATATTAAAAAGCGGCTTTCATGTCAAACTGACATATTTCAACTAAGAGATTAAAGACAGATTTCTTAAATTAAATGTCGCTGAAATTTACAGGGTGTAAACGAAACTATTGATTTTTTTCTCCAAGTTTGGTCAATATTTTTTAATATATAGGGATAGCATTATTATTATTTCGCAAAATAAGTGCCAAACTATGGCGATTTTTCTTGAATAATTTTAAATAACACTAAAAATATTGAAAACTTGTTCAAACCTATTTTTGAATTGAAAATGAATTTAAAATTAACAATAAAAAATCCAAGGCCGTACTTAAAAAAACCAAGTTGATGATGGTTTTTCAAAAACGAAACATCGTGTGCAAATTTGTAAACACTATCTTCCTCTCCTCAAAAAGTTACAATGAGAAAGTGCTTAATTTTTTTATATCTGTAAAAATAATGTCAGAAATAAATAAAAACTAAAAGTGCAAAAAACGTTTTTTCTCGAAAACGGTTAAATTTAGTTTAATTTTGAAAACACCATTTAAAAGGTGATTAAATTGTACAACTTTTCTCTAATTTATCCGACATTGTAACTCCTACCGATTCCAAGATTCCACGGCTATCCTATTCTTATCTTAATGTGTCCACGGATAGAGTTTGGAAGAAGAAAAACTTTTTTATTTGTCGATTTAGAAGAAAAAGTCATTCTTTATAAAAACGTCTGCTTGTGTCGAAACTACAATTTCAAATACCAAATTTACGATTACTATACAGGGTATATCAAAAATAACATTTTTAATGATTTTGATTTTTTGGTTTTTTCTTAATTTTATAAAAATATTTTCAAAACCGTGATTTATTACACCAATTGTGCAAAAAAACACTAATAAACTTTTTTCTCAAAGTGGTTAATTTCATAGCTACTATTAAAATAATAAAATTAAAAAAAAAAACAAGGAAATCAAAATCATTAAAAATGTTATTTTTGATATACCCTGTATAGTAATCGTAAATTTCGTACTCGAAATTGTAGCTTTGACACAAGGAGACGTTTTTATAAAGAATGACTTTTTCTTCTAAATCTACAAATAAAAAAGTTTTGCTCTTCCAAACTCTATCCTTGGACACATGGGATAGTTTGGAAGAAGGAAAACTTTTTTGTTAATAAATCACGGTTTTGAAAATATTTTCATAAAATTAAAAAAAAAAACAAAAAAACCAAAATCATTAAAAATGTTATTTTTGATATACCCTGTATAGTAATCGTAAATTTGGTATTTCAAATTGTAGTTTCGACACAAGCAGACTTTTTCTTCTAAATCGACTAATAAAAAACCTAAAAATGTTGAAGATCTGATTGGAAATCAACCAGAGACGGCGGAAAATTGCTACATTGAAAACAAATTGAAATACATTCAAAATTTTGGATATTTTGAAAAATAGGGCAACTTTTTATATTTTTTAAATTTTCCAGAAAAAATGTCAAATTTAACAGGTCAGCAAAGTCACGTGACTGCTCATATTATACATGTCATTTCGCATAAAATCAAAGGAAAAAAAAATGTGTACCTACCAACTTTTGCTGAAACGTGGTTTGAATTATTTAAGTGATGCTTTAGTCGCGACATCTGCTTGAAGGAAAAAAAAAAGCTGACACACACATTTCTTGTGGAAATTCAAGCCCTAAGAAATTATCGCTCTAAATTTCTTCCAAAATTGATGAGATATCAACCAGTCCTTCAAAATGTTTTTTTATCTACAAACTGAAAAGATATAACACGATAAATCTGCTTCGCTTAGACTAGATTGAATGTCACCACTTTTGTTTATGGATACGCGTGATGGTCCGTCGGCCTTTGTTCGGGGCCGACTCGTGTCTGGTCGCGTACTTGAAGTCTACAGCGCGAGAGCGTGGGGGCGTCGCGATATTATAATATGTACGATTGTTACCATTTTTTGTTTTGGTTACACGTTAGTCGTTATACAGAATAGACTGCGGGATACAGTGTGCACGCAAATAAACGGCTTGAATTAGTCATAGCAATTTTTAAATAAGAAAAAAATTATACTTGGGAGGCTCAAAATAAATAGAGATAAGATTTTTCACATCTGGTTTTGGTAACACTTTAGAAAAAGTCACGCGTCGCCTGATCTGTTCTAGTTCGTTATTGAACTATTTGAGATTGAAATGACTCACTATGAAAACGGGATATGTAAAACCTAAAAAAAAAACAGCAAAGGCACAAAGAGATCTACCTCCTTTGCAAACAAAAAAACAGTCTTTAGAAACTCTCCTTAATCACAATAGTTGGGCAAAACAGCCTTAAACCTAAGTCCTACTACTAATTACTGTACTCTTCACGGCACCATTTTGTAAATCTTTATGCAACCGATAAAGCATCAGCTCCATACAAGCTGTAGCATCCTCCGCACTATCGTGACCATTACTACTACACTGAATATCTTTTTTCAACAAAATTTTCACCAGGGATCTTAATGACTTTTTCATTATGTATCCCTGATGATTACTATCCGCGAACGTAAACGTGGTATCAACAACCGTTTTATGAATCAATTTTAACCCCTTCAAGTCATTCTCCAATCCATGCCCGATTAACACAGTGTCCCTATTTATGAACTGTTTAAGTTCCCGTTGCACTTGCACTAAAGTTCTCGTACCGTGTTGTTGGAAGTCTTTTTCACTCACACCGGAAAATCGCGTATTATAATCAACAATTTTATGTTTAGGTCGCACATATCTGTTATACACTTGGTGACCGTACATGTTGACAACGGTCACCTTTGTCACTTCGAGACCCGCAACTGTGTAGCTCATTTCACAGTCAAGGGCGTACACTCCACAGTGTCCATCTGGGGGTATTTGTCTTAGGGGCTGCGTTTCACTGTACCGTACCTGAAAATACCATAAACTATTAGAAATCAAGCCAGGACAGGATTAGAGAAAACCAATAGCAACTGTATTTTGTTGTATAACTGCTTCCATCCACTTACGAGATGTTAATGATTGGAAAATTCTAAATAGAGCAGACATAATTCAATGTGCTCTGCTCAGCTAAAATATATTCAAGGTCGCAGCACTTCCGGTTATACCGGAAACGGACTCCAAACCATAAGAATTAGAATTAATGGTTTGTGATCTTCAAAATTTTAATACTCACGACTGTATTAATATTTTAGCTTTATTTTTGTACAAGATATTATGTAAGGATTGTTCCTTCGACTCATTGCCAATTTACCGGTCTATAGCATACAGGGTGTCCAAAATTAATTTCTAAAAATGGCAAACCTACATGGCGTAACTTTTTTTTTTTTGACAAACAGTAAATTGATGCAAACTCCATATTATCTCAAAAACGACCAAGAACAATGAGTGAAAAAGTATGCTATAATAATAGACGTACAATTTGATTTTGAATTCGATTATTTAATAAAAATTTCGGTGACTCCATAATGAACTTACACCATGTTGAAGTTTATCATTTTTAAAAATTAATTTTGGACACCCTGTATGCTATACACCGGCAAACTGTCCATGAATCGAAAGAACAATCTTTACATAACAACTTGTACAAAAATCAAGGTAAAATATTGATAACTTAATAAGTATCAAATTTTTAAAGAGTGAGTAGTACGAAAATGCAAATTTTTTCAAATTTCAAAATATCTAGAAAAAACCTCTCATTCTTATGGTATGGTGTTTCCTATGAAAAATACTTGAAATATCACCGAGAATCTGAAAATGATATAAAAAACATATAGTGACATTCAAAACAAGCAAGTTGAAGCTAGTTTCCGGTATAACCGGAAGTGTTGTGACCTTGGAAATAGGGCACATTGAATTAAGTTTAATCCATTTTTTTTTAGAACTTTTCAATCCCTAACTTTTCGTTAATCGATCGACACAGTTGTTGGTGAGACACTCTGTATACTAAAACTACACAGGGTGTGTCAAAAATATGCGGCATGAAACAGGTGAACATTTTTTATGTACAGGGTGGGCAAATTTCGATGTTTTTATACGGTATAACCTAAACCGTCATAGATAGAGCGAAACTAAGTGACACGCTTTATTCAATGTAATAATGATACTAATGCTGCATCTGAAATTTTATTTTCTACCACACTTAAAATTGTCAGATTATCAATTTCTGGTGCAATAACATTAACACTTATTTCTTCTGAATATGTTTAAGGTCTGAATTTTGTAAATGATCCATAATTAATAAGGTTTTCTTTTAAACTTTCAAATATTTTTCTATAATGCTGTGTTGTTTCTGGGTATCAGTTGCAGCACGTTTACAACATTAGCATTTTCTTGTGTTGAATAAAACATTGAAACAATTAACATCATTAAGCATTTTAAATGATGAAACAAACCTACTTAGTAAATTTTTATTTTATTTGAAAACATGCATAAAATATGGTTTTTATTTATTTTTATTTAAGTTTTACTAAATATGTAGCTACTTGTCATACATGGTTGTAAAGGGAATGAAATTTGGAATCTACTGAGGCTTCAATATATAGGCTGTCCCATTTAAGAAAACAAAGTTGATAGCGATATCTTAAACAATTGGACTTCTAAAAAAACTCTTGATACGCCACTGCATTAAACATCAAATTATGTCTAACTTTTATAAAAACACTTTTCCCGTACCTCTAATAACAAACGAAATATAAAGCAAAAAATAAAATGACAAAAAATTAAAATCGCCCCTGTATAATAAAGAAAACTAATCAAGTTAGCATCGAAATTTACCCACCCTGTATACAAAAGTCTCAAATTTATTATTCTTTTTAGAAAAAGTAAAAAAAGAGCACAAAAAAAAGTTGTTCTGATCCATTTTTTAATAATCCTACAAAGATACGTAAAATTTAAAACATTTTTCAACATACCATGCCGCGCTTTTTGAAACACCCTCTATATAAAACAGTAAAAAAAATAATAAAACTTACCGGTGCTTCATTCGGTCCATTCCATACATGAACATTCGCCTGGCAACACCCCACGGAATCTTGACTGCCGTTACAACAAGGATACTGCATCGGACCCAACATGTATTTATTGGGCTTGATCTTCGCCCAATGATAACTGCATGGATCCTTGGAGATGTAGCTGTGTAAAGTTGTATCGAAATAGCTGCCACATCTTACACAGACTCTCTTGTAGGACAGCTTCGCTCTATGACTTAGAGATGGAGAGGATTCGTTATCATCTGATCCTGTGGAGTTTTCCTCTTCACTAGAAGAACCAGAACCTTGACCGGAATCATTGGCAGAAGACGAGTCTTGGGGCACGAACACATTAATGGGATACATGATCCCATTTCGGAAATATTGCACCGGGGTTTTGTCAGGTAACAGTGGGTATCCCCACAAAGCCAGATCTTCTATCCGTAATACGTAATTCATTTTCAAGTACCGAGAAAACATAATTTCTGAAAAACCGTAGGTGTTAATGATGCAAGTGCTAGCCTGTGGCAGCAGCATAGGACTCAGTTGTATCGGAACTAATACATCCGGTTGCTTCCGCCTTTCTTTCTGCCTTTCGACGTCGCGTCTATTCTTTTTTTGTCGCCTAGATAGTCTTCTAGTATGCGGTCTTACATCATCTATATTATCGGGTTGTTGATTTTCTTTACTGCACTCTGACGAACAGGACGATGATGCTGAATTACCTGCGTGGTCTTCATCCAGATCTTCTGTATAACAAAAATAATTTACAATTGTTGTATTATTTTCTGTCCACACTAACTTACACAAAGCACTTCTTTCTAACATTAAACACACCATCACCCTGAATTTAAGCCACGACCTAACCTCGTATGTTAATTTAAAAAAATAGGTAATACATACAGGGTGACACATAGTGGATTTAATGAGACAGGGGATTAAAATTATGATTGTACTTCCATCAGTGGCGTGCGTACGGACACATAAATATGGTAGAAGCAAAAAATAGTTCTGGAATCCTTGTTCGGTCGACACATCGGTTGGCAGTAAAAAATCTTTAAGCAACTGGAATTCAGACTAATTTCAATCTGTCGTAGTAGGACATGAAACTACTACTGTCAGTGTTTTTTATCTGATTATGACAGTTAATTGAATTGTGTCATGGAATTTGATTTGGAGTTATTGTTAACATTATTGTTAAGGTCAATCCCCATCTAAAAAGCGCGACGCACGCAGCATGAAGCAGTATAAGTGTATTTTTCTCAAAAAACCGCTACAAAAAAGTATTTTCAGAAATCCATTAAGTATGTCTTAAAATGTTTAAATTAAAAAAAAAACCTAAATGATATTTCAATACGCAAATAAAACTACGTCTACTCCAGAAAAAATACTTATAATGTTCAAACATAAATTAGACATGATTCAAAAATTTGAATTTCCATCATCAGCGACTTGTTACTTGAATTGTTAAGAAATTAAAAGCATATCTTATTAACGATATAAGCAGTCAAAACTATACCTGCACATTTTTTAATTACTATAAAACGCTAGCCATCTTATTCACTCTAATGTTCAACCAAAAAGGAGTTAAAGTTCATGCACATCTCCTCCGAAGCCAAACAATTGTAAAATATGTCATGCCAGTTAAATATTTAGGTTACTTTTGGTGATGCTCCTTTGAAGGGAAACATTTTTAAAATAGTTCCCAAATCGTCGCATTTTTCATTAAAGTAAAGTTATTAGAAAAGAAAACAGATTTGTGTGTTATTCTTATAGAATCTACTTACTTAAACAACATACAAATATACAATGTTCTGCTGCGAAAATGTCTTTCAAATTATGTCTATCCTACACCGTGCACTTATTATTTCCGCAATAGCGTAATTAATCCGAAATCTATTTACACCCGAGACACGTGCAGATGCTTATTTAAACATAAACTCAATTTCCTCAAGTTTATTTTAATTTATCTTTGCTAAAATAATTTCGTTGTAGAAGAAATTCCATATGCAGCGGGTCCGGTGTTCGAACCAACTACAGTCTGCTCAAGTCTAGCGATGTCACACTATACTGTGGTTATGTGTTCAAAATTTCACAGCAGACGTTTTATTTGCGTATTGAACATTCAACTCCTCTCCGATATGGATTAATTCAAGAAATAAATGAATCTATAT
Organism: Apoderus coryli; assembly: GCA_911728435.2. Classification (NCBI taxonomy): domain Eukaryota; kingdom Metazoa; phylum Arthropoda; class Insecta; order Coleoptera; family Attelabidae; genus Apoderus; species Apoderus coryli. The sequence goes on along the minus strand of OU452215.1, from coordinate 9,745,585 downwards.
ATGTTTATTACATATTGATAGTGTAATGTTTAACAAAGAGAATATTAATAAGTTAGAAAAATGATTTATAACCAAAGCTTCTACCTAAAAGTGTCAATAATTGGTCGTTTACTTTACGTCACAAAACAGGGGATGACATTTAAAATTATAAATTCGTGGTGGCTGGGGGATGAAGGGTGGAACACAAAATTTAACCAACGTTGCCCATCAAAAGCAAAATCGTTAGGTGACGGGTTATTCTAGGTGCCAAGTTTTAAAATGAAAGCACTGTATACAGACATTATTAATAATAAATCAAATACAATACTAAGTACGTAAGGAATGACTAAAGTAATTACTTTAGACTCTTATAGATAAATGATATTTCTCATGTCGTGATTGTATGAGTCAGATTACTAGTATTAAAGGTTTACAGGAAATTAGAATATCATATATCTATTAATACCATCCTACAATCATTTTACTAAATAAAAATTATTCCGATATTACATTAATTTTATTTATTTAAACAATATTTTTATGGTGTTCTGTTAGCATGTAGATACAGGATGGTCCATGCTAACCGTTTTCTTTCGGGCACTCATCTTGCTGGCAGAAATACCAAAAAAATGACCTGAGGCCTTGAGGCTCAAATATCATGCAAAGCTCACTGGTGCCAACAGAAAACACATGTGCATGCAATATAGACATTATTCTAAACATAAGCACACAAAAAACTTCTTGCGCAAATACGTTACAAACAAATGGAAAAAGGCGCGATCAGATTTTTAATAACATGACCGCATACCCAGTGGTGGCATCTATCGGAAAATAGACTTAGTTCAGGAAGAAGTTTTCTTATTATTGATATTTTAATATGCATTGTACAAAAATTGTATACTGTCCAACGATTGTACTGGTTACCTTAATTACATTCGAAATAACATTCAGAATATATAGCCGCCAGTAAAACAAACATGACAAAACAAAATTTTGCGTGTTTATGTTTGAAAAAAGCGTCTAGAATGTATGTAAGCAAATACATGTTGTTTCCATGTAACTGATTTCTGCTAATCTAAAGTCGGGAAATCTAAATGCCAGACATGTTTCGGACTACACGTCCATCATCAGTGGCTTAAGGAACCTTATACAGTATTGTCAGATGTGAGGGTCGTACTTCATACAAATGTTAATAGAGAGTTTTACATTGATTTAAACGTTTAAACATATCTTCAAAATAATTACTTATTTAGGATACAGTGTAATATTATTATACGTGTAGGAATCTTACCATTTTGTTGGAAATAAATTGAGTTGTTAAATTAATAAAAAATATAGTTAAATGGTTGGAAATTTCTCACTTATTTTTGTTTTGTGTTTTCTTCCTTTTCTCATTTTTAAAAGTAAATAAATTAAAATTTTTACAATCTGGTAAGAGCCCACAACAACAGTATGGCTGTTTGAATATTCACAAATGAAATAGGACAAAATGTCGAGTGGCGAGTATGAAGACAGAGAAAATGACAGTATGAAGACATGAGAAAATTCTTACATAAGTGAGCTGTTCTTTTCAAAGTTTTAATATACGGGGTATGTTGTTTATTAAAGATAAACAAAAGTTAGTTAAATGTCTTAAATTGACATGGATGACCATAGGCGGGTAAATACGGGGGAACCTTGACTTAATTATAACCTAACTTTTTTTTCTTGTGACTTTTATTCCATTTGTGTCAAAAATGTGATAAAATAAAGTTTTCTACATAAAAATTGATTATGGAAGTATTTTTTATGGTGGTGCCAGCACTACTAATTTACAAAAAAAAATAGATCGAATACAATACAGTGCAATACGAATTGCCATAGGGGCAATGCAATCTTCTCCAACTCGTGCAATATTGGCTGAGGCACAGGAACTCCCTCTTGAACTTAGAAGAAAATTTTTAGCAGAAAAAATGATCATTAAAATAAATTATTACAATACAAAACTATCTAAATCAATAGTAACTCTGTCTAATAGCGTCCTTACTGAAAAATTTTGGCAATTTAAAAAAACACCTCCACTCATTTCAGCTTTAACAAATGTCACCTCTTTTTCAAATGACAGACAGGAACTAGAAAAGTTTCCTATATTTAGTGAAAAAATACAAATAATTACGTCTAGTTTTCCAGTAACATACCCTCTATAGACAGAGAATTACATCCTAAATAATATCATTCTTAATTCTGAGTTGGAAAAAATTGATAAAAAGGCAGTAGATATTTACACCGACGGTTTGAAGCTTGAGGGACGCGTAGGTTGCGCCTTTTTCATTCCCGAATTCACTCACATGGAGAAATATCGTTTGCCTGATGTAAGTTCTGTTTTTACGTTTTACGGCAGAAGCGATGGCTATTGAATCAGCACTCTATTGGGATAAAAACAACCAAATATATGATTTGATTATCATAACGGATTCTCAATCAGTTCTGAAGTCCATTCAAGCATCAGCGTCCAAATATTATAACAATGCATTAATCATTAATATTAGGACAATTCTTTGCGAATTAATTAAGCATGGCAAAGTAAGTTTTGTTTGGTCCAAAGGGCATGTTGGTGTCACAGGTAATGAGACTGTAGACAAAGCAGCAAAATCTGCTTGCAACTTGGACAATACATCAAAAGTTTTTAAATATAACGATGTTATACAATATTTTAAAAGAAACATTTTTATAGCCTGGGAAAAATTCTGGAAAGATCACTCGAGATCTTCAAATAATCCCTATTTTAAAATGCACCCTAGTTTACCATCTAAAAAAGATATACCACATATTTTCAATTTTAATGTTGGTACGAGATTAGAGATTAAAGTTGAATCACGGTTGTTTTCCTAAACATCTAAACAAAATAGGAATAAAAGAATCCATTACTGCGACTGTGGAAACACAGTGGGTGATCTTAATCACAAGTACAGAAATTTTTCACGCTGCTTCATTGAAAAACTAGTTGCTGAGGGATTTGAATTACCTACAAATATAGTACAATTACTTATTAACAATAGGAAAACATCCTGTGATTTAATTATTGAATTTCTGAAGACTTGTAAACTGAACACTTAAGGAATTCAAACAGTCAACAGTTTCATTGTTAACAATCTGTGGCTAATAGACTACGTCCGAAGCCAAATCTTAAAAAAAAATCTTTACCCGTTTCGAAAATATTTCAAAAAATCGTCTTCAGGAAGTCATCTTTAACACCCTGTATCTTTGTAAATAAGGCCTTTTCGAAAAATTACAATCTAGGTTTTTTTCATGATTAGACGTCCCCAATTCGCTCACAAATTTTGACCACTTATTTTAGAAAAACCTTGTATATGGGGACAGTATCAAATTGTCTTTAAGCCAGATAGACCATAGTGCATTTGTATTCTGTTTCTAATATTTACACCGATGCTTCCCGAATGGATGGGCACATATATAATTTCAATCCAAAAGAGATATTTAGTGACATTGTATTACGATATTAATTAGTAAATGGGATGTTACTTCGATGGTGTTTAGTATTTAGCCTTCGCGCCTATGTCCTAATTGTTCAAAACAGTTTTATGGACGTGTTTATTATCGAACTGCTAAGTTATTACTATAATTATAGTTATCAAAAATATTTTCAATGACAATGTAATAAACGATAATTACGCAAATACACACGCAGGCCAGAACTAATTAATTAAATTAGAAAAAAGTTGCGCTTTCAAATTACTATTATCTACAAGAGTTTCCGAATTATTGGCAAAAAATGAAAATCTGCAAATTTTATTTATTTATTTAACTTTCTCTTTTATTTTTAGCTCTCCATATCATTTTTACTTTCCCGTACAGGGAAAATATTGGGAACGCGGTAAAAAAAATTTTTACGGATATAACCATTTTGAAGTTCCTTGAGTCTGTCCGTCTGTGTGTGTGTCTATATGTATTCTACCAGGATAGCGCCAAACACTTTAACCAATTGATCTAAATTTTGGCATGAGTTTAGAGGAGTCCATAAGTGTTTTGTGTTTTTGGTATATTGTTCGTAAGAATTAAAAGGATTTTATTTTTATTAACGTGTCTTGTGATTAATACAATGAACAATCAGGGAGGACATGTGTGTGCTGAAAAATGTTGTCCCAATAAGCAGTACACTTGCTCTAAATAAATAAATAAAATAAATAAAAGGCGGAATACTTATATGAAAGATTGAAGTTCCGGGGATGTGTGTATGATGTGAATATTCCTCATAAAACTGTCATTACGCCACCGCTAGACTCAACATCAATCTTTGAGCGGTCATTTTGCTATACGGTTTCAAAATATTGCAACGCTCTACCGGAGAATACAAAAAGTTTACAGGGGTTATCTGACACTTAATAGAACAAATTAATTTGTAAACATAAGCTACCTAATTAATTTGGCCAGCGAGGTAAAACAATTTTCAGATAGGTTTAAGCTAAAATATAAGTTAAATTTAGGTTAAGTTAGGAAGTACTGTTTCAACTTTTGTAAAAGTGTCTTTTTTTTACTAATAAAGTCTTTATTATTGTTGTGTTTATTATTATTAATAAAAATCACCCAATCATGTGAACATTTAACTGATAACACCACTCAAGGCTCTTTTCAATCACACCACAAATATTTCTGAAATTTACAGCGATATTATTATGTACTTAAACATTTTTACAAAAATAAAAATACAGTACTGTGGTTAGAAACCGAAAACTATAATTATTCTTAGTCAGGACCTGTCTTTTAACCCAAAATGGCGGCGTTATACGTCACAGTGGACGTGGACTTGGAATGCTGTACTTATTAATGCTGTGACAACCATAATCAAGCCTATATGGTATATGGAATAGAGCTATGGAGGTGTCCAAGTGAAAGATATCAATAATACAAAGAAGCCAGTCCAAAATACTTAGAATGATAACAAATGCTCCATGGTATGTGAGTAATCAAACATTACATGATGACTTGAAAATACCATATGTAAAAGACGTTATAAATGAGAAAAGCAAGAAATATCACACAAAACTCGAACGTCATATACAAATACACTTCTTCATACACTTCTTGAACCTCAAATCAATAGAAGACTCAAACGAACTTGATCAGCACCTGAAAGACGGTTAAAGAGGACTTTTTTTCCAAAAAATGACCTTAATAGAAATTTTCTGTGAACATTGATTTGTAAAGTTTCTCTTTTCGTCACTGACGATGGAACTAGTGTGTGAATACACAATTCTCTTAAGAATGGACTATTTTTACAAATTATGAAATGTATTTATTTAATTTTCTTCTGCTCATATAAATATATAATATATCACCGTTGTGGGACTGTTTTTTCTTTTTGAATTGTAAGATTGTTTAATTTAAGAGGTTGTATTTATATTTATGTTTGTTAGTGTTGTACATTGTTATTATTATCAAATTGAAATTGGACATCATTGTCCACAAATAAAGAAATAAAATAGAAAAAAAAAACTGGCAAAAAACACAAAAAGACGGTACCAACATTGCAGTAAATTTGGTGATCAAAAAACAATTCTTACATGAGCAATGAGTCCCTATATACCTAGTGTATGCAGTTAGTTAGATCTTGTAAATGTCTCATGAAATGATCGTGATTTCTGACTTTTTAAATAATAAATTTGGAAACCCCTGTCGGTAAAATATAGCAATTTTTGCCTAATTTAACACGTTGAACACTTTTATAATTTATGAGATCCCAATTATGGTGAATCATGGAATTCTGACCACACTGTATGTAATACTTAATTACAACGGTTATAATGCGAAAAGCATGCAATAATAATAACAGGAAGAGAGAGGTATATTAGTAGGTACTAACCATCCGCAACAGATGCCAGATATTTGCCGTTAGCTGCGAAATCCATGTCGTGCACTTGACCAGTATGACCTTTCAGGGTGGTAAACTGCCATGGTTGATACGATTGTTTGTTGGATCTGCTATTCCATCGTTGGTCCTGTTTCTTGGCATGCTGATGGGTAGCCACCACGGCATCATCCTGTTTCGATGTTTCATCTGAACGCTGACGACGTCCTCTGGACGCTGTAAAATAAAAATGTAATTATTTTCAGATTCAAGATTACTCACATACCTTTATAATTATAATCAGCTTTATTGCTTAACAGCATCTCTCCATTTACAATACAATACATTACAATTTTACAGGTTACAATCCTATTTAGCTTCATTTAAAATTCCCCTTAATATACAGGGTTATTCACGCGATACGACACGGAATAGTGTGGCCAAAATTTTTCATTTCCTAAAAGTTTTATTCATGGGTTCGATAAAAATGATTTATGACTACATTTTAAAAATATTGTAAATCTATACGTGGTGTCCCAAATATATGAAATGAACCATCAGTTGTGTTTTTTTAAATGGAATGCCCTATATATGAATATATATTTAGATCCCCCGATCAAAATAAACCTAACTTTCATTAAAGTTCATCTCACCTAAACCTGACAGTTTTTATTTGAGGTGAAAATTAGATGCACAATATGTAATTACTTAGAAAATATAATACTTTCCAAACGAAATAACTTATATTACTGGACACCCTGTATTTAGTATTGGGGTTTTTTTTATCAGCCCAAACTGGTTTAAAAAGAACAAAACAATAGGTGTTAATTTTTTCATTCATTCATGATTAATAGATAATTAATATCATCATCATCATCAAATACAGGGTGGTCTACATGAAATTATCAGGTTCAATTAAAAATTTGCCTAATATTATGAATATGTGCATTTCGCACGAAAACGTCAAGAAAGTATTATAAAAGAAAACAAACAAAAACTCTCAAAGTCAACTCCACAAAAAACCTTTAATTGAGTTATGCAAAGGAAACCAGTTTCGGCTCAACATGCCATCATCAGTCCATTCTTACAAAAACATCTGTGTAGGTACAGAAAAAAAATATTGTTTGTTTTTCGTGTAATGTTATTCATGTTTGATATTTTTTCTGTACCTACACAGATGTTTTTGTAAGAATGGCCCGATGATGGCTTGTTAAGCCGAAACTGGTTTCCTTTGCATAACTGAATTATTATTACCAATATGTGTGTTTCTTCCATGCAAAATTAAAGATATACATATCTATAGGAAAACTTTACATTAACTTTAATTTTAATATCTAGTTAACTATGCATTTTAGAGCAAACAAACCTTATATCAAAAACAAGAAATCCCTTTGGGATTTCCCAGTCGTTGTGTGGTAGTTTTGTCTATGAAAGAAGTCATTGAGGGTTATAAAAAAAAAAGGAAAAAAAAATCAAGAAAAAAAATTTCAAGGAAAAAAATGTTTCTATTATTAAAAAAAAAAATTTCAAAAAAAAAATTTAATAAAAAAAAATTTTCAAAAAAAAAATTAAAAAAAAAAATTTCAAAAAAAAAATTTTCAAAAAAAAATTAAAAAAAAAAAATAAGAAAAAAATAATTCAAAAATTAATTAAAAAAAAGTATTGCCAGAGCTGAAAATCTGAAAATGTTTCTATCTATTATTGAAAATAAATAGAAACATTTTTGAGTTACCCCGTAGATAACCTCTAGGAGCATATAGTTTAACTTTCAAAGAAATCTTGAATTGAAATCATACGGGATAATGTAACACCCTATATAAATGGCACCTATTTTAGAATGTAGTCCTAATAGGTCTGCAAAATCAGACGTTGAAAGAATTTTTCTGTTAAAATATAAAATGAAAAGAAAAATGTGTTGTTTATCAAGCTGGAAAGGTTTTACATCGCCCTCGTAAAAACAAACCATTTTCGAGGCTACAGCACCTTCTCTTGGATGAGAAGTAGATTTAGTTGATTTATTGTCTATTTAATTAATATATATTTGTGAGTTTGTTTGATTTTTTCGTATAACTTTCAATTTCTACACGTGTATTTATTATTATTATTTTCTAACTAATATTTAAAGTACCAGTAAGTGGTTATACCGATGTATAAATTAGCATTCCAAACAAAGGTATATTTGATCTGATGAATGTATTATTTAAGTTGTGTTTATTTTACAGTTAGGTATTTGTATTTATTTTAGAAGTTGTTTTCGCTTGTGGTCTTTGACACACATTTTATAAACCACTCATTTTTATATTATTTTGTTATTATAGGAACATTAATGAAATAAAAAGTGTGTCGGATAGTTTACGAGGGCGAGATGAAAAGTTTATTTTCTACCGCCAATCCTTTGTAAACACCACGTTTTTTTAAAACTAATTATTTATGTATAAAATGACCAAAAACAAGTATTTCCGGTGAAATTAAAAAAAAAATTTCATGAAACTAATAGTCTCCATAGGTATATACATATATTACATATTATTTGATATGGAGAGCTAAAAAAGTTATAACAAATGTTCAAAGTGACGTGCATTTTCATAAACACAATGTTCAAGTCTATTTTCGTATGATCTCCCTTTTTGTCCTTTTTTAATTAAAAATATCGGTGTAAATTCATTAGAACAGCCAATGAATTAGACATTTAATTTTATATTGTTATGTATTTCTTCTTTTTTGTAGGGTAAAATTCTCAATGTGTATTTTAAGCTTTGTTTTATGCAGACAAGCCTTGCTTAAGCAAAAACAAAATTAGACGTTGAAAGAATTTCGAAAATCTGAATAGTTTTTCCACAGTAGACTATCGCGTCTAGGATGACTTACCCTGTATACAGGGTGTGTCATAATATATGCGCAGGGCTTTAGTATGTGAGATCTGGTCCAAAAATAGGAAAAAAAGTTTCTATTAACATACCCTAACCCTAAATGCACCATTTTCGAAAACAGGGTATAGGGTGCTGAGTGATAAATGTCGTGAATATGCTGGATAGGGCAACAATTGGTTTATTTACTTATTCCAACGGGAAAGCCGTTATGGATAACGAAAAAGTAGATTTGATTTTATTTGGTTTCAACAACAGATGGTTTTTCTAAACACTTATCGGGTTAACCTCGTAACATGACTAATAGTTCTTAAATTACAGGCTATCAACATTAGAAAAATGTCGAGTAATGTGATTTTGATTGAATCATTTACATAATAAGACGCATCGAGAACAATAGCTATTATGTAAGACATAATCATGGAAGAAAACAAATTGCACGCATAGGTACCTATATTTACTTACTTAGGTACTTATGCTTCATTATTTTCTCTAAATGAATACCCAATTATAATTATTGGGGAGCTCAATCAAAACACAATGAAATAGATAATTTGTAATGATTTACAATTTCGTATCTCTTGATATCAATATGTTAATAAAAGTACATCGTAATACAAGGTGTTTCTAGAATAGGTGGTCAAAGTTTGTGAGCGAATTAGGGACATCTAATCATGAAAAAAACCTAAATTGTAATTTTTCGAAAAGTTATTATTTACAAAGATACAGGGTGTTAAAGATGACTGCCTGAGGACGATTTTTTTGAATTATTTTCGAAACGAGTAAAGACGAATTAACCAAATGTAGCATATTTATTCACCTAGTTAAATGTCGTAAACTGACATGAAATTTAATAAAAAAGAATGACCATAGCCGGGTAAACTGGGGTGACCCTTGCCTTAATTATAACCTAACTCTTTTTCCTTGGGATTTTTATTCATTTTGTATCAAAAATATGATAAAATAAAGTTCTCTACATAAAAAAGGCATACTTCTTTTTTCTCGAAAAACTTAAAGGTTTTCGAGAACATCGAGTTTGAAAATTTTAGGGCAAAACTGGTCCTTAGAACACAGCATTAATAAAATTTTGAAAAACTTTTCGTTAGCAAACTGTATTTCAATATCAAAATTAATGCTGTGTATACTAAGGACCAGTTTTGTCCTAAAATTTTCAACTGACAGCTCTATCGTATCTCTCTCTCTCTAGGTGACATCTCTCCAGATGAATTGAACAACTATCGCCCTATTTCTATAGTGCCTGTTCTAGGCAAAATTTATTTTCTCCGAAACAATTTGGATTTAGACCGAAACTTAACACCGTTTCAGCTATAGAAAATTTTATAAATAGCGTTATAACCGCTTTTGAGAGTAGAAGGCTTGTGGGGGCTTCTTTTCTTGATTTAACAAAGGCGTTTGATTGCGTCTCACACGATATTTTGTTGGGTAAACTGGAGCGATACGGTATGAGTGCGAATTCGATTCGTTTGCTGAGTTCCTATCTCACTGGTAGGAATGTTGTAACGATGTTTAAGTCAAAGTCTTCTCAGCCCTTGTTGAGCTCTTGTGGAGTCCCACAGGGCTCGGTGCTCGGACCTCTATTGTATTTGATTTTCATTAATGATTTACCGCTACATCTGCCATGCTCTGACCTGACATTGTTTGCAGACGATTCAACTATTGTCGATGTTGAACTGTCGAGTGATATTCTGGCCTCAAGTATTATTAATTCACAGTCGAGGCCTGCTGATTGGTTTGCAGCTAACAAACTCTGTATGAATTCCAATAAAACAGCTACTAAAATATTTACATTACGTGAGACGGATGTTGCTGTTTCTGATTGTGTGGTAAAGTTTTTGGGTGTCACTTTGGACCAAAAGCTAACCTGGGCGGGTCATGACGAGGTTACCATTGCCAAGTTGTCTAAGGTTGTGTTCATGTTGCGAAGCTTGAAGGGTGAAGTCTCTTTTAATGTTTTGAAATCAGCATATTTTGGCCTTTTTCACAGTGTGGCTTCATATGCTTTGTCAATTTGGGGACACTCTTGTCATGCTAGTCGGGTATTCGCAATCCAAAGACGAGTGGTTCGAATAATGATAGTTTAGAGAGCATGTCAGACCGAAATTTAAAGAATGTAAAATAATTACACTCCCGTGTCTCTATATCTACAATTCAATTATGTATGTGAAAAATAATTACAATCTGTACATAAGGCATAATGAAGTTCACAACCACAATACCAGAAACAAAAATAACATTCTTCCTGAATATATGAGGTTGGGTAGAAGTAGAAATTCTGTAAATTATTATGGTCCCACATGCTATAATCATTTGCCAGATAGTTTGAAAACACTGAGCCTTGCAATGTTCAAAAATAGATTAAAAAACTACTTAATTGACCAGGCTTTTTACTTGTTTTTCTTCTCTAATCCCGAAATATAAAAGGCAATTGTTTTTACCTAGGTATGAACGAACAAATCAAGCTGTCGGAAACTCCAAAAGTAGATAATTTAGGAAATTAGAACCGAATGACTAACACGATCGAATACCTTTGAAAAATCCGTGTATATTACGTCTACTTAGCCCCGATCTAGTAAAAAATTTAAAAAATCATCGATTTTTTATTTTTTTTAAATCATGATTTTTATTAACCTTGTCTACGACACCTCTAAGTAGTTTTTAACAACACAAGCTGCGACTGGCTGACGATATAGCTTATGATCACCCTGTAAAGCACTGAAACGCGATCCACGATAAAAATTAATACCTAAGAGTTTTTTTTTGTAAGTTGCAAAATTTCCTTATCAAAATTACTTGAAAAATTTAAACGTGTCAAATAAGTTTATCTTAATGAGTATCACTAAAATCTACTAAAACGTGTAATTAATTATTGTAAGTATATCTTCATTATTAGTAAGATAAATAATATATTACGGAGTGCGTACAAACTATACAAACGTACTTACACATACTCGATTGTATTTTACGTAGTATTAAATGTTTTTATTGAATAACATTCCTTATCAGAGTAATACTTAATTAATATTGTTCAACAAAAAATAACTGCGCGTATTTTATATTTATACACAGTGTCACAGAATAACGTAGGTTACGCAACTTCAGATATTGGAAACCTTGGATTGTGGCGGTCAAGTGGATGTGGTATACATCGATTTTTCGAAGGCGTTTGACAGATTGGATCACGGTCTGTTGGTTGAATCAATTTGATGATAGTTCTCTCAAAAAGTGCCCTTATTTATAAAATTTTGAAAACATTATTTGGAAAAATAATTTGCCTTCGCAATTTCCATCTTATTTTTAGTCAAAAATCATGTCTAAGGCACTTATGGCAAAGATTAATGTACACAATTAATCTTTGCTTATGGTATTAGAAAATATGACCCCGTTTGCCATAAATTATTAGAATCCAATTGGATGATGGACGTAAGCTTCACTCAGCATACTTATTTCATTCAATTTTGTTGCAGACTGCAGAGGTGCCCCCCATAAGTATTTATATAATAAAATTGAATTTAGGTGCGACGTCCACACAATAAACTTAAGGTTTAGGGGACTCATATCACCTCCTCCACACCAGACTGTAATTTTTGAGCGTTCGTTTTTTTTTGTTTTTGTGGTTAAAATTTTAAATTGTACAGATAAAATTTGTAGACGATGACTTAAATGGTGGCGCCGACATGCGGCATATTTCGAATCAAATACGTATATGAATATAATCGGCTGTTCCGTTACTTTACGGACAGTCTGTATAAAAGCAACTATTATGGAGAAGTTAACTGTGAAATATATGTAACCGGTCAGATTCTTCTCGACCTACTGTTTGCCTTATATTCAACAATTAATAAGAACTGTCACCCGATCAAATGTACAAAAAAGGAAGTCGCATGCATAAATATGTAAGTAGATACCGCTAACAGTGAATAAGAAATATTTTTCTGCCATAAGCTTAATGTATGACTAACATCTGTTTCCCGACTTGATGACCGTGGTCGATAAAGTCTTGCAAATATTTTAAATAATATACTTACAAGGATAATTTACAAAGTATAATAGGTAGTTAATTCAGATAATTAACTTCAAATTCGCTACCGGTATAACCGGAAATGCCACCATCTTGGAAAGATTTTTTACAAAGAAACTTTTCCCTTCTTATACAAGGTGTTTCTAAAAAAGCTGGTCAAAATTTGTAATTTTTCGAAAAGTCCTTATTTACAAAGATACAGGGTGTTACAGATGACTGCCTGAGGATGATTTTTTTGAAATATTTTCGAAACGAGAACAGTTAATGAAAGCCAAAATAATGCAGATCATTTTAGGTTATCGGTCCCCAAATGCATGTAAAATTTTGTTGAAATCGGTTAGCTAGTTTTTGAGAAATGAACAAGAAAGTTAATTTGACTACTAAATTTGGACACCCTGTATCTCGATAACGAAGCATTTGCGGACATAGGTTCAATGGCAAAAAATGTTTAAATCACTTTCAGCAATCTCCAGTTTTCGTTTGTTGCAACCATAATGAATCACCCTGTATTTAGTAAAAATTTATCAAATTAACATATTTACTATTCATTTTCTAATGAAACACTTAGTTGAATCACCCTGTATACCTTATGAGACAATCGATAGACTAGACACTCGAAATTATGTGTCCCGCAAATTTGCGATTAGGGATGCTAAAAAAATATAAAGTATCGATACCGATACCAATACCGATACTTTTTTGCCAAGTATCGATTCCAACCGACACTTGTCTAAAAAGTATCGATACTCTTACGTATCGGTATCGAAACTGTACATTACACTTTTAATAATAAAACTGTTGAATGTATGTATAGGGTTATTCTTTCGTACTGAACTAAGTGAACAATCTGAAAATTGTCAGTTTATTCACGATTGTGCGTATTCTTTCGACATCGATCACTTCAACCAAACTGATTAAAATTCCTACCCCCCTTGCCCCTTACTGATCAACCTCTAGGTACCGGTTAGTTCGTTCAGTTAACAGTTAACCTTTAAAAGTATTGAATATTGAGAGATAATAATTGGAATATAATTTCGAATCAAACCAATATATTGCAAAAGTTTAAAACATGGATAATAATATCATGGAAGAAATAATTTTCCAGTTTTCAGAGCAGATTTGGTTGTTTTCACAAGATTTTGAGGTTAATTGAAAGACAATCACAAAAAAGATGATCTTTCGGTTTCGCCAAATATTCAGTTCAGTACAATCACATTCAGTTTAATCACATTCACTTGGTTCAGATCAATCACTACGAAAGAATAACCCTTATGTTACATAACAGTGGTCGTCTGAATGTATGACCAAAAAAAAAACACAGAAGATAATATGGTGGTGGCAGTATAATGTGCAATAATTATTTTCGATACCGATACTGCTACGAAAGTATCGATACCACCTTGGTATCGTTCTAAAAGTATCGATTACAAAAATACTCGATACTGCAGCAAAAGTATCGATACTTTCAGAGTATCGATACTTTTTTAGCATCCCTATTTGCGATTTCAACGATACAATACGTAACTAGGTACATAAAATACCCAACTACTTAAGTCAATCAAGATTGCCATGATTTTGCAAAGAATTTCACTTTCTTTACAGATCTAGTTACCTAGCCTACAACAATAGTAGGTACCTATTTTGTGACTAAACAAAAACCGACATGAGGTTCTGCTGAAAGGTTTGAAAAAAGTGAAGTTAACCTAGTCAGGGCAACTCATACAGTCCCTTAATATTAAAAAACAGCAATATCAGTATTTTTTGACATTGCCGGCTACTTAATTACCATCTTATAACTACAGGAAATATGAATATCATGTTGTGTGGTACCTAGATTCATTCACAAAAGTTTATTTATCATAGGAAGGCAAATCTCAAACTATCTACTTAATAAATTATAGGTATATAAGTACCAATAGTATTTGAAACAGAGCCAAATAAAAGTGAAAGATATTTTTAATTGACGCAATGTAATAAATTCCGATAATAACACGAAATAGACCTTTAAGCTTTGATGATTTAAATAAATTAGACTCCCACGAATGATAAAAACATACCGCGCTAAAAATAACCTCAAAAAACACGTGAGTGGTAATAGTAATGTAACTAAACCTTGCCCCGAAATGAAATATAACTGCACTAGAAAAACAACAACAAATTTTATTGACGGTCGCTTAAATCTATTACCATAACACCAATAAATGGTTTAATTACTTACATTTAGTTTTATTGCCCTTTTTATTATCCTCGCGTAGACAATTCCGCAACACATAAACGAATAGCAAAAGCGCAGCTCCTATCAGCACTGTCACCACTATCACCGTATTGTCAAACACACTCTGCATTGTTTTTATTTTTAATTTTTTTACACGAAAAACCCAACAATAATATCCGATCTATTATTTAGGTCCTAACCACGAGTCAAAGCACGTTTCCAACAAGCGAACGCGAAATACCGCCGTTTTTCAATTTCAACAACATGATGGCTAACATAACGATTCCTGTGTTGCCAATATGACTAACAGAGTTTATTCTTTAATTTACCAGTAAAACAAACCAACAATATTCTGACTTGTAAACTTACAAATGCATATAAAATGTAAGTATTATAGTTGTTATAATTCTACTTTTATATTATACAACCAAAACGTGCGTTTAACATTTTTTTAAACAATAAGTTTATTTCGCGTTACAGCTAGTATTATTTTAAAGACACCTGGCAACACTCCTTGCGCGTGAATCGAGGACGCATCATAACCATTGGTGGCGTACGATAGATTCCATTCGTAGTAAAATACCGCGAAAGTATTATTATAGTGAAGTGTAATTGAACGGAGATATTCGAGACCGATTTAAAGGAATATGGTTACTATTTCATGCTGAGATCTGACGATTGACTAAGCCGGGTACTCGAGAGTGTAGCCAAGTTATATCTACACGATGATTTTCTTTTTTTTTTATCTTCGTCGCGTCACGGTAGTTCACTGTGGAAGGAACCTTTCTTGTTAGGTACATTGTTACGTAGTAGCTTTTAACATGGAATTTCCTATAAATAGTAGTAAATTCCACATTTTTAATTTAATGTAAACCCAGCCGGAGAACGTGTGTGCAAATCATACCGGGTGGAACAATTCACACAGTGCATAAATGTGAAACTATTGGATATTTGGATAAAGGATGTGCCTATATGAAATGACATAACCTATTTTTTACATGTAAAACTTTGGGTCTTTGTTGAGAAAAAAAAATAAGGTCTATCATGCCATCCTTTTTGTCAGTGCTTTAATTTTATCAGAGCGTTGTCCCAGTTTTTAGCTCTCCATATCATATAATATGTAATATTATATGTAGGTATACAGGGTGTCCTATGGTGGCAACCCATTAGATTATTTCAGAAACTGCTTCGAATTGAATTTTGACAATATCAGTGTCTATATTGTCAAATATGATCTACTCAAATAGTATAATAGCAACGGCATAGCACTTCCGGTTATACCGGAAGTTGATGGCAACTTTGTTATTTTAAATGGAACACCCTATATATTATTACATTTTTGGATTCTAAATAAGATTTCAGACATATTTCATGTATCATGTCCTATACCTAACGGCAGTCGTTTTTGACTTATATCAGGATTTATGTCAACATTGACAGTTTAGGGCTCCATCCATAAGAATTCCGTTTTTTCCTTGTAAATCAGTATTTAATAATTATTTTGCAGGTATTTTCCTATCAGGTGGGATCTTCTTTTTCGAATTGACAAGACATTTTCTGATTAATTTATACAGGGTGGTCAAAAAATTATATTGAAAACGGTTCAAGAAAAACAGTTGAAAGTCAATTTTTTTAAATGGATCTTCTGTTCATTTCTGCTGTATTATTTTAAATTTTAGTCTTAGTTCGTTGTAATACTTGATTTGTATACCTCCCAACCTGCTCTAAATGATTTCTCACAATTCTTCCTAATTTCTCTAGTCATCGTTAGCAAATGGGGGTTTCTCTCGTTAAATACTCTACAGGTGATATTAATCACTTTATTTTATTCTCCATGAATTAATAATAAATTTATAATATCAATAAGTATTTTTCATTTTTATTAATTTGACGTTAAAATGACAATAATTTCATGGCTAACTAAATTAATTAGCTAGCTTCCAGAGAGACAACGGTAGACGCTGCAGAAAAATTTAAAATGATGATATTTCGAAAACTATGCATTTTAGAAAATGATAACCTATTACAAAATTGTATTATTTTTTAATGATAAGGAAGATAAAATAATAATAATGTACCCATTCCATTTGAAAAAATTGACTTTCAACTGTTTTTCTTGAACCGTTTTCAATATAATTTTTTGACCACCCTGTATAAACTAATCAGAAAATGTATTGTCAATTCGAAAAAGAAGATGCCACCTGATAAGAAAATACCTGCAAAATAATTATTAAATACTGATTTACAAGGAAAAAACGGAATTCTTATGGAGCCCTAAACTGTCAAATTTGACATAAATCTTGATATAAGTCAAAAACGACTGACGTTGGTATAGTACATGATACATGAAATATGTCTGAAATCTTATTTAGAATCGAAAAATGTAATAATATATAGGGTGTTCCATTTAAAATAACAAAGTTGCCATCAACTTCCGGTATAACCGGAAGTGCTATGCCGTTGCTATTATATTATTTGAGTAGTGCATATTTGACAATATAGACACTGAAATTTTCAAAATTCAATTCGAAGTAGTTTCTGAAATAATCTAATGGGTTGCCACCGTAGGACACCCTGTATATGGAGACTATTAGTTGCATGAAAAAACAATTTTTTTTAATTTCACCGGAAATACTTATTTTTCATCATTTTATACATAAATAAGTAGTTTTAAAAAAATGTCTGTCTGTATGCACGAAAACGCAAAACCAAATTTGGTCCAACAATACTATTGGACATGGCAAGGAGCTGATTAGATATTAGGAAACATTGAGCGTAGGCAAGGGGTTTAAAAGAGGGTTCAAAAATTAAAAAAAATCATAGTTCTTAAATTTATCCGAAATACTGCATAATTTTTTACGAATTTAATTGAATATAACCTAAAATATTGAACATAAAATATTAAGCCATATTGGCGTTCGAAAATAGTGTAAAATGGGGTAAAATAGATTAAAAAAAAAACGTATTTCTTAAGCATAACAGAAATAGTATCTAGTTATTTATAGCTTTGATACAATATAACCTATAAAAGGTGTCATAAATAAGTTACTTTCATAGGCGTTCGTAAATAGTGGAAAAGGGGTCAAAACATAAAAAATATATATTTCCTAAACTTATTCGAAATATGGAATAATTTTTCATAGGAGTGATACAACATAAGCTAAGAAATATTCCATTAAAGAATTGGTTCACACAGGCGTTCGAAAATAGTCTAAAAAAAGGATCAAAAACGAAAAAAAAGCGTTTCCCAAATATACCAGAAAAATTGGCTAATTATATATAGATTTTCTTGAATCGATCATAGCTAGTGACCTTTAAATATGACCCTGAAACTAAGCGACAATCCGCAGAATGAAAGTCGAAAGCTAAGCAAAACATAGAAAATTGCGTTTCCAAAACAAGAAACAAGACTATGTTGATTACTTTCTATGCTTCCAAGGGTATTGTTTACAAGGAATTTCTTCCAGAAGCTGAAACTGAATAATTTACAAGTTACGTGTGAATATCCAAAAGGAAAGTAATTAAGAGAGCTAAAAAGAATTAAACAAAAATAAAAATAAAAAATAAATTGATAAAAAAAATGTGCAAATTATTATCACATTTTTGTCAATAATAGAAAATAGGAACTTCGATACCAATGGTGAGCAAGTTAATTATTTTGGCCTCCCAGACACTTTTTATAGAAGCGCCACTGCTGTTGTGATCACAACACAATAATTGTTTCCAAATGTATTTTGATAGGTACCTAACTAATTTAATTAGATGAATTTGTTATGCTTTATTAAAATACAAAAAAAAAAAAAAGGTTATTTGTTTAATTGATGGATATTATTAGGTATTGTAAATGGTAACCTTAAATTAACACCTTCAAATTAATTCCAAAATTATAGTAAATCAAATAAAAAAAAACAAAATTATTAATTAGTTTAAGCAGGCATCAGCTACTACCTATTTTATAATATTATGGTTGATAGCTTTCCTTCTGATTAGAAAAAAGTGTATTTGTTGTTTTTTTTTCCTTATAAACCGCAAACGAACTTCATAATCGAACTAATACAAGGTACCAAAGGCGAAGAAAAATATAAATTATGAATTGCTTGCTTAGTTATGTTGGAAATTTGTTTCACACTACCACAATATATTTAATATAGACAGTAAAACCACTTTTTTTTTTTTTTTGAAAGGGTCCGTACGACATAAGTCCCCGGTTTCACTGCAGCCTCATGGGCTTATTGTGAAAAATCCCCGTATATTATGCCACCCAATCCAGCAGCCCTGTACCCTCCACTAACTTGTGGAGTTCAGTTATGTGTTGGGTGTCAATATCTGCTGGCGCAATCAGCGAATGCCCAAAAATAGCGTGCCGTCTTCGTTGTAGAACTACACACTCACATATTACATGGTAAGCTGTTTCAACTGCCCCATTACACAATCTGCATTGCAGGTCCCCATTGTACAGCCCCATCTTATTTAGGTGGTCTCTCAGAGCGCAATGCCCAGTAAGGAGTCCCATAGTTATTCGCATCTGACTCCTGCTTAATGATAGCAGTTTTTCAGTGCGTTTTGTTGCGGCACCAGGTATAAACCTCTTCCCATGCTCCTGCTTGGGAATATGTTCCCAATATCTCTGGTGCTCGCTTTTGGCCCAGCACTTGAGGAGTTCCCTCGCCGTTCTTTTAGACAAGCCCAGCGCAGGTTCCGTGCCAGTATATGTGGTGTCAGAGGCTTGTCTAGCCAGCCAATCCGCTCTCTCGTTGCCTTCTATTCCTGAGTGCCCGGGACCCACAATAGATTAACCCTATTGTGGTCCGCCAAGGCCCTAAGTTCTGTTTGGCATTCCCATACCAGTTTGGTTGTAACCTTGGGGCTTCTCAGAGCCCTTAAGGCCAGTTGTACTTTACTACTTTATAATTCTTTATAGATTAAGTATGCAGGTGCAATACCCATACATAAAAATGTAAATATCTGAAACAAGTTGCATGCAGTAATTGCATGAAATTCTACTACATATATCTGATTTGTCTCCAGAAAACAATAATATAAAAATGCCCAATCTGATGGACAAAAATTCTCCTTTGAAAGTTTTTACAACTGATTACCAAAATCTAAATAGCCCAGGTGGTAACGGGTGAATTTACGTAACTGGATATCTTTTAAAAAAATGTTTGTCACAACATTCATATGATATATGCTTAACATTTTATGAAAAAAATAATTTGGACAAACAGGCTACACTTTCTTGCGGAAAAAGCCTATATCACTACTAAAAAATTTGGAAGACTAAATCTGCCTCCTCGTAGCATTGTTGAATTTATAATCAAAACTGAAAATATATTTGTGGAGAATTTCAATAACTTGTGTAACCAAGATCATATTGGTAAAAAATTAAAAGAGTTGTTTAAAAATGAAGCCTTTGCACATCCATGCAGTAATTTTCCTTTTGACTATTGTTTATCTCTTTATACACGCGTGCGCATATATACTATATACTTTAAAATTTGCCAATCGCAACTTAAAGCTGCAAATCAAAGAAAGAAATTATAATAATAAAGCAGTAAAACCTCAGGTAAAATTAAGAATTTTGCAAAATCTTTAAAAAAATATCCCAACTAACAATTTAATTTTTTTAATTGCTGTAAGAACGTTTATAAAATATATTTTATAAAACACCCATTGTTTTATAAACATTTTCACAACGTTCTTACGCGCCTTATAAACACGAAAAAGGCGCAGATTTATAAAACAAATCGACTCGTTAACGGTTCTATAAATGTTGCTGGTTGCTATTATACAATAGTTTTTAGAACGTTTATAAATATCTAATAAAAATCAAATAAAACTGTTATAAACATATTTTATAACTCTTTTATAAGAGCCTCAATTGCAACATTTTTGCTATCAACAGCAACAGTTAAAGGATATAAACGTTGTTCTAAAATACCTTTTTACACAAAATTGTTTTATAATTATTATGCATTGTTGTTGGTACACATTAATAAAATCTGAACAATCATGGAGGTAAAAATAATATAAAACGCTATAATACCCAATAATGAATAATAAAATAAGTCAGATAAAATTCACCCATGAGCAGATTTGGCTGCGAAACAAAATTTACTGTTAAATATATTGTATATTATTACTAAAATTTTAATGCGCCTCGTGAATTATGTAAATTAATGAATTTAGATTTTATAAATTATATAAAATATTTTTTTTATTGTCACTTATTGTTGAAAATAATCTTTTGGTATATCCTTCATTATGTAATGAGTGATTCTGTATACCTTACTAGCTAAGATAATTTTACAAATTATAAAAAATATTAATTTTAAAAGTTTGGTCAACATGGCTAACAATTTAAAGAAACCAAAAATGGCTTCTTCCTTATACGATGCTTATAAAACCAAATTATCTCAACCCAGACGAGTATGCTCTTTAGATAGCTATTATAAAATAACTGCAGAATTGTTTTATACAGGGGTGTATTCGTTAAAAAACATAAATCTCATTATATTTTAAGGGTAATATAAAATTAATATTACCTGAAACCCCTTTGATACCATAAGAATGATATGACGATGATATGATTCTTTTATATCTATCATATGGACACTAGCCAAAATATAAGTAGATACCTATGTTTTATGTAAACGTGAAGAATTTTTTATAAACCAGTTATGGTGTAAAAAAGTATATATTTCACTAAGCTTGATAATGAATAATGAAGCTAATTACAAGTATTTTTCTTGAAGTTTTATGTATTTAGTTATCCTTTGCCGTTATTTAAAATAAATTAATAGTGAAACATACTAAAACAAGCTTTTATATAAATGCTATAAAAAATCAAAATTTAATTAAAAGGTGCTGCAAAAAATATATAAGATAAAATGTATACAAATTAATCAAGTCTACTCCTGTCTACTTGAAGTATTCGTGCTTGATACTTTGATGTTTGTGTGAGTCGCCGCCGTGTGTCGCATCGTCGCAATATTGGAATAATAATAAAATAGTAAACAGAGTTTTACAAAACAAACTTTAATATAATATGTTTTATAAAAGCTTTTAATGTGTTCTTATAAAACAAAATGCTTTTATAATTACTCTCTTATTAGCTTTTACGGGAGTAATTTAAACATAACCTAAATTGAGCTCTTTGTTTATGTTATGTAGGTATGTATGTTATAACTGCCGTTATTAAAACGGTTTGTTGAGTGTCTTGAGAGTTCGAGGATCTTAATAACGACAATAAAAAAACTATTTTATTATTACGAAACGTACTTTAACAGAATAATTTTATAATTGTTTTTAAAGGAACAAGTTAATCCAGACTAGTACTTTTACAAAATGCTTTTAAAACCAATTATCATTCGGAACAAATTCGTCCTATAAAAAATATTTTATAAACGTTTATAAAACTGTTACGATATCATATTTTATAACTATTTTATTATTTTGCTGTAAAAACGTTCTTAAAACAGTTTTTCTCACAGAAAAGTTTAACACAGCAGTTTTATCACCAAACGAACCTTTAAAGAACAAAAAACTTTTTACTAAGCGGCAATAAAATAATTATAAAATATATTAGTTCTTTAAGAATGTCGAATTGCTAGTTGGGATGTGACATTAATAATACAATTTTAGATCTTGAAAATAAATAACAAGGAACAGATCTATGAGATTTTACCATGCTATAAAACTAACAACCCCAGTTTCTATACAGAATTAGTATAAGAAACTCTAATCAAACTATATTAATTTTGGTCTACGAAGCTAGGTAATTTAATATATAATACAATTTATTTAGTTTATATTCAATATAGTTGATCGATTAAAGGTCTATATAAAATATATATTTTCTATGTTTTATGTGCTAAAACATTGTGTTTCATTACCTGTTTAAATTTATTAAATACTTAGTTAAGTATAAATAATTTTGTACTTTTCAATTTAGTTTTCTTTTGTAAGTATATCTTTGTTACATCTTTTTGTTAAAAATAAAACATCGCTAATTTTGTGTGAAATAAATAAATATATATAAATAAATTTAGTGGCTACTACTCGGTGAATCTCGATGTATTTCAACCTGCTAGAAATCCTAATCTGCGTGGCAATAGTAAGAAACTTGACAAGGAGAGATGTGCTAGACTTCCTCGGAAGAATTTTATAACAAACAGAGTTGTATATGCATGGAATTCATTACCTGAAGAGGTGATAATGGCGCAAACGATTGACAGCTTTAAGAACAGGCTGGACAATTTCATGAAGGACCATGGCGATCAGTTGGTCCACTACTCGCTATAGAAGATTAGTGAGGATGACATCAATATTTCAAAAACCTCAAATTAGGAACTGAGCAACAGTTTCATCGGTTTTACCGTTTACTGTTTTACGACTAATAATAATAAATACTTAAATATTATTAATTTTACTGATTATTTAGGTGAAGCGTTGCCTCATAGGACAAAGCCGCCACTGATCAATAGTAATAGGTATAGGTATATACTTACCTAGTTATAAAATACATATTGGTGACAGTAACAGTCTTTCTCGAATAAAAGTTCATGACATAAAAAAATAATCGTATAAGTAGCTAGGTAGGTACTTATACCAAGTTCAAGTAGGGCTACACGGTTATAAATGGTAGTCATTATTATTTAATGCTACTTACTTACGTATATTTATTAATGATGGTCAGACGTTAATTATGTTTTAATAATGTTTGACATAATAACTAATAGTTCCGGTAAACGACGGACGGGACCCACCGCGTACGCCAACGGCAACGTGATAAAATATGTTCGTTACTATAATAATAGACGCGGCTATTATAAGTTTTTTATCACAAGCGAAACTATGAGCCGTTTTATTACAGCGTGTCCAGATTTCGTTGTATAATTGCGGAGTAGCTCCGTTATTGCGAAAGTTAGCGAGATGATATTTTCGATGTTTGTTTTATTGATGAACTTACAGTGCCTGATTGTTATGTTCTAGTTTGTTATTATACATAGTAAAGATTTTGTAATTGGTCATGTTCTGATGTTCATTTTAGCTTGAAAAAGTGGAAATAAATTCACGAAACGTTGCTGGATTTTGATTGAGTGTTCTGACTTTATTTCACTCTACAACCCACTAAATTAATTTGGAGGGTACGAAAATATTGAAAATTATTATTATTATGATACATTATTATTTCAATTATTTGTAAGTTGAATCTAAATGTAAAAAGTGAAGTTAATTTAAATAAATATTAATCTCTATAAGATTTTGTGATGAGCTTCAACATAAATATGATGAGCTCCAATATATGAATTGGCTAAGACAGCACATTCAGGATGACAACTTGCATCAAACTTATAGGGAGCGTAGAGGTGGGGTCAGGCGAATGATTTCGGTCGAGAAGAGCAATCGGTTTATTCGCTGTTTGGCCGAGTCAAGGAACAAATCAAAGACTGTATGGAATATATTGAGTGAATATACAGGCGAAACAGCGGCGGAACTTGACAATATCTCAGAATGATAAAATAATCAATAATGCGACTGAAGTTGCATCGGCCTTCTGTTTGTATTTTTCTACGGTCATTCAATCTAGATTGACCTCTCATTATGGCGGAGGCTTTTCAGCATCATGTACTGTGTGTCTGTTTAATCCTCGGAGTATGTTTTTCTCTCCGGTGTCTTCGCATGATGTGGCTAGAACAATCAAGAACTTCCCAAACAAAGGGTCCACTGGTATGGATTGTATACCTATTAAAATATTTAAACATTCCTTAGATATGCTCTCCCCTGTAATAGTCGAGTTACTAAACATGTCGATACAATGCGGGATATTTCCAGATCAATTAAAAAATGCCCTCATTATCCCTATATATAAAAAAGGTAATGAACTAGCGCTGGAGAATTACTGGCCTATAGCCCTGCTAAGTACTTTATCTAAGATTATTGAAAATATTGTAGCAGACAGAATATTTGAATTTTTAAAATTTACTGACGTTTTGAGTGAATGTCAGCACGGCTTCAGGGAGGGTTTTTCAACGGAAACCTGTACACTTCAGTTCATTCAGAGAGTGCACGATCTGATGGATGGAGGTTTTTATGTTGTGGTGTTCCTGTTTGACCTGTCGAATGCGTTCGATGTGGTCGACAGAGATTTCCTGTGTACAAAGCTGGAGACTCTTGGGTTACGTGGGTCGATTAACAGATGGATTCCATCATATTTAACAAATAGACGAATAGCGGTTAGGGTTGAGTCGGTAGTGTCAGAGTCGTGGAGCATCGGTTTGGGCCTTTGCTCTTTCTGCTTTTTATCAATGATCTTTCAGCTAATATCACACACGGTTCCCTTTATCTGTATGCAGATGACACAACCATATTGTTGTCCGACAAGGATTCTGAGATTCTGGAGCGGAAGATCAATGCTACATTTTATGAGTTCCAGGTGTGGTGCAGGAAAAACAAACTGATCATAAACTATGGTAAGACCGTGGCACTGCCCTTCAATAGATATAAATCATCAAATATAGAAATTAAATTCAATCACGTTCTTTTGCCATTATCAAGGTCGGCGAAAGTGCTGGGGGTGCTTGTGGATGACAAACTGGACTGGGTAATGCATATCGACGCCGTTTGCAGTAAACTGAATAAAAATCTATACTTACTTCGATCTCTAAGAGGATTCATGGATACCCCATCTCTTATTTCTGTTTATTATGCTTTAATCTATTTAGTGATTGCATACAATATTGTGATTTGGGGTAGAAGTGTTGAAATTGACAGGGTCTTTGTGCTGCAGAAGCGAGCGGTGAGATGCATCTTTAATACTATATATTATATATATTTAAACATAAGTTGTTGTCGGACAGAGGGTAAATTTAAAACGAAACTAAAGGCTCTCATTAATTCTAACACGATCTATAGCCTTCATGAATTTACAACTATTATGGAGACATCGTAGATGGTTTTTTTAGTGATTTTATTTGTGTTTAATTTATATAACTGCAACTGCATAGGTGTGTTCAAATTTTAGATTGTGACGTGTTTGTTTATTGCCTTATGTGTTATAAGGAACGAGGTTGAATGTAGCTATGGATCATTTATTGTATTGTGTAGTAAAACTATGACGTGTCTATATACAACGTTTTGTATGACTTTTCCTTAAATCATTGGGTTTCTAATATAACTTCTACCGTTTTCAAGATTCCAATGCTATCCCATTCTTATCTTGGACACGGTGTAGGTATATTTTGAACACAACGATGGTTCCAAAATCATCTTTTTCAATCAATGATATTTATAGCTTACCAAGACTACTTCGTTTGGATCCAATTATCTTCTCTATTACAGTCATATTGCAGGAAATTTATTTTAGGTAGACATAGATAAATTCACTTAAATTTAGAACTAAAACACTAACAACGTTCTCTAATAAGGACAAAAGTTCATGATGATTTATTAATTTAGTAATTACCGGTGTGTTATCGTATTATTTCAATGCACAAAAACATAAATAATATATCATTTACGTGCGTTTCATGTTTATTTAATATTATAACAAAACACAAAAGACACACACACATATATTATGAAGCACTAAGTTCAACTGGTTTCGCACTATCAATATTTTTGACGTAAAATCGAAATTACACATATTTTTGTTGACTTTTATTATAATTAAAATTAGTTAATATGCGTATTATTAGAACATATTATTATATTATGGAGTAGGTACACTTGTATGTGTATTATAGATGCATATGAATAGATACTCCGTATGAATTAACGTAAAAACCATATTATGATTCATTTTATATCGTAAATAACACAACACAAAGGCGATATACTTAGGACACGTTTACCGTTCTGAAAATCGTATACTTACACGTTATGTCTGTATGATGCAAAATACCAAGGAATTAGGAAAATTTGTTAAACAAGGAATATTTATATAAGTAGATATAGAAACCTATCTGTGTTTTTTTTTATAAAATTTTATTTATTAATGCTAATTAAGTAATTTGTTTTTTTCATAATTCACATAATTCTCAACGGCTCGAATACATTTTTTTCTACGACTGTCTTTAAATGCCTTTATTATATGTTCAATCATGATCATTGGCGCGGGAAGTAATTAAATTAGGGGAGGGCAAGGCGAAAAATACTAAGTAAGCAAAACAAAAGTATTATGTATATAATATGTGACAAAATACCTATACTTATACAGTCAATCCAACTTCTTTTGAAGTTTAATTTATATATTAAGTACTTAAAATATTATATAATTAAAAAAAAACTTAAGATAAACTGATCCTGCTCAATTATAACATAAATTGAACATAAGTCAATCAGAAAATAGAAGTAGATTATTCCTTCGTTTTTGCGAAAATCGATCTATCACTTTTTTAATAAACAGGTCTTTGTTCTTTTTTACATGTTCTCTGTGTACGCTGAGAAGACATAATCCAGATAGTGTTTCTTCATTCATGGTAGACCTTAACCAAGTTTTCACCCGTCTTAAGGTACTAAACGATCTTTCAATTGTGGCCGTTGTTGGAGGTAAAGCCAGAAAATAGCAATTGCTTTTTTTGTTACTAGGGAAAAACTCACAATGTTTTTCCAATAAATCGGCGAACTCTAACTGAATATTTTCATTTTTATTTTTCTCTATCCACATGTCAGCCCATGTTTCACTCTCAGTCTCTAAATTTTCTAAATCGTATACTTTGGCTATGTTAGGAATTATTTCCATTAATTTCCTATACTCTTCTGTTACAGTTAACTCTGGATGAAACAGGCACAAAGAAAATGCAATTTCTGTTTCTTCCGATCTTATCTCAATTGAGCGGATAATTGAATCTAGATATGGAATAAACAAAGAAACACGGTAATATTCCTCGCAAGACTTCATTTCGTAATTAGCTCTATAAATTTGATCTGTTCCCAGTCTAGGAATTCTTAGTGGTATATCAAATTTATCACCAACTTTTTCAGATTTTTGGAAAATTTCCTTAAAATATTTTTCAGCGTCAGATTTATGATTTTTTAGTGCAGACAAAAGTGTTTCAATATGGTTTTATGTCGAAAGAAGATTTATTATTTTTCCTTGTAGTATGTTGCACACTGGTTCTAATTTAGCACTATAATGTGAAATGATGTGGAGATAAAGTATGAATTTACAAGTAGAAACTGCAGCTAATAATTGATTAGCTTTTGATCGTGTCTCTGTGCTGAATTCTATTAAATAAGCCAAATGTTCCAAAGCCCCTCTTATTTCTTCGTAATTTTCGGAAAATGTTCTGATGGATTTGTACTTTGAGGACCATCTGTCTCACAAAATAATGGGATTTTAGGCACATATTTGATTTTTTGTACTCCGTTTTCATGTACAGCCATATTTGCATATTTAATCACTTATATCGATTATCACCTCCCTCGCTCATAATCAAAATAATCATAAACTACGTGTTCTAGGCGGGGGCAAGCGCCCCGTCTTGCCCCCCCTTCCGGCGGCCATGATCATGATTTGAAAATGTAGTACATTGTAATGCTGTTTATCATTTACCCGTGCGTAATAACATTTCCCACTAGTTACCTAGCAACTAGTGGGAAATATTATTACGCACGGATAAAATTTCCTGGTAATGACAAAAATTGCGGTGGGCATGAAAAATCACCATAGCAACGCTGAAAATACAAACACCAAATTGACAGTTTTGGTATTTATAATTAATAATAATTATAATTAAGTATTTCGCTAATTTCAAAACACATAAACAGTGATAGTAGATTTAGGTATAGGGATACCCTACATACACCCACGTAAACAAAATTTGCAATTTCAATTTTGTTAGGCTATGAGAGACTGAGGCGAATGTGGAGCGTACTGGTAGCATTTGATGTGATTGAATCCAAACAATTATTTATTTTGTGATGATGACTTTTATTTTTAATAATATTTCTTGACTTATTACATTTTCTTATATTATAACTTGGTATAATGTTTAACCGTTGAATTAAATAATATGAATGAATAATGACAGACTTATTTTAGGTTAGAAAACAAAGACAAACCAAAACTAAATTTCTTCTTCTTCTTCTTATAAAATAATGGTTTTAACCAAAATGTACTGCCCGACCCGGTATATTTATTTACCTCAATGTTTCCTAAAAGTTAATCAGACCTAGACATATCCTCACAGTAGATTTGGATACTTTTTTTTTATATTTTTTTCGACTGCTGAACCAAAACAAGTACTAAATTTACTTCAACTTTCATAATTTAACCTTTTTTCTACCTCCAATATGATGTTTCCGTAAATATGATACCAAAGGCGTAATTTGACTTTACCACACCTCATTTTACATCCTGTATAATTTGCTTCAACTATAAACTATACACATTGTGTAACAGACCTTATTAGTGAAATAAATTCACTGGGTACAATACTGTATTGTTTAGGAACATTAATTTTTATCATAAGTCCGCTGAGTCACAGAAAGTGTTCTATTTTTTAAACAAAGGTGCCATACTCTTTCATAAATAAATTAAAACAAATAATACCTTTACGTGACAAATGGAAAGGCCATTTCAATTACACCTGTCTGTTAGTTATCTGCTGGAATTAATGTAGGACATTGACGAATAATAGTACCTTAGTACATAAATCTTTATTTACCTCATACCGCATATCAGTAGATAGATAGGTTTGTATGCCTGCTTAATCAGCAATTATTATGGGTTATATTTAGATGTGTTTATTTTTATAGTAAGTACAATAAAAGGAATCAGCTGATCATTACCTACTATTATTTATTCCGTTCAATATACAAGGTGGCAAAAACATACCTCTCATCAATTACCTATCTTTTTTTAGAAACTTGCTATTATTTCGAAAACCTTTCCGTTTAGGAAAAGTTGCATTTTAGAATTGCTATAAAAAAAAGACGAGTGGATAGTTTTTAATTATTTATTTTTTATTTAGTAGCCCCAACATTGCCACCCCGGCTGGCTTTGTAGTAGCCCATTCTGACGACCCAATTTTTCATTTTTCGATGGTGTGGCCAATGTCTGCAATGGCGACTTTAATCTTATGCTTTAGGTCGTCAATCGTCTCTGCATGGTTGGCGTAGCACTTATCCTTGACAGTTCCCAACAAAAAATAGTCCAACGGGGTCAATTCGCAGCTGCGAGGCGGACAGTTGATATCGCCGTTTCGGCTAATTATGCGATTTTCGAAGGTACCGCCCAAAAGGTCGATTGTAACGTTGGCTGTGTGGCACCGTCCTGCTGGAACCAAATGCCGCCGGTGTCTTCCTCTTCCAGTCGAGGAACTAAAAAATCTTCCACCATCGATAGCGCTCACCATTGACGGTTACGGCTGCTCCTGCTTCGGTTTCGAAGAAAAACAGACCAATGATGCTGCCGGACCACAGACAGTACCAAACAGTTACTCGTCGTGGGTGCATTAACTTTTGCATGAGTGTGGATTTTCTGAGCTTCATCCGCAAAGATGATTTTTCGATAATAATGCTCATCTTCCATCAAGCGTTCTTCGGCCCATTGGGCAAACCGAAATCGCATCGGATGGTCATGCGGCTTCAGCGCTTGCACCAATTTACGGCTTCAAACCGAGGTCTTTCCTGCGAACAGTGTCGAGTTGATATTGAAGGATTGTCACTCATACTTTTGGCAACAGCAGCAATATTTTCGATTGAGCGCACTGGACGACCACGGGAACGCGTTGCTTAGTCCATCAACGAGCCACTTTCACGCACATACTTCACAAATTTATCCACAAACTGCCTGCAAGGCGCTTGATTTCTTCCGAATTTTGTGCGCATTTTGTTTGCAGTTTCGGTTGAAGAGTCACCATTATGGAAGTAAGTTTTCAATATTTCCCATTTTTCTTCGAGCGTAAACTTAACCATTTCGTAAACCGCAAACCTTTTACTAAATATTTGACACATTGTCAAAGTCATTCAAGCTGTTAAAGCCGAAATAATCGATATTTCGAAAAGCAACCGATAAATGGGCCACGCAATTTGATTGCCTTTCAGAATATTTGATAATATACAGGGTGTTCTATTTGAGAAAATTGATTTATGCCTATTTTTATTAGAAGAAGACACTAGTTTGCATCTCACCTTATAAATCTATGGGTCAATAAGGCGGCGGGGGTAGGTGCCTAAGCTCAACGTAAACACGTTCCTACGTAATAGAACACATATTATTTCAATAGATATTATATAAACGTTCTCAATCACCACCAGTTTTTTCTGTATAGTTATTTAAATATATTCAAAAAAAAAGTATCGATATCGCATCCCTAATGCGAGAAGAGAGAGAAAAAGGAGGAGAGAGAGGTGTGTGTGTGTGTGTAGCGGCGACCAAAAAAGACGTGCGACCCAAAACAATATTTATCGGTTATATATATTAAGTTTAACGTAAATTAAGTGCCTTTATTTATCAATAACCTTATCAGAACAGTATTTTAAGTAAACATATTTTGTGTTAACAGTTATTCTTAATAAATAAGTTTTCTTTCATAAACTTGGTGTGTAAACTCACTTACGGATTATTTCCACATTTAGTCCACAAATCCTATCCTGACAGTAGACCAAAAGGGAGATAACACAATATTATTATTTTTTTAATTATGGAGTCAATAATAATAAATTGAGTATTTAATTTAGGGCGAAGTTTTAAAGGTAGGCGGTACCTACCTTGCCTACCCCGACCAGCCGCCACTGGTGCGTATGTGTATGCAAAGCGGTGGGCCCATTTGCCCGATGTGTTATTCCATAAATAACCCTATCCTATATGTACTTTATGATTCAATAAAAAACTTACAATCAAAAGACTAAAAACTGTGTTTTCTATTTAATTCAAATCTTGCGTTAATTTAAAAAATAGGGTACAAATTGAAGCTTCAATAAATAAAACAAAGGTTGAGGTACAGTTCATTAAAAACCTCAAACCCAGTCTTACCTTTGGCTTTTATATCCTTGACAATTTTCGTACGCTGATTGCCCATCACATAATTATTATTTTCACTGTATAGGTGTTTGATAAACAAAAAATACACACGCACTAATCGAATCCACTTTATATTTAATTAGTTAATTAGTTAGTTATTGGTGCCTTGAACATTTTAATTTACTTAATTAAAATTAATAAATGAAAACCATTACGAACAAATCACTAACTTCTCTTGAACGACCAGTATAAACAATGAGGTTTTGTTTATTATCCATAATAATAAAAACAGTCGTATATCTACATGTATACTGCGTATGTACATTTTTGATATCTGTATTTAATTATCAGATGTTCATGTCCTATATGTAAGTGCTTTATTGTCCCATTATAAGTCTAATGACTTTGAAAAAGTCAATAAGTTTATGAGTAGAGTAGAATAATAATAATTGTCTATAGATATAACGTATGCATTGTGGAGGCAATTTATAATTAACATGGCATGGTTGTAACGATAAGAATTCAACATTACCTCTGATATTATTTTTAATAATTATTTGTATCTGTAAATAGTAAATTGATTTTGTGTGGTGACTTTAACATAGATTTGTCCAGTGTGTGTGCTGCTCAAGAATCTCTTCAATCTGTATTTGAATCTTTTGGTATGACCATGCAACCATAATAACTAAAACCAGATCTACTACTATAGACTACGTCGTTTCATCTTTTGAGTCAAATCTCGTTAACTATACTATCCTAGGTGCGGGTTTTTCGAATCATGAAGCAGTAATTGCAAACTTTATTGTAAAGAGCGAAAGCGGGAACGCCCCATGTAGGTTACGCCGAATTTTCTCTGAGAAAAATTTTCACAACTTTAGGCGTCTATGTCAATCAACTCCCAATGTGAATAATTTTAAAAATCACTTTTACAGAATTATTACGAATTACGTTTTACCCAAATTCGTTGAGATTTGGCAGTATTTTTTCTAAAAATTGGCGATATTCCATGCATTTAAGTGGTTTTAATTTTTTTTCTCGAAAACGATGCAAGATACGAAAAAATATCAAGAGACATTTTTAATGGCTTAATCCAAAAATTATTTTTTTAATTTTAAAAAAGTGAGTGGCGCACATTTTTTTGTTATTTTTATTCGTGAAACTGCCCCTTACGACGCCACTGGAAGTCATAATCAACAATCAATTAGTGCCAACTTAGCGTCTTATCATAGTCCATAATACTGCCAAATTTCAATAAAATCGGTCAACAGGTGTTTGAGATATTAATAAATAAATGTAAAAAAATTTTTTTTTTACACCATGTATCTTGAAAACTATGCATTTCTGGACACCTGCTTATATGAACTTTTTACCTTAAAATCACTCAAAGAATCACCCCCTGAAGTTTGGCCAGATACTTAATTAACACCCTGTATATTGAACTGTAGAATATTTACTTAATTAATTTACTTTAAGTATCTTAATTGATTTATTTATATGACGATGTACCTGTATGTATTAATTATTATTCTTATGTTTTGTTTATTGATGTATGTCTACAAATTATTTTTATTTTTTTGACAAATATATATTTTTATTTTATTTTATTTTTTAATTGCATTGCATTTTTGCATGGACCGATAGTTTGGTGTACACTAGGAATTAACTTTAATCTGCTATTTAAATTAAATAAATATTCCTTTCTGCCAAAGCAGCCCAGGCCAAATAAATATTTAAAAACAAATCAAATAACTTCGTTTATTCCGGAGAAACACTGTTTGTTTGAGTTAAACAAATAAAAAACCAAATACTTATTTATTAGGGTTCATTTTTAGAATTTTTTTCAGTGTACCACAATTACGATGAAAAATTACTAATTAATTACAACAATTATTATTACAGTGAATAGTAATTAATTACTGAAATTAATAATTACATTTCCACTAATTACTTACCCAGCTCTGCTAAATGTAGATTTTTAATTATTTTTATCAAATTATTCGTTTTGTTAAAAATTTGTAAAAAAGCATGAATAAGTATTCTTACCTTGGCGATGAATTTTTAAGGTCAGACTAACAATAAATTTATGAATGTATTTAAATAATATTTATGTGTGTTTATTTAATATTACGACTACGAAGTAGAGGATAGAAAATGGTAAAAATATACGTAGTTATAATAATAAATAATAAAATTATTAGGATTTTTACAAATGGCGTATTTAGAACTTGTTAAACGGAACGGGGGAACCAAAAATTTATAATAACATAAAAAAAGATTATCTAAAATGTGTATATGAGGGTTGTCCCAGAAATAATGCATAGGCATTTTATGACACTGATTAATTCCTACCACTTGTTGGCAGCCTTTTCCGTTTTGGTATTTGAAGAAAAAACGATAATTCTCGATTTTTTTTGGCCTTAATGATGAATATTTCCTATCTGTCGGCTTTTTAATTTTATTGGACCTGGAGAACTTTGTTGTGTGAAACCTATTGTGTTTTAACTTAAGTTAATTATTACGAGTATATCACTATATTTTCGTATTTTTGAACCTTCCTCTTGTATATCTTTACTGTTTTAATTTTTAGGGATGTAGGTTCGTATAATGATACAATTATCTTAGGAAATAAAAATATTTCATTTTTATTTCCATGTCCACATTTACATATGTAGGAAAATTTAAAGTATAAATAATTGTCAGGATGCATTAATTGTTTTCGTAAATTATTTTGTATTCTTTTTAAGTAAAACAGTAATTTCAGAGAACAAAAAATATATACATATAATGAAGAAATAAAGAAAAATAAAATAAAAACTTAAAATAAAGAAATATATATAAAAATTAAAATTACTTTGGCAATATCTGGGCCGAAGCGTTAATCGGTTGATGAGGTGACGTATATCTGTAAATAAACAGAAGGAAAGTCTGAGCAATTTTGTTCTACTCATGTGTGTATGTAAAATCTTGTATTGTAATGTGCATTATTATTAATTAATTCCTTATTGTTATTTCATGTTGTCTTTCACGACTTTAATTCAGAATTAAGATAAAATCAATCAAAAATTGCCAGTAACACATCGTTCATTGATATACTGAGCGTCAATGATACCAGGGGCAGAGTCACGCAAGGTACCCTCCAAATACTGGGCATACGTTAGTACTGAGTGTGCAATGATACCAGGGGCAGAGTCCCGCAAGGTATCGCTCAAGACACTAACCAATAAAATACAACGGTCGAGAGCTTATAATGTGTCACGCAACACGCAAGATACTGCTCTATAATTGACCAAACGTTAGTACTGAGTGTGCAATGATATCAGGGGCAGAGTCACGCAAGATACTGCTCCATAATTGACCAAAATATACGGATGTTTCTTACGGCATTAATGAGTCAATGATAATAAAATAATAAAACATGAAAAATCTGATAATTACTCGATATCAATGTAAATATGATCAAGACTAGAAAATGCACTTGTTTTGAATTTAACTTCCTTCAGATAAATATGTATTATCAAATTAAAATCATGTAAAACAAATTTACTCACCCTTATGGATGTAGAATAGAACCTCGTCGACAATAGGTAGGTTGAGCACACAAGATTCACAAACACACACAAATTAATAATTAATAATTTAAAATATTCGAATAGTTGTAAACTCTTTGGAAATAAAATTGAAAATGAATCCCATAGACAAAGACGTGATTCTCAGACGTCTAGAACCATTGATTTGTTTACTTTACAAACCTCTTGAGGCTGCTTTATTTTTATTTAATACAAACATAACGCGCTATCGAATCTTTGTTCTCACGAAGTTGATGAAGGAAAAAAAAATATTTCGGTTATATTATTAGGAAAAATGTATAGGGTCTTACACATAACGACGTTTCGTCGCATTATTTGCGACTTCTTCAGGTTTATTATTATTTTTTATAAATTATGCTGAAACCAAACAATATAGTTTTATAAATACAAGATAGTATAATTTTTGTACGTTCTTCGAAATACCTTTTTGACACATCCATTAATTACGTTTTTTCTGTGACGGGAAAAAAGTTTGACATATTTACTCTCTTGACGAGTAATAAAATGTCACTTTTTATCCCCGGGAAAAAAGTGAGTACTTTTTTCCCGGACACATAAGTAACGGTAGATATTTAATTTTAGGAAATTTTATTATACAAAAGTTACATTTCCTTTATATATCAAAACTGGCAATAATTTGTGACGCTACTTTTGCTGCTTCTACTGACTCCGGTGGAGTGTTTGCAATTTTTAAATTAAATCACAGAATGAAATTGACAGATATTTGATTATTTTATTTTTAAAACTTCAATTTTCACTTGGATAATTTTCTGACTTTTTCAATATTAAATCGAAGTTTTTCCCGTCTCAGAAAAAAATAGCTTTCGGTTTTTTGTCTCTTGACAACACAACCTCGAGCTAAAATCAAGTACTTTTTTCCCTTGTATAATAAATAACTATTTTTCCAAAATTGTGTAAATAAAACACAATTATAAAGTTAGACATCATTTGTGAGTTTTACCTTTGTAAAATGATGTCTAACTTTATAATTGCTTTTTATTTACACAATTTTGGAAACCACATGGTTGTTCTCCTGTTTCAAGGAATTTCTTCTAATAATACATGAAGTTGGTGTAGAAGAAAATCGAGTACCATCATAACATTTAGCGATCCGTCAAAAATTACGGTACTATTAAATATCGGCCCAATGTTCTACCTCACACATTAATGGACCACCTATTTGGATGCTGTATTCATGGGGATTCGAGGCAGAATAATAATGGTCGTTGTGTCTGTTCACGAGGCTTCACTAAATAACACATGCAAAATTCAATTCTATTTTCAAAATCATTTCCATAAACCTCTTAATAATAATAATAATAGCTTTATTGTTATACAGTAAAAAAAAATACCAGTTACAGAACAATTTTTACACTCAAATGTTTATACATAGGATAATATCCAAATATTGATACAACAGTAGTAATATTAAAAACAAAAAAAAACAACAAAACTAATGTATTTAAGAATTATACATATACAGCTATGCAATGTAACTTAAAAAAAAAGATAAAGATAACCTCTTGACAAAGCTGAATTTTATAAGCATGAAATCTAGGTTTTTTTAACCACTCGTGAAATACTTGCTTGACTAATATTGGTGTTGTCGGATATCTGATTTTGACTAATATTAGGATTTTCGATAACTGAACCAACTAGGTATAGCAAAAATAGTTTCTTCATTTTCGGTGAGAGGTTTTCTTGTAACGTATTTCTTATAGCTCAAACTTTCAGTTTTCTTAAACTAATTTAAAAGTCTCTCAAAAGCAGCTGGTCTTGGATGATTTCGTATGGGAAACCTTTGAGTATAAACTCGAGAAGAGAATAAAGAATTTTGATGGCATTCTCCAACGATCAATATCATATCAATACGTTCTTTTGAGTAAATCATCTTCATTTTAACAAAGCAACAGCAAAATTAACAATTATTGTAAATCAATAACATTCAGTAAAGCATGAACAGCAAATTAAATTGATACTTAAATAAAATAATGTATAATTGATAAATAAAAATGTATTTTATTATATTTGAATGTTTTAATTGTTGTGTTTGTAAATATAAAGAAAATTGTTTGTTATTTTATTGATATTGACGTATTGGAATTTGTGTTAGAAAGGAAAGGGAAAAAAATGTTGTTCAACCTGAGGAAGTTGAAACTTTTTGAAAGTCACGTAGTATCGCCACAATATTCCGCGCCATAAACCGTGAATAACCCTGTATAGCAGCATAAGAATTTTGTTTACATAGGCGTTCGTAAATAGTAGAAAAGGGGGCAAAATAAATTTTATATAAAACTAAAAAATTATTGAGTTTTTCATGAAATTTGAGCCTGTATATTTCCGAAAAACACTGTATTCAATAATTTCAGATATACTAAAGTTAAATAATTTTAAGACATAAAAAGCTGATACTATTTAAATTCTATA
Organism: Apoderus coryli; assembly: GCA_911728435.2. Classification (NCBI taxonomy): domain Eukaryota; kingdom Metazoa; phylum Arthropoda; class Insecta; order Coleoptera; family Attelabidae; genus Apoderus; species Apoderus coryli. The sequence goes on along the minus strand of OU452215.1, from coordinate 9,707,654 downwards.
CCAGATCTCTCATGTCGAAAAAGGATTTGATAGCCTTGGATTGTGTTCCTCAAAACCCCACATAAATATTTTACTTCATTCTATACAGGTAGGTACCTACCTATATAAAATTAGATACCTACTTAAATACAACATTCATACGTCTATTTCCTCAATATAATTTTTGTTTTTGTTTCTACGAGTGTTTAAGGCCGCGGAAGGCAACAAAGCTTATATTATTTGTTAATTTATAGCATTCATAAATATTTATTTAGCGTTTTGTTCATGTATACCTAAAGGTTATTTAAGATAAAATTAGTTAAACGATTGTAAATACAAAAAATATGCAAATAGGCGTTTAACCAAAAATTCAAAACATGTAAGATGTAAATCTGAACAAATGACATGCGTTGCCAATTTTTAGGACATGTTTTGTGTAAGAATTATTTTTTAAATTTATAATTGGTGAAGATTTTGAAGGGGTAGTGGGTGTTTTTCTCCACAATTTCTACACCACTGGAAAAAGTACGGTTTTAAGATACCCATTTGAACCGCCTATGTTTTCTACACAAAAAGATGCTCTTGCTCACAAGCTCGAAAGTTGACCGTTTTCGAGGAAAATTAACTTGTTGAAAAACATGGTCAATTTTTTTAAATAAATTTAATTTTTTCAACATTCAACATTTCAACACCGTGTATCTCAAAAATGGTGCTTAATAGTCCTGCGCATATATTATAAAACACCCTGTATATAGGGTGTACCAACAGTGTTGGTCGTAGTCCCTATTTTTTGTACTACAAGGCGCGCCAATTTCTTAACATTTCGTTCAAATCTTATTTGAACAATAATAGTAAAAGCAGTGATGGCAATTTGCGTACAATTCCCTATTCATGGGGAATTTTTTCAATTCTATCAAGAGTTGCGGAGCAGCAATTCATTTTTAAGAATAAAAATCGTTCATGTTAATTTGTAACATTTTTACCTAATTAAATTGAAATTTCCTATATTTTGTAGGAATTGACATTAATGTCCTATTAGGTATATTTTGTAGGAACTGACTTATGTTTAAAAACGGGAATGTATGAGGGTTGCCTTTTATATTTCGGGATTAGAGAAAAAAAACAAATACTAATCATCGAAAATCACTTTATTGTTTTTCAAAAATATTCCCCATAAAGATCAGTTTGTTTTTTACGTACGGGAATAAAAGGAAGTCATTCGGTGCCAAGTTAGGACTATACGGCGGATGACTCAACAAATCGATGTTTTGGGTGCTCAAAAATGCAGTTGTTTGAGCCGATGTGCAAAGAGTTCGCATTGTCGTGGTGAACATCAAGTTATCGTACCTCAATCCCCATACTCAATCCCCCTACACCTACAGCATACGTCAGTGAGTTTACAACTATGCTCTCGTACAATTTTACTCTCGAGTCCCAGGAGTTCAACTTGGAACGGGCCATAACATCAATTACCGAACTCACAGTCTGTCTACACTTCGCCACAGCATTATTTGACATTTCGTAAAATAGCGAAGATGAAGAGAAGTCAACACCCAGGTATGTGTAATTTTTTACGATTTCGAGTGGCATAGAATCAAAATAAAATTTATAGTTATGGTCATGTCCCCCTCTGCCAAATATCACAATCTTCGTCTTCGATGTATTGACTGTGAGGTAGTTGGCATTCATGTACTGTTATAAAGCTTTTAGTTTTCTATTCATATCAGTTTGTGAGTCGCTCAATATAACGAGGTCATCAGCAAAGAGGAGCAATAGCAAACTATGGGCCCCATCGATATTCACACCGAGCAAGCCCCTGGAGACAAAAAATTGTTCAATATCTGACAAAAACAGAGAAAACAGTACAGGGCTCAGAGATTCTCCTTGTAGAACGCCCTCCGTTATATCGTAGGACTTGGAAGCGGATGCATCTGATCGAACACACATCACTGCTTTATCATAGAGATTTTTTATTATTCTAATAATTTTTGTGCTGATGCCAACCCGATGTAACTTTTGCCAGAGCAATGAGTGGTTAATATTATCAAAAACGCATTTGTCCACAAAACTTTACGATAGAGCTGTCTGTTGCCAGATTGCAACACCAGGGTTGCCAAATCCCGAAATATAAAAGGCAGCCCTCGTAAAAAGGCCCTAGAATTTCATGACTTTATTTGTGACCTTAGTTTTCGAATACCCTGTATCCTGTATGCAAGAAAATACTCCCCTCTATTACGAGAATTTACCTGTTTGTTACAAATGAAAAAGATAGAAACTTGAGCATAGTAGTAAGTATTTTCTGAAAAAATCCATTTCGAAAAGGAATATTTGTAAATGTTTTGTTCTGTTTTCCGAGAACAGAGAACATATTTGTATGTTCCTTTATGCGAGTGACCCCCTTTTTATTTTATGACATGTAATTTACTTAGATTACAATATTGTTTGATTTACAAAATATTGTAACTTCATTGAAATATATACAGTGTGTACATAAAGTAAGGAATAAATTCGTTTTCTCAAAAAGGAAAAGGTTTCCGGAAAAATCCTCGGACACGTCAATTGTTGTTATTTGAACTTTTTTCCCAAAAATGTGCCGTTTTTAAGATATAACGCTGTCTCAAGAATAATGGACCACCCGGTATACAAAATTATGCATATAAGGAGAGAAACGAAATTATGGCGCCATATACCTACAATATTGCAGAATGGAATGAATCAACAATCAAATTAAAAATGTATCTTCAAGGTCCTATCTACATGTAGCCTACTTTCCCCTAACATCTCAGTGGGCGAAAGTAATTTAAGTGAATCTACACCGCTAAATGATACCAGGTCAAAGAGAAAAAGTAACAATAATAAACAACATCGCTAACAAAGCATTTTCGATTAAGTAGAACAATCTATTGTTTATGAGACATTTTTCTTAATAATTTGAAACTAAACCACAACCGCTAGTAGTAATTGTCACAATAGTAGGTAATTACAGGAAACATTATGTTTGGTTTCTTACCGATAAAATTTATTTGGTTCAATTCCAAATTTATGCAGTAAATTTATTATAATCCTTTGAAAGAAAGTGTAGTAACAGCAGCGTACTGTAAAATTTAAAACAAGGGGAACAATTATTATAAATAATAATATTATTAAAAGATATTTTTTTTTGGGAGAAATGTGCCCGTCTTTTCACATAACAGAAAAATATACAGGGTCGTTCATGTAATAGTGTATTGCATATATGTTTTTCTTATAAAACCCCCTGTACAGGATGGTCCAAATTGGACACTTTTGATAGGAAACACCGATTTCTAGAGGAGTTAGAAGATAACTAACCTACATGTCACGAGCTCGATTTTCAAACGAAATCAAATGCCAATTACCGCATCTCGATATCAAGATATCGAGATGCGGTTCAAGAACCGTTTAAAAGATACAGGGTGGTTTTGAGTTTTGTGCATTTTTAACCTACCCCTGTAACTTATTTATTTATGATTATTTTTTGTTTCTGTGAAAACATTTGCAAGGCACTTTTTTGAAAGGAATCCAGTGGTGTCTCTGGGTTTTTTTTAAAAGACTGGTGTTGAAACTATTACATAAACTTGTAATTTTTCTTATGCACTACGCTGTATATTTTTGCATATTCGTTTCAGAAATTAAATTACCTTTCCAAATATATATAATACTTGGCACTTATCTTTTGAAACTTCTGTTTTATTAATGTTTTCAAATGATGTTAGATGCGTCTTTGAAAATTTGGCGTGACATGCTGCAAAAACATAGCGAAGTAACTTTACCAACCAACAGTCGCTGTCAAACAATTAGTATTTTTTCATTCAAAATCCGACAAATCTTTCATTAGGTACGTAAAATGCAGTTGAATACCAAAACCTGTATACCTGTATACCAAAAACTACTGTTTTGCGAATACTGAAAAACAATAAATTCAAACCCTATAGAGTCAGAAAGATTCACAAGCTGCAACCAAATGACCCACAATTCAGGCTCGACTTCTGCCAATGGCATTTGAGAAAATATGCTGAAAACTGGAATGTAGCGCAGAACATTATATGGACTGATGAAACGTGCATAAGCAACGCTGCTATTTTCAACAGATATGCTCGTGACATCACTATCAAAAGCGTCCAATTTGGACCACCCTGTACAGGGTTGTTAGTCAAGATAGTAGGAAACGGTTTTCGGGGCACTGTGGTACTTTTTTATCAAACTTAAGATGCCATAATCAGAATTTATTTTTTGTAAACTTTTGCATTTTGAAACCCCCCTCGTATCTTGGTTATTCGGTATCTTATCAAGAAACTGTAAATTGGGTTTATTAGCTTGTTTTAAGTAGAATATTTTGAGAGAGGCAGTTTTTTTCTACATTCAACTGTTTTTGTGTAATAACCCAAAATTGCAGTTCTTGTAATGGAACACCCTATATATTTTAGGTTAAAACAATTTGGTTTGTGATAAACATTCCAAAAATATGTAACACTCTATATAATTTTCAAATTTTTAAGCTCTAAACTCTAAAGTGACATTTTTCGAAATGCCTATTTTACTTTCCCGCACAAGGAAAGTATTGTGAACGCGCTAAAAAAAAAATTTCAGATAAAGACTGATATAACCATTTTGAAGTTTCCTGAGACGTTTAAGACCATTTCCAGATGGAAGTCTGTCATGGTGTCTGTGTGAACTTAGGGTATGTTGTGGGGACAATCGCCAGGAGGAGGAGGAGAAATTCGAAATAATGTACCTTAGGAAAAGTTGGACATTGCGATTGCCCTGCTTTCGAACTTCTTGTCTTCATCAGTATGGCAAAGCAGGCATATAGCATGGTGTGTAGACAAATAATGCTGCTATCACAAAAGTGTTGTGACAAAAATCTTTGTTGACAAAAAAAGGCGAACTTCTTGCCTTTCACGGATGACCAAAACATTTTGACAAAAGTGAAAGAGACAGCTATGCAGTTCTCGCACAACAACTCTCAATTGTGGAGGTATTTAACTGGTTTCCAAAGCTTTGTTTTCTCAAATGTTACATACATATTGTTAATGTTTAATCAATAAATTCTTTGATGTTGTTTAAAAATTTAATAGGGTCTATTACCTATTGTAAAACATCTTCTCCAATGAAGACGCGTACGCCAAGGCTGAATAAGAAAGATAAAAAATTCCAAATAAAAGATGAATAGCTGTGTTGGCCAGCATAAATAAGAATTTTTAAGTTATTAGTACTTCTTACCAAACCAAAAAAAGATTTTGATGTTACGTCACTGGAATACACCCCTATGCTAAGAGTAGTAACTTGGATTGATTCATTAACCTGTTGAATTGCATATTATAATTTATACATTCGATTTAAATTACATAATGTCAAAGTAGCAAAATTTCACTGCACGCCACTGGAGGCAATAACGTTCAATGAGTGCTTCTATCTTTTCTAGGGCGCAAGAAATCCCACTTTATGAAACAGTATGAGAAAAATTCCCATTATTAAGTGACACCCCGAAAAATTCCTTTTTTAGGGCTACAAGAAACAGTTTTTAAATATTCTATAATTTGAGTTATAGCCAACTTTCGACAAATTTCGGAAATTACTTTTTTTACGATAGTTTAAAGATCAAAAAGATGAATAGAAAAATTTTCAACATCAAAAATTGAGAATCTAACATAGTCCCAAACTTTGCTAAAAAACATGACTTCCTTTGCTCACCCTGTATAAGTGGATAAATAAAAGAAATATACCGGTCGAAACCTGTAGGTGTTCTTAAAGAGTTGATGAAGAACCTCCCGAATACCGCAACTCGATATCTTTTTCCGTTTCGAAAATATCGAGATTTGGAGGGTCCGGTGCAGACCCACCATTTTGAACCTACCTATACCTATCCTACATAAAGGGTGTCCCACTTTTTTATCATTTTTGGTAGGACAGTTCACGGTTACGCAATACACATTTTCATCGAGGTAAAAAGTACGGTACCTCATTGGCGTACGTTTTAATGGGGCTTAAATTTACTCGAGTCTTTGTCATCCAAAACACTTAAGTTCTAATTTAATTTAATTAATAATAATTTCTTTTTGTAACGAAATAATTTTGCCAATCAGTAATTTTACAAGAAAAACTGACAGACAAAATCGCGAGACTGAAGGTCGAGTGATTTTATTAAATGTCAGTTTTTCGAGAAAGAAAGAAAGAAATTTATCCGATAAAAAAAATCTCTTGTGTTTTTACTGTTGAGAAAAATATGTACCTCGTAACAGTACACCTTTCTACCAAAAATGATAAAAAATGATCAAAAGATACCAGAGTTATTGGGCATCTTAAGTGGGACACCATGTATATACAAATCCATTCATTCCTGATAAAAAAATCCTGAAAAGGCGACAATATTACGCTGAAACAAATAATCAACTAAATACTAAATTTATTTCAAACAAGATTGTATATTTTCGAATATAATTTCCGAAGAAAATTAACTACAAAAAAAAATTAATTCATTTCATTTCGATAAAAAATCGCATTGTACACCGACCTTATCCATTGAAAACAATGTAAATAAATAATTCATTATGCAAACATGCAATGTTGTAGACACACAGACCTTCCTTATTATCGTAATCAGGAAAAAAATCTACAAACAAATTACGTACACCATGAACTCTTCAAACAGTGACTGTATTTCCGTCTGTTGAAGATATCCTAAAACAAACTCATCAAGATGATAAATTAGTATCTCTCTTAATTGTATAAACAATCTTAAAATAACGACTTTATTATTCCTTACTGCGTAGTAATTAATTTTAATAATAATAATTAATTGTAATGATTACTGATATAGAGGCTGTCCGTAAACTAAAGGAACGGATGGTTGTGAAGCTAAACGCCTCCTTTTTGACTGACTAGGAATCTCTATGGAAAAGTTGTTCACCATGTCCAATGTCTCCCATAAACTCCTTAAGTTTGGCACAACCTTGTTGGAACATCTTATATACATTTTTTTTATTTTTATTGTCATTACATGTCATTACCAAAAAAGGTTTACACAAGTCATATTAAATATTAAAATATTACATAACACAACATAAAAACATAGAAATGTATATAACTTAATCAAAACAGAATGTCAGTGCTGAGGAATTCATCAATGGAGTAAAAAGCCTGGTCAATTAAGTTGCAAGGCTCAGTGTTTTCAAACTATCTGGCAAATGATTATAGCATGTGGGACCATAATAATTCACAGAATTTCTGCTTCTACCCAACCTCATATATTCAGGAAGAATGTCATTTTTGTTTTTAGTATTGTGGTTGTGAACTTCATCATGCCTTATGTACAGATTGTAATTATTTTTCACATACATAATTGAATTGCAGATATAGAGACACGGGAGTGTAATTATTTTACATTCTTTAAATTTAGGTCTGACATCCTCTCTAAACTTTAAATCTGTCATTATTCGAACCACTCGTCTTTGGATTGCGAATACCCGACTAGCATGACAAGAGTGTCCCAAATTGACAAAGCATATGAAGCCACACTGTGAAAAAGGCCATAATATGCTGATTTCAAAACATTAAAAGAGACTTCACCCTTCAAGCTTCGCAACATGAACACAACCTTAGACAACTTGGCAATGGTAACCTCGACATGACCCGCCCAGGTTAGCTTTTGGTCCAAAGTGACACCCAAAAACTTTACCAGACCATCAGAAACAGCAACATCCGTCTAACGTAATGTATAAATATTTTAGTAGCTGTTTTATTGGCATTCATTCATACAGAGTCTGTTAGCTGCAAACCAGTCCGCAGCGCTCGACTGTGAATTAATCATACTTGAGGCCAGAACATCACTCGACAGTTCAACATCGACAATAGTTGAATCGTCTGCAAACAATGTCAGGTCAGAGCATGGCAGATGTAGCGGTAAATCATTAATGAAAATCAAAAACAATAGAGGTCCGAGCACCGAGCCCTGTGAGACTCCACAAGAGCTCAAAAAGGGCTGAAAAGACTTTGACTCAAACATCGTTACGACATTCCTACCAGTGAGATAGGAACTCAGCAAACGAATCGAATTCGCACTCATACCGTATCGCTCCAGTTTACCCAACAAGATATCGTGTGAAACGCAATCAAACGCCTTTGTTAAATCAAGAAAAGAAGCCCCCACAAGCCTTCTACTCTCAAAAGCGGTTATAACGCTATTTATAAAGTTTTCTATAGCTGAAACGGTGTTAAGTTTCGGTCTAAATCCAAATTGTTTCGGAGAAAATAAATTATTTCTTTCAAAATAGTTGGCTAATTGTTTAAAGAGTATCTTTTCAAAAATTTTGCCTACAACAGGCACTATAGAAATAGGGCGATAGTTGTTCAATTCATCTGGAGATCCTTTTTTGAATAACGGTATAATTTTGCTAAATCAGACAACTCGGAAACATACCGGATGAGATCGCCAAATTAATCAATATTGTCAATGGTATAATTATTATATCCTTAATATATTTAATGATTACGATATTCAAATCAAAACTGTCTTTCGAGCTTTTATTTTTAAAAGAGTTTATTTAACTCTCAATAATAATATAGGGTCAATTTTTTTAAATATGTTTAAATTTATCGACTAATTAAACGTTAACTTCATAATTATTGCAAAATTTAAAAAAATGATAGAAAAGTTGTCTTTTTAAAATTCCCCAAAACCATAAAAAAGTAACGCACTTCGCACATTTCCAAAACCGTTGGATCAGTCGAAGAGGTCCACACCCTTGGCCCCCGCGATATCCCGAAGTTATGCTCACCGGTACCTTGTGTTTTGTGTTGTCAGCCAATATTAACAATACGTTGAAATATACAGTATGTCCACAGGAAAAGTTACTCTTCTCTCTTTTCGGCCAATGGTGTTGTGGCTTCGCCGAATACCACAAAGGAGTCAGGACCTTTCTAAAGTAATGTTTGGTGCGCGATTTCTTATTACGGAATAACAGGGCCATACTTCTTTGACACTTCTTGTAATGCGAATATAGTTACTTAGCTATGTTAAGAAATTTTCTCGGCCGTGAAATAAACAAGCTTCCATTAATCTTCGTACATTTTATCTTCAACAGGATGGATGCCCAGAACAATATGTAGCAACGGTTAGACAATGGTTAGACCATAAGTTTCCAGAACGCTGGATTGGGAGACAAGGACCAGTGCAGTGACCTCCTAGGAGTCCAGATTTAACACTAATGGATTTTTTCCTATGGGGCAATAAATTGTCATGTTGTAATAAAACAAAGACACACGGGCAATAGAATTTACTTTTGTCCTACCCTGTATATATATTTGATTAATTTTAGATATTTTCTTTTATTTTTATAGTTTTATACCTAACATATCTAGAAGTCTAATCTTTTCGTAAAAATATACAACATCTGCAAGTAATAAAAATATTATCTTGGGCTTTTAACAAATGTTAGTTAGTCCAAAGATAAAAGCATATATTAGAAAAGATAACCAGATGTTTCAGTTACAGTGTGGTCAAAACATTTAACATTTTCGAAACACCTTCATGTAAATTAAATGTCGGACTTTTCTTATTATATACAGAAACTAGTAGTTGGAGGGTGTCACGGTTTCCCATATCACATAATATATATAAACGGCGAATAAAAAAACAATGGGTTTTTGTCCAATCGCTGATTCGGGAGATTGAGAAGTCATCGTATTGTTTTTTGCTTTACAAATGGTAGTGACTGGTTAATCTTTTGAACGAACTCCAACATAAGATATAAAATGTATCTTATTTTTGAATCTCGCATCCTGTAGATGTATCTTTATAGGGGTATATTGTAAAAATCTAGGTACTTATTATGTCATTTTTATGAGGCAATTTTGGAAAGGCAATAGGACTTTCAAATTAGATCTGTTTCAGTCTTAGAAGAGTCTAGATGTACCAATTTTATAAAGTTAAATTAAATATTTTAATTTGTTTTTGGACTTAGTAGATTTCTCACAGTTAAGAATTCTAGTTTTTTGATTTGAAGTTTACCAGTATAAAGACTAAGTCCATTTCACTTTATTCTGAAGTAGTGAATTGTATAAAGTTTCTTAATAATAATTGAAGTTCAAGTTCAGTTCTTGTTAATTCTTTTAATTGAACGCCTTTTTGTTTCCAATCAATTTTTATAAAGTTTAAGTTATTTCTTTTAGTAATTGAATTATATTCAGTATTCAATGATAATTTAAAGTTTCGTATAGGAATTAATATAATTATTCGTAATTATAGTAATTTGCCTATTTTTAAGTTGTACAAGTAATGACTAAGGTTTTCTTCTAAATTTTCATTCTCGTTTAATTGTTTTATCTTTTTTTTTTAATTCATACATATTTATTTCTTTGTTGTTATTAATTTTCCTTATTAATTTTAATTATTAAATTAGTTGTTTTGAGCCCAAACTTTTGCGTTTTATTTCTAATAAAGTTTAGTTATGTTATTGACAAAAAGGTCATTTACTTATAGTTTTCCTTTTAAATACAAAGTGGGTGACGGGCAGAGATCCAGAATCATAAAAGGTGAGTAATTCTACATTACTTTAATACAGATTAATAAAGTTAATATTCTTTGTTTGTTCTTCTTTTACAATGTGTCCAATTTGACAGAAATCATATGGTCCCGTAAATTAAAATTATTATTTACCCCAATTGTTAAATGCTCCCTGTCGTCATTAAATAATCCATGTTTATATTTATGATATTATTAATAAATAATACGAACCAAAACCGAAAGTAAATAGAAGCCGGGGCGGGTGGTCTAGTGGTTAAGCACGCTAGACTTGAGCAGACTGTCCCGGTATGTAGTTGGTTCGAACCCCGGACCGGCTACATGTAGTTGCTCATTGCAAAGCAAATTGAAAAATTATTTAGATAAAAGAAGACTGAACGAAAATTGAAAAATCAATTAGAATATGGCTGAATTGCCTAATAGATGCAAAGGCCAAAAAAAAAAAAAAAAAAAATAAAAAAAAGTAAATAGAATAATTATAGGTTATGAGTTGAGACAACCGTTGCAAAGTTAATAAATCACGATGTAGAACTGTAACGGCAAACGACAACGGCAGCGGTGGACGCAAACGTAAAGTTAATAAAAATGAAACACACTATATATAAGTATGTATATTACTATAAAAATTCAAATCACAAATTCATCAGACTATATTCTTATTCAGTATACAGGGTGATTGTTGGTCAATGGTTGACAAAATTTAAATGAATACTCAGGTCAATCCAATCTATCACGCTATAATATTGTTATATATTTGTGTCACTTCCAGTTATACCGGAAATTGATACAAACTTTCTTATTTCAAATGTAACACCCTGTATATTATTAAATATTCTTTTCAGTTTACTTTTTTCTTGGGGTGTTCGGTTCTTATAAAAATTCCTCTTTATTCTACATAAAAATATTCATGTTTATTTTCGTCACTATCACACAGAAATCAAATCAAACGACGTTTCGTTACTAATTAGTAACTTCCTCAGGTTGAAACATTTTTTTTCCTTTTCTTTCTAACACAAATTCCAATACGTCAATGTCAATAAAAGAACAAACAATTTTAATTCTATTTACCAACACATTTAAAACATTTAAATATAATAAAATACATATTTATTTAAAATGATGGAAACTATTGCCCGATATGTTGTATTGAAAGTAATACTTTCAATACAACATATATAACTGAGGAAGTTACTAATTAGTAACGAAACGTCGTTTGATTTGATTTCTGTTTGATAGTGACGAAAATAAACATGAATATTTTTATGTAGAATAAAGAGGAATTTTTATAAGAACCGAACACCCCAAGAAAAAAGTAAATTGAAAAGAATTAGAATAGCGGTTCAAGAATAATAAAAAAATAAATATATTAAATATTCTGAGAGACAATCATCTTCTCACTTAAATGATGTGCCATGATCCTATCCCTAAATGGATAGCTTTCCAAAATAAAAAATGGATTATTTCGGTATATTTTAAACAGGTAACCATGAAACATTGCAATCACAATAATCTGACATTTAGTTCATAATTGAAGCGTTCGGGGGAACAAGGTACACAAGCCACATTTTTTAAAAAATTGAGATTAGTATAAGAAATTCTTTCTTAACAAAGTCACAAGCCATAGTAAAAAAAGTTCTACAAAAATCGCAGAGATGGTGCCACAGTCCCCATAAATTCTTGTTGCCTAAATCGAATATCAAGCACATTTTTAACCAAGAAAGTCATAAGCCATAAGAGAGGCAAGATGGCCGCACAGCAACAGCTGTCCGTAAAACGAAAAGTGTTTGAAAACGGCATTTCCAGCGACGATTCTAGAAGTGATTTCGACTCGGATGATAGTGTAAAGGACAAGGATTATTGTCCAGTAGCTGATACCTCTGGTTCTTCATCCGAAGACGATGTATCGGTAAGTCATTAAAAATGAGGCTTGTGACCTTTTTGCCCTTTTTTTTTTGTGGCATGTGTACTTTTACTACTGGATATTGCAAATTATATTTTTTTGTGTTTAACCCAGCCCAGACTGAATTTTTGACTGAATAGTAAGGTTTAATAATTCGAATAGAACCTGATTGTACATAAAGTTAAATTTAAATCCGGGTTGCATGTACTAAAAATCCATTTCACACTTTATGTGGCTTGTGCCGTTTTTGACTGGACAAAATAAGCCAGTTACTTTATGTGGAATATTATGTTTTTTAGTCTAAATAAATAATATTTTTTCAGTCTGAGTCACGAAATGATGAAGTTAATGTGTCTAGGGGTGCTCTAGAAACACCTGACAAGGCCACCCCATCACGGTGGAGAAAACAAAATCTTCAATGTAGGAAGAAAAACAAAGCAAAAATTAAGCGAAATCTGGGGCACAGTTATATAAGTGTTAGAGGGAAGAATGTAGGTGATAGGAAGATTGGTCCTCCCTGCAAATGCCAAAAAAAGTGTAGAGAGAAGGTGGCTGGAAATGAAGAGGGTATTTTTAATTCCTTTTGGAATGTGGGTAGCTATAAAGAACAAAACACATATCTTTTTGGTTCAATCAAAGCTGTACCAAAAAAACGTTCTTATAAGAAAAAAACAAAAAGGCAAGAATCGTCGAGAAAAATAAATTTTGAGTATTTTACTAAGGTGAATGGGTTAGACATACAACTCTGCAAACAAGAGTTTTTATCGATACACGGGCTACAAAATTCTTCAAAACGGGTGCGACTTATTTGCAAACAGATTGCAGATGGAAGAAGTGTTCCAAAAACTGACGAACGTGGAAAGCATCAGACTAGACCCAACAGGATACCATTAGAACTAGTACAATCGGTTCATGATCACATCAATGCGTTTCCAAAATATGTTAGCCACTACAGTAGGAAAAAGAATCCCAATAGAGTGTACTTAGATCACAACGTTTCTGTTTCTGCACTCTACAAAGATTTTTATCTTGACTGGTGTAAAGAAAAAAAACTTACTCCGGTCAAAGAAGATATGTACAGAAGGGTATTTTGTAATGAATATAATATCGGTTTCAAACTTCCGAAAAGTGACACCTGTCATACATGTGATTCTCTAAATATTTTGATTCAGACACAAGAAAAGGATAAAAACGATGAAGAAGTAAGAAGATTAAAAACAGAACTAGAGCTTCATCATAGACGGGCAGATGGTATGCAGAAGAGTTTAAAACAGGAAGTAGAATCAGCCAAAGCTAATGGAGACAAAATTGTGATTACTTTTGACTTACAACAAACTCTGCCTACCCCGAGCTTAACTGTTGGTCCTGCTTTCTATTTGCGTAAGGCTTGGACCTATAATCTTGGTGTCCACGACTGCGTTAGTGGAAAAGCAACAATGTTTATGTGGACAGAAACCATCGCTAAGCGAGGTAGTAAAGAAATTGCTAGTATTTTACTTAAATACCTTTTCTCCAAGGATCCAACAGGTGAAAAGAATCTTGTGGTGTTTACAGACAATTGCGGTGGGCAAAATAAAAATTGGCATATAATGTCACTATGGTTGCAGCTCGTGCGAGAAAATAAATTTAGGTCCATTGAGCATAGGTTTCTTATATCCGGTCATACTTATCTACCCTGTGACAGGGATTTTGCTCTTATAGAAAAGCATAAGAAATATCTAGGACAAATTTTTTGTCCTGAAGACTGGTATAAAGCTGTGCAGAAGAGCAAACGGGTTAATCCGTTCGATGTTGTTATTATGAAACAGAGTGACTTTTTTTCTTTAGAGAGCATTCCTATAGCGAAAAAAAAATTAACTGACGATAAACAACCGTTGCAGTTTAACAAAGCACTATGTTTGCGCTTCGAGTCCCAAAATCCTAATATGATATTAGTCAAACATGAGTTAAACGGTAATTTTAAACAAGTGAATGTTGGAAAACGGGGAAACAAGCTGTGCCTACAATCCAATGAAATTTTAAGAAATTTGAAAAGAAAATATGACAAGCCTGTAGAGATTAACAGCAAAAAGGTAAAGGATTTAGAAAACCTTATGCAATACATACCACCTGCTAACCAAAACTTTTACTTAGACATTTTTAAAACTGCTGGGATGTCAGTTACCAAATATGCAAGTACCGAACCGGATGATGTCGAGTATGTTGATGGCGATACTCGTATAGATTTAGACTTTGATGAAGACTAAATGTTTTCAATTTTTTTAGTCAGAAATTTGAACTTATTTTTGTTATTTTTTTTAGTTTATTATGTTACACATTTAGGTACCTTAGTATAAAACCAACTAGAGGTTTATTTTGATTAAAATACCTAATTTAAATCTACTAACGCCGACAAGAATAAGACTTTAAGTTTTTTTGTTTAGTTTCTTTCATTAAATTTAAAAAGATTTGTACGTGTTCTTAATAATAACTTTTAGTTCTTAAGATCGACAAAGTGTAGCGAAATGTATTTATAAGGCAAAAATAAGTGTAATATTTTTAGAGGCATAAAAGTCACAAGCCACACTTTTTTTACTATTTTCTAAATATATATTTTTTCAAAATCAAATTTGGCATTCTTTCAATACAGGATGATAAATATTCCGATTATCTATAAGTGTGGTAAAAGATTGTTACTTTAAAAACGCATTCCTGATTTCAGGATTTAATTGAAACTTTAAAACCTCTTTTTCTCAATTAAAGGTAAATGTGGCTTATGTACCTTGTTCCCCCGAGCGCTTCAATTGTTGCTGTAGAAAGAACGTCAAACTGTCAAATCATTATTAATTAAAGCGCATGCGTTGTAAGAATTTCAAGCTTAGGTATATTTCGGTATTGCCATATAATAATGTAACTTTATATACATATCGAAGTTCGATATTACCTCAAAGACCAAAAATTTCACGCAAAACTAAGCAGCCAGTGTGTAGGCAGTCGTAAAGTACGTATTTAATTTATAAAATTATTGTTATTTGTACAGGGTGGCTCATCTCATCAGGGTGAACCAATCTTACGTTTTTTTAAATGGAAAGGCCTATTTATTATTTCACAATTTCATTGGTTTAGACTTGACATTAATCATACCAAAATTTTGTCCACTAGACGATTTTTGTATGTATATTACCTGAAGAAGGCAACAGATGTATGTTGCCGAAACGTTGTTTTTTAAAAAATGTTTTGACAATAAATAACAAGGCGTTATTTAACCTGTTGTGTAATTTATGAGCCTCATCCCAAGAAGTTTCAAATCTAAATATTGAAGAAATAAGGCTCAAGAAAAGAAAACTAAATTATTATAAATGAATAATTATTAAGAAATAGGTTGAATTTGACAAATATTATTTTGGTGATTTCGTGTAATGTTTTCAATAACAAATATCAAAAAAATGAAATTAGGTATACCTATGCAAAATGATCACGTAAAGTCCAAACTTTCTAATATTTTTTTGTTTAAATGAAAATATCTTAAAAACTAATAGATTGAGGTATAAGAAAGGCTATATAAGAATAAAAGCTTACCAATTTTCCTTTCAGTTTTTGATATTATATACAGGCTGTCTCATTTGGAAAATTCGAGTAAAACGCAAATTTGAGTTTGGACTCACCCTGTATACAGGTTTTGTACTATATACTAACAATTATCTTTTTCTAAAAGTTGATAACTATCAACAAGCTATGCCCGTAAGAAGCAGAGTTTAAATTATTTCAGTTTCAGTACAGAAGCCTTAGAATTCGCCATGTTTTGCATATAATACTAGTGGTAACTTTTGAACCACTCTGTATAATTTTCTAGAATTTTGGTATGATTAATGTCAAGTCTAAACCAATGAAATTGTGGAATAATAAATAGGGCTTTCTATTTAAAAAACGTAAGTTTGGTTCACCCTGATGAGATGAGTCAAATATCAATAATTTTAAAAAACGTACTTTATGACTGCCTACATACTGGCTGCTTAGTTTTGCGTGAAATTGTTGGTCTTTGAGGTACTACCGAACTTCGACGTACTAATAACTCACCCTGTGATGAATTTTTCATTTAGGGGCAATTCTTGTTATATATAGGAAAAGGATTAATATAGCTCCAATTATAATTAAGAAAATAATATAAGAAAATCATCTTGTAGTTACAATAATTCTTGTTATTAAAGCAACCATAATAGCCAGGGTTAATGTTAGAAGCCTGAATGAAAGCGGATGATTGATTACTATAAATAATATAGAAATAATAATAATTACACACTATATCTAGTGTTAATACTATATCAAAGAATAGTTTAATTAAAATATTAGTTTTGGAGATTAATGATAAAAGTTTCTTTTCTTTGATGTTTTTTAGTTTTTTATTTTATGTTCTTTGACCAGTCTTGTATATAGTTTATTTTTTTAAATTTTCTTGATTTTTGGTCATAGGTAGAAATAGTCAAATTTAATTTGTTCAATTTATTAACGTTTCGACCATAGTTTGGTCTTTCTCAAAATACTCTAAAAATTTTTTTAAAAATTGATTGTTAACAAAAATTAAGTTAAAAAAATTTTTAGAGTATTTTGAGAAAGACCAAACTATGGTCGAAACGTTAATAAATTGAACAAATTAAATTTGACTATTTCTACCTATGACCAAAAATCAAGAAAATTTAAAAAAATAAACTTAAAGAGAGAACTTTAAAGACGATGATACAAGTATTACTACAATAATAATAATAAAAAAGTGACTACTAATTAAAATAAACAAGAAAGGTTAGGCTTAATACGAAAATTGCAAATCTAGTACGAAATTGGAGCGCCATGTATTACGAAAAAAAAAATCATGTAAACAACACTGCCTGCCGATCCCCACTGATGAGTTGTGGATCAACGAAACGGCCCGTCTGGTGAAAGCATTGTAGTGTTTTAAAAATGTAGGTGCCGGGTTTTTTGCCAGTGAGTTTAGATAAGGAATTCAAAAATGTATTTATATACAGGGTGTTCCATTTGAAATGAGGAGTGAAATAAGTAAATCGCACAAATATCAATATTGATTGACCTGAGTAATCGCCTAAATTTTCGAAACAATCATATGCCTAGTTTCATCAAAAGGTCGAATCGACCAACAATCACCCTATAATATAATAAATTATATTTGTAATTTGATCTTAATTAGTTGTAAAATGTTCATGAAGGCTATTCTTAAATTTAATAATCAAATAAAGTAATCATTAATATTAGTATAGCATAATTTGTTTTTGTCAATAGCACATTCAGGTGTTAATTGAGATTGCATCTCCATGAGGTACGATATCTGTCGTTGTTGGTATCAATTATTTATCTGTACACATTATGATCCTATTCTACTTGTGATGGTCACTCGTTTGTATATGAATTTTCCCAGTGAAAAACAATGCCAGGAATACACAAACTGCAATTAATGCTAGCAGTATTACTATACATATTGTTCTCGTCAGACAGGAACATCTGAAACAAAATTAAAATTAAGAAAATTAGTTTTTATAAGAAAAATCACTTATAATTCGGGGCATCCCCCAATTATGACCGTATTCAAAATTCCTGTTTGGTTGACAACCATCTGCTACATCTGCAATCTATCAACGCAATAGAATTCCGTAAGACCTTGTCAAATCAATGCCAAAACTTCATGATGTTCCATTATCAAACGAAGAAATTACAATGGTTTTTCTGAGAACTGTTTTCAGTGATGAATGCAATGCCACACAACTAGGCTCGAGACGACTTTAGAGACAGTGGAATCTTCTGGTTTCTTCGTGTTTATTAGAAAGACAGCATTTGAAATAGTACATTTCAAAAAAAATCTGCGGTAAAACCATTATTAAAGCCAAAAATCAAAATTTAAGTCCCATAAAAATCCACTTTTCCACCTTTTACATACCTAGTAATTTTGTAATTTCTTCCATAAAGATTGAATCAAAATATGTATTTTAACACTAGTTTATCTTGTATAGGCGTTTATTTACCTAATTAATGCACCAATGTTTAATAAAACACATAAAACAAATTTGCAATCTAAAAAATAAAATAGTATGTAAAATATAAACAAATTTTTAAATTTTAGTAATAGGTTAAATTCTTTTTACATCGAAGTGAAGTTAGCTGCGTACTAAATTTTGAATATTAGTACTGGCATAAGGTTTATTCTTTCGTACTGAACTAAGTGAACAATCTGAAAATTGTCAGTTCATTCACGATTGTGCGTATTCTTTCGACATCGGTCACTTCTACCAAACTGATTAAAATTCCTACCCCCCTTGCCGCTTACTGATCAACCTCTGGGTACCGGTTAGTTCGTTCAGTTGACAGTTAACATCTAAAAGTATTGAATTTGAGAGATAATATGATTACGAATCAAACCAATAAATTGTAAAAGTTAAAAACATGGATAATAATATCATGGAAGAAATAATTTTCCAGTTTTCAGAGCAGATTTGGTTGTTTTCACAAGTTTTGGAGGTTAAGTGAAATACAATCACAAAAAAGATGTTCTTTCGGTTTCGCCAAATATTCAGTTCAGTATAATCAGATTCAGTTTAATCACATTCACTTGTTCAGATCAATCACTACGAAAGCATAACCCTATTGTCTATAAACATAAAGATAATGGTACTAGTCTTTCATACCGCGACGTTGCCACTTATACTATTAGAACAAAGTAGTTGGAGAGTTTTGATTTTATAACTAATATTTTTTAACTTTTGTATTTATAATTTTAGAATAAAGTAGGAAGGTAGTTGGAGTAGTTGAGGTTGAACAAAAGACGGGGAATGTCATCGGTAAGAGAAAAGCACTGATCTGATGCACTCAATAACGGGCGTTGGTCGAGGCTGTTATGATTCGGAAAGTGCGTATACTGTTAGTCGTATTCAACGTCTATGTTTAAACGGTGGTGATTTATTTATGATTATCCAGTTGTATTAGCTTAGGATGAGCATAAGACGGGGGAAGTCACCGCTAAGGGAAAAGCACTGATCTGAGGCGCTCAATAACGGACGTTGGTCGAGGATGTTATGATTCGGAAAATGCGTATACTGTTAGTCTTATTCAACGTCTGTTTTTTTAAATATATGTAATGGTAACTTATTATTACAATCTGGCAACATTACTAAACTCGTAAAAAAATATTGGAGATTAGTTTATAGGGTTATTCTTTCGTACTGAACTAAGTGAACAATCTGAAAATTGTCAGTTCATTCACGATTGTGCGTATTCTTTCGACATCGGTCACTTCTACCAAACTGATTAAAATTCCTACCCCCCTTGCCGCTTACTGATCAACCTCTAGGTACCGGTTAGTTCGTTCAGTTAACAGTTAACCTCTAAAAGTATTGAATATTGAGAGATAATAATTCGAATATGATTTCGAATCAAACCAATATATTGCAAAAGTTTAAAACATGGATAATAATATCATGGAAGAAATAATTTTCCAATTTTCAGAGCAGATTTGGTTGTTTTCACAATATTTCGAGGTTAAGTGAACGATAATCACAAAAAAGCTGATCTTTCGGTTTCGCCAAATATTCAGTTCAGTATAATCACATTCAGTTTAATCACATTCACTTGTTCAGATCAATCACTACGAAAGAATAACCCTAATGTTGCAAGATTGTAATAAGTTACCATTTTTTTTAGATTGCAAATGTGTTGTATGTGTTTTATTAAACATTGGTGCATTAGTTAGGTAAATAAATGACTATAGAAGATAACCTATTGTTAAAATATCATATTTTTGTTCAATCTTTATGGAAAAAGTGACAAAATTACCAGGCATGTAGGTAATAGGTGAAAAAGTCAATTTTTATGGAAATTCAACTTTGATTTTTTTTTACTTTAATAATGGTTTTACCGCAGATTTTTTTTTTGAAATGTACTATTTCAAATGCTGTTTTTGTAATAAAAAAACAAAATCATAAGATTCCACTGTCTCTAAAGTCGTCTCGACCCCAAAAGGATTTCTGCTTTTAAGTTATTTTTGTTTTTTTAATAAAAAAAACAATATTTGTAAAAGAAACTTATAAAATATACTACTAAGGTCTAGTAAAAATAACAATTTTAAAAACTTACGCTTCGCAAATCCAGCAACACATTATTTTATGGTTTTAAATGGATTGTTTTCCAAATTATCTCTCTAATGGTACTTAAGTAAACTGTATTGCAACTTTCTAACACATTACGAACTCTGCAAATAAAAACACGTTAAGTAATGAGTACTTAGGTAATTCCAATGAGGACAATTTGTTTCTAAGTAACAATAAAAAATACTTTCCTATCATACATCCTACTTGTTTACGGTGGTTTTTCATATAATACAAACAAACATTGTTAATTAGGTATACTTATATGTAATTTCTGACTCATGCACTAATTTAAAGCATTATAGGTAGACACTATATTTACAGATTTATTTTAAAAACTGTAGATACAAAATACCTATATTTTAAACTTCTACCAAAGTACCTACTTACAACTTATAAAATTTGCATCTGATCCATACCAACGTTTTATAACATCAAAATGTTATCAGCACATAAAAACACATTAAAAACCAGCTACAGCAATAAGAAACTCTATTTTTACACCACCAATCTTTTAATTACTCATATCGGTAGTATAAAAGCATATAACTAGAACAATGAATGATTTATTCACATACACAGCCTTAACTTAATGAACCTGTATATTGGCCAGGTACATAAACGTTTAAAGGTACAATTTCATTGACGTATAGATAAACTGGATAGCAATAATATTTATAATTATTGTTCGTGTAATGAAAAATAAACAAGTCATAAACATTTAAAGTTATGCGTTGTTATTTGTCGTCTATCTCTGAAAAATGTGTTGTTTATTTTTCTGACTTCTGAGGTTACTGTTGTGTTATCTCTTTCTATTAACTCAATCAGCTGGGTTGATGTGACATGATCACATACTGCGCACCTCACTTGAATTTTTTATAATAAAAGGAACGTCAAACTGTCAAAATTATTAGCCATGTAACATTTTGTTTGTTTTTCTCGGTCAGTCAAATTTTTAAACAGATCGCGCGCGCCCAGTTGAGCTTAACAGATACGCGAACTGCTTATGTGTAGGCCGCCATGTTCCACCATTGACAGTGGCGTATCGTCTGAAGGGGTGCAAATTAAGTAGAAAAAAAAAAGTTTATATAATATTATTTACGAATCGCAACTACCAGTTTTCAATATGCATTCTGAAAATATTTGTTTTATTTTAAATAAAAATTTAAAATAAAACAAATATTGATTATTTTAGTTATATATTATTTTATTAAACTCATTTTGTGTACTGTCACTTTACACATTAACAATTAATTTGAGGTTATTTTTATGAAAATACAGTTTTCTTGATTTTTCACTGTGCTTGTGGTTTAATCGTTTTATTTTATATCTAACTTGTAACTGTGGATAGTTTTAGTTCTATGTACGTTTGTACTGCTATCCGCATGGACCAGCAGAGCTCTGATGAAGCATTCGAGGGCTACAACAGGAAAGAAAAAAGGAAAAGCAATTCTTCAACACATTATTCGCCTATCCGTGCTTGTTCCCGAGTTTGTTTATAAAACTTAAACAAAAACTAAATAATTAAAAATAAAAGCATTTTGCAGCTGCCAACATAAACCAGCGGCCTCTTATTGGCGTGAATTTAAAATTCTCGCTTCAATAGACGAATCGTAGTTTAACACCAGATTTGTTTTCCCACGATAGAGGAACATGGCGGCCTTCATATCATCCTTCGAATATCGTATGCACACCATATTATACTAAAAGACCGGCCATATACATATTTAATATGCATCAGCGATACGGAAAACATTAGAAAGAGAGGTTTGAAAGAAAGATGGAGCTAAAGTGGGTAGTGCATTGTACTTATATGCAGGATTGCTTAAAAAAAATAGTTTTTATTAAAAATACTTCGGAATTGTTATTAATTGCAAAAGATATGACATTAATTCGTCAAATTATGTTGAAAATAACTTACCCATAGTGAGAAAATTTTATAAAATTTAAAAATATTGGCAGGATATGCTGTAGAAAAAAAAACACGAAATTTATGAGAATATTTATTTATTATTCAGTTTTGGTATTTTTATTGACTTTTATTAAATTACCATGAGAGAATATGAATAAATGTAAACATGCCTACATTAATGGTTTTAGACGATTGGATAATATACAGGGTGAGACATTAGTGGGTAAACCTTCGATATTATCGTTAAAAATAAAAGTTATATAGGTTGTCTTAAGCTGCACATTTTAAAATTATTTTTTCTTTACATGGTGGCTTCCATTGACTCTACTGTGGGGTCATTTTCAGTATTACCTGACTGGGAAACCTAATATAATAATAAAATATAGGCTTGAAGTTTATGCTACATTTGAATGAATATTTCAACCAATTAGAAATTACTTACTTATAAAAATTTTTTCGATATCTTTCCTCCACTTTTGTGTACAATTTACCATTTATAACTTAACAAACTATAACAAATTTGTTGGAACTACATGGAAATTTAACTACTCCGTAAACAAATGTCTTTTTACCAACTCTAGTTCTATCCTTGTCGCACCCCTTGGGTATACAGGGTGGTCCAACGAAAAGTTTGCACCTAGCTTTTCTCTTTTTTTTGTAGTCGAATGCGAAAATGCTCGGACACGTCGATTTTGCTTTTGAGGGGGACACATTTTAAACATATTTTTCGATCTGCGCCTTTAACCCCCTAGCGGGGGTGAGTAACAACCCTAAAATTTTAAATGGAAAGAGGGGTCTAATGACATATCATTTGAAAGGACACAAAATTGTCTTTCTAATGATACCCTATTTGTCGAATTTTACTAAAACAGTTAATACGAAAACGACTTTAAAGACATTAAGCCGATAATTTTGGTATTAATGAGAAATACAAATAAGTTTTAATTATTGCGAGTGAAAACACCTGCAATCGTTAGTACATTCCAATGTTTGTTAGTTTTAACATTGCTTTGTAAAAAAAGTAAACAAGCTGTTAAATTGATTTATTAAAACGTTACATTAACAAATGTTGAAAATGTGACCCATTTGATTCCATACAATAATACAGATTTTGTTCAAATCTATTTTTAACATTTTGTAGCATATCAGGTGTTATGTTTCTGCACTCTTCTGTAATGCGTTGGCGAAGATCTTCTATGGACTCGGGCTTCGTGGCAAAACATTTATTTTTTAAGTGCCCCCAAAGAAAAAAGTCTAAAGGCGATAAATCCGGTGACCTGGCAGGCCATTCAATTGGGCCCCTCCTTCCAATCCACCGTCCAGGGAACCGGTCATCTAAGAACTGTCTTACAGGAGCCACATAGTGCGGAGGTGCTCCATCTTGCTGGAAATAAAGCCGATCAGCAGTATGATTTTGGTCATCTTCTATTATTTGTGTTATTAAAGGATCAATTGTGTCTTCAAGCATGTTTAGGTACACTTCACCAGTTAAATTTCCAGGAATAAAAAGTGGTCCTATAATATGATTTCCTAATATGCCACACCAGACGTTTATTTTTTGAGGATACTGGGTATGAACCTCACGGAATAAATGTGGGTTACTGTCATCCCAGTAACGGCAATTGTGCCTATTTACAGCTCCATTCAAATAAAATGTGCATTCGTCGGAAAAACAAATGTTAAATAATAATTGCGGATCTTCAATTAAACGCTGGCTCATTGCTTCACAAAATTGCAGCCTTCTATCAGGATCATCCTCATTTAGTTCCTGTACTAATTTGATTTTGTACGGATGAAATTTGTACGCTTTTAAAATTCGTATTATGGACGAACGGGAGACACCTGAGGCTTCAGCTAGTTGACGGGTACTTTGACTATGATCCATTTCAACATGTCCTAAAACAGCGACTTCCACAGCTTCATTTCTGATCGGTTTCTGCGGCTGGTGTTTTACATTACAGACAGATCCGGTATCTACAAACTTTTTAACTAACTTGCCAACGTACACATCATTCACATTTTTATCGGGATGTCTCTCATTAAATAAGCGAGCCGTAAGTCTAGCACTACTATTATTTTGAAAATAAAGTTTAACAATTTCAACTCGTTCTAGAATGGAGAAGCAACCAAACTGAATCAATGAAAAGACTAAAATAAACGGTGTAAATTCTTTTCCTACACGTATCTGCAGTTTTTATTTCAACAAAAAACGCAAACGATTAGTGAGGAATTTAGTTCTGATAAATAAGATAGTGTTTTTGAAATCCCGTTTTTCTTCAAAGTAAATAATTTAGAAATGATTGTAGTTGTTTTCAGTCGTAATAATTAAAACTTATTTGTATTTCTCATTAATACCAAAATTATCGGCTTAATGTCTTTAAAGTCGTTTTCGTATTAACTGTTTTAGTAAAATTCGACAAATAGGGTATCATTAGAAAGACAATTTTGTGTCCTTTCAAATGATATGTCATTAGACCCCTCTTTCCATTTAAAATTTTAGGGTTGTTACTCACCCCCGCTAGGGGGTTAAAGGCGCAGATCGAAAAATATGTTTAAAATGTGTCCCCCTCAAAAGCAAAATCGACGTGTCCGAGCATTTTCGCATTCGACTACAAAAAAAAAAGAGAAAAGCTAGGTGCAAACTTTTCGTTGGACCACCCTGTATATTATATATTAATGACCGGTCCATAGTATGTGAGGTCAACGATGTGCACTCGCCGACTCTCATCTCCCTCCTCTATATCTCTGGGTGCGTCCAGTTAGTATACAGGGTGTACGTATAGTAAAGCAACGGGTGATTATTTTCAAAATGAGACTATACTTTGTTTTCTCTCTCTAGTTATTGTGTCTGTCTGCCTCTAAAGTTCCCGCTTTCGAGACTGAATCACCCGGTATATAAGATCAAAATCCTTCGACAAATCATGCGTTTTCGATAGAAGATAAGAAATAGAACAAATAAATAAAACATCAGTTTTAATCATAGAGCAGTTTATTAATAGATCCTAATTAATAATATGAATATAATTTTATAAACTTACTATTAACACTGTATGTGTATTTCACTAATTCACCTAATAATGTCAATAATATATAGGTAGTTTAATATTTACAAATTTATTTAACTATATTATTATTTTTTAACGGTTACCCCAATTCCCTAAAATTGACATATTCGTACAATTAGTAACAGTATAAACACATTCATTTATATATACAAATTAAAGTCCCAATTTTTGTATTATGTAACTCTTCTCTTTTTTATTGAGTAATGAAAGATTTCTGTTATACCTATTTGTGGCACCTACTACAGTAGATCCTTAGTAAGTGTTTTGATAAACTAACAGTTGAATTTTTTTATATATATATACAGGGTGTTTCAAAAAGACGCGGCAATATTTATTTTTCAGGCCATTTTATTAAAAAAAGTTACCATAAATATACGCCCGGAAATGCATTGTTTCTAAGATAAGATTTATTTTGTAAATAACGGTTTTCTTTTTAATTAAGTAAGTCAAATTGCTGCTTACTGATTTCTTTAAAAAATTATTAAGTCCAGTGGCGTTAGGGGGCGATTTAATATAAATTATTGAAAAAAAAAATTTACACCAGCCAAAGACAGGAAGAACGGTAGAGCTGGAAGAGGATATCAAATGTATAAAGTTAAGTAAATTTTTGATTGTTCATACCGATCAAATTTTTAATAATACTCGTATATTAGTAACCACAAGTCCTACAGAAAATCTGCATTTAGCTCTTCGAAATATCTTTCTAAACTCATTCATTTTAAGGCTTCAAATAATTTTATCGAAATATTTCTATTTTTGCAAATGTACATTTTTGTATTTTTTGTGCACACTGTACAAAAAAACGGAGGTTTTTCAACGGGAATTATATTTTTATCACAAACAAAAGAAACGATGAAGTATAACTTTTTTTTTAAATCGTTAATAATTTTTTTTAATCAATGCGACTTGATACCAGATTACCGTAATATTTATGATGTAACTTCATATTGTTTAATTATAATTTGTTTGTAGTGCAGAAACACAAAAATGCGGCTTACATTAAGGCTGTTTGATCAGACTCCAAATAAAGGTATAAGGCATGCATGATTGTGCACTTATTTTTTAATCGATTTGAAAAATTCTTTTTGGATCATAGAAAGAACACTTAAACAGAGGTTTATATAGAAATAAAAAAAAATTTCTTAACAATTTAAGTATATTGACTTCAATAAATTTTTAAGAAATTTTATTTTTATTCCTATTTAAACCTCTGTTAAAGTGTTCTTTCTATGCTCCAAAAAGAATTTTTCAAATCGATTAAAAAATAAGTGCACAATCATGCACGTCTTATACCTTTATTTGGAGTCTGATCAAACACTCTTCATAATGAATGAACTACGAAAAGGTTGGGAAGCCAATAAAACTGCTTCTAAATAATAAAATACAAAGAGAATTTGTGTACAAAATATTTTTGTATTCTATTCATAATACGTTATTACTATTCTCACATGATTTAATATGTTTTAACAGCATAATTAAGTATTTTTAAAAATAGTAACAATACATACAGAGTGAAAAACAAATTTAAACTATTAAATTCTCTGAAAAAGTCTTGAACTAAGTAGAGCTTTTGCAGCTTGTAATCAATTATAAAAAAAAAACCTTCCTTACGGTTTACTAAATCACTAAATCCAATAGAATTCATTTGTTCATTTCAAATTGTAAGCAAAGTAAGGAAGAATCATGATGCTGCCTTAGAAATATGGGCAATGGGCATAATTTAACTAAGTATAAATTTAAAATTAGTTAAGATAAGTTAGGTCAAGTTAAATTGTAAATTCTACAAAGCAGTGTAATTGGGTTAACAGCTGTATGTGTTTTCTGCAAATAGATAAAAAATTGTATGTGTGCGCAGTATTTAAAAAACACATTTTTTCGATTACTAAATTTATTTCATGGAAATGGATAATATTTCGTAATAGTTCTCAAATTAATATATTATTCGACCAGACATTTTGAAAACGGTTTATCTAAATAATTATTATGCTTATACACTGTGGCCAAGAAAAGAATGGGATAGATATCTTGAAAACGGTAGGAGTTACAATGTCGGTTCAATTAGAGAAAAGTTATTTAAACACCTTTTAAATGGTGTTTTCAAAAGTAAACTAACTGTAGCCTTTTTTTTTTATTCTTTTTTTTTTCTTGGGATGTAAGGTTCTATTTTATAAACGAATTTTTTTCCTTTTGAAATATTTTTATTTCATGTCAAATAGTACAACGTTTCGGCTTATTCGCCTTCTTCAGGTACATCTCTTTTCTTACCAACATCGCATGATTCTGTAGATTTTTTTGCTATGTACCACATTTAGTGGGTATTTTGTTTGAATCATACCCATGTAGCCGTTTTCGAGAATTTTGGAAAAACGATTTTTTGCGGCTTTAGTTTTTATTTATTTCTGCCATTATTTTTACAGATATAAAAAATGAAAAGCACTTCCTCGTTGTTACTTTTTGAGAAGAAAAATATAGCGTTTACAAATTTTGACTACAACGTTTCGTTTTTGAAAAACCATCATCAACTTTGTTTTTTTAAATACGGCCCTGGATGTGTTATTTTTAAATTTAAAACCATTTGCAATTAAAAAATAAGTTGTATATCACACTTCATTAAGTGTGATATACAACTTATTGTTGAAACCATTGTTTCAACAATATTTCAGTATTTTTAGCTATTATTTAAACTTATTCAAGAAAAATTGCCATAATTTGGCACTTGATTGACTGAATGCAGAGTAGTAGGTTTATTTTATTTTAGTTTATTTTATTCTGAACGCAGTTTTTTAAATTTAGTTGAAATTTTTGTGCCTTTTGGAGTTATTAGAAAAACTCCTTTCTCAGATGAATGTTTTTTAAAAAACCAAAGTTGATGATGGTTTTTCAAAAACCAAACGCCGTAGTGAAAATTTGTAAACGCTATCTTTTTCCCATCAAAAAGTAACAATGAGAAAGTGCTTTTCATTTTTTTATATCTGTAAAAATAATGTCAGCAATAAATAAAAACTAAAATCGCAAAAAATCGTTTTTTCAAAAATTCTCGAAAACTGCTACAGTTAGTTTACTTTTGGAAACACCATTTAAAAGGTGTTTAAATTGTACAAATTTTCTCTTATTTAACCGACATTGTAACTCCTATCGTTTCCAATGCTATCCCACTCTTATCTTGTACAGAGTGTATATTTTTGAAAAGATGCGAAAAAGGAATTTTTCTTTTATATGGGGTATTCTATAAAAAAAAAACGTAAGGTTTGGGTAATTTTATTCTTCCAAATTATTGTGGCTCGTAACATATTCTACAACTTTCATTTGAACCATTTTTCTATCTATCAAAATTAAACGCATTAGAAGCCGCAATAATTACAAGTACCAGCCTCTGTAAATAAATTTAGAAATACATCATTGTCATGATGTGTTATTTATTGTTAATAATCGGACAGTGTGTATATTTACGATAATATAAAAGAAAACCAAACTCGTTGCCAACAATATTCCTTACGGTTTATCTTACTTTTGTGTTTTGGCCCCAGTAACACTAATCTTTAGTAGTTAATCTATTTAAATAGTATTTCAAAATTACGTTAGTTTTAAAATTACTGTTAAAAAATCAAGATTACCTATATTAGTAGGTATTTTAATAATTGCTATAATAGGATAGGTACTAATTTTACATGTTTAGGTATTAATAATAATTATTGGTAAACGTTACTTTGGTTAATTACCACTAACAAAATGTACAAAGTGTTTACAAAAACTCACCCTTAATATTGGGATATTATAAGATCATTAAAAATTAATTGCAAATACTGATGTTTGATATCATGTAAACACTAAATTCTGTAACCTTAATTAAATCCCCTATTTGGCAACACTAACTAATTAATTAACAGTCGTCGTATAAGCGTTGCAGAGGATCGAAGAAGTGAACGGCCAAAGAGTGCAGCAATACCTGAATTCATCCAGCAAATTCATGGAATGGTATTGAACCATCACAAGTGAAAGTGCGATTGGTATCAAAAGAATGAGTTACGATATATTTTACATGAATAATAATTAAAGACACTGCTAGATAGTGTCGCATTTGCTATTAGCTTTTTTCTTAAGCTTGTTTTAATCAACATACAGGGTGGTCCAACGAAAAGTTTGCACCTAGCTTTTCTCTTTTTTTTGTAGTCGAATGCGAAAATGCTCGGACACGTCGATTTTGCTTTTGAGGGGGACACATTTTAAACATATTTTTCGATCTGCGCCTTTAACCCCCTAGCGGGGGTGAGTAACAACCCTAAAATTTTAAATGGAAAGAGGGGTCTAATGACATATCATTTGAAAGGACACAAAATTGTCTTTCTAATGATACCCTATTTGTCGAATTTTACTAAAACAGTTAATACGAAAACGACTTTAAAGACATTAAGCCGATAATTTTGGTATTAATGAGAAATACAAATAAGTTTTAATTATTGCGAGTGAAAACACCTGCAATCGTTAGTACATTCCAATGTTTGTTAGTTTTAACATTGCTTTGTAAAAAAAGTAAACAAGCTGTTAAATTGATTTATTAAAACGTTACATTAACAAATGTTGAAAATGTGACCCATTTGATTCCATACAATAATACAGATTTTGTTCAAATCTATTTCTAACATTTTGTAGCATATCAGGTGTTATGTTTCTGCACTCTTCTGTAATGCGTTGGCGAAGATCTTCTATGGACTCGGGCTTCGTGGCAAAACATTTATTTTTTAAGTGCCCCCAAAGAAAAAAGTCTAAAGGCGATAAATCCGGTGACCTGGCAGGCCATTCAATTGGGCCCCTCCTTCCAATCCACCGTCCAGGGAACCGGTCATCTAAGAACTGTCTTACAGGAGCCACATAGTGCGGAGGTGCTCCATCTTGCTGGAAATAAAGCCGATCAGCAGTATGATTTTGGTCATCTTCTATTATTTGTGTTATTAAAGGATCAATTGTGTCTTCAAGCATGTTTAGGTACACTTCACCAGTTAAATTTCCAGGAATAAAAAGTGGTCCTATAATATGATTTCCTAATATGCCACACCAGACGTTTATTTTTTGAGGATACTGGGTATGAACCTCACGGAATAAATGTGGGTTACTGTCATCCCAGTAACGGCAATTGTGCCTATTTACAGCTCCATTCAAATAAAATGTGCATTCGTCGGAAAAACAAATGTTAAATAATAATTGCGGATCTTCAATTAAACGCTGGCTCATTGCTTCACAAAATTGCAGCCTTCTATCAGGATCATCCTCATTTAGTTCCTGTACTAATTTGATTTTGTACGGATGAAATTTGTACGCTTTTAAAATTCGTATTATGGACGAACGGGAGACACCTGAGGCTTCAGCTAGTTGACGGGTACTTTGACTATGATCCATTTCAACATGCCCTAAAACAGCGACTTCCACAGCTTCATTTCTGATCGGTTTCTGCGGCTGGTGTTTTACATTACAGACAGATCCGGTATCTACAAACTTTTTAACTAACTTGCCAACGTACACATCATTCACATTTTTATCGGGATGTCTCTCATTAAATAAGCGAGCCGTAAGTCTAGCACTACTATTATTTTGAAAATAAAGTTTAACAATTTCAACTCGTTCTAGAATGGAATAAATCATTTTGTACGGTAAAAGTAAAATAACTTGAGAAGCAACCAAACTGAATCAATGAAAAGACTAAAATAAACGGTGTAAATTCTTTTCCTACACGTATCTGCAGTTTTTATTTCAACAAAAAACGCAAACGATTAGTGAGGAATTTAGTTCTGATAAATAAGATAGTGTTTTTGAAATCCCGTTTTTCTTCAAAGTAAATAATTTAGAAATGATTGTAGTTGTTTTCAGTCGTAATAATTAAAACTTATTTGTATTTCTCATTAATACCAAAATTATCGGCTTAATGTCTTTAAAGTCGTTTTCGTATTAACTGTTTTAGTAAAATTCGACAAATAGGGTATCATTAGAAAGACAATTTTGTGTCCTTTCAAATGATATGTCATTAGACCCCTCTTTCCATTTAAAATTTTAGGGTTGTTACTCACCCCCGCTAGGGGGTTAAAGGCGCAGATCGAAAAATATGTTTAAAATGTGTCCCCCTCAAAAGCAAAATCGACGTGTCCGAGCATTTTCGCATTCGACTACAAAAAAAAGAGAAAAGCTAGGTGCAAACTTTTCGTTGGACCACCCTGTATAAGGAATTTTATAACACAAAAGCTGTTCGAAGTGTAGGAAAACTAATAACAGTGAAATATCAAAAGTTATTGTAACGTTATGGATCTGTGAAAAAAAGACTCCGTTTGCAGCAAAAAAAAAATCATGTTAAGATAGTGGATGCTCACAAAGCCAGAAAACCATAGCAAAAATCACCAAATTGAGGATTATTTTCCAAATCCAGGATGAAAGCGTTTTAATGAAGGCGGAACAACTGTGGACGGTTATTTTGCCCAGTTCTCGTAATATTATTCCAATGATGGGATTTTGTTAGAAAAATTTAGAAATAAAATGTTTTTTATTCGAAATAAACAATTTGTTTAATTTTTATTGTGCAAGTGGGCCCTGGTATTTAGGATAAATTTATTTTCCTATGTTTGTTTGAAAGATTAGGTTTAGGTATATGGTACCTTATGTCCAAATAAATAAATTATAGTTTAGTTAGCATGGCTCACAAAATTTTTATGTATAGTATAGTTCACGAAAAATGGTATTGACTAAGTTGTATTCTGAAATCACGTAAATGTTACCCTCGACGCGGTATTAGTTTGAAAGAGGAAAAACTTTTTTATTTGTCGATTTAGAAGAAAAAGTCATTCTTTATAAAAACGTCTGCTTGTGTCGAAACTACAATTTGAAATACCAAATTTACGATTACTATACAGGGTATATTAAAAATAACATTTTTAATGATTTTGATTTTTTTTTTTTAATTTTATGAAAATATTTTCAAAACCGTGATTTATTACTACACCAATTGTGCAAAAAACACTAATAAACTTTTTGCTCAAAGTGGTTAATTTCATAGCTACTATTGAAATAATAAAATTAAAAAAACAAGAAAATCAAAATCATTAAAAATATTATTTTTAATCCGTACAACCAGAAATGCGCATCCTTTTTTGAATCCCATTCCTAATTCCAATTACCTTAGACGAACCCCAATATATGATGCCTCTGAGCTTTTCAATATACACTGTTCTGATGCTGATTTGAATTGTATTAAGTATCAAAGATTTTGTATTTTCATCGCTAGTGCAATTCAGGCTTATTAAAATTGAAATGTCGAAGTTGTTCAATTTGTTTTTTTTTTTTTGTATTGACTCTTTTTTTTTCTTTTTTTTTCATCTCTTTCTTTGGGTTACTGAATGTATTATGTTTTTTTATATTATTTCTGTTTATTATACATTAGATTAGTATTGTATTGTCTTATTATTGGAGATTTCTCCGTTAGACAATAAAGCTTATTATTATTTTTGGTATACCCTGTATAGTAATCGTAAATTTGGTACTCGAAATTGTAGTTTTGACACAAGCAGACGTTTTTATAAAGAATGACTTTTTCTTCTAAATCTACAAATAAAAATGTTTTTCTTCTTCCAAACTCTATCCAATGTGATTTTGATTTGCTTCTAAACGTACTTCCGAAACAAAAATTACAAATACAAAAAATGGAAATAATAATAAAAAAGAAAAAGAGAACACTAAAGATGTTGGAAGACTGACGAAAAAAACAAAAAACCTGAAGAAGACAAAAACTATTTTGTCGAAACGTCGTAAAGAGAGAAAAATGTTTTGACATGAAATAATTTTTTTTTTTATCTCACCATTGTTGTCAATACGAACCAAAAAACCCAAGAAATATATCCAAAAAAAAAAAGTTTTTCCTCTTCCGAACTCTATCCTACATTATGCAAAATATAATTCAAATTTATTAAGTTCGACCGTGTAGCACATCTTTTACTTGATAATTTTCTACACAATCGGATTAAACCAGGTAGTTTATTACAGTTGATAAGCCAATAGCACTGTATTATACCTATTATTTTTATTTATACCAGAGTAGAAATCTGATTGTAAAACATAAATTTTGTAATGTAATCGAACTCTGGAAAAAAAAGAAAATATTGGCGCAGTCGGTGGGATGATATAGGTATTTCGTTTTAACGTTTAGCAGCACATTCTGACCAACGTGATAATTGCTGTCGACGTATTAAATTGGAATCGTTGACCTAAATTGTATATTTTTGCAATGGATAAGACAAAAATCACAGATTTAGATTTAGTTTATTACATGACAATTAATAAGGCATTTTGTTGACACGGTATTTGCGCATGTTTTCCAACGGTCAGTCTGGCTCTTCGTAAAATGACCACGCGATATCGTGAGGTAACTAAAAACAAGTGATATTTGACATTAAACAAAATTAGGTATATGAATTGGAAATTTGTAAAAATGTATTTATGTATTTACCTACCTAAAACCGAGTACGCAACAGCGAGTAGTCTAGGCATAAGCTAGAGAATTCAGTTGCTAATTTAATTTCGAAAATAAAACTATTATTAGTATAATGGTTATACAAATTTTGAAATAAATAAAATTGAACCAAAATATAAGTTTTAAGTTAAAATTATATTACAATTATACTTGTAGGTACTTATAACAATTCTAATAGTTTCCATCATATTAATGAGTGGTACATCATAAACACTTTGTACGTATAAGTTAATTATTTCCTATATATTTTTCTATTAATATAATCAAAAAACAAATAGGGCTTTATATACTTTCCACAATTGTTTTACCTTTTTTTAGTTAAAACGGCTATATATACAAATTTTAATATTTTACTCAATGTTTTTTTTTTTTATTTTAATGAAAGTAAAATCTTATGTACAAATTGTTCTACATTATAGATTAATATTACTTTTGTTAATGCAAACAAAGTTAGAATTTGACGCACTTCAATTTACTTCGAGAATAACTTTATTTAAAAAGTTAGTAGTCTTAACAACACATTATATCCCCATCTATAAAATGCCAAATAAAATATCTGTGAGTGTGTTATAATTTGTGTTATGCACACTAAAACAATTTTAACTTCAAGAAAATTAAATATCATCCTATACAGGGTCCTCTGGATGGGGTTGGTCCATCCATCCATATTACAAACGGACGTAATTTTTGATTTCTCGACAAAAAGATATTCTTTATCAAAAATATCTTTAACAAATATTAATTTTAAGGAAAATGTTGTTTAGAATACCCCTTTAGTCTCTTAGATTTTTGCCCTATGCCTATCAGGAATCCAACTAAGTTGTCTGATACTTGAATCGAGGTATCAGTCACATAAGTCACTCAGTGTCATTTTCAGTTAATTTTGAAATTGCAATAATGCTGTTTCTTAAGCAATCTAAAATATTCAAGGTGGTGATTTTTAGAACAATCTTAAGAAAAATACTACTATGAACTTCTATGTCCGAAACGTCTTAAATTTTGAGGTATAATGTTTTTTTATAATATTCGTAATACCGTTTTAGATATCTCTATGATCTTTGGTACGCATCTCATATGCATCAAGAAGCATTTTGTAATGTAGAACATCTTTTTTACTCGTACCAGTAGCGTCTGTGTAGGATGTGGATTGAGCATTGTTGAAGAAAAAATGATAATACTTTTGGAATGCCAATTCATTTGTGAGCTAATTTGGTTTGATTATTTTCCCGTTTTCGACGCTCGGTTTTCACTAAAAATATCACTGAGATCTCAAGTGAGAATTAGTTGTGAAAAAAATTCAGACACCAATTGCGATATCAGTGATTTTACTCTGCAGAAAAATGATGATGGTAGTTTGCTCGAAAATAATAATTGACTAGATGTCGAAAATTTAATATTACCTTGGTTGAAGCAAATATTACACGACATAGCTTAACTAAAACTCATTATTAGGGTATTTCGCCACTATTTAAAGCCTATACTATAGTATAGTATAGCTTGCGACTCTATACAAATTTAGGATGTGCCTCGTTTACCGTATGGATCTAGAATGGATGCACGTGTTGTAGAACAATCGACTAACTCACTGGAAGTGTTCGAGAAAGAAGACCAACCATATATATAGTCAACGTAACAGGGACAGAAGTGAACAGTCAATTGTTGAAAACACTATAGTGACATATAAATAATAGGAGAAATAAATAGTACAAATAAATACAGTCATTTCAGTGCATTAATGTTATTAGTTTGTAAATTATTTTTAATTAAAGCGCGTTATTATTTGACACTACGAACCATGAAAAATGTTACGATGTAAACAAAAACGTAAATTAAAAAACTTCTTTATGGAGTCCTAACGTTTCAGAAACCAATCTGTTCCCGTCGTCAGAGGATAATAAACAATTTATTATTTAATTTAAATTAAATATAATATTAATTTGTATTTTCAAAATACATACAAAAACAATATTTTGAAAATACAAATTAAATATTTAATTTGTATTTTGAAAATACAATTAAATATTAACGTAAGGATTCCATAAAGATAAGTTTTCTTATCTCTTCCCGTCGTCAGAGGATAAAAAACAATAAAATTTAATTTGTATTCTCAAAATACAAATTAAATATTGTTTCTATCCCCTGACGACGCGACGGGAACATATTGGTTCCTGAAACGTTAGGTCTCCATAAAGATAAGTTTTCTAATCTGTTCCCGTCGCCAGAGGATAAAAAACAATAATATTTAATTTGTATTTTCAAAACACATACAAAAAGAATATTTTGAAAATACAAATTAAATATTTAATTTGTATTTTGAAAATACAATTAAATATTAACGTAAGGACTCCATAAAGATAAGTTTTCTAATCTCTTCCCGCCGTCAGAGGATAAAAAACAATAAAATTTAATTTGTATTGTCAAAATACAAATTAAATATTGTTTTTTATTCCCTAACGACGTGACGAGAACATATTGGTTCCTGAAACGTTAGGTCTCCATAAAGATAAGTTGTCTAATCTGTTCCCGTCATCAGAGGATAAAAAACAATAATATTTATTTTGTATTTTCAAAACACATACAAAAACAATATTTTGAAAATACAAATTAAATATTTAATTTGTATTTTGAAAATACAATTAAATATTAACGTAAGGACTCCATAAAGATAAGTTGTCTAATCTGTTCCCGTCGCCAGAGGATAAAAAACAATAATATTTAATTTGTATTTTCAAAATACATACAAAAACAATATTTAATTTGTATTTTCAAAATACATACAAAAACAATATTTAATTTGTATTTTGAAAATTTTAATTTGCATTTTGAAAATACAAATTAAATATAAAGATGTTTTTAGCAATTGACAAATTAAATATTGAATTTGTATTTTGAAAATACAATTAAATATTAACGTAAGGACATAAGTTTTCTAATCTCTAATTTGTATTTTGAGAATACAAATTAAATATTATTGATTTGTATCCTTTGACGACAGGAAACGTTGGGACTCCATAAAGTTAAGTTTTCTAATTTACGTTTTTGTTTCAACGTTTCAGGAACCAATCTGTTCCCGTCGTCAGAGGATAAAAACAATATTTAATTTGTATTTTGAGAATACAAATTAAATAGGTATTATTGTTTTTTATCCTCTGACGACGGGAACAGATTGGTTCCTGAAATGTTGGGACTCCATAAAGATAAGTTTTTTAATTTACGTTTTTGTTTATATTAAGTTTTATCCAACTTTTTGTAAAATAAGAGCCACCGACAAATGTACATTTTCCAATCACGCAGTGGTTTTTATTCAGAATTTTAAATAATGGCGATATACCCAAAAAATGAGCTTTAATCTATTGGCTTAACTTTTAATACAAGTTTTGTTTTGCAAAGAGGCATTTTTAATTATTACCTGAGTAAATAACTGCTGATTGACCCAAGTTTGTATTAATAACTACTACTGCAAGCAGATCTAGTCGTACAATCTCGCATGGCTCTAAAAAGTGCGTAGAACTTGATGGCTTTTTGGTTGAATATAAACTTTGTAAAACGCTACTTTAACATAACTATGTACTTTCGTTTTACAAAGAGACAAAATATTGAGAGAGAAAAAATCGACCCAAACGAAATTTTCTCTAAATTTTGAATTACAACCCCCTCTGTATAAAAATATATTAAGGATTTCCTAAATGAAGCATTTTATTTAGAAACACATGATTTCCTTGAATTATTATTATTTGGCGAATTAATGATGGTGATATAATGTGTGGAATGTAAGCTATTCCGGACTATTCGAGCAACTGCTATATATGCTTACGATATTTCAGTCTATATATATATAATTTTGTCTCATAAATTTGTCACTCATTTTGCACACTTCTATCTACAAAACGTACAATAATTACTTATCCTAATAAATGTCTTTAATAATAAAATACAAAAAAAAAAAAAAGGAAAAATGTTACAAATAAATATAAACAGTTTTTTCGTAGTGAAACCGACATACGTCAACAGTGGATAGAGGGAACCCAGTTGGCTCAAATTCTTAGTGGGTGTACTGACCTCCATTAAAAAGATTTTGCCATTTTCTTTTATACGTCATAGCTTCGGAACGATGTTGTAAGACTGCTTTTGCTCTAAATATGTCCAAGCAACAGATTGAAAAATTACTAGTTTTCTTGTGTCGACCCCAAAACAACACCCTGTATATCTAAAAATTCCCAGTGCGTTTACAAATTCAAAAACTACATACAAATCTGAAGTAAATAGTGTCATTTTCATTTTTACGCAGATCTGCGTATTGTGGTATACAATTTAATTTAGAAATGTTTTTCTTCGGATTTTTATGACTGATAATTGTTGATAAACAAACCAGGAATATTTTCTCAAATAAAACTACCGCAGTTTTATTACATTTATAACTTTAAAGATTTTAACATGTTCATGAATTGCCAATACATGTCCGGATCAGAAGATATTTGGCAACTTTCTCATATCTTCAAAACAACACCTTGTATATCGCAAATTTTGCAGTGCGTTTTGAGAATTGAGGCAGCATGAAAATTGCAACAAAAAAACAACAAATTTTTATTATTTCGTAACACCAGAACAATGAAACAACGAAAGGAAATTAATAAATTTTATTATCACGAAAGAACATAACTAAAGTTAAAAAAATTGCTCAAAATGACTTCCATTGTGGGCAACACATTTTTCTGCTGTGTTAAAAATATCCCTTATGGCTTTTCTTAGTTGAATTGGGTTCGTTCTTAATTTCATGGCATGCATCTAATATTCGTTGAATAAGCAGTTCTCTACTATTAATTTTGTACAGGGTGATCACGTATATTTTACTCAATAGCCATCTCCGTTAATTTTGATCACACAGTATAGTTTAAATTAGCAAAGTTTTAGCATATTTTGTGAATCGTCAGATTATAGTGGCAGAAATAACG
The DNA here is from genome assembly GCA_911728435.2 of Apoderus coryli. Classification (NCBI taxonomy): domain Eukaryota; kingdom Metazoa; phylum Arthropoda; class Insecta; order Coleoptera; family Attelabidae; genus Apoderus; species Apoderus coryli. Next base: position 9,668,677 of record OU452215.1, on the reverse strand, counting down.
TATGGCAATCCATTATCAAAATATCGCCAAATGATTAGTTGTTTTCTTAATCGGTAAACCTTTTTGTTTTGAATTAAGATATATATATATATGGTTATGTTTAGTAGTTTTCGTAGCTGTGACAGGCTATCTATGACAGTGTTGATTTATTTTTATTAAAGTTGCCATGGTCATGAAACCATTCGCAAAATATTCAACAAATTCAAATAGAAATAGGCAAGGAATTAGCAGAGAACAACAGGGAACTCGAATACATCTTAAGCATTCTAAAAAGAGAGCTTAAAAATCTTACTAGATGAGTGCAAAAATTCTATTAAATTCTGAGAGTGTTTATTAAATTTGAATTACATATTTTAACTATTATAGATATTAGCAGGTAGTAAGTTCACGTCTCAGGTTTTATTGCCCATTTATTGGGGGTGATTTTAGCATGTTTTGTAGGTATATAATGGGAAATTCCCAACATGTGTGCTTGCGTTGTTTTTCTGAAGGCCATAAACAGGTAAAATATAATACATTCTCAATTATACTTAAGGAATTGAAAATCGGTAGACCTATTGTATAAATTAGAACAATTTTATTTTACTCTCTCTAAAATGAATACATTTATATTTGCCCGTAATCAATTACACTTTTTTTTTCTTTAGAGCTGAACCTATGGTTAATTGCTAGTTCAATATTATTAATAATTTTATTAATTTAAGCAAAAATGTAAAGTTTGAACATCCATGTTCTAATTTCCCAAAAAAATATGTTACGAAATTATATTTTAAGTTAAGGATATTTTATACATTAAAATTAATCAATAGAAATTTTAACAATATAAATAAAAATAAAATTATTATATGGAAACATGAATAAAAGTAAAAAAGTATTTGTTTGTTTTTATAATGAATAAAGATGTAATTCTATTATAAAATAATTCTATTACTCCTCTGTTCTTTACCTATCCTATAATTTCAATAAAACGTAAATACGGATCTGTCGAGTATATTAAAAAATGGCTACCACCTGCCTCGCACAGGACAATAGAAAGTGGTGGGAGTTCATATTCTCTGTTGTTCTCTGGAATTAGTATTCTTAATAACCAACCAGAAGTATTAAAAAGAACCCTGGACAAGTCAATAAATAGATATAAATTCTGCGTAAATGTGAAACCATTTTGAACAGTTTCTTTAGTTGCTATTTATTTTAGTTTAGTTCCGTTTTCATACATTTAATAAAAACAAATCAGCACTGTCCTCAACATAACCTAGTAAGCATATATATTTGAATTCAGAATAGAAAGCTCTACCGATTGAGAAAACAAAATGCAGGATGGTCCATTTAAAATAACTAATTATATGTCAAAGGATTGACATACGTCATTTCTGGCACTATAATCTGACGATTCAGAAAATATGCTACAACTTCTCTGATTTAATCTATACTGTGTGATTAAAATTAACGGAGATAGCTATTGAATAAATTATACATTGTATGAGAAAGTTGCAAAATATCTTTAGATCCGAACCTGTATTCGCAATTCTTGAACATGTTATTATCTTTAAAGTTATAAAAAAAATGTAATAAAACTAAGACAATCTACAACATTGATCCGAAGGTATAACCTATAAAATAAAATGTCAAAAATGAGAAAACACCCTGTATCTTTTTAATGGAGGTCGATACACCTCCTAAGATTAGTATATTTTGGATCAGCTGGGTACCCTCGATCCACTATTAACGTATGTCGGTTTCACTACGAAACACCTTGTATAATATATATTTTATAATACACTATCATATAGAATTATTATATTTCTTTATTGTTGTATGGTTTAAAAAATAAGTTAATAATCAATGTTAAAATGATTTAAAAACAATAACAACCTTGACTGAGAATTGAAAACAATATTTTACTAATGGTGTTATCAATGCCTTTTGCTCAAAGATAAATATACAAACTAAATACATTAAAAGGTAACTTGTGTAGGTACATAAAAAGATATCGTTCAATTATGTCATTGGATTTCCAATAAATATTATTATTGTGTGCCAGAATTGTGATTTATTTCGTGACACATTGAGACATATTTTGGCGGCCGCAGAACTTCTGCTTGCTCGGGATTATTGAATTTCATTATATGTTCATATTTTGTATGTTTATTTCTTTGTTTATATTTCTATTAATTTAGTTCTGTTATGTAAAGTTATCAAGTTGTGGGTCCACGGATAGAGTTTGGAAGAGGAAAAACTTTTTTATTTGTCGATTTAGAAGAAAAAGTCATTCTTTATAAAAACGTCTGCTTGTGTCGAAACTACAATTTCAAATACCAAATTTACGATTACTATACAGGGTATATCAAAAATAACATTTTTAATGATTTTGATTTTTTGTTTTTTTTTTTATTTTATGAAAATATCTTCAAAATCGTGATTTATTACACCAATTGTGCAAAAAACACTAATAAATTTTTGTCTCAAAGTGGTTAATTTCATAGCTACTATTAAAATAATAAAATGAAAAAAAAAACAAGGAAATCAAAATCATAAAAAATGTTATTTTTGATATACCCTGTATAGTAACTCTATCCGTGGACACATTGTATCTATTTTTTTTTTTCGAAAAATAATCCATGACGAGGAGTGAAAGTGTAATGGAATGAAAGACGTCTGCTCCACAATATAATCTTCTATAATTAAATCAATGTACAACCAAATATGTATCGAGAGTATATACTCTCATCATCAGTGGTAATAGTAGGGTCGAAATTAGAATGCAATGCATTATTCAAGGATTGAATAAGGAATAGGATTCAATTGATCCTTGAATAATGCATTAAGTAGCTTTCTAATTTCGACCCTACTATTACCACTGATGATGATGAGAGTATATACTCTCAAAACATGTATGGCTGTACATTGATTTAATTATAGAAGATTATATTGTGGAGCAGACGTCTTTCTTTCCATTGTATATATTTATATTTTGTTTTGATACTTTTGTGTAATTGCTCTGTAAATGGAAATTTATTATTATTAATGATTTTTTTGTCTATTATAAGTATTAAATCAAGAAAATGATATTTTATTGGTGTTATATTGAGTTACCATGGAATAAAATGCTATACTTTGTTCATGTTTTTGTTTTAAACTAATAATTAGTTTTATAATAATTTGCCTATAGTATCCAAATTGTCCAGTACCGATATAATTTCGTCCGCTATGCCAAAACAAAATTATTTTTCCTTTTATTATGTTTACGAACACAAAATCCTTTCACAGATATAATTAACATTTTTTGTTTTATGCGAACACAAATCAAGACAAGTTAAAAACAATTCAGTGCTTTTAATTATATAGAAAACACTGAATTCGCAAGTTCGTTTACGACAAGGAAACAATTTGACAATAAACTTTCGTAAAAAATGGAATAGGATGATATTATATCATGTGCAGGGAAAATGTGAAGTGAATCATATCTCTCGACACCTCTTTGTTAAACTAGACCGTTGTTTTAGAAAAAATTAAACTAATAAAGACTACGCTTATGAAGAAAGACACCGTTATACCAAAACTGTAAAGGTTGACAAAAAAAGGGTTTAGAACTTCTTGAAATAAAGAAAAGTCTAATAATTATTGCTCAGTGAATAAATACTTCTGTTTGGAGGGTTCTATCTTAAATCTACATGAAGAACTTTATTATCCAGATCGTATTCATCAGGTGCTACCCCTACGGAATTTTACCCAGGAGCGTTGGGTATTACAGAAACATGAAGAAAACCGTTTTGATTGAAATTCTTGGCAAAATGTATGAATAAAACACCCACCAACTAAATTTAAAATTAAGTACTGGGTCGGAATGATGGGTGATAATGTTCTAAATCAATTTGAAGGACCTGAAGATGATACAGTACCTATTTTATTGTTCATATCTAACTCTTAGTCCCGCTGCAGTATCTGCTGGTTTTTCGACCAGGGTTACAAGAAAGAAGTTGCAGTTTTGGCTCCAGAGAAGCCCTGACTTCCAAGTCAACTAGATTTCACTATTTAAACAAGAGGTTTATTCTCAGATGAAACGAAATGTTCATGATTTAAGGGAATGAGCAACAGAAATCTAAACTATAGAAATCCAGGCCCGTTATCCAAAGCATACTGGGCGATTTTTATAAAATTTGCGCAAAACTAAAAACATCTTTTGAGGTCTATCTGTGCTATTTTTTTGGCACCAATTTTCTATAATAAATCGGCGGCTATTCAGGTGTAGTAGATGAAGTGCCACTTCTCCAAAAATAAATAATAAAAACACACAAAGATATAGATACTAATATTTTTCAATGTATAGTCTTTATCTTAAGACACAAAATGCATTTTAAAATGTATGAACGTGAAGCGCTGGCGGGACAGTTTTCTTCCATTAACAAAGAATACTACCGCATTAATCAAAAATAAAACAATGGCGCGAGAGGCTGTCCAGCCTCCAAATTCGAGTGTATTGCAAGCGAAGGACGGGCGGAAAAATAGCCCGAGTCGCGCGCCTACTTATGTTTCCGTTATATATCTCGGTTGTTATGCGACTCGCGGCAGCTTTTTCTCAGGTGGAGTGCATTGCATGTGTGCGTGGATCTCCTACACCTCGGATTTATTTTAGACAGATAAGTGGTTTACGTAGTTTTTTTTTTTATTATTATAGTTCCTTGGATGTTTTCGTTTATGTATTCTTCTGTCAAAAAAAAACATGAGCTTTTTAAGGATAAATTTCCTTTAAACTCAAAATTTTTACATCAGTAATACCGACATGGCGAAATTATATTGTTAAAAAGATAAATGTATCCGATAAAATAAAAGCTTTTGTGTTTTTACTAATGATAAAAGCGAAAACGGTGAATTAGCTGTTTTTTGTTGACGCACTACACCTCTTTTTCCACCCGCGAGCCGCCACTGGTAAATTAATAATTTTTCAAATGATTTACACGACCTGGCAATGCACCTAATCCTTCACAAACACCCTGGATCGGAGATTTTACTATGGCTAATTCTTCAATGATTTACAACAAGAGCAAAAAACGAGAAAATTTTTCACAAAATGATTCAGATAAAATTATGGAATATTTTTTCGTCGTCTAATAGTGTACGGAAGATTAAGTTTTACCACTTCACCATATATTTTTATACAGGGTGTACATATAACGAGAAAACTGCTTGCTAAATCATTTATTTTAATGAAATAGTCTGTTATAATTGCAGTTTTTATACAGTGTGTCCCACACAAAAGGAGAGGCAGTACAGGGCATTCGTAAACCGTAAGAGATACAAAATCGAGTAAATAGGAAGGATATTTCGCACTTTGGTCACAGTATAATAAATAATACAGTATTCTGACTTTCCGATTGCGAGCCGTCCTGCGCATTTCGTCGCGCATGCCGCCATTATGGGTTACAACGTCACAATAATCACATAGACGTAGATAAATACCGTTCACTCCTGTGTTCAATATATAGTTCATTGTCGGCGTGTACGAGATAAATAAATATTGTGTTTGTAATCTAATTCTGTGTTTTTGGTATAGTGTTCGTGAGAATTAAAAGGATTTTATTTTTATTAACGTATCTTATGATTAATACAATGAACAATCAGGGAGGACATGTGTGTGCTGCAAAATGTTATCCCAATAAGCGGTACACTTGCTCTAAACATTTTTTTCGCTTCCCCACAGATCCTGTTAGGTGAGTAATAAGTAAAAATAATGATGAATACTAGATAATTTTACGTTTATAACAACTATTTGTAGAACCGGAAAATTTATCTTACGAAATGGCAGTATCTAATATGTTTTTAAACTAAATGAAAGTAAAACATAAACACAAGTTGTCTCGTGGCGAGATAGCATGATAACGCAATCAGCTAGAGGTTATATTATTGACAATATATATATATATATATATATATATGGCCCTTGTTTGACTGAAATTGACAGCGATATTATTATGTACTTAAATATTTTTACAAAAATTAAAATACAGTACTGTGGTTAGAAACCGAAAACTATAATTATTCTTAGTCAGGACCTGACTTGTAACCCAAAATGGCGGCGGTATACGTCACAGTTTATTTCAAAGTGCCAACGTGGAGTCTGAATGCTGTACTTATTAATGCTGTGCTTTGGTGTTCAACAAAACACAAAAAAAATTGTTGCTGATTTTATTTTAGGTGATTTTTTTAATATAAAAATGATATTTCATCATCTTCATTTTTGTAAATACGCCACTGATTCCTTGTGGTCAAATTCTAAAAGGACTTTAGACATTTGACGTCGGCATTATGTACACCCTGTATATTCTATCCTATTCCTGTCGAGATAAAGACAAATATGTTGTCTGCAAAAATAAGCAGTAGTAAAATTATAAGTACTTTAAAATAATACCCGTTATACATCGATAACTTCTTGCATAATTGCCAAAAATGTCACTTTGACAGCTTAAATAATCCACCGCCAAGTGGGAGGATTATTCTGCCAAACTGACAGGATCTGCAGGCTATTTTTCAATTGGATAGCTGCAAAGTATAATCGTTTTGTACATATACAAGTTACCTTTTCAAATCCGATGTTCTGATTGTCTAAAAATGGTACAAATAATAAAATAACCATAGAAATGGTATATGGATTTAATCTGTTTCGATATCAAATTGGATTGGTGAAGTGTATAGTAAGCAAAAGACATTGACAACTCCTTAAATAAAAAATTAAAATATGGTCATGAAGGCTAAAGTAGTCAAAAATGTTGAACACTGCAATTTTTTGTTTTTGAGTTATCTATTGATAAGGACCAAAATATATCGGCGCAATTCTACTTTTAAAATTAATATTTCATTAATATCACAATATGTTAGTATTTTGTCCTATATGTTTATAAAAATAAATGAAATAACTAAAAAACGTTATGTACACAAACATTATTAATGATAATTAAAACAATGATTTTAAAAAATATTTAACAATTTTTTTATTTACAAATTACAACTATTATATTCTTGGAGTATTTATTTTATTATAATTTTGCACTTTGGAAAACATAAATTGGCTACTACTTAAGTCTGAAGAACAACTTGCTTCCATTTTATTTATATTAATCAACTACTTTAGTATTAGTAATATTTACAAAAAAATAATAATAAAATCGATTATATCAATACGTCATATAATATTTATGAGAAATAGATAACACAATAACAATAATAATTACTATGAACAATGTTACAATTTTACAAAAAACGAACACGAAATTAATTATTACTAATCTTATAATAACGCTGATGCTGTATGATACAATTGTATCAGCACTTGCATATGTACTGGTAAACAAGAGAGACGGTCTTTTGTATTGGAGTCCAACGCTAACCAAGAGAGGGCGTTGTAGCCTTCTAAAACGTATCTGAAATAACACAAGTTGTTAAGTGGATTACTTAAAGCCCGGCAAGAAATTATTGATAGTTCAATGACCACAAACCCTGTTGTTAGCCCATTTAATTCTAAAATTTCCCGAGAAATAGCATTCTTTAGACAAGTTAATTGTGTTTACATTGTAACATTTGTAACACGCAGTGTAATTAAATCAGTGTCTATAAATATATCGTCTAAATTTTGTGTTTAAGTTACCAGATGAAATGTTTGTTCATAAAATAAAGTGATTTGTTTATTACTCTTGTACCGGCACGGCATAGTGTGTGACGTCAAACTAACCGGTGAAAGTGCTGGATTTTTAGTTAAGTACCTGATTTTTTTATTTCTGATTCTTAATTCTTAGTCGATTTTAATATGCCTTCAGCGTGCTGTGTACCTTGATATATAAATCAAATTATAATAGCGCATTAAAACAAGAACAGAATGGCCAATCTGGAGTGGTGTAAACTCTATTCAATACGCATAAAAGTCAATCCTCCACGAAATAAATCAAATATATTAAACTACCAAACATGTTTCGGAGCTTCAAGCTCCATCATCAGTGGTCGTGAAAATATATGTAACATCAATAAACTCCCACATAAAAGAAAAACACAAATAATACTTTTATTTGTCAGTTTATTAGATTATTCATTCCAGTCGAATGGAAGTCTAGTTTTATCAGCCCTAGAAACAGATGTGACGTATCTAACTACCGTCCCGTTTGTATTCTCAACTCCACTCCCAAGCTTTTTGAAAAGTAAGATACTTAACAGCTTTATTTAAGCCAATTATAATCGACGAACAGTTCGGCTTCCAGTCCGGTCGATCCACAGAGCTTAACCTTCTTGAATTTACAAATTATTTGTCACGAGCCTTGGAGGGCGGTTACCAGGTGCATGCAATCAACACCGATTTTTCCAAGGCTTTCGACTGCGTGAATCACCGGCTCCTCATCCAAACATTGGAGCGACTGGGCGTGACAGCACCGATGTTGACATGGTTGGAGAGCTACCTTAGTGGTAGAACTCAGGCATTTCGTTTCAATGAATTCCTTTCTCTTCCCATTTTGGTTTCATCCGGTGTACCCCAGGGTTCTCACCTGGGGCCATTATTGTTTAACTTGTTTATAAATGATATCAGGCATTGTTTCATTTACAGTGAATTCAGACTTTTCGCGGAAGATTGTTATCTTCTGCAGGATGATATTGTGAGATTTGTGCATTGCATGGTATGTCCTTAAATATTTCTAAATGCTTCTGCATTAATTTCAACCGAACTAGAAGACCACTTTTGTATGAATATTTTATTGATCAATCGTCCCTGAAATACAGATCCTCAGTCAGGGATCTGGGAGTTTACCTGGACACCTCCTTGAATTATATCGATCACATCAGATATTCGCTCAAGATGTTGGGCTTCATAAAGCGCTGCTATGCAGATTTTAATATTGTCAATACTATTAGAACTTTGTTCACGACGCTCGTTAGACCGCATTTGGAGTATGCTTCGGCGGTTTGGGCCCCGTCATACGATTGCTGTATTGCCCAGGTTGAAAAGGTTCAGCGCCAATTCCTAAGGTACGCTCACTTCAAGCTTGGTCGTCCGCGACCTACTAATTTTGTGATTGATTACGGTGCTTTGATGGATGAGTTGGGGCTCACAACTTTGAGCGATCGTAGCGTCGTCAGAGACCTAACAATTTTGTATAAGCTGTTTGGTATTGTCGTCGTATTTGTTGTCCAATATAAATTAACGCGTACCGTCCACGATTAATAGAGCCTCTCGGCTTTTCCACGAAGAATTTCACCGTACGAATTACGGACGACATCATTTATCCCCAGAGTTATGAGATTGGCCAATTTCACTCTTACAAACCTCGATTTCTTTGCGTCTATCTGTGAGTTTACTTGCCGTTTGCCGTGATTGGCCGATGGCTGTTTTATTGTCGTCCGAGTGAGGATTGGCTTTTATTCTTATTAAATAAAAAGAATAGGTAACAGAGAAATGGGTACAGGCCCGTCAAAGACTGTTTGTTTGTTGTAAACACTTTCCTAAAAGCCAAATTATACGAGAGGATAATTACCTTCAAGCAAATGGAACTTTAACGAAAATTCCCTGAAAACCTAAACGGATGGAGTTCAATCAGTGTCCATCTATTTTTCCAAATTTGCCTAAATATTTGTAAAAAAAAAAATGTGAACAAATCGGACGTTCGAAATGCGGATTTAGTTGAAAGTTTCGAGGATCTTCTTTTCAATTTAAGTAAAATTAATATTTCTAATAACGGGAATATTAAAAAAATAAAAATAATAAAAAAAATAGTTTCCATATATTTTCATTGCGACCGCACAACGGCCGAGTATGCGGTGTTGCCATGGCTTGTCTAAAGAAGGCTGTGATATGACATAAGAATCAATTGCTTAAAATCAACTATAGGTCAAACCTATTTTCCAAGAGTCAAGCTACATTTGTCAAAAAAAATATGTTACAGGGTCGAATGTCAAACTTAGAGCAAATTTTGGGTCGTTCGGTTAATTTTGCCGGTATGTTTATTTTACTCAAGCTGGCAACGTTATCGCCGCCCGTTTTATTACGTCCTCTGTTTCGCGGCATCGAAGCTATTATAGACAGTTGGTTTAGTCTACTTCAGATGACGCATGAATGACCACGGAATGATCTTAATTCAGCATTCGCCTTGGCGAATATAATATATATTCGTAGACCAAAAATAATCATCTCATTAAAATAAATTTGAAAATGGCAAATAAATAAAATCCTACCTTAGCACGTCTGTGGTAAACTGGGAATCCAAGGGATGACTTGTAACTTGTTGGGTTGACTGTTGAAACAAATCATCAGAGTTTTGTTGTATATTTGGGCTATGTAAGTGAAGGGCATTTTTCAAGAACGCTGGACAAACGCCTTCTAAATGAGGACAACTTGACCAAAACCACGACGGCATTCGTCCCGTTGGTGCTGTCGAAACTAGATAACCTAAAGCTAAAGGTTGTTGTAATACCACGCCAACCTAAAATAAAATTGATTGAATTGAATTACTGATTCAAATCTAACAGAGTATTCGATTTGCAGAGCAAAAATATTGCTAAACTGTCAGTTACTGTCTTAAAGATGGTCCTTACTAAGAAATTGGCATTAAGGAACAAATTAAACCAAGTTATATCACCAAAACACCTGTAATAATCAAAATAATTCAGTGCTAGAGATGTTTCGACAATCACCTGTTGACATCTTCAGTGGCATATTCAAAAAATTATATTGCCTTCCACTTTTTGAATATGCCATTGATGATGTCAATACGTTAGAGGCGAAACATGTATGGTATGTGATTTTTAAGAGAAGAATCTATTAGTATGTGAATGAACAGCTTTATTATACCTCTTCTGTAGGCTCTCCACTTTTCTGCGTACCACCCATTAGAGGTGTACCTTCACGACCAACACCAGCCCCCGCTGGACTACCTCCTCCGGATTCCTCCTCTCTACGAGGACTACCCGTAGGACTTTGACCAGATCCACCAATCTCCGTCCAATTAAAGATGTCATTGAAGTCATTCATACCGTCAATGCCCTCTCCCATGTCGTCATCAAAAGCTCGGAAGAGCTCGTCATCACCGACATCTCCTAAGTTCATATGTTGTTCCTGTAAATTTTGTTTAGATTTAATTCCAGATATCGAAAGATTATTATTGCTGCAGGATTTTTTTGTACGGAAACTAAACCGTGATGTTGCAGCAGCAGATCAAAAGAAGATGTCCGATTATTTTCGCAGTTAACTAAAGTTATGTATGTATATATTTAGCTGCAAAGTTTCATCGTTTTTAGAATCAATTCAATCAATAAATTCTACGTCGCTATATACTAGCTAACGTTTCAACTGTCATTGATTACTCGATGCCAAATCGGTGAAAGATATAAAGACCCGTACAGCGAATTCGGTTTATTGGTTGGTTTCAAAATTTCTCTGATTTATGTTGATAAAAGATGTCTTGACAGATATTTTATTATTATTATTATCATTCAAACAATAGGCGGTAGAACCGATGAGACTGTCGCTCGATTTGTTACGGTGAAACTCGACCCAGCATTCTCAATTTGACGATTCGGTATAAGGAGTAGTGGGCGATCGACTAAACGTGCTAAACTTAACACCGCTTCACCATAGGCGCAGTCGACGGGACTTAATACAGACATCCAAGGTAGCTGGCACTGTACTATAAATTTGGATCTCTTTAATTTCAAAAGAAACCAAACATACGTGGAAATAGTAAGAAATTGTGCGCAGAGAGAGATGATCCAGGCTTGTTCGAAGAAAATTTGTATGGAATAGAGTTGTATACACCTGGAATGCTGTACCGGAGGGGGTTGTATCAGCCCTGAGAGTGAATTGTTTCAAGAACGGCCTGGATGACGTGCTTGGGGAACAGGAAACATGAAAGAGATCCAAATTTATAGTATAGTGCCCGCTACCTTGTATGTCTATATTCGCCCCTCGACTGCGCCTATCGTGAAGCGTTGTTATGTTTAGCACTCTCAGCCGATCTTTATATGGCAAGTGGGAGATAGAGCTTGGAGAATCGCCTATGTACACTCTCCAAAGCTTCAATAAGAAGACCATACACGATTGGCATATTGCAGGCCTGGTCTGACAAACGACTTGTACAACTTCAAGATTATTTCATTTGACCTTGAATTGAATGCTCACCGGATCAAATGCCACATTCTGTTGGGCTTTTTTCACCACCGAACGACATGTACTTCCCATTTCAAATCGTGGGCGAGAGAGTAAGATATCTCGGGTTTATTTGGACCGATATGGAGGACTGTGCATTTATCTATATTCAAACTCATCAGCCAAGTCGAACACCACGATGTTACTCTGTCGAGATCCGTCTGGAGCGCCTCAGTACCGCACATCGGATTACAAAACAGCTTGGTGTCATCGGCAAAGACACTTGGACTTTATATCTCCTGTTGGATCACATATGTCTACCAAGAACAACAGCGGTCCCAACATTGCACCATGAGGAACTCCGCTGCGGACCGACAATCTGCAGGAAATCGCACCATTTGTCAAACCTAGAAACTCCCCAACCCATCTCAGGAGTCTGTACCAATACCACAACCGCTCGACCTTCAATAGCAGTTGAGCAAACGGCACCTTATCGAACGCCTTTTCAAAATCAAGGTCATTATCATCACCATTCACTCGCTAACGAGTATGAATTACTCAAACTCAGGGGTTTCTGTTGTAATCCCTAAGATGACTAAACAGACCGATCCTCAAGCCGCAAATTTTGTCACAATGCGGGGTGAGCAGAGTGGACCCTAAAAAGGACTGCTCAGTCGACAAGTGCAGGACACAAGCAGCTCCACAGTCCCAAATCCTGAAGCTGAACGGCCATCACACACGCCGGTTTGTCACTAGGAGCTTCCAGATCCTGCTCACGTGGCGACTCCCCGATTGCCGCAGAGCTTTTTTGATGGTGACGTTTGGACTTCTCCTTCGTTGGAATACGCCTGTGCGTGAGATTTTTAACGTGGTAATGCTGCTGCACATCCGCAATCACACAACCCCTGATAGAAACTAAAGTCCGACCCAATCGCATAGTGTCTACGACGATTGGAGACTCCAGCATTGCTGCAATCTGTTGCTGGGGTGTGAGTAAGATGGTGGGTCAAGTTACTCCACTTCGGAAGGCTGTCCATTATCATGCTGCTTGGTCCACATGTTAAGGCACTCTAGCAGACTCGATTCCACTGACTTCTAGGCACAAATCCATGTTGATTGGAAATTTTCAGCATTGTGCATGTCCCTTTCTTGTAAATAGGGATTACGGTAGCATTCGTTCACTTCTCTGGTAAGCTTCCGGAGTTGAAGCAATTCATGTTCCTTTAAGCACGTTGAGACTCTTCTACCTGTTTCTCCAATATACTCCTTACCACATCAGGATGGTGGAAGAATAACTTAAGCAACTTCGGACTTCTTTATGTAATGCGCAGACCAACGTGGCTGGCAGCCATATAAGGATTGTAGATTATTTTATCGGAGTCGTTTAGGCGGTCTGGCTTCCCCTGACTTCGACCTGCAGAATAGCGTTGATCTCTGCTTGGAATATAGTGGGACTTTTCCCGAGAGATTCAGAGAGCCTGCAATTTGGCCCGTATACTCCCATGCCTGTGTTCCCTTCTATTCCTTTTGAACCGTCCGTATACCAGACGGATGTGTTTTCTGGGAATCGTGGTTCCCCATTTAGCCATTTTTGACGGTCTGCAATGACCACTTCAAATGAGATTTCAAAATCATGTTTGCGTGGCAAAGCGTCCGACGGTTTTCTTCCTGAATCCAAAGGTATTAGATTCAGGATTCCCATGTGTCCCTCTAGATCGCCAGATTTGTATTCCTGTGCCAGTTTCAGAGCGCTAATTGCTGCCTCTTTTTTGACTAGGACAGGCAAAGGTATTAGATGCAGCAACGTTTCCATCGCTGCTGTGGGGCAAGTTCGCATTGCCCCTGTTACATGCAAGCCGTTGCAACTTAGCCATATAAGGAACGTACAACGTACACATCAATATTGTTCAGTATCAGCTTAAACGCGTTCACGCAAATTTGCTCTAAAGAAGCTGACAGGATAATCAGTTAAACGTTAGCTAGTATAAATAAATATGACACAGGATGTATCCAGAAGCAGAAGTCCTCTCTGACGAACAAATATTCTAAAATTACTCTCGTACATACCTGAAAAGCTGTTTGTGAAGACTGCGTTGTAGCGCTCGTAGGAAATACTAATATATGCGTACAACTAACATCTTGCGGTGTAGATAATTGTGAATTGACACTGATCTGGCTAAATCGTTCGTCAGGCGTGAATTGATCGGGCATTAATCGTAAAGCAGAGTCCGGTTCTAAACTTACAAGGCATGCAGATAATATACATGGTACCGAATTGGGATACATCATTGAACACTGATCGCAGATTTCCTTCAATTGTCTCGAGGCTTTTAAGAGATTCTTTTTGCTGAGCAGCCAACTCCATCCTGAAAATAATGTTTTTATTCAAATACTTTTGAAAAAATAAATAAATACAACAATATTTAATTATATTTTTCGATAAGACAAATAGTTTCTCATATAACAAGATTGTGGTTACAACAAGAATTCCATAAAACCCCATAAAAATTATAATAAAACTAGCTCGTAGCTACTACCGATGGTCCCTGAGGACTCACATCAATTTTAGATTGTATACTTAGTAGGTACTCTTCCACAATACCGTGCACATACTTCAGCTGGCATAGTTTCAAAATTTAGTGTTGTTATGGCCGTAGAGCATCAAAGTTTAGGTCTAACTGAGTTTCGAGGACTCAGACCCTTAGGTTAGGTTTGTACGTTTAAATTAATTGTTCAAAAAATGTAAATTGTGGAGAGATTAAATTTGGCGTGATGATAGACGTTACAAAGACGGATGTTTTGAGATCATGCACAATTAATGCCGACGTTTCGTCTAGTTGACATAAGAAGATTAAAAAAAGAATAAGTGAATAAGGGAACTGAGAAGAGCTATAACGTTGAACATTAAACATGCCGAAGTTTGAAATAGGTGATGGTAGTACGAGTCGAGTTATAGCGTTAGGTTTGAAAACAAGGAAATCAAAATCATTAAAAATGTTATTTTTGATATACCCTGTATAGTAATCGGAAATTTGGCATTTGAAATTGTAGTTTTGACACAAGCAGACGTTTTTATAAAGAATTACTTTTTCTTCTAAATCTACAAATAAAAAAGTTTTTGCTCTTCCAAACTCTATCCGTGGACACATTGGATGGAAAACTACAAATTAAAATACGAAATTTACGATTACTATACAGGATATATCAAAAATAATATTTTTAATGTTTTTGATTTTCTTGTTTTTTTAATTTTGTTGTTTTAACAAGAAATCCGTGCGGGATTTCCCAGTCGTTGTGTGGTAGTTTTATCTATGAAAAAAAGTCATTGAGGGTTATAAAAAAAAAAAATAGCGAACGTCCTACCAATGACGCCACAGAAACCTGATAACAAATTGTTTATTTTAATTTTAATAATATAGATTCCAACTACCTAACTGGTGAAATTTTAAATGGGTTACATACACCCTGTATAAAAATTTTATGAGCCTATTCTACCTAGAAATACAAAAACATTTTTGAGTTACGCTGTAGATCACATGTTTAACCACCCTGTGAAATAATTTGATAACCAATCTAAAAAACTAAAAAAAAATTAAAAAATTCCTATCTAACGTACCTAAAAATATTGAAAATAAATAGAAACATTTTTGAGTTACCCCGTAGATCACCTCTAGGAGCTTATAGTTGTTTAACTTTCAAAGAAATCTTGAATTGAAATCAAAAAATTACTGAAAATATTACTTTTTTGCCCTTAACAAAATAAATAAACACATTTTTGACTCACCGCGTATATAAATTTAAAGTGCTTATGCTAAAAATGTATGAGACCATTCTAACAAACTAAAAAAATTAAAATTGTTTCTATTTATTAGGTCCCTGCCGTGTCTAAAAGTCTTGAGAAATAAATAGAAACATTTTTGAGTTACCTCGTATATAACCTCTACGAGCTTATAGTTTGACCTCTAAAAAATCTTGAATTGAAATCTACAAAAATCAAAAAAGTACTGAAAATATTACTTTTCTGTCCTTAAAAAATAAACAAATACATTTTTGACTCACCCCGTATATAAATTTAAAGCTTATGCTAAAAATTTCTAAACATTTAAAATTTATTTGATTGCAATCTGGAAAATTTGTAAAATGTTGGCTAATTAATGTGTTTTTTTTTGCATCACCCTGTACATGCTGCTTATTAATTAATTTTGTTATAATCTGATAAATACTTAATTTAAATAATAAATCCACTTGTCAAATTCAATAACCTTATAAAATGTTATACTAAATACCTACTATAAATATATTAGACAGGTATTTTAAATCTGCTAGCCTAAAAATGGCTGCCTATAATATGATTATCATCATAGGTAACGTTATTTTATAAACCTACCACATCTGTCTATTTGAAACTCGTTGGTGTTAAATTAACGTTAACGTTAATAGCGGCGGACGTTAATTTTAGGACTATCTGTCTATCATGGTTCGTTGGTTTGTCATAATTTGGCAGAATTTTTTTCTAACGTTGGTGTCACTTATTTTGGTTGGGTTGACACTTCTAGTTCACGTCATAATTTGGTTTTCTTTGTATACATTAATAGCCTAACAGTTTTCGGCATTATTTTCATGTTTAAGATCAATTCCTATCAACATGTTATTAAATTGTATTGTTATAAAATGGTTATTAAAAATATTTGTAGTAAATTTACAAGGTGCCATTGTGTATTTGAAGTAATTTTAGTGAGAAATTGTTAATACCTAACCCAAACTGACACTATCAACAAAATAGAGGCGTTCAAAATGTGGACATACAGCAGTTTGTTTAAAATTTTGTGGACTATAAAGTGACCAACAACGAAGCTCTGCTCAGGCGATATAAACAAAATCATGATTTGGTGTTTAGAAATTATGAAATTTATTATAATATTTTCAGTGTGTGTAGGTTATACCTATTAATATTCTAGTCGCGGCACGATTCACACCGGCTCCTTAAATATCCACTTGAATTTCTATATTTCCGTAGTGTTTTTGTCTGTAAGCGATAATATTTGTTTTAACTAATCGCCTTGCTTTGTTAACAACTATTTTGTTGAGTTGGTGCTTGTTTTTATTGTGAATTTTGTTTTTCTACCAAAATATGTCGCGAAATTGTAAGATTTGCAATTTAAGTATCGGTTCAAGGTCACCTGGCATCGAGTGTACATTTTGTGACCAATATTTCCACATAAAGTGCGTAAACATATCTAAAAATCAACTAGATCTCTTATCTACTGTTGACGGATGTACATGGCGGTGCACAGAATGCGTTCGAAAAAATGTTGATCGCACCGATTATTTGATTAGAGCCTTAGAGGCTTTACAAACTAGCGTTACCCTACTTCAACAACAAATTGCCCAGCTGCAAGAGACAGCTCAATCTCCAGCTCCTGATGTTGAAAATCTTGTGCAGGAGGTTACTGAGAGACAGAAGCGCGAGCGTAACATAATGATATATGGGCTCCGGCATGCGGCCGACGAGGATATTGAGGATGTTGCAAGGGTGAGAAACTTAATACAAAGTATATGTCCACAGATGGCAACTGACAATCTTAAAGTTGCAAGAATTGGTCGAAGTGAAAATCCTCCACTGAAAGTCACGTTATCATGTAAGGAGGACGTTTTCCGTATTTTGAAACATAAAAA
The DNA here is from genome assembly GCA_911728435.2 of Apoderus coryli. Lineage (NCBI taxonomy): Eukaryota > Metazoa > Arthropoda > Insecta > Coleoptera > Attelabidae > Apoderus > Apoderus coryli. The sequence continues at coordinate 9,650,886 of OU452215.1, read as the reverse complement.
ACAACTTGGCGATGGGTTCACAAATGTATCCATTTCAACCGATCAGACGCAACAACAACGTGAATACTACAAGAAAGTGCGTAAGGATTTGGAAACCAGAAAAGCCAATGGTGAGACTGACATATACATGAAATACGTAAGAGGTGTGCCTGCTATTAACAAAGCCACTGTAGCTAGGACAAAAAACTACAACAGGTTAAGTTTGGTCATGTGAATATTCGTTCGTTAACTCTGAATTTTCCAACTCTCAAGGACTATTTAAACCAGAATGATTTTGATGTACTGGCAGTTGGTGAAACTTGGCTTCAGCATGACTACCCTAACAAAAACATTTGTGTTCAGAACTACAACATCCAGAGACTTGATAGACCAACTAGAGGAGGTGGTATTGTTATATATTTCAAAAACAGTATTAGAATAAGATCGGTAGTATCTAGTATAAGTGATGGTGGATTGGAACAAATTTGGATTTTGCTTGGTTTTAAAAATATCAAAATTGGTTTTGGTGTGGTTTACAGACCTCCAAGTAGTAACGTAAATTCTGTATGTGATATAACAGCATCGCTTGAGCAAGTATATTTAGAGACTCAGTCTATCATTATGGTTGGAGACTTCAACATTAACTTTCTTGATATCAATAGCTCGGATGTGAGGAAACTTCTCTCAGTGGTTCAAGTTTTTGATTTAGAGCAAAGAATTAATACACCTACTAGAATTACTGAGACCAGTGAATCGCTGATAGATTTGATATTTACCAGTAGCAACTTAAATGTTTCGTGTGTGGATACATGTGAACTTCACTGTAGGACCGATCATATGCTTGTTTATTGTTGTTTATCTTTGGAAACGGAAAGTAAAAAATGCAGGACTATCGTTTATCGCAGTTTTAATAATTTTGATAATGTGGGTTTCTCTGAAGCAGCACAAAATTTATCATGGGCGTACATCAATACTTTGCCCAGCATTAATGACAGAGTTGAATGCTTAAATAGTATGATGCTATCTTTATTTGACATATATGCACCTGTTAGGATCTTTCGTACTAAGCGCCGGAATTTACCTTATATAACTTATAATATAAGAAAAATGATTAACATTAGGAATAGAGCTTATCGTAGGTATATTGAAAGTAGAACAGAACAATCACGAAGGTACTATGTCGAGTTGAGAAATTTTGTCAAAAGTGCGATAAGGCGTGAAAAAGTAGCGTACATGAAACATACGTTAAATAATTGTGATAATTCTAGGAATCTTTGGCGGAATTTGACTAGTTGGGGGATTTCCACGAAGGGCAACCAATCTAACGTTTTGTCTGAGGAATTGTTCGATTCAGGTGATATTAATAATTATTTTATAAATGTAACTGGTCAGGAGCGTGTCGATCAGGAGTTGATTACATTTTATCGCAATAATTCTTATAACGGTAACAGGTTCCGTTTTCACGACGTGTCTGTTCATGACATACATAGAAGCCTTGGTCTGTTGAGATCTGAATCTTGTGGTGTTGACGGTATAAATGCCAGAATGTTAAATTTGATAATTCCTTATTGTGTTGAGGTTATTCGGGATTTGTTTAATGACTCCATGCATTCTGGTATATTCCCTGAAACATGGAAATTTGCTTGCGTCATACCTATTCCGAAAGTGCCTTCTCCCTCTGGCTTCAATGATCTTCGACCAATCAGCCTGCTTCCAGCTTTATCCAAAATTTTTGAGCGACTTGTAAGTTTTCAAATAAAACAATACTTGTCCGATAATAGTGTTTTGCCCTCATTACAGTCAGGTTTTCGTGAAAAACATTCTACAACAACCGCATTACTTAAAGTGACGAATGATATTGCTTGTGCTATGGACAACTCGAGATCGACCATATTGGTTTTGCTTGATCAAAGTAAGGCATTTGATCTTGTCGATTTTGAGCTTTTACTTAGTAAGCTTTCCTTCTTGGGTTTTGATGATGGCGCGCTGAAATGGTTTTTCAGCTATCTTCTTGACAGAAAGCAGTGTGTTAGGATCGGTTCAAATTACTCTGACTTCAAACTTTTAAAAAGCGGAGTACCACAAGGCAGTATCCTTGGCCCTCTACTGTTCTCTATATTTTCTTTTGATATGCCTTTGAGTTTGAGTCACTCTCATTTTCACATGTATGCTGACGATGTTCAAGTATATGCGCACTGCCGTCTGGAAGACTTTGAGCAAGTGTTGGGACTTGTTAACAAGGATTTGAATAGCTTGTCTTTGTGGTGTCAACGTAACGGTCTGAGATTGAATCCTGACAAGACGGTGGCCATGTGCATTGGATCAGAGCGACAAACAAAACTAATGCGTGAAATTGGACAAATTAAATTAAGTGACACTGGTATACCTTGGAAAGATAAAGCTAAAAATCTGGGAGTCATTATAGATCACAAATTAAGCTTTGATGAACATTGTAATTTTGTATACAAAAACTCTTTCTATAAACTTAAATCGATGTATCATTTGAAAAAGTTCCTTTGTGAGGGCACGAAATTAAATTTAATAAAATCTTTAGTTTATCCACATGTCACATATTGTTCTCAGGTTTACTATTACTTTTTGCCGGAATATAATAGGCTTAAGATCCAGCGAATACAGAACGCATGTGTTCGATTTGTGTGCAAGGTTCCATATGCTTCTCACATAACACCGTTTTTGGTTCATTTGAGAGAACCAAAAATTGAGATAAGAATAAAATATCAATTCGCTATGCTAATCTACAAAATTTTAAATAGTGAAACTCCACAATATCTTCACAGTTTTTTGCTACGGGGTTCTAATTTACATGACAGAGAATTGCGTTTCAATTACTTTTCTATTCCATTACATAGAAGTTCACATTTCGAAGGCTCTTTCTCTTATAGGGGCGCGAAAATTATGAATCAATACGTGGATATTCTCCAGTTGTCTCCTTACTCGTTCAAGAGAGAGCTTAGGCAAAGATTAATGTTGTCATAACATATTACATTATACCTATGCATTATGTATTTATTTATGTATTTCTTTGGAGTAGTTCTAAGTTATAAATGTAAAATTTCTTTTTTTTTTCTAATTAAGAATCAATCTATTTTTTTTTCATACTTTGTAATCTGCAGCTGCATTTAGTGTTTAATGCTACTTATTATTGTTTTTTATATATATATTTTATTATTGTTTTTTTTTCCTATTGGGCGAGAGTGTAAGAGTGGCTTTATAGCCAAATCTCATGCCCTTTGTTGTAATAATTTTTGTAAATTATTATACACAATAAATCACTTTATTATTATTATTATTATTATTATTATTATATACCAATGTTTTTAAAATGTGTGTGATAAAGTCGCCCGTAGCCCAAATTTAGTTTATTAATATAGTTAATTACCTATGCACCTAACACAAAACTGTAAAGTGTATTGTTTGTATTTGTAGTTTAAGGAATTTTAATTATTGTGTATTTTGAAATAAAAACATTGAGCACGTAAGCGTAGATATAGGTATGTGATTTTCTAGGTATAAGATAAATAAGTAGCAGTTTAATTTTACTATAGGTAGTTCTTTATTCCTTACTTCTATTTATATGGATACCTATTATAGGTATATGGCTACTTGTTTAATATAGGTACAAAATCACATTTAGTTTCATTGAAAGTTTTACCTACTACTTAAAATTTTTGTAACAAAAACAGTAATGAAAGAACTGATTCGGTACCAAAAGATTAAAACTATATGTAAGTACTTTAGATGCCGATATGAATCGTTGAAATCTTTAATTTAACATTTTGTTTTATATATGTGTTTGTATATTTTATGTACTATGTTTGTATTATTTATTTGTTTTATATTTTATATCTATTTATTTTGACTTACCACAATTGTGATTTTCAAGACGTAGTCAATAAAGGTCTATCTATCTAATCTAATCTACCTATCTATCCGTGGACACATTGTATATGAACATTTTTCCCAGTACTAAACCTGCCCGAGCTTTTGAAGTTTAGTTATTATTTATATATTTAAATTACACCCCAGGTTTTCTCTGAAAAGAAATAACTAATTAATATGAACTAACCTTTCAGTTCTCCATGACCTATTCTTCCCAATCGGCCGACCACCAGCCTCCAGGGCCGAACGCTTTGCGACATTACCCCCAAAATAAACATCATCAACTTTTCCAAACCAACACGTCTTGCTGATGCTTTCTTACGTCTACTTCTATTGGGTATATCCACGTTGATGGTGATGCTATCCAAGATTTCACCTCGTTCATCCGTAGCTACAGCCAATAGCCAGTTTTGGTCCTCACTTAGACAGTAACTAAGGTACAAGACGGATGTTTGTTCTTGACTACCTTTACCAAATGCTTCTGCAGCCTCAACCTTTTCGTGTAACGGGGCCAGGATGTATGGTGGTGTAAATAGTTTGTATGGCGCCCGATTTTTTTCCTGAAATTTTCAAAATTTTAGCATAGATTTACGTTTTACCACTTCACCAAACACACTTACATCTTTACTTTTGAGAAACAAGTCTGCCATAGCCGCCGTACCGAATCCAGTTAACGATTTGACATTATTTGAATGAACCAAAAGCTTTCTGCACTGTGAAAATATATTTAATGCCAATGTTTTCATGTGGTCACTGTGTCTGGAATGATCACGAGCCTTGTTAAGTTCCACCACACTTTCCAAAGAAATAATCTGAAATAAACAAACAAAACAAAGAGTTAGTTAGACACAAGTAATCTGATGATGATAAAACTTACTTGTAATGATACGTTGCTCCTAATATTTTCAGGTAAACACGCTAAAACACTTTGGTAACATCTCAACAATGACAAACAAGCCAAACGTTGTAGATCCGGCTGATCAGAACCAATTGAGAAGGGTTCTACCATGTAAACAACTATTGACGGTGGTTCCCGTTCATCGTCATCATGCGATATATCGCTGGTGTTTGCACTGGCGGAAGATACGTCTTTGAACCAGTCAACATCTAAACATGAATAATAATTGGTCATACATACGCAAGCTACATATTAGCGATGAGGGTAATAATCATAATCTTTATTCATCAGGTACAGAAGTAGTACAAAGAATGCGTCAATAAATTACACCAAATACAGGTCACAAAATACATCACATAAAAGTTCACAAACGACAAATATTGTAAATTTACAATACAAAATATATAATCAAGATTATTTGTAAAATTGACATCGAGTGTATAAAAACTATATTTCAATTACCAGTTTTTAACATTGATTTTAAACCGCTTCGGGCTACGAACCAATTTGAAATGCTGAGGTAGATGATTAAAATTTTTTAACGGCATTACTAATGAACTATTCGCCGTAAGGAAGAGTCTATGGACAGGTACTTTGAGATTTAAGTTATCTCTCAGATCATAATCAGACAATTGTCCAGTGCATATAAATTTACCCATGTTTGAATACACATAAAAAACACATTCCAAAATATAAATCGATGTTATTGTTAAAATTTTGAAGTCTTTAAATAGTTGACGACATGAGAATCTCATTGATTTAAATGATATTGTCATAATGATTCTTTTTTGTAATATCAGAATTTCGTCTATGCGCCACGAGTTACCCCACACTACAACCGAATAGGACAGCACAGAATGCACATGCGCAAAATAAAATGACCACAACACATCAAGAGTTACGAAGTTTCTGAGTTTCCAGATTAAAAATGCTAGTCTACAGAGCTTCTTGGAAACGGTTTCAATATGCATGTACCAACTTAAATGTGAATCGACCTCAACACCCAAGAATTTTACAGTGTTGTTCTGGACAAGGCTGTAATTACCACTCCGGATTCTCACACTATAGTCGACCTCCTTAGCAGAAATCAAAATTGGCTAAATGGGGAACCACGATTCCCAGAAAACACATCCGTCTGGTATACGGACGGTTCAAAAGGAATAGAAGGGAACACAGGCATGGGAGTACACGGGCCTAATTGCAGGCTCTCTGAATCTCTCGGGAAAAGTCCCACTATATTCCAAGCAGAGATCAACGCTATTAATCGTTGTGCTCAAGAATGCCTGAGAGAGGCATCCCGGAACGGCAGATCATAATTATGTCAGACAGTCAAGCTGCGTTAAAAGCACTGAGGTCTTACACCTTCACGTCAAAGCTAGCATGGGAATGCAAACAGACCCTAAAGCAACTGGCAGCTCAGGGGAAAAAGATTACTCTGACATGGGTGCCAGGACATGAAGGCATACAGGGGAACGAAGCGGCCGACCAACTTGCAAAAGAGGGCGCAAACGCTCCGTTCTGCGGCCCGCAATTCATCTTTGGCCTTCCAAAAAGCCATATGAAGGAAGAACTTCGGAGATGGGAAAAGGAACAACTTAAGTCCTACTGGAGAAACACTCCAGGCCTAAGACAATCAAAAAGGTTTATCAAACCTTCAGAGGCCAACGCAGGGAAGCTTATCCAACTGGAGAGAAGCGATCTAAGGCGAATGACAGGCCTTTTTACGGGACACCATTCAGTGAAGTACCATCTCAAAAAGATGGGCCTAACCGAGGACGACACTTGTCGGTTTTGCGAAGACGCAACAGAGACAACGGAACACGTGTTCTGTGAATGCATGGCACTTTTTTGCAAAAGGCTAAAACACTTTGGAGGGGTGACCCTAACACCCTACGAGGCAAGGAATTTAGCCCCCAGAGAAATCATCAACTTTGTGAAAAGTGTGGGACAGCTGGGCAATTCATAGATTAGAGTCATTCACAAAAGATCTTCTGCAGATCGAAGTGAGGGGAGGCCAAACCGCCTAAACGACTCCGAAAAACAATCTACAATCCTTAGCAGAAAAGTGGATATGACTTATCTTCCCAAGGTTCAACACCAAACCATTGTCAGTACAATATCTTCGCATATCCTCCAGACATTCGTTTCCTTTAACACTCAACCCGCTAATGTTATCAGCACAAACCATTGCTGAAGTATCGTCTGCAAAAAGTGTGATATTGCGAACGGATTTTATTTGTGCAGATATGTCAGTAATAAATAATATGAACTGCAATGGTCCCAGTGTACTACCCTGAGGAACGCCAACGTTGACCTCAAGAGTTGACGACTCAAATGTGGCACAATCACGATTGAGACTCACTCTCTGTATTCTTCCGGATAGATAGGAAATTATCCAATATAAAGATGTTCCCTGAATGCCATAATTGTCACGGTCTCAAACGCACGAGAATAATCGAAAAACAAACCCGAACACTTCTGTTTTTCCTCCAACCCTTTCAGCACATTATTTACGAATTGGATAACCGCATCCCGAACCCATTGAGTTGATCATAGAATGCATTTTCAAAAATTTTTGAGAAAACAGATAAAACTGAAATGCCTCTATAATTCTCTATATTATGGGGATCCTTTTTTTTTAAATGGGTACAACCTTGGCCAATTTTAAGTCTTGCGGAAATTTCCCATCAAGAAAAGATTGATTGATCAAATGTGTTAAAATATGTGTAATACTCTCGATCACATGCCTCAAAAGAGAGCAGGGGATACCGTCTGGGCCACATGAACTTTTTCGAGTTATCCTGCGTAAAATCTTGCGTACTTCCCACTCACGAACAGGGTGCAGAATGAGACCCATCCCGTAAAGCATTTGATCTTGTTGATCATGACATACTTTTGCAGAAGCTTCAGAGATATGGTGTAAGAGATAACATGCTTAAATGGGTTGGGTGCTTGTCAGAGGCGTTTTTCACGGGAACTGGTGTTCCTCAGGGTTCGCATTTGGGTCCAATATTGTTTATTATTTTTGTAAACGATATTCATGACAAAATCACTTCGAAATGTTTAATGTTTGCATATGATCTAAAAATATACAGGAGTATTGGAAATATCAAAGATTTCCAAAGGTTGCAGCATGACCTGGACGTTATGGGTCGTTGGGCATTGCGAATAAATTATTACTAAATGTTAATTAATGTCAAGGGTTCGGAGCTGACGGGTTTGAATGTAGATGATATGCTAAATTTCCAGGCCCATTATAAGCAGCTTTGTTCGGAGCTAACATGGTGCTGGGATTCTTGATAAGGACAGGAAGGGACTTTACAGCTGGTAAATGGTGGTGATTGGATGTGTCAATTTTGTGACAAGGTTTGCGGCTCAAGGATCGGTCTGTTTAGCCATCTTAGAGTTCACAACAGAAATGCTGATGATTTATTAGATCTTTGGTTGGATGATGGTTGTACGGCCTTGTGGTTTTGTTATTTTATTTTAGGTAATATTTTAGGATTTTCTTCTTTTTGCATACAATGATGTCGTATAGTTTTATAAACCTGTATTAAACACTTAAATGCATGGGCATTGGCCCGTAAATAAATAAATAAATTATCAACTATCATATCCCTAGGACATTGATAATAAACGAGATAATTTCATGACAATCATAAGCACGTCGTGCTTGAGAAATTTGACATAAAATTATGAGGCATATGTCAACGTCAGAGGCATATTCGGTCAGAATTTCTTTTAATACTCGGAGTTTCAGTGATTGAAAACTATCCTAGGTTAGTTTTCAGGTAAATGTTGAAATGATTGAATGAATAATTCTGTCACATGAAAAGAAATATCAAAATTTAAGTGGTTGTTAGATCTGTCAAAATATTGTCATCATAGATTGTCAACTAAACACAGATCAATGAATTTTGTTTACGCAAAAAAAAACTATTTGGGTTTCAAGATTTGAACTGAATTAAATACTAAACTGACAATCGTTTTACCACTTCACCAAAACACTTCTTTTAAATCTCGACGCGCGTTTCGCTAACAATGTTAGCATCCTCAGGAGAGAATTAAATTAAATTAAAAAATTCTCTCCTGAGGATGCTAACATTGTTAGCGAAACGCGCGTCGAGATTTAAAAGAAGTGTTTTGGTGAAGTGGTAAAACGATTGTCAGTTTAGTGTTCTACGCCAAAGGTTCTACTCATCGACTGAATTAAATAATTTGTATTACCTTGATCACTTTTGGGTGTAGATGGAGCTTTGTCGGTGGCATTACAAGATTGTGAAAGTGAAGATTCCGGCGTACTAGGTGGCAGAGGCATGGGACTTGGTGCTGGTTTATCCATATTGTCCTGTGGTGGATCTAATAACGTTTTGTCCATTGGTATTTGTTGTAAATATGGTGCTAAATGGTGTTTGCAGACCTAAAAATGGAAGGAAATAAAAAAAAAATTAATCAATAAATGTATATGTTCAAATCGTAAAATGAACAAATGTTTCGGAATGAAATTCCATCATCAGTGGCTTAGAAATATATTTCAGATATATTATGTCCACGAAAAAGGCTGCATCAAATGGGAATTTCTTTGATTGTTAGAGAAAAGTGATATTTGATGGCGCAGTTAGTTTTCGCTTGTCTAAAAACTAAAACTGCTCCACTTGTCCAAATTTGACGGTTAATGTCATCATCTAGTTTTCCTGGTAAAGGTATATTGCTTGGTAAACGTATATCATCCATGTTAGTAACGTGTGCACACTCGGGTCTCTGAGGTCTGGACTTATTCTGGAATATTCCCTTCGTTTTGTATTTATGATAATTGTTGATTGAAATCCGTCTCCATATTTTCTTCCCCTGTTTTCTTTTCTAAAGTTCGTAAAGCTTGGTTTCAATGCATGCTCCTGGAATTTCTTTAGATTGTAGATTGTTTTATCGGAGTCGTTTAGGAGGTTTGGCCTGCAGAAGATCTTTTGTGAATAACTCTAATCTATGAATTGCCCAGCTGTCCCACACTTTTCATAAAGTTGATGATTTCTCTGGGGGCTAAATTCCTTGCCTCGTCGGGTGTTAGGGTCACCCCTCCAAGGTGTTTTAGCCTTTTGCAGAAAAGTGCCATGCATTCGCAGAGCACGTGTTCTGTTGTCTCTGTTGCGTCTTCGCAAAACCGACAAGTGTCGTCCTCGGTTAGGCCCATCTTTTTGAGATGGTACTTCACTGGGTGGTGTCCCGTAAAAAGGCCTGTAATTTGCCTTAGGTCGCTTCCCTGCGTTGGCCTCTGAAGGTTTGATAAACCTTTTTGATTGTCTTAGGCCTGGAGTGTTTCTCCAGTAGGACTTAAGTTGTTCATTTTCCTATCTCCGAAGTTCTTCCTTCATATGGCTTTTTGGAAGGCCAAAGATGGGTTCCGGGCCGCAGAACGGAGCGTTTGCGCCCTCTTTTGCAAGTTGGTCCGCCGCTTCGTTCCCCTCTATGCCTTCATGTCCTGGCACCCATGTCAGAGTAATCTTTTTCCCCTGAGCTGCCAGTTGCTTTAGGGTCTGTTTGCATTCCCATGCTAGCTTTGACGTGAAGGTGTAAGACCTCAGTGCTTTTAACGCAGCTTGACTGATTGAGCTGCCGTTCCGGGATGCCTCTCTGCAGGCATTCTTGAGCACAACGATTAATAGCGTCGATCTCTGCTTGGAATATAGTGGGACTTTTCCCGAGAGATTCAGAGAGCCTGCAATTAGGCCCGTATTTAGCCATTTTGGAATTTCTTTAGATGGCTGGTTTGCTTTCTTACTCTTATTCTTACGAGTTGCAATTTTTAGTATTCTAAAACAGGTGTTCCTGGTTCTTATTGGGACTGCGCCATGTTCAAAACATTTATTGACTTTCACTCTTTATTAATATAATGTCAAAGAACTCATTTATGCATGCTAGAACACAATGTGGGTGCGGAAAAGTACTACTGTCAGCACTTGTTCGGTAAATAACTATTTTAAATTAAGTTTTTCAAAATTTTATTAAATAAGGACACTTTTTGACATTGTTAATAACAAAATGTCAAATTTGACAGGTAAAGCAAGCAGCGCAACTAATATGGTTATTTTTTGACAAGCAATAACTAACTGCGGCATCAAAATTCACTTTTCTCTAATAATAGAGAAAATGCCATTTGATGCAGACAGACGGACAGAGTATATAATAAATAATTGTACCTATAATAACTTCACTTAAACCACTATGACTTACCTGTGCGTACAACTTGAGCATATCACTGACTTCACCCTCGCCCAATAACGTAAACCATTCCTCCACAGCCTCATTACCAATTTTCATCTTTGCACTTTTCCCTACCCGCAGAATACCATCCCGTAGCGCTTTCGTAATGGGACTGTGTCTGCCTAATTTACACATTTCATATGCCGTGGATAACTCTTTGAAGAAAGCTCGTACTCTGGGCAACACCGCATCATTATCCGGTGCCACAACAATGTAGGCAACATCGCGTGAATATGAATATGGTTCTAATAACAGTGTCTCCCAGTGATGTAGAGCATATGGTGAAAGGGATAACCAGTCTCTGTCATGACCTACCATCACTGGCGGAACAGGTTGAGGTTCACAACGGTCGTCTGTACCTGATTAGGAAGTAGAAGAGGTGATTGTTAATTTCGATTGCGTAAACTTTTGAAAGATATCCTCAAAGGCCTAAAATAAGTGGGTCTAGCTAAACATACTCTGCGCCGCAACGCTCACACATATCCCCATTTTTTACGATTTTTTCAGGTTCTCTTTGTATAATTAAATGTAACACTATGTATATTTCAAGTCCCTCTTACAATAAACCTTTTTTTTTATTATTTTGATAAATTAAGGTTACATTTTAAGCATCGTGTCTTCTGGTATGCTTTTTCTTCATTTCCTCTTTTTTGTTACGATTTTTGCAAAAAAAGTAAAGAGCAATATGATCAGTTTGAGTGCAGAATTCAATTCTGCGTATCAAAATACATAGAAAAAAACATGGTCAAAAGTACCAACTACTACTACTACTGATTTTTGTGTTTCTTACCTCGACCAGCTAATCTATGGAACTGCCGCCACGTTAATGGTCCCTTGACGGCAGATGGTGCTTCCCACAGTCGCGTCTGACATTTTTTCTGAATAGCTTCCTGCAATAACGGTTGCAGACACTTCATCACACGAACAATATCTCTATTGCATTGCGGTCCCGGTGCTTTTAAGAAGGGCCAGCGATGTACACCACCCCCTTTTGATGAATGTTTATCATTTTCCATCTAAAAATAAATTGTGAAAAAATTCACCAAATCAAATAACTCAATACAAGTAAACTATTTTTATAAGATGTCAGGAAGGATGCGTTAGCATTAAGCTGGTAGGTTTGACTGTTCCTTTGTGTCAAGAGTGAAGTCTCGTAGAGAACGTTGTGGACGAAAAACGCCCGTTTCTTCACTGAAAGCAAACGCGTTACGATCTTAACACCCATTTTCTTCATGCAAAATTTTTCGAGGTGTCGAGGTGAAGATTATCGCTCATTTCACAATCATTTTGGTAGTACTTCAAGGGTTCATCTTACGTGAATGTACGGCCACATCTAGCCAGTTGTAAACAATTGCCAACACAGCCCCAAACTTCAACCAACTCAGCTTCGATATCTTTTGGTGTTGAGAATTTTAAGTTGAAGTGTTTAATGAGCGCCCAATACTAACTTTCTAAATTTTTCTCAATAAACAGACCACCTGATATATACAGGGTTACTTGTAAGTAGACCTGAATATTTTCGGACGTGATAGAAGGAGTCATAAGAAGCCAATTTGACTATATAGTACCCTGGTCCAAAGTGGACCCTTTTCAAGATGAAGTCGAATATATATAATATTTTTTTAATTTGGTATCATTTTGAAGAATTTTTGTTGGTTTTTTGTTAAAAATAAGGCACTTAATTAAAAGTAAAATTTGAAGTACCAGAAATCTGGGAATTACTGGAGCGGTAGCCCTTTAAATTTACATTAAATGTAAAATATTATCAACACTTTTATTTAAATCGACGGTTTGTCAAAAATATTTCATTAACATTTTCTGTGCAGATTATTTAAAAAACATTTACATGTTTTTAGCTATCCAAAAAGATAAAATAGTTGGCTTATCTTTTGGTAAATTCGATAACAAAGCACTGAAGTAGGGAAATCCCGACTAACGCTATTTCAATGTTTACCACTGTGGTGATTTAAAGCGTTGTGATTGGTCGTTTACAAAAACAGTATGTTCCTAGTGATTCCCGATGGGGATTCCCCACTTAATTGTTAGTGTGATTTCGTCATTTGTATGCAATACATCAAGTTCGCTGTGTATTTGCCTGTGTGTGTATGAGAAGCAGCCCTTAAACTTCGAAGTTACATGCTGTGGAATCGTGAAAGTATTATGCCGTATATTCACACTATGAACATCAGCCCTCCGTTGTAATAGTTCTTTTAAATAGATAGGTGTATCCGAGTGATACACTTTATACAATAATATTACGTAAAGATACTCAAGTCTGACAGCCAATCTAGGCTCGTTTAGCCGATCGAGAAAAGGACTGATATGAGACCTGTATGGCACTGAGCACGCGAATCTAATGCAAACATTCTGAACTCTTTGGATTTTATCCTTGTTGTAATTTGTCAAAAAATTGTAATAAACTTGTGAACAGTAATCAAGGTGAGGATAGATGAGAGCCCTGACCAGTTTCAATTTTGTTGATTCCCCAAGGCAGCCCTTTAACGAATAAATTGATTTAAGCCGGAACATCGAGCTCCTGTAAACCGTAAGGCAATGCTCATGAAAACTTAGTCTTGAGTCAAATAGTACTCCAAGATTTTTTGCTTTATGCGCTCCCCATACCTCTCACTGCCCACACACATAGCAATCGATTTAGTAGGTTTTATTCTTAAACCATTACCCTCACACCAGTCCGAGAAAGCATCTAAGTCCCCATTAACTTTGATAAAAGCGTCATCTGCATCTGTTACATAGAAAAGCATGTAAAATTGGATGTCATCCGCATACATATGCATTTTCAGATGCCTTATGTTTGACGCGACGTCAAAACAATAAATAGAGAATAGAAGGGGTCCCAGTATGGTTCCCTGAGGCACTCCGCGCTTGACAATGCCGGCGCTTGACCACTGGGATGTGCTTAGCCTGACTCTCTGCCGCCGATCAAATAAATAACTCCATCCCAAAGAGATGGGATCAAATCCCAAGTATCTGAGCTTAGCTAAAAGTAGATTGAAATTCACCAGGTCGAACGCTTTACTCTGGTCAAGGAGGATAAATTAATGAAATATTTTTGACAAACCGTCGATTTAAATAAAAGTGTTGTTAATATTTTACATTTAATGTAGATTTAAAGGGCTACCGCTCCAGTAATTACCAGTTTTCTGGTGCTTTAAATTTTACTTTTAATTAAGTGCCTTATTTTTAACAAAAAACCAACAAAAATTCTTCAAAATGAGACCAAATTAAAAAAATATTATAAATATTCGACTTCAAGGTGAGACTTTCCCAAAAAATCTTAAAAATTCGAATATCTTGAAAAGGATCCACTTTGGACCAGGGTACTATATAGTCAAATTGGCTTCTTATGACTCCTGCTATCACGTCCTAAAATATTCAGGTCTCCTTACAAGTAGTTAGGAATACCAACCCTAAACTAAAAATTAGCTTAACGAGAAAAAGTTTGTTTTCTACATTTTCCTATAAAATGAAAAAACCTGACAAGACAATCATCATCTTATGTTGAAATTTGATTAGATTAATTTAAAGTTATTACTTACCTTGCACAATCCCAAAGTATCCAATAGATTTTTGCTTTGCTCTAAGGCTATACAGGTGACTTCATCAAAATCTGAATACTCCAATACATGTACTGTATTTAAGGTAGTGCTACCTATTGAATAAAATGAAAATTTTATTTCCGACAAATCGGGAAGAGCCATCAACTACTCTACAATGCAGCTTTATTGCCAATTAATAATAATAATAATAATAATAAAGGCCTTTCTTTTTTTTTTATATTGGGTGAGTTTCAGTTCAATCATGGCCAATGGCCATAATTGTCTGTTCATTTAACCCAATAAATACTAAAATTACACACATACAACACTATCAAAATCCTTACTTCATTAGCATTCTTATAACACCTACTACCAGGTCAATTAAAGTTTGATACAAAAAATTCAAGTCCCTTAGGTAGTGAGAATTATTTTTAGTGTGTGGGCGAAAAATATCTCAAGATCTAGAAGCGATAGACAAAAAAATCCTTTACAAAACTTTTAGGCACAGAAGAGATGTACAACATTAAAATATTCTTGGACACAGTGTATATAAAGGGTTTCCCAATTAGAGGTTTGATTTTTATTTTTAAGGAAAACACGTAATTTTTGTAAAATATCATTCAATTCTTATTTCATTCGATAGAGAAAGGTTTGTCATTAATAGTGAAAAACAATATCAGGGAAATGGTCTCCACGACCCCTTGTTTCAGCAAAATTTTCACCATTTTTGTAGTGAACTTTAATAATTTCGATGCGTTCTTAAGGAGTGTGTTGTTCCGTTTTTATTAATTGCGTAGTTTTCACTTGTCATTTGTCAAAAAAATTACAGATCTTATATATATATATGTGCCACGATAGTTTAATTGGTTAAAACACCTGACCGGCAATTGGGAGATGTTGGTTCAAATCCAGCTTGTGTCACGAGATTTTTTTGATTCGTACAAGTTAGTTTATTTCATTTTTCTTTGTATATCGGTGATATACTATACTCTGTCAACTTAGTTGAATATCTTTGTTTGTTTATTTATATTTATTTGCGATGAGCAAAAGAGAAATAACATTGCATTATGGCAGTGTGTAGTCTATGTTGCCTTTGAATTAAAAGGTCGAGGCGTAGCACAGCACATAGGAAGCAAGGCATGTACGAATTAGAGAAGTTTCATTCATGTGCCACGATAGTTTAATTGGTTAAAACACCTGACCGGCAATTGGGAGATGTTGGTTCAAATCCAGCTTGTGTCACGAGATTTTTTTGATTCGTACAAGTTAGTTTATTTCATTTTTTCTTTGTATATCGGTGATATACTATACTCTGTCAACTTAGTTGAATATCTTTGTTTGTTTATATATATATATATATATTGATAACTAGCAAAATAGCGGCCAATTGAAAATAAAACCTCTAATTTGAATGCCCGTTATATACAATAAATATACAATGGAACATTTTTATTAGTTCTGTATTATAAATGTCCAATAACTTTTATTGTAATTCGTTTGTATCTGCCTTTTCATGTGTAGATTGTTTTATTTTTCGTATTGAAGAAGGCAACTGTTTACGTTGCCGAAATATTGTTAAAAGAACGGTATGACAATAAACAGTTATTTAATCAGTGTGTTGTTGCTTGCGAGCCTCAGCCCAAGAATTTGGAACGATAAAGTGAATATTATGTTGCGAAATTAAGCATTTTGAATAGTTTGTCCTCTACCCTATTGTTGGAAATTGAATTAAGACCTTTTAAAGACGTATCTTTTATGTCCTATTTATGTCTGACACATACGCTATAAAACAGATTGTATAGATATGACAGATTTTTAAGACTCAAGTAATTTTAAGTAAGAAATAAAAGTTGAAATAATTTTAATAAACTACTCTTTGAGTATCTTACTTAAGAACCAAACCTGTTTCGAAGCTATCTAACCTCATTATCATCAACCCTCTTTTCTGTAACATCTCGTTGAGATGTCGTGCGATGTGGATGTGTGCGGTGCGTGCCGTGTCAATTTTATAGTTTCAAAAAAAAGTATTACTTGCGATTTATGTGTCCAGAAGTTTCATCCCAACTGTATTAGTGTAAGGGAATCTTGGTTGAAAGTACTGAGTGAGAATCAGAATATGTTTTGGTTTTGCAATGTCTGTAAGGATAAATGGCGCAATGTATCGGTCATGGATGGTAATACAAAAGCGAGCTGTGGACAACTTACAACAGATATTAATTCACTGAGTAAGCAAATTGATAATCTAAATAATCTTCTAGCTGATTTGCAAGCATCGAAACAACAAGAAAATAGTATTTTTCATGAGGCAGTAGAACGCGGCACAGCGCCCGGCAACATTTCATACAGCGGTATGGTGAAAAAACAAGTGGGTCGGTCTAGTTCTACAGCTACACTGCTGATAAAACGTACCGACAATGATAATGAACCTTCTACTGATATCCTATCTGTTATAAAAAAAAGTGTTAATCCAAATAATTTAAATGCATGTATTAATGGTACAAAAAGTATACGAGGAGGGATCGCAATACAATGTGCTGATGAAAAATCTCTAAATAATTTGAAAAACGGACTGGATTCTAGTCTCGGATCAGATTTTAGAATCGAAATTGCGAAAAAATATAATCCCCGTTTAGTCATAAAAGACGTTGATTTGGAGGACCTACGAACGGACAATGATATAATTGCCAATATAACAAAGTTGAATACACTTGAAAATGTTGATATAAATGACATAAAAGTTGTAACTAGATTCAAGAAGTATGGAAGGGTAAATCTGGTTGTGGAGGTTTCCCCTGCATTGCGTCACCGCATTTTGACTATGGGTCGGGTGTTTGTGGGATGGCGAAGCTGTTATGTGTCTGATCACCTGCACGTTGTGCGATGTTTCAAGTGCTGTGAATATGGTCATACTGGAAAGGATTGTAGAAACCAACTTGTTTGTCCGAAGTGTACAGACAATCATGAAATGAAAGACTGCCAATCAAATAATTTTGAATGTTTGAACTGTGTTAAGTATAATACCCGAAGTAGACGGAAGGTCCCGATTGACCATACTGCGAGTGATCCTGGTTGCACAGTCTATAAAAACTATGTTTCTCGGTTGCAAGTCAAAATAAATTATGGATAACCATATTGTGACTAGAGGCAATGTTTTAAAAATTGCTCATTTAAATACAAGATCAATTGTGCCAACTTTTGCGGATTTTTGCGGTATGGTTTTGAGGGATGCATATGATGTAGTTGCTGTTACGGAGACATGGTTGTGTCCGAATATCGACAGTTCTATTGTCAATATTCCCGGGTATAAATTCTATAGACTAGATAGAGATGGTCGCGGGGGCGGTGTGGGTATGTATGTGAAGAGCGAATTCTATTCTGAGGTTGTTAATTTTGATCATGGTTTTAATATTCAAAACAATAATATTGAACATATCTGGCTTAAAATTGGCATTGGACATGTTGTCTTCGTAATTGCAGTTATTTATAGGCCGCCGCGGGGAAGTGTTGACCTTGCGGTTGAATGCCTGGATAGAATTTTATCGTTGATTGTTCCGGAATACAATGATATTGTTATTTTGGGCGATCTTAATGTCAACTTTCTTAATTTAAACAATAAAATTAGCCAATGCCTTAACTCATATAATTTAGAACAAGTTTTGAATGAACCTACTAGGATCACTAACACCTCGCAGTCTCTATTAGATCCAATATTCCTCAGTATGCCTGAGAAGTGTAGAAGCGGTGGTACCCTACCAGCAGATTTAATTACAGATCATTCTCTTACATTCTGTGAAGTAAATGTACAACATAAAAAACCACCCCCTAAATTTATTACTTTCAGAGATTTTAGTGGTTTTGATGCAGCGATGTTTAATAATGATCTCAACAGTATCAACTGGAATCGGATCTTCTATGTAGAAAATATTAATGACAAAGTTGAAATTATAAATAGTCTCATTTTAGATTTATTTAACACTCATGCACCTCTGCGATCTGTGCGTGTTACGAAGAAACATTGTCCATGGGTTACTCCGGTTTTAAAATTGATGTTTAAAGAGCGTGATCGTGCCTTCACGAGATACAAAAGAGTCAAGTCTCCTCAAGCCTGGGAAAACTATAGAGAATTACGAAATTTCGCTAAGGCGTCTCTTCGTAGAGAGAAATTGGCATATCTGGAATCACTTTATAAGAGTTCAAATAAGTCGTTGTTTTTCAAAGGTCTCAAAAATCTTAATATTCAAAGATCGAGAATTACAGACTTGCCTGTTCAACTGTCTCATGCAGATGACATAAATAAATACTTGTATCTGTGTTTCAGAATAGTGACAATACTTGTTTGCCTACTATTAATTATTATAACTCTCACAGATTGCATCCTGATATTGAATTTAAGTTGCGTTTTGTCGACATCTCAGATGTACTGGATGCTGTCGGTGACATAGTTTCTGGATCTGCAGGAGAAGACGGGATATCGTTGCATATGTTAAAGCTGTGTTTGCCCGTAATCAGTAATCATGTTTGCCATATTTTGAATTGTTGTTTGGAAAGCGGCCAATTTCCGGATGCCTGGAAGAATGGTCGCGTTGTCCCGCTTCCTAAGGTGGCAGAGCCCTCTTCCTATGGTGAATTGCGTCCCATAAGTATGCTGCCAGTCCTCTCAAAAATTTTAGAGAAACTGGTACATCGCCAGATGAATACATATTTTCAGTCTCTCAGCCTCTTTCCTGTTCATCAATCCGGTTTCAGAGCTGGACATGGCACCACAACGTCACTTATGAATTTAACAGACAATTTAATTCGTTCTTGCGATCAAGGTCAAGCTAGCGCTTTGGTGCTACTTGATTTTACCAAAGCATTTGACACCATTAATCATAAATTGTTAGTAGCAAAGTGTCGTTATGTTGGATTCGATCCGATATCCACAAAATTTATTGATTCCTATTTGAGTGATCGCCATCAACGGGTCGTCGTTGGTTCGGAAATATCTTCATCCTTGCCTATTCGGTCGGGTGTGCCCCAAGGGTCTGTACTTGGACCACTTTTATTCCTACTATATACATTTGATTTGCCCGATGTTGTAAAGAATTGCGAGGCCCAATTTTTTGCGGATGATACGCAACTTTATTACCATTTTGAACCATCACAATGTGAGAATGCTACTAATAGAATTAATAATGATTTGGAATCCATCTCTAAATATGCGACTTCGCACAGCTTAAAACTAAATCCAGCGAAATCTAAATCTATGATATTTGGTCCTAAAAGCAAAAGGAAGTATTTGAAAGAGAACTTGTTAATCTCTATAGATCGAGTTCGGATACCCTTCGTTGAGACAGCTAAGAACCTGGGAATATTCTTTGATGAGAATTTGCGTTTTCAAAAACATGTATCGTTTGTGACTCAACAATGCTACATGCAGTTAAAATTACTATACGCTAATAGGAGATTTCTATCATCCACCATGAAGAAAATCCTTTGTCAATCTCTGGTGGTTTCGAGGATTACTTATGGCATCGCTTGTTATTATCCATGTTTGGATGTTGTGACTTCGGAAAGAATTCAGAGAATTCAGAACTCCTGTTGTCGTTTGGTGTGTGGTTTGAGGAGATTCGATCATGTGTCTACCTCATTTAGGTCACTCGGTTGGCTAAAAATTGCTAACATTTTTAAATATATGTTTGTGTCTTGTTTAGGGCGAATTCTTCAGACATCTGTACCACTGTATCTCAGAATTAAACTTGTATTTCGACGGACTGCCCGCACCCTTAATTTACGAAATCAAAACACGCTTACAATGCCCATGCATCGCACAGCCATGTTTCGAAGGTCTTTTACTTATATTTCAGTGACTTTGTTTAATTATTATCAGCAGCGTTTCGACCTGTCTACTGTAACACTAAATCAACTTAAGTGCTGGTTAAAACAGCATTTGCTCTCAACTCAGTGTTAATTTGTTAAATTTATTTTTTTTTTTTTTATTGGTGTTAATACGAAAAATGTTATAGATTGTGAAACATGAAATATGTTTAGTTTAAGTTAGGTGCTTACCGTACTAATTAATTAATTTGAATTTGTTCTGTTCTTCTGTTTTGTATAACTGTGTATTGTATATTTGTAATGGGTTGAGTAAGAATGGCCTTAGGCTAGACTTCGCCCATTTAAAAATAAAGGCTTTATTATTATTATTATTATTATTTGACAACTGATGATGAGGCTAGATAGCTTCGAAACATGTTTGATTATTAAGTAAGAGTAGTTTATTAAAAATTATTCGACTTTTATTTCTCACTTCTGTAGGCGTTAATAGGAGACCTTTAAGACGTCTTCAAGCTGTAGAATGGAATGAAAAAAAATATCACAATATATTTTGTCAATTACCTTTCGTTCTTTGGTTGTATCTCGCTACCCGACACAGCGAATTTGCAGTGCTTGGGATAAACACCAACTGTTCTCTAACTAGATCTAATAGCCAATGAGGTAATTGGTCCAATGCGTCCCGATCGATATTAGGATCTAGCTTGATAGAATTACTGGTACTGAGATAGTTGATTAGGGATGGTTTCCTTTTATCACTTGGATCCTCAGCAATACCTATAAAGATTATGCGTTATTATTATCAAATCACACACAGTTTCCTGAAATATGGAAAAACCACGTTCTACCATTACACCAAAACACTTGTGTTTGTCAATAAAACGAATGCATTGTGACCTTTGGAGTTTATGTTTGTAAATTATAATTTTACGTTGTTGGGGGTTGGAAAACTACACTACTTACCAGTAATCTCCATTTCATCCTCATAAAACAGACCACTACCGTGCGCCAATCGTCTATTTACTACAGCAGAAAAACCACAACTACATCTAATTTGTTCCTCTTCACAGCCTGCTAACGGTATTCCTGGATGGTGTTGGGGTGTTGGTGATAGCATTCCACTACCATATGGTGGCGGTTGTTGTCCCATTGGACCGCCGTACGGACTATTTGGAGCGGCGATAGCATGCGCTTTGTCATTATACGAATTTAATAAATAGAAACCAGCGTCTGCTCCTCGGATATTTCCCACAACCTTGTAGAAGAAAAAATGCATTAATTGGAAGTACGCCCATGAATATAATTTGATTTTCTTTATATTAAACATATGGGTGGCCTCAAAAATTCTTCCTCGTAATATTGCACAGGGCGTCCCTTGAAGCGCATTTTTTTAAAAAATAAACCGCAAGATTTTTGACGATTTGTAAAGCAGAGACCGCTCAAGAATCATTCCCTGCCCTCCGAGATGTTTCTGGAACATGAAATAGCTGACAACTATAAAGATATGTCTCTTTGCGTCTAACCGCCAAAATATATACAAAGTACTTTTCAAAAAGCTTTGATAAAGCTGACTGAATACACTGGTCGATAATTAACAACATTCACAATAATAGATTGTTTCCATATTGGGGGGAAAACTCCCAGCAATAATGACTTATTGTAACGTATTTCTGAGTACGTTGTGTGAAATAATAACGAGATTTGAATTAAAACTAATTTATTTACACTGTTCGCTATCGACCGTTCACTTCATGATTGATTGTCTGTCCCTCTTATACGTTGGCTATTTATATGGTTTTCTCCTTTTTCGACCACTTCCAGTAAATAGACGTTTGTTCTACAACATTCTGGTTCTAGTTTGAGTCGCGAGTTTCCGAGAACGATTACATCTGATTACAATAGTATAGCCAACGCGGTGTTGCCGGATGTATTTATTTATCGCTAAGTGTAGGGAATATTTTAATATTCGTCACATTATTAAGAATAAAACAAATGACACTGCACACTCCCTTAGGAGGAGATTCGGAATGTCATCAGGTACCGGTCCCTTACTAACGTCCAGTCCCAGCGTAGCATTGAACAATTCAAAATAAGCTATCTCGTAACTACTTCTACCCAGATCACACAAACCATCGGAGATATCAGTACCACCAGCATAACCAACATTATGTAAAATACTATACAGGGTGTCCCCTCTCAACTGGAAAAAACTTCTGGGACATATTGAGGAACTATAGACAAGCAGTTTGAGATAAGAGACTGATGTCCGGAAGTGCATGGTTTTCAAAATACAGGGTGTCACAGTTTTTTTCAAAAAACCTATTTTATCAATATCTCAAAGACACGTTAACCGATTTTCTTGAAATTCGCTGGTGATGTAAGCTTAATAAGACGCTCAGTTAGCACTAATTAAATGTTAATTATGACTTCCAGTGGCGCCCCGGGGGATAGTGTCACGAATAAAAATGACAACAAAATGTACGCTACTGACTTTTTTTGAAAATTTTATATTTTTTTTAGAAAGCTGAATTAAAAATACAATTTTTTTTTGTCACTTGATATTTTTTCGTATCTCTCCATTATGGAGACAAAAATTTTATTAAAACCTTTATTGATGATGAATGAATCGTTTTGAATTAGCCGAGCTTGCAGATATGCATCTCTTGTATGGGGAAGCGTGCGGTAATTCTTTGTTAGCACAACGGTTGTACGGGCAGCGGTTCCCAAATCGTGAATTGCCAAACCATAAGATTTTTGTCAAAATTAATCAAAATCTACGGGACACCGGCTCATTCGTGGTAAGTATTGTAGAAATGGCAACTTTCTGTGTTTTTTTCTTGCGCGTTTCTGTTTTACAGCCAATCTAAGAGGCTTTGTTATCTTTGCAGCCTATTCGAGAATTTGCAAGACAGTGTCCGATCAGAGATGCCGTTGAGGATGAAGTCATGGCACGCATTCAGAATGAGCCCAACACTAGCACTCGTCAGATTGAGTTGCGACTTGATTGCAGCAAAAATACTGTCAATCGAGTATTGGAAATCCACGATCTGCATCCATTTAAGCATCAAAAGGTGCAGCATCTACTGCCTGGCGACGCTCCTCGGCGGCTCGAGTTCTGCGTGTGGTTGATCGGTCAAGCGGATGAAAACGCTGATTTTTTTAGTATAATCTTCACAAGCGATGAAAAAGGATTTTCGCGTGAGGGGACATTCAATCCTCGTAATAACCACGAGTGGAGCGAAAAAAATCCCCATGCTACGCACATCAGAGGATATCAGCAGAAGTTTGGTGTTAATGTTTGGGCAGGTTTTCTGGGCGACCATTTCATTGAGCCGTACGCTCTACCTGATCACCTCAACGGGAATAGCTATCTAGTTTTTTGCGAGATATTCTGCCCGAGCTGCTGGAAGATGTACCCCTCAAGTTGCGTAGAGAGGCCTGGTTCCAACACGATGGTTGTCCCTCGACCAAACCTACAACAGGTGGATTGGTAGAGGTGGTCCCGTCCCTTGGCCAGCAAGGTCGCCGGGCTTGGCCCCCTTGGACTTTTTTCTTTGGGGCGAAATGGAACGGTTGATCTATGCAACTCCTGTGCCGACAATGGAGGACCTAGATGCTAGAGTTGCGGTGGCAGCGGAATTTATCGCGAACGATCCAGGCGTGTTTGCTTGGGTGCGCGAATCCAGGCTCGACAGGTGCAGAAAATGCATCGAAATGCATGGTGAACATTTTGAGCATTTGCTCCACTATTAATAATAAATTATTTGTAAAAAAGCCTCCTTGTTTTTCTTTCTAATAATAATGAACCTTTTAATAAAGTTTTTAATAAAAATTTTTTCTCGAAAACGGAGATACGAAAAAACATCACGTGACAATAAAGTTGTATTTTTAACTGAAAATATAAAATTTTCAAAAAAGTCAGTAGCGTACATTTTTTTTGACATTTTTATTCGTGACACTGTCCCCCGGGGCGCCACTGGAAGTCATAATTAACATTTAATTAGTGCTAACTGAGTATCTTATTCAGCTTACATCACCAGCGAATTTCAAGAAAATCGGTTAACGTGTCTTTGCGATATTGATAAAAAAAGGTTTTTTGAAAAAAACTTTGACACCCTGTATTTTGAAAACCATGCACTTCCGGACATCAGTCTCTTATCTCAAACTGCTTGTCTATAGTTCCTCAATATGTCCCAGAAGTTTTTTCCAGTTGAGAGGGGACACCCTGTATAGTATTTTACATAATGTTGGTTATGCTGGTGGTACTGATATCTCCGATGGTTTGTGTGATCTAGGTAGAAGTAGTTACGAGATAGCTTATTTTGAATTGTTCAATGCTACGCTGGGACTGGACGTTAGTAAGGGACCGGGACCTGATGAGATTCCGAATCTCCTCCTGAGAGAGTGTGCAGTGTCCTTTGCTTTATTCTTAATAATGTGACAAATATTAAAATATTCCCTACACTTAGCAATAAATAGATACATCCGGCAACACCGCGTTGGCTATACTATTGTAATAAGATGTAATCGTTCTCGAAAACTCGCGACTCAAACTAGAACCAGAATGTTTTAGAACAAACGACTATTTACTGGAAGTGTTCGAAAAAGGAGAAAACCATATAAATAGCCAACGTATAAGAGGGACAGACAATCAATCATGAAGTGAACGGTCGATAGCGAACAGTTTTAATTCAAATCTCGTTATTATTTCACACAACGTACTC
Source organism: Apoderus coryli (assembly GCA_911728435.2). Classification (NCBI taxonomy): domain Eukaryota; kingdom Metazoa; phylum Arthropoda; class Insecta; order Coleoptera; family Attelabidae; genus Apoderus; species Apoderus coryli. The sequence continues at coordinate 9,625,756 of OU452215.1, read as the reverse complement.
AGAAATACGTTACAATAAGTCATTATTGCTGGGAGTTTTCCCCCAAATATGGAAACAATCTATTATTGCGAATGTTGTTAATTATCGACCAGTGTATTCAGTCAGCTTTATCAAAGCTTTTTGAAAAGTACTTTGTATCGTTTTTCAGTGCTTCGTTTAAGAACATGATTTCATGGAATCAACATGGATTCCTGTGGGGACGGTCGACGACCACAAATTTGCTACATATTAGCGACAATCGATGAGGGTAATGCGACCCATGCCGTTTATACGGATTTCAGTGAAGCATTTGATCTTGTTGATCATGACATACTTCTGGGTATGGGTTAAGTCCTATTTGCACGATAGACTGCAGACTGGTGTTCCTCAGGGTTCGCATTTGGGTCCAATATTGTTTATTATTTTTGTTAACGGTATTCATAACAAAATGTTCGCAGATGATCTAAAAATATACAGGAGGATTGGTAATATCGAAGATTTCCAGAGGTTGCAGCATGAGCTGAACGTTCTGGGTCGTTGGTGCCTTCCGAATTATTACTAAATGTTAAAACATGTCATGATATGAGATCAGATTCCCGTTCGCATACACAATCAACGGTTCGGAGCTGACGGGTTTGGATGTGCATTATAATGCAGCTTTGTTCAGAGCTAACATGGTGCTGGGATTCTTGATGAGGACAGGAAGGGACGTTACTTTAAGGCTTGTATATTGTGCGCTGGTTAGATCAGTTTTGGAGTATGGTGCGGTAGTCTGGTCTCCATATTACGGCAAATATAAAGAAAGATTCGAGGCAGTTCAGAATAGGTTCATTAGGTTTGTGAGATTCATGCTAACTAGGCATGGGCTGTTCCTGACTACGAAACAAACACAATGTTTTTTGGAATTAAGTCCTTTGGAAAATCGTAGAACATATTTAGGATATGTCTTTGTTTTTAAAGTTTTAAATAATTATGCGGCAGCCCCTAAATATTCCACCACGAATGTTGCTGCATGAGTCTCATTGCAGGACAAATTATGCCCGCAGCTCACCTTTAAATAGAATTATTAGAGACACTAATGATAAGTGTAGAATTTTTTGGATCAACACTGAATATAAAATTAAGGAACTAGTTTTAACCTATTGATTTATTGTTGTAGTATCGTGTGTGCTTCCTTTACAAGTTTCTTCTTTTATACTATGTAAAATTCTAAGTAATTATCGGCAAGTAAATTTAACACCCAATCCTTGCAAAATAATGGAGAAATTAATATCGCAGGAAATGACAGAATTTCTTATAAGAACGAGGAGATTCTCGGACAGTATGCACGGATTTCTGCCTGGCAGATCGACGACATCTAACTTACTGAGCTGCGTCAACTCATGGTCCCTAGCTTTAGATAGACGAGAGTCGATTGATGTTGTGTACTACCTCATGGAAGGCTCATGCATAAACTTGATCATTGCGGCATTCGGGGCAATCTGCTTCACTGGATCGAGGATTTCTTGTCGGGTAGATCTTGTAGAGTTAGAGTTGAGGGAGGACTTTCAAATGAATATACGGTGAGCAGTGGGGTGCCTCAGGGATCTGTGTTGGGACTTTTGTTATTGAACATTTTTATTTCGGATCTGCCTACCTATCTGGAGTCTAAGTCGGTTCTGTTTGCAGATGACATCAACATATTTAACAATCCGTTGAGTTCTCATAATTTATTAAAAAATGATCTGCATATTGTGGAAGAATGGGCAGGATCTTGGCTGCTACAGCTAAAGCTAGCAAATGTTCTGTGTTGCATATTGGATCGAACAATCCTGAACGTCAGTATAGTGTTGGTGGTGTCGCACTAAGGGCGGTAGAGACACAGGAAGACCTAGGTGTTTTAGTGAGCAAGGACTTAAAGTGGGCGAATCATATCGCAAAGAAGACTAATGCTGTGTCGTACATGATGTGTAAAGCTTTTAAAAACCCATCCATAGAACTTTTTGAAAAGCTGTATAAAACTTATGTGCGTCCGAATCTGGAATATGCGTCCACAGTGTGGTATCCATATTTCGCGAGGGACATTCATGCTCTTGAGCAAACTCAAAGGAGGATTACTAAACTCTGTCCAGCAATCCGTGAAATGGAGTACGAGGAGAGATTGGATAGGTTGCACCTATCTACGCTGCAGGATCGTAGAGTTCGTGGGGAGCTAATAGAAACTTATAAGATTTTGCACGGGGATTACAGTGTACCTCTGTCCATTTTTGTTCGCAGTACGAATTTGAGGCTTCGTGGTCATGATTTTAAACTATGTCCTGAACGATTTCGTAAATTATGTCGTCGTTACTTTTTAACTAATAGGATAGTAAGAATGTGGAACTCACACTAACCATTCATAATAATAATAAAATGTAAAAAAAATGTAATTATTAAAAGGAAAATGTAGACTTACCTTCTCCGCAGCATTGCACACACACAGCGTGCAACTATCGAAATTATGATCCCGAAAAATATTGAACGCAGTATCAGTCAAAAGCACATTCAACACCAAACTACTCGCTTCCGGCGCCCTCTGGTGTGGTACGGTCGGCGTTTCTACACTATTCAAGTTTTTGTTTAAGTACGATGATGATGTCGTCGAATTCGCTGGACTGGGCAGTTCATATGGTGGTGGTGGTGCTCGGAAAGACGCCGCACCACCCACCTGGTGGTGAACCAGTGGACTGGGTGGGAAACCCACATTGTTCGTCAAACTGTTGTTCGTCGGTACTGCTTGTGAGGGGGTATGATTCGGGTTGTTGTTATTATTATTGTTGTTGCTACTACTGTTGTTATTATTATTATTGGTAGAGGGAGTGTTATTGTTATTACTATTGTTGTTCGTTGACGATGATGACTGCGTTTGTTTCTCTGTTACGTGGTGTGTCCATGATGGTTTATACACACAATTTGGTGGTAGGTGGACTGGTTGTACTTGGCTAGGTAAATTAGTTAATGGAGCATATTTACTACTACCCACCATTTTGCATATGATTGGTGGTTTAAAGACGTAACTCCAATCCTCTGTAAATTGAAAATATACTAGTTTATTGGGAGAGAATTAGTTTATCACAATCGAAAAGATTTTTCATTTGCTTTGCTCAAGCATTTCAGTTTATATTACTTTAGCGTAAGTTTGCATTGAATGTGGGGCAAGGTTTGGCTCAAAGTATCCAGAATGTGTCATTTGAGGAACCTGACATGACTCAGTCCAGGTGAGAGATGTTAAACATCTTAAAAATAAATGTGCTATCGTACTATGTTTTATAATAAATAAGTCATTTGAGAGTGGTGTTGTTCCGGACCGAATGAAGATTGCTAAAGTCAAACCACTGTATAAGGCTGGCAATTCTAATGATGTCTCGAATTACAGACCTGTGTCTGTGCTGCCGGTGTTCTCGAAGATCATTGAGGTATGTGTTAAAAAAACATTGATAAACTTTCTTGATAAACATGGTGTCGTGAGCTCGGCTCAATACGGTTTTGTCAGTTCGAGTGATACGGAGATTGCAGCTATTGATCTAGTGACTGATATACAGAAAAGGGTTGATGGCGGAGCGCTTTGTGCTCTAGTTGCACTAGATCTGAGGAAGGCATTCGATACAGTGAACCATGACATATTGATTAGGAAATTGGAAAACATTGTGGTGTCAGTTCGATGGTTTCGGGACTACCTGCGGCACAGACAACAGTTCGTGTGCACAAATTTTGCCAAAAGTAGTATGGAGCAGGTAGCTTGTGGCGTGCCCCAAGGATCAGTTCTTGGACCCATTCTATTTGTTTTATATGTAAACTCTATTTTTTATCAAAAGTTAATGGGAGATGTAAGGCTTTATGCTGATGATACTACAATTATATATTTTGGTAAACATGAATTTGAAATTAAAACTAGCTGTTGCCCTCGAGGCACGAATAGCTCTCCATATTTAAGTGTAAAAGTAATAATTTTATGACCTTTTTGTCATTTATCTAAATTTAATAAATTTTTGTTTTGTTTTAGACATCAGCTATTTTTTTTAAGTATCGGGTTTTGTGCCTTTCTCTTCTCTTTGGAGGCACTATTTATACGCAGATATTTTATATTTCAGATCTAGGCCAAGTTCTTGAACGCAAATTAATTGATTTTTTTTAGTTTTATTATAAAATTTATTTTGCCCCCTTTTCTATTATTTAGGAACGCCTATGTAAACAAAATTGTTATGCTGCATATTGTAGGTTATCCGTTAAGTGGTTTTTGAGTTATCACGGATACATTTTTTTTCTCACCCTTTTATAGAATTTTCACGGACGCCTATGGAACATTAATTTTTGTCGTGTATTTTTAACACCAATTCAACTAGTTAAATATAAATTTGTTTACATTTTAATTTTTTTTTATTTTACCCCTTTTTTTTCTATTTACGAACGCCTATGTAAATAAAAATTTTATGCTGCATTTTTTAGGTTATCTTATATGAAAGCTATATATAATTAGCCAATTTTTCTGGTATATTTGGAAAACATTTTTTTTTCGTTTTTGACCCTTTTTTAAGACTATTTTCGAACGCCTGTGTGAACTAATTCTTTTATGTAACTTTTTTTAGGTTATATTCTATCACAACTATAAAAAAATTATTCAATATTTCGGATAAGTTTAAGAACTATGATTTTTTAAATTTTTGAACCCTCTTTTAAACCCCTTGCCTACGCTCAATGTTAATCACCACCTATATATATATATATATATATATATATATCCTGTAGTATTTTCGTACCAAATGTGGTTAAAATCCGTTGAGTGGTTTTTTTGAGTTATCACAGATACAAATTTTTTCTGACCCTTTTATAGAATTTTCACGGACGCCTATGGTACATTAATTTTTGTCGTGTATTTTTAACAGCAATTCATCTAGTTAAATATAAAAATTTTTACATTTTAATTTTTTTTTATTTTACCCCTTTTTCTACTATTTACGAACGCCTATGTAAATACAAATTTTATGCTGCATTTTTTAGGTTATCTTATATCAAAGCTATATATAATTAGCCAATTTTTCTGGTATATTTGAGAAACATTTTTTTTTTCGTTTTTGACCCTTTTTTTAAACTATTGTCGAACGCCTGTGTGAACCAATTCTTTTATGGAATATTTTTTAGCTTATATTGTATCACAACTATGAAAAATTATTCCATATTTCGAATAAGTTTAGGAAATATATATTTTTTATGTTTTGACCCCTTTTCCACTATTTACGAACGCCTATGAAAGTAAGTTATTCATGACACATTTTATAGGTTATATTCTATCAAAACTATAAATAACTAGTTAATATTTCTGCTATTTTTAAGAAATACGTTTTTTTTTTAATCTTTTTTACCCCATTTTACACTATTTTCGAACGCCCATGTGGTCTAATATTTTATGTTCAATATTTTAGGTCATATTTAATTAAATGCGTAAAAAATTATGCAGTATTTCGGATAAGTTTAAGAACTATGAATTTTTTTAATTTTTGAACCCTCTTTTAAACCCTTTGCCTACGCTCATTGTTTCCCAAAATCTAATCAGCTCCTTGCCATGTCCAATAGTATTTTTGTACCAAATTTGGTTAAAATCTGTTAAGCAGTTTTTGCGTTTTCGTGGATACAGACAGACAGACAGACAGACAGACAGACATACAGACAGACAGACAGACAGACAGACATTTTTTTAAAACTACTTATTTATGTATAAAATGACCAAAAACAAGTATTTCCGGTGAAATTAAAAAAAAATTTTTTTTCATGAAACTAATAGTCTCCATATATACATATATTACATATATGATATGGAGAGCTAAAAAAAATAAAACATGATTTTAAGATACTAAATAAATGGTGAGGGATGCACAAACTAACACTAAATGTAGATAAATCATCGTATATGTATATCACAAAAATAAGAATGTCGCTGGACTGTGGTAGTCTTGATCTTGGTGGGGAGCATTTGAGGTATAGCAAAATGATAAAATATCTAGGCCTGTGCATTGATGAAACTCTCTCCTGGAAAGATCACATAGAGAAAATAAGAAATAGAATATCGCCATTCATAAGATGTTTGTACAGAATTTCTCATTTAATATATGAACAACATAGGAGGCAATTGTACTTTGCACATGTATACTGCCACTTGCACTATCTTATTACAGTCTGGGGAACTGCTGGAAATGTATATCTAAACAGCATAGAGGTGTTACAAAATAAATGTTTAAAGACTGTGTTTTCTTTGCCTCGAATGTTTCCTACAAAGGAATTGTACAGTAGAAATAACATGTTAAAATTAAGGTGTATTTATGGGTATAAAGTTTGTTTGTATATATATTACATCTTGAAAAAGCATAAACATTCATCCATAGCATTAATCAGTAATAATGAAATACACAATTATCGGACTAGATATGGCAGTCATATTCATCTGACAGCGATTCACTCGGAGTTTGGTGCAAGATCTGTAATACATAATGGTGTTAAGATTTTTAATAACTTGCCCTTCTCGCTTAGAAATGTGGTAAATGTAAATAAATTCAAATTGGAGTTAAAGAAATTTGTACTTATTGAATTTTCTCGGGACTTGTAGTTCCTCCTCAGTACTCATGATTGATTTATTGTTCTTGTGTGTATGATTGCATAATGCCAGAGATTGATGTACATTAATCGTTCGTAATACATATACATATTGATGTGTTAGTAAATTTTCTTCTTCTTAATGTGTGTAAGTTAGTATAAGTTTAAATTTAATTTAATTTTAAGTGTTTGATTCTTGTTATAAGATTTTTTGTATCTTCTTGGAGTTAATAAACAATTATTGAGAAAAAAGAAAACAATTGGTGTGTTAATACTTTGTAATATTTATTGATTTGTATTTTGCTTTGTAGTTTTTATTTCTTGCTTTTGTTATCTCTCTCTCTCGTGGATGAATTATTTAGTGGATACAGGTTGAAATGTTTCTTAATAAAATAGAGTGATTTGTTTGAACTCTTTGACCGGCGCAGCGGTAAAAATGGCGGCTAATTAGTTATATTTTTGAGTCCTAATCAGCCTTTTTGTTTTATAAAACTAGTAGTGATAACTGTGTATAAATATATCGTGTAAATTTTGTGTAAGTTACAACAGCGGGTAAACTGTTTGTTAAAAATATAAAGTGCTTTGTTTATTACTCTTGTACCGGTACGGCATAGTGTTTGTCGCATAACTACACGGTGGAAGTGTTTAGGTAAGTACCTGGAAAAGAGGCAGCAATTAGCGCTCTGAAACTGGCACAGGTAATGGAATACAAATCTGGCGATGTAGAGGGACACATGGGAATCCTGAATCTAATACCTTTGGATTCAGGAAGAAAACCGTCGGACCCCTTGCCACGCAAACATGATTTTGAAATTCCATTTGAAGTGGTCATTGGAGACCGTCAAAAATGGCTAAATGGGGAACCACGATTCCCAGAAAACACATCCGTCTGGTATACGGACGGTTCAAAAGGAATAGGAGGGAACACAGGCATGGGAGTATACGGGCCTAATTGCAGGCTCTCTGAATCTCTCGGGAAAAGTCCCACTATATTCCAAGCAGAGATCAATGCTATTAATCGTTGTGCTCAAGAATGCCTGCAGAGAGGCATCCCGGAACGGCAGCTCAATATTGCGTTAAACGCATTGAGGTCTTACACCTTCACGTCAAAGCTAGAATGGGAATGCAAACAGACCCTAAAGCAACTGGCAGCTCAGGGGAAAAAGATTACTCGGACATGGGTGGCAGGACATGAAGGCATAGAGGCGAACGAAGCGGCGGACCAACTTGCAAAAGAGGGCGCAAACGCTCCGTTCTGCGGCCCGGAACCCATCTTTGGCCTTCCAAAAAGCCATATGAAGGAAGAACTTCGGAGATGGCAGAAGGAACAACTTAAGTCCTACTGGAGAAACACTCCAGGCCTAAGACAATCAAAAAGGTTTATCAAACCTTCAGAGGCCAACGCATGGAAGCTTATCCAACTGGAGAGAAGCGACCTAAGGCGAATTCCAGGCCTTTTTACCGGACACCACCCAGTGAAGTACCATCTCAAAAAGACGGGCCTAACCGAGGACGACACTTGTTGGTTTTGCGAAGACGCAACAGAGAGAACACAACACGTGCTCTGTGAATGCATGGCAGTTTTCTGCAAAAGGCTAAAACACTTTGGAGGGGTGACCCTAACACCCGACGAGACAAGGAAATTAGCCCCCAGAGAAATCATCAACTTTATGAAAAGTGTGGGACAGCTGGGCAATTCATAGATTAGAGTCTTTCACAAAAGATCTTCTGATAAAACAATCTACAATTACCTGATTTTTTTACTTCCAAAACGAATATTAAAATATTCCCTACGTTTAGAGATAAATAAATACATCCGGCAACACCGCGTTGGCTATACTATTGTAATCAGATGTAATCGTTCTTGAAAACTCGCAACTCAAACTAGAACCAGAATTTTGTAGAACAAACGACTATTTACTGGAAGTGTTCGAAAAAGGAGAAAACCATTAAATAGCCAACGTATAAGAGGGACAGACAATCAATCATGAAGTGAACGGTCGATAACATACGGATTTCAGTAAAGCACAAAAGATCTTCTGATAAAACAATCTACAATTACCTGATTTTTTTACTTCTGATTCCTGGTTCGTAGTCGATTTTAATGTGCCTTCAATGTGCTGTATACCTGGATGTAAATCCAATTATAAGAGCGCATTAAAACAAGAGCAAAATGGCAACCTAATAACATTTACAATCCTTGAGTTGGAGAAATCCATACTCGTTAACGAGTGAATGCTGATGATGACCGTATTGTGAATTTCATATGATCGGATTATTCTTGGGAAATTTTAGAATTAAATATGACAACAACCCTTGTTGCGAGTTTGTGGTCATTGAACCATACTTTCATGCCTAGGTTTAGTAGAAATAGCCTCCCGTTAACCCTCAGAACCATAATACGCCCCAAAAGTAGTCTGGTTTTTTAGTTTTGATTATTTTGTTAAACAGAAAATTAATTCTCTCAATTTCAGCACAGTTACTGAAATTTATAACATCAAAAGTATCAGAAATATTCTAATGGGTGGCCACCGTGAAACATTTTGTTCGACTTAACTTCGGTCAGTCAAAATTGAATAAGATTTTGTTGACTTACCAATATTTTCCTCCTGCGGACTACCCATATTCGGATAGATTTCCTGTTTCATTCTAACCATGCTCACATCCATTAAATCAGTGGATAGTAAATCCAACTGACCGCACGGTGAAGCAATAGGATTATGCTCCAAACTGGGTGGAGTTGGAAACATTTTACTTAATTCCTCGGGCCTTAATATACCTACATTCGGACATCCATGTCCGCTTAAACGTTTATTCTCGTCGCTTTGATTTAGACCAGTTGAACCTGGTGGGGTTTGTACTTGCATCTGTAAAGTAAATAAGACTTACTAGTAATAACATCCTAGTCTTAAAAAAGTTGCAAAGGGGATGAATTTTAATCAATCCGCATGCAGCAATCCTACCAAATTCTGACATTATACAAATAAAAGGGACGACGTTATTGCCAATCCTGAGAAAATCATAACGACCAGGTGAATGCATTTCCCCTATTTAATGGATAATGATTAACATTCCTTGAAGCCTTAAAATAAATTTAATAATGCAAAAATACAAACAATAAGGGCGGATTTTATGTTTTAAAAAGGTGCTTCCGATTTCGGTCAAAACACTACTGCAATGCCGTCTTCAGGTGGCTAATCTGCTAAGCACACTTCAGGTGGAATTTTTTTGTTTTACTTCATGCAAAGTCATATAGCCTTTTATTGCTGCATCTGATACCTTTGCCTGTCCTAGTCAAAAAAGAGGCAGCAATTAGCGCTCTGAAACTGGCACAGGTAATGAAATACAAATCTGGCGCTCTAGATGGACACATGGGAATCCTGAATCTAATACCTTTGGATTCAGAAAGAAAACCGTCGGACGCTTTGAAGTGGTCATTGCAGACCGTCAAAAATGGCTAAATGGGGAACCACGATTCCCAGAAAACACATGTGTCTGGACGGTTCAAAAGGAATAGAAGGGAACACAGGCATGGGAGTATACGGGCCTAATTGCAGGCTCTCTGAATCTCTCGGGAAAAGTCCTACTATATTCCAAGCAGAGATCAACGCTATTAATCGTTGTGCTGCAGAGAGGCATCCCGGAACGGCAGATCAATATTATGTCAGACAGTCAAGCTGCGTTAAAAGCACCGAGGTCTTACACCTTCACGTCAAAGCTAGCATGGGAATGCAAACAGACCTTAAAGCAACTGGCAGCTCAGGGGAAAAAGATTACTCTGACATGGGTGCTAGGACATGACGGCATAGAGGGGAATGAAGCGGCGGACCAACTTGCAAAACGCTCCGTTCTGCGGCCCGAAATCCATCTTTGGCCTTCCAAAAAGCCATATGAAGGAAGAACTTCGGAGATAGGAAAAGGAACAACGTATGTCCTACTGGAGAAACACTCCATGCCTAAGACAATCAAAAAGGTTTATCAAACCTTCAGAGGCCAACGCAGGGAAGCTTATCCAACTGGAGAGAAGCGACCTAAGGCGAATTACAGGCCTTTTTACGGGACACCACCCAGTGAAGTACCATCTCAAAAAGATGGGCCTAACCGAGGACGACACTCGGTTTTGCGAAGAGGCAACAGAGACAACAGAACACGTGCTCTGCAAAAAGCTAAAACACCTTTGGAGGAGTGACCCTAACACCCGACGAGGCAAGGAATTTAGCCCCCAGAGAAATCTTCAACTTCATGAAAAATGTGGGACAGCTGGGCAATTCATAGATTAGAGTGATTCACAAAAGATCTTCTGCAGGTCGAAGTGAGGGGAGGCCAAACCCCCTAAACGGATCCGATAAAACAATCTACAACATAAACTTTACCCTTTGTGAGAATTCTCCAAAAAAAAAGTTCAATGGGGTGAGATCAGGAGGCCTAGCTGGCCAGTTTACGTCTCCAAAGCGAGAGACCATCTTTTCCGGGATTAGTCCCGTAAAAATAACTCTGGGATCTCTTGAGACACTGTTGCGATTGTGATGATGTAAGTATAGCGTAAATTTTTGTATTTCTACTTTGTTGATTTTAAAAAAAAATTATAATTGTTCCTGTTGGGCTGACGATGGGCAATTTTATATTCTCGAAACATGTCCTCTGTTTTATAAAATTTTTGGACACTAAAAGTTATTTTTCTTCACTGTGAGGATGGACTATTTATTATATGAAGACGTTCGTTACTTTTGTGCTGTTAACAACTAAGACTTACCGCTTCGTCACTGCTGGTGTAGTCGGAATTATCAAATATTTGATCCAGATCCTTATAGGACGGTTGTAGGCCTTCACTGGTAAATAAATTATCTGCTTTTTTGTCTTTAATCTCCTCCTTCACAACCACCGGCCTACCTTTGAACCCATCAATGTTGTTGCAATTATTATTCAAGGTACCATCCTCGTCAAATTCATAGGGATCACCTGGACGTTTGACGCCGTGCAAATGATTAGTTGGTATTGATAATGTGTTCTGATCAATCTGGAAATTTTAAAGTTATTCTTTCTAACACACAATGTTCAATCGAATTATTTGGTTTCTGTACACATAGGACTGAGACTGACATATTACTAACAGACAACGATTTTGTATTGTATTTTCCTTCTAGCAACGATGTTGTTCAAATTGTGAACACACCAGATGCTGTAAAGGCCTTCAACAGTACTAGTTGGAGAATATACACTCAGTTTCAAGAGTCCTGTACCACCCTGTCAAACCAAAAATATGTATTGGTATTGAATTTCAGCAGTGTGGATATTTAATAATTAATAATAATCTTCCTTCATGAAGAAGGCCTAATCTATCGACAAATAGGCTGTGACCACATTACGGTTATTCAGACCATTCAAAGGCGCATTGCGACGGGTTCTGTGGAAAGTAGACCTCGAAGTGGGCGTCCACGAGTTACAACCGAAAGGCAAGACCGATATCTTGCTCAAATGACTCGGAGAAATAGATTTGTAACGGTCAGCAGTCTTCGAATGCAATTCCATGATACTTACCATCAAGTCGTTTCTAATGCCACCATTAGAAGACGCGTCATTGCCTCGGATTTGCTGTCTAGAAGACTTCTACGAGTGCAAAGGTTTTGTTACCTACACATAGGCGGTCGCAGTTAGAATGGGCTCGTGGTCACCCCAAAACTGGCTTCTGCCTCAATGGTCAAATGTTATGGATGAGACAAGGATTCGATTGGTTAGTGACGATCGTCGATGTCGAGTCTGGAGAGAACGGGTAGCACAACACCGACTTGCTTTCGCCAGAGAAGTGGTACCATTTGGAGGCGGGAGTGTTATGTTTTGGGGTGGAATCATGTACGGAAGAAGAACCCCCTTGGTTCCTGGCACTATGACCGGTCAGATTTATATTGTGCAACCAATTCGAGACGATAAAGCTCGTCCACATCGAAGCCGAGTCGTTCTAGAGTTTCTTTGACAGGTTGAAGTGGCCACCGCTTTCTCCGGACATGAATCCCATTGAGCATGTCTGGGACTACTTGTCTAGATTGATTCGTCGTCGCTTGAACCCACCTATGAACGTTCAAGAGCGCATACTAGCCGCTACTGAAGAATGGAATAACATTCCTGAAGAATAGCTAAATAACCTCATACGAGGCATGCACAGACGTGTTTATGCATTGCTACAAAGTATGGCAATACAAGGTACTGAAAGTAGTGACGTGTGACATAATCAACAAATAAAGTTACTTGGCAATGGAATTTTTTGGTATTTTTTCTTTTTACCCTAATAACCTTTAATTAGTTAAGTGTCATCATACTCTTCTAGATGTAATTGCAAACTGGTGCAAGACTTTTGAAAATGAGTGTATATACAAGGTGTTTCTAAAATAGTTTCTGAGCGAATTTAATAATCATGAAAAAAACCTAAATTGTGATTTTTCGAGAAGTCCTTATTTACAAAGATACAGGGTGTTAAAGATGACTGCCTGAGGACGATGTTTTTGAAATATTTTCGAAACGAGTAAAGATGAATTAGTCAAATGTAGCATATTTATTAACCTAGTTAAATGTTGTAAACTGACATGAAATTGAATAAAAAAAAGATGACCACAGGCGGGTAAACGGGGGGACCCTTGCCTTAATTATAACCTAACTTTTTTTTCTTGTGACTTTTATTCCATTTGTATCAAAAATGTGATAAAATAAAGTTTTCTACATAAAAAAGGCGAACGATACACGCTTCAACAACGCATCGAAATTATCAAAATTCACTACAAAAATGGTAAACATTTTGCTGAAACTGTTCGAAAAGTTAAAAATGTTTTGGGTCATCGTGAAGCACTTTCCCGGTCAGCTATCGTTAAAATGGTTACAAAATTCGAGCTGTTGGGACAAGTTACTGATGTGAAGAACCGAACTCGTGTGCGGCGTGCAGAACACCAGCGAATATTGGTTTTGTAGCTGACAGTGTAAACGAAAACCCAGGTTTGTCCATTCCACGTCGTTCTCTGGAATTAGGCACTTCGCAAACAACCGAATGTTGCATTAAGATTTGGGGCTACGGCTTACAGTTAACACAAGAACTGAAGCCAGCTGACCATCACAGCGTCGTGCCTTTGCCAATTGGGTGTGGAAATGCAAGAAAATGATCCAGAATTTCGCAAGAAATAGTATATTAAGTATTGAGAACAGTAAGTGTAGTTTACCGATCGACGACAATGTTTGGCGACTGAGCGAAGCGAAGTCGCCAAAATTGGAGGAGATCGGTAAACTACTTACTGTTTGAGATGCTTATACTATTTTTTGTACGATCGAAATAGCTGAAATTGCAATTTTATTATTTTTAATAATTAATATTTTCAATTAAATACAAATTCAGGTTAGCTGAATACCCTCTACAAAGTTGCAGTTGAACGTTGTCATGGAACTAATTGATATTGTTATGATTGTTATCGTATTTTTTATGTCATGTATTTGTCAAAACTTATTTAAATAAGTATTATTATTGAAAATGAGTGACTTTGAATGTGAATCTCTTGATGAAGCATGGAATGTTGGAATAGCCACTATAATTCCAGAGAACGGTATGAAAATGCTTATAAAAGTTCATACCTCATGCCGTTTAATATACAATTTAAAAATCAAAATAATGACGTCAGCATAAATGCGCAATGATATACCGTCGTGAATTTACTTACCGTTCTCTGAACGGTAAGTGAATTACTTACCGTCGTGTTTGGGTTGTCAGCCAGTAAATGTCACTTACTGTCATAAAGACAGACACGGTAAACAATCAAAAAAGGTCGATCGTACAAAAATAATTATGAGCGATGAGACACACTTTCATCTTGGAGGCTACGTTAATAAGCAGAATTGTTGCATGATTTGTTATAAAACATTTCTATCCACAACAGTTTTAGGCGGGAGGGTTCATTGGGCCGTATTTTTTTTTTTAAATGAAGCATGATTGATGAATTTTTATTGCCAGAATTGGAAGGAATGGATGTGGACAATGTTTATTGCCATCAGGAAGGCGCTACTTGCAACACAAGTGGCAAAACCAAGACAAGAGTCATTGTCCAGCAAAATGTGAATTGGACTATTTTCTTTGGGGTTACGTGTGTAATAAGACACCACACCACTGGTATTATGTATACTAGTTGGGTGATTTTATAGATATTTTCTATTAGTTTGGGAAATATAATATTTTTAGATTGTTAACAAATGTTCCTAACCTGTCCTTTTAGTCAATAAAATTTAAGGGTTTGTTTTCTATCTATCTTATCTTTTATTGATATGGGTTTTATGAAGAGCAATAAACACATCTACAAGTAGGTAAATGAATAACAAAAATATATAATTTTTGTCTCTTTTCTTTGTTCAACTTTCAGAAACAGATGGACCGTGTTTTCTTGTTCGAAGAATGACATGTTTTAAATACAGTGTGGTCTCACTTTTGAACATCGAAATACCTTCATGTAAATTAAATGTCGGACTTTTATTATTATATACAGGAGCTAGGAGTTGGAGGGTGTCACGGTTTCCCATATCAAATAATATATATAAAGGGCGAATAAATGCTTTGCCCATTTAGCCACGACAAATACCATCATAAGAATGACGCTCATTCAAATTTCCAACCGGGAATCAACCCATTGTTTTCTCGAAACTTTGTTTCAATCATGGAATCTTTAAGTCATATCTTTTCCTAATTAGCCTGGAGGAAAACCCCTTCTGATCATGTGAGGAAGCTTCGGTATAGGATCTGAATCATTTTTTCTTCTTCAATTGCAAAAAAATAAAAACACTTACTGACAAGTGCGGGAAAATGTTAGCCGAATTAAATCTTCTTGGCATGACATTGCAGAGGGAAGATTTGACCCAGAACACTTGGGAGACACTCCCGGTTGGAAAAATATGGTCGTAAAAAAGTTGACTGTTTTATGAATTGTTCTGGACTTAATTTAATCGTAATAATATTCCACTACTAATCAAATCAGCCCTGAGGAAGATTATATAAAAGAATGAAACGTAGAAACGTTCAATACTGGACTTAATTCTAGTACTTACATGGGGAATAGTATTAGGCTCTTGTTTCACTTCCGTTTTTACAGTATAATGTTCATACAACTCATAAATATCGACTTTACACGTTCGATTCATTCTATTTTCTCGACTGTCTGGTTTAAACTTTTTCACAGGATGATTCAACCACGCATCCATCATAGAATAATCATACAACATCTCCAAAGATTGTTCCTCTTCACCTAATGCCACCTCATATTCTTTACTGCTAAGTAGCGGTCGCTTTATCACCTGCTAATAATACAAATAATAATTATTATGAATTGAAAATAGCGACATCTAGACTTACCGGTATGCTAGATGTCAGTGATTGCATCTCCGGTCCGCCGCTACTCCCAACCTGATGACTATGAGATACACCATCGGAATCAACACTTTTCGGTGCATCATCTGGACTACCACTGCCTCTCTTTTTACTACCATCCTCCGGATCGTCCTGGTTATTGTTACCCACAGATGGACCATGTGGTGATAGAGTGGGCATGGCAGGATCACCACCCGTAGCACTAAGTGGCGGTACAGATGCTACACCTTGTGAGCGGGGTTCAGGTAATGGAGATGGTGCAACGGATGGCGGACTGCCCACTGACGGCACAGCCGTACTTTCTTGTGTACGGGGATATGATGGTGGACCCCCTTGTGGTGTATACGACCCAACTGTCGTACAACATCTGAAAGAAAAATCGCATTCTTGATAATATTACAGTACTTGTACGCTCTCGTCGTGTTTATTTTTTTAAGAAGTATACAGTTAAATTTTCCGCAGATAGGTCGATTCTGATTAGGCGGGCAAGGAAGCGGATCGGCAAAGGCAATGCACGTGCAAGATTTTCAGGCCGATTCTCGTTACATATTGTAAAAGGAGGAAAATACGTTTTTGGGCCCATAAAATGCTAAAGAAACGTGAAACTTTGCACCCAGAACTGTCAGAATTCATGTTTACGACGAAAAAGTGGGCTTCTGCTGACGTTTGTTGCTATAAAACTGAATAGTATTATAGCCATAGGGGTTCGGAACCATTTCTTATGGAAAACAACATGGGAAAACGTTTTGGACACTCTCAACACATGAATCCGATAGGCTAAATGGGGAACCACGATTCCCAAAAAACACATTCGTCTGGTATACGGACGGTTCAAAAGGAATAGAAGGGAACACAGGCATGGGAGTATACGGGCCTAATTGCAGGCTCTCTGAATCTCTCGGGAAAAGTCCCACTATATTCCAAGCACAGATCAACGCTATTAATTGTTGTTGTTAAGCTGCGTTAAAAGCACCGAGGTCTTACACCTTCACGTCAAAGCTAGCATGGGAATGCAAACAGACCCTAAACCAACTGGCAGCTCAGGGGAAAAAGATTATTCTGACATGGGTGCCAGGACATGAAGGCATAGAGGGGAACGAAGCGGCACACCAACTTGCAAAACGCTCCGTTCTGCGGCCCGGAATCCATCTTTGGCCTTCCAAAGAGCCATATGAAGGAAGAACTTCGGAGATAGGAAAAGGAACAACGTATGTCCTACTGGAGAAACACTCCAGGCCTAAGACAATCAAAAAGGTTTATCAAACCTTCAGAGGCCAACGCAGGGAAGCTTATCCAACTGGAGAGAAGCGACCTAAGGCACAGGCCTTTTTACGGGACACCACCCAGTGAACATCTCAAAAAGATGGGCCTAACCGAGGACGACACTTGTCGGTTTTGCGAAGACACAACAGAGATAACAGAACACGTGCTCTGTGAATGCATGACAGTTTTCTGCAAAAGGCTAAAACACCCTGGAGGGGTGACCCTGACACCCGAGGAGGCAAGGAATTTAGCCCCCAGAGAAATCATCAACTTTATGAAAAGTGTGGGACAGCTGGGCAATTCATAGATTAGAGTCATTCACAAAAGACCTTCTGCAGGTTGAAGTGAGGGGAGGCCAAACCGCCTAAACGACTCCGATAAAACAATCAATCTGCAATTTAGGTTGGATACCAAATCAAGGAGCAATACTCGACCTTCGAACGCACAAAAGAGTTATACAAAACTTTCAATGCTTCAATACTATGAAAACCTCTACACCAATGTTCCACAGCCCTTAGATCGTTCTGCAACCAAAGACAGTCTACGTGAGAAGTAATAAGGGGCGAACAACTTAAGATCGTCAGCCGCTAAATAGAAAAAAGCAGTGGACCCAAATTGGATCCCTGCGGAACGCCTGAGGAAGCCCAATACTTCTCTCACCAAGATCCGTTATAATATACATATTGGAGTCTGTTCTGAAGATATGAAGTAATTAACGACTTCAAACTATCATCAAATCAGAATAGATCGAGCTTTTGAACAAGTGTTCGGTGATCCAGACGATCGAAAGACGATAAGAAATGGTCCCGAACACCCATACCTATACAACTCTGAATTAAAACCCAATATAGAACTAATTGGCTGCGGGGAGAGTATTCACACTTGTGGGAATCCGCACGGCACATGCTCGGTAAATATTGTTTCGGCATGCCGCGTGCAAAGTCCGTCGCTTGCCGAAAAAGATATTTTGCCGCGTCGGTGCCTTGCCTGTGCCGCCCACGCGGCTTGCACGAAAGTATTGAATCAACCTTTAACGTTAACGGAGAAGAAGATAAACTTTCTTATTTTAAATGGGACACTCTCTATATTATGCCACAGTCTTACTAGTAGTACATTTATATGATATATACAAAGGATATGATTTACCTAAACCTTAAAATGTATTAGTAAAACTCATCCTGTTATAATATTCAGCATATTTTGTAAATATTTCCTGCAAAGGTAGCCATGAATCATCAAATCAATCAAAAGAAGTTTAATATACACTTCATCCAAGATAAGAATGGGATAGCATTGGAATCTTCGAAACGGTGGGAGTTACGATGTGGATTAAATAGAGAGAGATTAGAGACATTGTAACCAGTACCGTCTCGAAGATTCCAATGCTATCCCATTCTTGTCTTGGACAACAGTATATACAAAACATTAAATTTATTTTTGTTTTAATATAATTTAACTGTATACTCCTTACTAAATTGATTAGCCATTATTTATTAATGATGTTATGATTAAAACAATTCACATTACAATTCAGTTAATTGCCATTTGATTAGTGAACATGAGTCTCACTGCTTTTCACTGTTCATAGTAAAAGTACAATAACCAAAATGATGGAGAACAATACCAAACAAACCCAAAGCACATTTTAAGCGACAGACTTTGAAACATAAAGTTTCTTTTGTTAGATGATTAAACATTATTTTTAAATTCGCTATCACCAAAAATTGTAAATAAATGTGCCCATCACCGTTAATAATAAACGTTTTCAAGTCATAAATTACAACTGGTCATAATTAATCTAAAGGTACAACATATATGGAACAAAATACAACATTCCAGTGATGCAAAAGTATCGCAGGATCAAAAATATTATTTTTTTCAAGGAAATAAATAAATATGCACAGAAAATTACAAAACTGTATCACTATCCTCGACATTACTTCTGATTTATCCAAATATTCTGAGCTCCTCCTAGAAAATAACTCCTAATATAGCGTCAGTTGTATTTCAGAAAGCGTCAATTGTATTTCACAAAGCATTAATTGTATTTCAGATTAGTCAACTGAATTTCAGAAAGGATCAATTGTATTTCCGATTAGTCAACTGAATTTCATAAAGAATCAGTTAAATTTGAGATTAGTCAAATGTATTTCAGAAATCGTCAATTGTATTTCCGGTTAGTCAACTGAATTTCAGAAACCATCAACTGTATTTTTATTTAGTCAACAGAATTTCAGAAAACGTCTGTTGCATTTCAGATTAGTCAAATTTTATTTCAGAAATCATCAATTGTATTTCACAAAGCATTAATTGTATTTCAGATTAGTCAACTGAATTTCAAAAAGCATCAATTGTATTTCCGATTAGTCAACTGAATTTCATAAAGAATCAGTTAAATTTGAGATTAGTCAAATGTATTTCAGAAATCGTCAATTGTATTTCCGGTTAGTCAACTGAATTTCAGAAACCATCAACTGTATTTTTATTTAGTCAACAGAATTTCAGAAAACGTCTGTTGCATTTCAGATTAGGCAAATTTTATTTCAGAAATCATCAATTGTATTTCACAAAGCATTAATTGTATTTCAGATTAGTCAACTGAATTTCAGAAAGCATCAATTGTATTTCGCAAAGCATTAATTGTATTTTCGATTAGTCAACTGAATTTCAGATTAGTCAAATGTATTTCCCAAATCGTCAATTGTATTTCCGCTTAGTCAACTGAATTTCAGAAAGCGTCAACTGTATGTTTAATTAGTCAACAGAATTTCAGAAAACGTCTGTTGAATTTCAGATTAGTCATATTTTATTTCAGAAATCATCAATTGTATTTCACAAAGTATTAATTGTATTTCAGATTAGTCAACTGAATTTCAGAAAACGTCAGCTAAATTTGAGATTAGTCAAATGTATTTCAGAAATCGTGAATTGTATTTCCGCTTAGTCAACTGAATTTCAGAAAGCGTCAATTGTATTTCAAAAAGCATCAATGGTATTTCCGATTAGTCAACTGAATTTCAGAAAACGTCGGTTAAATTTGGGATTAGTCAACTGAATTTCAGAAAGCGTCAGTTAAATTTCATATTAGTGAAATGTATTTCTAAAATCGTCAATTGTATTTCCGATTAGTCAACTGAATTTCAGAAAACATTATTTGTATTTCCGAAAGCATCAATTGTATTTCCGATTAGTCAAGTGAATTTCATAAAGCGTCAGTTAAATTTCAGTTTAGTAAAATGTATTTCACAAATCGTCAATTGTATTTCCCATTAGTCAAATGAATTTCAGAAAGCAAAACGTCTGTTGAATTTCAGATTAGTCAATTGTATTTCAGAAAGTGTTAATTGTATTTCAGAAATCAGCAATTGTATTTCCGATTAGTCAACTAAATTTCAGAAAACGTCAGTTAAATTTCAGATTAGTCAAATGTATTTCAGAAATCGTCAATTGGATTTCCGTTTAGTCAACTGAATTTCAGAAATCGTGAATTGTATTTCCGCTTAGTCAACTGAATTTCAGAAAACGTCGGTTAAATTTGAGATTAGTCAACTGAATTTCAGAAAGCGTCAGTTAAATTTCATATTAGTGAAATGTATTTCTAAAATCGTCAATTGTATTTCCGATTAGTCAACTGAATTTCAGAAAACATTATTTGTATTTCCGAAAGCATCAATTGTATTTTTAATTAGTCAACAGAATTTCAGAAAACGTCTGTTGAATTTCAGATTAGTCAATTGTATTTTCGATTAGCCAATTGAATTTCAGAAAGCGTAAATTGTATTTCAGAAATCAGCAATAGTATTTCCGATTAGTCAATTGTATCTCCGACTAGTCAACTGAATTTCAGAAAACGTCAGTCAAATTTCAGATTACTCAAATGTATTTCAGAAATCGTCAATTGTATTTCCGATTAGTCAACTGAATTTCAGAAAGCGTTAATTGTATTTCCGATTAGTCAACTGAATTTCATAAAGCGTCAGTTAAATTTCAGACTAGGAAAATGTATTTCACAACTCGTCAATTGTATTTCCGATTAGTCATCTAAATTTCAGAAAGCATGATTTGTATTTCAGAAAATATCAATTGTATTTTTAATTAGTCAACAGAATTTCAGAAAACGTCTGTTGAATTTCAGATTAGTCAATTCTATTTCAGAAATCATCAATTGTATTTCTGATAAGCCAATTGAATTTCAGAAAGCGTAAATTGTATTTCAGAAATCAGCAATTGTATTTCCGATTAGTCAATTGTATCTCCGACTAGTCAACTGAATTTTAGAAAACGTCAGTCAAATTTCAGATTAGTCAAATGTATTTCAGAAATCGTCAATTGTATTTCCGTTTAGTTAACTGAATTTCAGAAAACGTCAATTGTATTTCTGATTAGTCAACTGAATTTCATAAAGCGTCAGTTAAATTTCAGATTAGGCAAATGTATTTCACAACTCGTCAATTGTATTTCCGATTAGTCAACTGAATTTCAGAAAGCATCAATTGTATTTTTAATTAGTCAACAGAATTTCAGAAAACGTCTGTTGAATTTCAGATTAGTCAATTGTATTTCAGAAAGCATCAATTCTATTTCCGATTAGCCAACTGAATTTCAGAAAGCATCAATTTTACTTTCGATTAGACAACTGAATTTCAGAAAGCGTCAATTGTATTTCAGAAATCGTCAATTGTATTTCCGTTTAGTCAACTGAATTTCATAAAGCGTCAGTTAAATTACAGATTAGGCAAATGTATTTCAGAACTCGTCAATTGTATTTCCGATTAGTCAACTGAATTTCAGAAAGCATCAATTGTATTTTTAAGTAGTCAACAGAATTTCAGAAAGCGCCTGTTGAATTTCAGATTAGTCAATTGTATTTCAGAAAGCATCAATTCTATTTCCGATTAGCCAACTGAATTTCAGAAAGCATCAATTGTACTTTCGATTAGACAACTGAATTTCAGAAAGCGTCAATTGTATTTCAGAAATCGTCAATTGTATTTCCGATTAGTCAACTGAATTTCATAAAGCGTCAGTTAAATATCAGATTAAGCAAATGTATTTCAAAACTCGTCAATTGTATTTCCGATTAGTCAACTGAATTTCAGAAAGCATCAATTGTATTTTTAAGTAGTCAACAGAATTTCAGAAAACGTCTGTTGAATTTCAGATTAGTCAATTGTATTTCAGAAAGCATCAATTCTATTTCCGATTAGCCAACTGAATTTCAGAAAGCATCAATTGTACTTTCGATTAGACAACTGAATTTCAGAAAGCGTCAATTGTATTTCAGAAATCGTCAATTGTATTTCCGATTAGTCAACTGAATTTCATAAAGCGTCAGTTAAATATCAGATTAAGCAAATGTATTTCAAAACTCGTCAATTGTATTTCCGATTAGTCAACTGAATTTCAGAAAGCATCAATTGTATTTTTAAGTAGTCAACAGAATTTCAGAAAACGTCTGTTGAATTTCAGATTAGTCAATTGTATTTCAGAAAGCATCAATTCTATTTCCGATTAGCCAACTGAATTTCAGAAAGCATCAATTGTACTTTCGATTAGACAACTGAATTTCAGAAAGCGTCAATTGTATTTCAGAAATCGTCAATTGTATTTCCATTTAGTCAACTGAATTTCAGAAAGCGTTAATTGTATTTCCGATTAGTCAACTGAATTTCATAAAGCGTCAGTTAAATTTCAGATTAGGCAAATGTATTTCACAACTCGTCAATTGTATTTCCGATTAGTCAACTGAATTTCAGAAAGCATCAATTTTACTTTCGATTAGACAACTGAATTTCAGAAATCAGCAATTGTATTTCCGTTTAGTCAACTGAATTTCAGAACGCGTCATTAGTATTTCAAAAAGCATCAATTGTATTTCCGATTAGTCAAGTGAATTTCATAAAGCGTCAGTTAAATTTCAGTTTAGTAAAATGTATTTCACAAATCGTCAATTGTATTTCCCATTAGTCAAATGAATTTCAGAAAGCAAAACGTCTGTTGAATTTCAGATTAGTCAATTGTATTTCAGAAAGTGTTAATTGTATTTCAGAAATCAGCAATTGTATTTCCGATTAGTCAACTAAATTTCAGAAAACGTCAGTTAAATTTCAGATTAGTCAAATGTATTTCAGAAATCGTCAATTGGATTTCCGTTTAGTCAACTGAATTTCAGAAAGCGTCAATTGTATTTCAGAAAACATCAATGGTATTTCCGATTAGTCAAATGTATTTCAATGTAAGTATATTACAGAAAGCGTCACTTGGTTTCCAAAAATATTCCATATTGACAAAACTCACGATATGTTTTTGTTTTTGTTCAACAAATCAGCAAAGAGTTGAGGTCCTAGCAGAATATGAAATTACAGTGTTTCCTGTTTGGCAAAAATAAATAGGTAAGCACATATCGGTAAGACATTTGCTCTTAGTGGAGAATAAATACAATCGTGTGCTCTACTCTTGGACTGTTCTGCATAGCGAAGATGTCAAGACCATGCTAGATGGCTAAAACCAGGGAAACAGTTTTAAAAAATTGGAAAAACGCTTGCAGATTTTGTACATAGAAACAGAACACACTAATAAATCATTATGGAAATTGACCAATGACTAAACCACACAGCTTCAAGGATCAACTGAGAGGACTGAATGAGCTGAAAATCGAAACTCCTACGAAGGCATCATCTAGTGCGCAGACGGGTCAAATACTGAGAAAGGATATTCTCCAACAATTCATGAGTTGGCATGGGCTTTGCCTTGAAGATCAATAAATCAGACGCGACGAGCTTAAAAAAATGTGTGAGCTTTTATTTAATTAATACCTTACTTATTATTGATCCTGAAATCTTTTAAATGAATTTGTAGTTTACTTGATTTGGTCGATACTTCTAAAGGAGTTTTCCCCATATTTGCAGCTTTTAGATTAAGTGACCAGTAAAAAATTACTTGAAAACTTTTATGAATCTCCATTTAAGTTAAAACAAAGCAAGGCACAAAATTTTGTTGGCAAAACCAACCTTAAATCGGAAAAATTCTTAGTTGCAGGTGTTCGCCTGTGGAAGGCAGTGCGACTTCTACTGGCCTTTGATGGCCTTGTTTGGTAGTTAGATATTGTAGCCAGGTACTTTCTACATCTGTAAATTGTGGGCGAGAAAAATGTTACTTAGTATTTCATTATTTTTGTGCAAATTAGTAAAGAGAGGAGGGTAGTCTGAAAGTGGCGAATCAAACTACATTTTCTAAACTTCAATCAACTGTTAGAAAAGCAGGGCATTGTTGATGGCTTTGCCCAATATTTTATAACATCGCACATAAACTACACAATTTTTTTTTTGATAATATTCCTGGATCTTTGGGCTCAATGGCATATTCCATATTGCTTACACCAACCCTTATAGTATCTTTAGAGTAGCCCATGACAGAGACGCCGACGTGTAGGTGTGTAATATACTCACTAGTCCATAGTGTCGTTCCAACTTGCGAACTGTTTTACAATTTTTTGAGTTTTGTGGGGTTTTATTGGAAGAAGGGTTTACATTTTACTGATGGAAAACTCCGGTATATGTTTCCTCAAACATTTGACATTTGTAAGAATTCACAAAGTCGTTGTATGGAACCTTTGCATTTACCTCTTCTTCACAATTGGCTGCTTCTTTGGCAAATTCATCAATTTGGTGGTTTTGATCAATTCCGCAATGACCTTTTACCCATATAAAACTTACCTCTCTTTGTTCTTGTTTGGCACTTATTTTCAGTCAGTTTATAGCGATATTCAATTGGCGATTTCTGCATTTCTGAATTTTGAGTCTCCGCTGAGGATTTGTGTGGTTGTTGGCCTGATTAGTTTGATTACAAATGAGAAGATCTGCCGGTCTAGACGGTACACCTCCGTTGTTATTGAGAGCGTGCTGTTTTTCTCTTGCCGAGACCCTGCAGATTATTTTTAACTGTTCGCTCGGCTCGGGTTGCTTCCCCCTGTTGTAATTTCATTACTTCAATCTTCAAGTTCGGTGTATATGATTACATTCATCTGTGCATTCCGAAGTTCTTTGAAAATCTTGTTACCAAGCACCTGACGGCAGCCTTGAGTCCTTCGATTATAGACGAGCAATTGGTTAAATTCACAGAGCTCAATCTTCTTGAGTTCACGGACTTCTTGTCTCGGGCGTTGTAGAGCGATGATCAAGGTCATACATTATATACCGAGCTTTTGATCGCGCAAACCACGGGTTTCTCGTTCATAAGCTTGAGGGTGCCGGGGTAGCAGAGTCCTTGCTTTCCTGGTTGGGGAGCTTCCTATCAGGTAGGACTCAGGTTGTTCGATTCTGGGCCGGTGAAGGTCACGTCCAGGGATCCCACTTGGGCCCACTATTGTTCAACCGATTTATTAACGATATAGAGCAATGCTTTCTATATAGTAACTTCAAGCTGTCTGCTGATGATATCAAGTGTTATAGGATGATCCGAGGTGTCACCGACTGCTACACTTTTGCTCACTCGGTTGGTTCATTGGTGCGAGATTAACGACATGGATTTAAATGTCTCGAAGTGTTTTTGTATCAATTTTACTCGTTCTAGAAATCGTCTTTTTCATGATTACTTGGAGTCCCCTCTATGCCTGTCATGTGGCTCATATCGAGAGGATTCAGCACCGTTTCCAGAGATTTACTGATGGAGGAGATGAGATTGACGTTTGAAGCGCGTAGGAGCATTTTTTACAAAATTATTACTAACATCTATCCTGTCTCACAGATTGGACACCATGCATAAAGTGTAGACGATATCTGTGACCGGAATATTGCCGATCTCTAGTGATGGTAGTTTGTATATTTCGTCTCGAAAACGGACACGCGTTAGTCTGTCAACCGTGTACAGTTGACAGTTGGACAAGTGACAGTAGAGAAAGTTAGAAGAAAGCGTGAACTCCGATATCCCCTTAAGTTGGAAATGTAAAATAAAAAGAATAACGAATATTGTGAAAAAGTCGTTTAATTTGAAAATTCAAGCTCCCAAAGTTCCTACAAAAGGTTGGGTCTTTGTTGAGAAATTGAAAATAAGGTCCAACATGCCATCCTTTTTGTCAGTGCTTTAATTTTATTAGAACGTTGTCCCAGTTTTTTCCTGTCTAAGTAGGTAGGTTCAAAATGAGTGCGTCTGCGCCGGACCCTCCACTGCGACCACCGAGGGTATATTGTGGCTCATACCTATTCATATTTCACCCAGCATCTCAATCTTCTAAATGAAGTCGATTATTTTGCTGCGTGCGCTTTATTTTAGGCTCGCTCGTAGAAGGGTTACTTCACCAAATATTGCGAATCTACTTCTAGCTACAGCTGCCGCCGTCTCATCATCCTCCAGGCATAATCGGCACTCGGAATTTTCCAAGATACCCAACATCGAGAGATGATGAATCAAACAACAATGACCAGTATATAGTTCAACCAGCGTAGATGAGATCTGGCGAACCTGGATGATTTTGGCCAAAAGTTCTGCACTTTTGTCGTCATCCAGGTATTAAGTATGTATTTGGCAGTACTAAACGCTATGCCAGTTGCAGGTTCTGGTCCGATGAATTCTCCTTCAGCCCCTTCTCTTGCCATTCCCCTTTCATTCCCCTTTCAACCAGAATGGCCAGGGTTCAAGACCAGAGTCAGGTTATTGTTTCTCCCGATATTAGAGAGTCTATTTTGACAATCCCACACTGTTCTTGATGTGGATCTTGATGAGCTTAGAGCCTTTATAACCGCTTGGCTATCAAAGAAAATTTTTAATGACTTTCGCGCACAGTGCTCCTGAGCACACAGATCAATGGCCAGAAATTCTACCTGGAATCCAGTAGCATGAGAACCCAGACATTGAGAAGTTTTTGTCTTGGGTCTGCTTCCGTAAACTCCTAGCTAAATCCAGGAGTACCTCCATAGCTGCTGCTTATTTCTGCAAAGCAGATAGTTTTGTTTGGGTCGTTCGCTGTAAGGCTTTCGTCCACAAAGCAACAGCTCCATACGTTATTATTAGTCTTAAGACCATAACGTATTGTCACGAGTACAGATTCCAAAATTATTAATAAATAAATATAAATTATAAATCAATAACAACCCCCCCGATATTCGATGGAAAAATACAAACATATTATTTTCCTGTTTATTCTAGTTTATCTCTTCTCAACTTTAACTGTTAATAAACTTAGTCTATTTAAACTTGGTATTCGGTGTTTCATCTTTTAGATAAGGTCCTTATTTTCAATGCCCTCGTAGTTCACGTTAAACCTGAACGTGACAGTATATCCAGTAAATTTGTTTGGGTTTAATTCCCCAGGACTCCACAGATCCATCGACATGCCCATACGGACTTCCTTTTTGTAAAGCCCTTTCCAGATGAACATTCCAATTGAGCGTTATGTCTAGCACCAACCCAAAATAGTTCGTAAAATGCTTAAGCTCCAATCAAGCATCATCCGTTAGTATTGGTAAATGCTCAGTAGTTTGCAATTCACTGAATATATTTCCATAACATCCCTCTAATAAATCGTATGATTTTTTTTATAAAAACTGTTACTAATGTTCAATATTATACTGCTTCCAATAAGGCGCAGTCATTTCCTTCTCTAAATTTTGTTTTATTTCTTTATGTTCTTTAATAATCATCTTGCTTAAACGGATCAAACTGGGTAAACCCAAACGCGCCCAAAAAGCTTAGAATAAAAACTATAAGAAAAAAACACGTTACCACTGCACCAAATCACTTATTTAACTCTCGACTCGCGTCTCGCTAACAAAATTCTCAATGTATTACGTGTTTAACTATTTAGCAAAAAGTCGCAGCAACAGAAAATACTTACTTTGAACAGGTACATGTGGTCCTTCTAGTTGGTTCAACTAATTCCCAATTTCCAGCAAACTCCTCCTTATTCATTATGCTATTCTTAGTTGCGTAAAAGCATTCTTGCCATGCTCGTTCGGGTAAAACTGTCGCTGCTGTCGGATCTCGACACGAGGAATTCGGATTCTCCACAGACACGGAATACGGTCCTGGTTGTGGTACTCGACTATTTATAGGTACTGGGGAAGGGGGAGGTGTAGGAATGGTCACTGGGGAAACAGCACCACTAATCCTACCTAACCTAGAAATTTAACAAAAAAATGTTTATCAGTAGTCATATCGGTAAAACTTGTCTACAATAATTGCTCAACTAAGCTGAGAGCGTATAGTATATTGAAAAAATTCCACGGCACAAGTGGGATTCGAACCCACGTCTCCCGATTGCCGGTCAGGTGGTTTACCAATTAAGCTACCGTGGCACATATATGGAACTTGTTTAATTCGCTCTTGGATTGCTTCCTATGTGCAGTGCGACGTTTCGATCTATAATTGAAAGACATCAAAGACTACACACTGCCATAATGCAATATTATTTGTCTATCCAAACCGCAAATAAATCACGCAAACAAACCAAAGAAAGATATTCAACTAAATGGAGAGCGTATAGTATATCATCGATATACAGAAAAATTAAATAAATTAGCACGTTCGAAATAAAAAATATCGTGTCACAAGTGGGATTCGAACCCACATCTCCCGATTGCAGGTCGGGTGGTTTACCAATTAAGCTACCGTGGCACATATATGGAACTTGTTTAATTCGCTCTTGCATTGCTTCCTATGTGCAATGCGACGTTTCGATCTATAATTGAAAGACATCAAAGACTACACACCGCCATAATGCAATATTATTTGTCTATCCAAACCGCAAATAAATCACGCAAACAAACCAAAGAAAGATATTCAACTAAATGGAGAGCGTATAGTATATCATCGATATACAGAAAAATTAAATAAATTAGCACGTTCGAAATAAAAAAAATCGTGTCACAAGTGGGATTTGAACCCACATCTCCCGATTGCAGGTCAGGTGGTTTACCAATTAAGCTACCGTGGCACATATATGGAACTTGTTTAATTCGCTCTTGCATTGCTTCCTATGTGCAATGCGACGTTTCGATCTATAATTGAAAGACATCAAAGACTACACACTGCCATAATGCAATATTATTTGTCTATCCAAACCGCAAATAAATCACGCAAACAAACCAAAGAAAGATATTCAACTAAATGGAGAGCGTATAGTATATCATCGATATACAGAAAAATTAAATAAATTAACACGGTCGAAATAAAAAAAATCGTGTCACAAGTGGGATTTGAACCCACATCTCCCGATTGCAGGTCAGGTGGTTTACCACTTAAGCTACCGTGGCACATATATGGAACTTGTTTAATTCGCTCTTGCATTGCTTTCTATGTGCAGTGCGACGTTTCGATCTATAATTGAAAGACATCAAAGACTACACACTGCCATAATGCAATATTATTTGTCTATCCAAACCGAAAATAAATCACACAAACAAACCAAAGAAAGATATTCAACTAAATGGAGAGCGTATAGTATATCATCGATATACAGAAAAATTAAATAAATTAGCACGTTCGAAATAAAAAATATCGTGTCACAAGTGGGATTTGAACCCACATCTCCCGATTGCAGGTCAGGTGGTTTACCAATTAAGCTACCGTGGCACATGTATGGAACTTGTTTAATTCGCTATTGCATTGCTTCCTATGTGCAATGCGACGTTTCGATCTATAATTGAAAGACATCAAAGACTACACACTGCCATAATGCAATATTATTTGTCTATCCAAACCGCAAATAAATCACGCAAACAAACCAAAGAAAGATATTCAACTAAATGGAGAGCGTATAGTATATCATCGATATACAGAAAAATTAAATAAATTAACACGGTCGAAATAAAAAAAATCGTGTCACAAGTGGGATTTGAACCCACATCTCCCGATTGCAGGTCAGGTGGTTTACCACTTAAGCTACCGTGGCACATATATGGAACTTGTTTAATTCGCTCTTGCATTGCTTTCTATGTGCAGTGCGACGTTTCGATCTATAATTGAAAGACATCAAAGACTACACACTGCCATAATGCAATATTATTTGTCTATCCAAACCGAAAATAAATCACACAAACAAACCAAAGAAAGATATTCAACTAAATGGAGAGCGTATAGTATATCATCGATATACAGAAAAATTAAATAAATTAGCACGTTCGAAATAAAAAATATCGTGTCACAAGTGGGATTTGAACCCACATCTCCCGATTGCAGGTCAGGTGGTTTACCAATTAAGCTACCGTGGCACATATATGGAACTTGTTTAGTTCGCTCTGCATTGCTTCCTATGTGCAGTGCGACGTTTCGATCTATAATTGAAAGACATCAAAGACTACACACTGCCATAATGCAATATTATTTGTCTATCCAAACCGCAAATAAATCACGCAAACAAAGCAAAGAAAGATATTCAGCTAAGTTGAGAGCGTATAGTATATCATCGATATACAGAAAAATTAAATAAATTAACATGTACGAAATAAATAAAAATTCGTGACACAAGTGGGATTCGAACCCACGTCTCCCGATTGCAGGTCAGGTGGTTTACCAATTAAGCTACCGTCGCACATATATGGAACTTGTTTAATTCGCTATTGCATTGCTTCCTATGTGCAGTACGACGTTTCGATCTATAATTGAAAGACATCAAAGACTACACACTGCCATAATGCAATATTATTTGTCTATACAAACCGCAAATAAATCACGCAAACAAACCAAAGAAAGATATTCAACTAAATGGAGAGCGTATAGTATATCATCGATATACAGAAAAATTAAATAAATTAGCACGTTCGAAATAAAAAAAATCGTGTCACAAGTGGGATTTGAACCCACATCTCCCGATTGCAGGTCAGGTGGTTTACCAATTAAGCTACCGTGGCACATATATGGAACTTGTTTAGTTCGCTCTGCATTGCTTCCTATGTGCAGTGCGACGTTTCGATCTATAATTGAAAGACATCAAAGACTACACACTGCCATAATGCAATATTATTTGTCTATCCAAACCGCAAATAAATCACGCAAACAAAGCAAAGAAAGATATTCAGCTAAGTTGAGAGCGTATAGTATATCATCGATATACAGAAAAATTAAATAAATTAACATGTACGAAATAAATAAAAATTCGTGACACAAGTGGGATTCGAACCCACGTCTCCCGATTGCAGGTCAGGTGGTTTACCAATTAAGCTACCGTCGCACATATATGGAACTTGTTTAATTCGCTATTGCATTGCTTCCTATGTGCAGTACGACGTTTCGATCTATAATTGAAAGACATCAAAGACTACACACTGCCATAATGCAATATTATTTGTCTATACAAACCGCAAATAAATCACGCAAACAAACCAAAGAAAGATATTCAACTAAATGGAGAGCGTATAGTATATCATCGATATACAGAAAAATTAAATAAATTAGCACGTTCGAAATAAAAAAAATCGTGTCACAAGTGGGATTTGAACCCACATCTCCCGATTGCAGGTCAGGTGGTTTACCAATTAAGCTACCGTGGCACATATATGGAACTTGTTTAATTCGCTCTTGCATTGCTTCCTATGTGCAATGCGACGTTTCGATCTATAATTGAAAGACATCAAAGACTACACACTGCCATAATGCAATATTATTTGTCTATCCAAACCGCAAATAAATCACGCAAACAAACCAAAGAAAGATATTCAACTAAATGGAGAGCGTATAGTATATCATCGATATACAGAAAAATTAAATAAATTAACACGGTCGAAATAAAAAAAATCGTGTCACAAGTGGGATTTGAACCCACATCTCCCGATTGCAGGTCAGGTGGTTTACCAATTAAGCTACAGTGGCACATATATGGAACTTGTTTAATTCGCTCTTGGATTGCTTCCTATGTGCAGTGCGAGGTTTCGATCTATAATTGAAAGACATCAAAGACTACACACCGCCATAATGCAATATTATTTGTCTATCCAAACCGCAAATAAATCACGCAAACAAACCAAAGAAAGATATTCAACTAAATGGACAGCGTATAGTATATCATCGATATACAGAAAAATTAAATAAATTAGCACGTTCGAAATAAAAAAAATCGTGTCACAAGTGGGATTTGAACCCACATCTCCCGATTGCAGGTCAGGTGGTTTACCAATTAAGCTACAGTGGCACATATATGGAACTTGTTTAATTCGCTCTTGGATTGCTTCCTATGTGCAGTGCGAGGTTTCGATCTATAATTGAAAGACATCAAAGACTACACACTGCCATAATGCAATATTATTTGTCTATCCAAACCGCAAATAAATCACGCAAACAAACCAAAGAAAGATATTCAACTAAATGGAGAGCGTATAGTATATCATCGATATACAGAAAAATTAAATAAATTAACACGGTCGAAATAAAAAAAATCGTGTCACAAGTGGGATTTGAACCCACATCTCCCGATTGCAGGTCAGGTGGTTTACCAATTAAGCTACCGTGGCACATATATGGAACTTGTTTAGTTCGCTCTGCATTGCTTCCTATGTGCAGTGCGACGTTTCGATCTATAATTGAAAGACATCAAAGACTACACACTGCCATAATGCAATATTATTTGTCTATCCAAACCGCAAATAAATCACGCAAACAAAGCAAAGAAAGATATTCAGCTAAGTTGAGAGCGTATAGTATATCATCGATATACAGAAAAATTAAATAAATTAACATGTACGAAATAAATAAAAATTCGTGACACAAGTGGGATTCGAACCCACGTCTCCCGATTGCAGGTCAGGTGGTTTACCAATTAAGCTACCGTCGCACATATATGGAACTTGTTTAATTCGCTATTGCATTGCTTCCTATGTGCAGTACGACGTTTCGATCTATAATTGAAAGACATCAAAGACTACACACTGCCATAATGCAATATTATTTGTCTATACAAACCGCAAATAAATCACGCAAACAAACCAAAGAAAGATATTCAACTAAATGGAGAGCGTATAGTATATCATCGATATACAGAAAAATTAAATAAATTAGCACGTTCGAAATAAAAAAAATCGTGTCACAAGTGGGATTTGAACCCACATCTCCCGATTGCAGGTCAGGTGGTTTACCAATTAAGCTACCGTGGCACATATATGGAACTTGTTTAATTCGCTCTTGCATTGCTTCCTATGTGCAATGCGACGTTTCGATCTATAATTGAAAGACATCAAAGACTACACACTGCCATAATGCAATATTATTTGTCTATCCAAACCGCAAATAAATCACGCAAACAAACCAAAGAAAGATATTCAACTAAATGGAGAGCGTATAGTATATCATCGATATACAGAAAAATTAAATAAATTAGCACGTTCGAAATAAAAAAAATCGTGTCACAAGTGGGATTTGAACCCACATCTCCCGATTGCAGGTCAGGTGGTTTACCAATTAAGCTACCGTGGCACATATATGGAACTTGTTTAATTCGCTCTTGCATTGCTTCCTATGTGCAATGCGACGTTTCGATCTATAATTGAAAGACATCAAAGACTACACACTGCCATAATCCAATGTTATTTCTCTATCCAAACCGCAAATAAATCACGCAAACAAACCAAAGAAAGATATTCAACTAAATTGAGAGCGTATAGTATATCATCGATATACAGAAAAATTAAATAAATTAGCACGTTCGAAATAAAAAATATCGTGTCACAAGTGGGATTTGAACCCACATCTCCCGATTGCAGGTCAGGTGGTTTACCAATTAAGCTACTGTGGCACATATATGGAACTTGTTTAGTTCGCTCTGCATTGCTTCCTATGTGCAGTGCGACGTTTCGATCTATAATTGAAAGACATCAAAGACTACACACTGCCATAATCCAATGTTATTTCTCTATCCAAACCGCAAATAAATCACGCAAACAAACCAAAGAAAGATATTCAACTAAATTGAGAGCGTATAGTATATCATCGATATACAGAAAAATTAAATAAATTAGCACGTTCGAAATAAAAAATATCGTGTCACAAGTGGGATTTGAACCCACATCTCCCGATTGCAGGTCAGATGGTTTACCAATTAAGCTACCGTGCCACATATATGGAACTTGTTTAATTCGCTCTTACATTGCTTCCTATGTACAGTGCGACGTTTCGATCTATAATTGAAAGACATCAAAGACTACACACTGTCATAATCCAATGTTATTTCTCTATCCAAACCGCAAATAAATCACGCAAACAAACCAAAGAAAGATATTCAACTAAATGGAGAGCGTATAGTATATCATCGATATACAGAAAAATTAAATAAATTAGCACGTTCGAAATAAAAAATATCGTGTCACAAGTGGGATTTGAACCCATGTCTCCCGATTGCCGGTCAGGTGGTTTACCAATTAAGCTACCGTGGCACATATATGGAACTTGTTTAGTTCGCTCTGCATTGCTTCCTATGTGCAGTGCGACGTTTCGATCTATAATTGAAAGACATCAAAGACTACACACTGCCATAATGCAATATTATTTGTCTATCCAAACCGCAAATAAATCATGCAAACAAACCAAAGAAAGATATTCAACTAAATTGAGAGCGTATAGTATAT
The DNA here is from genome assembly GCA_911728435.2 of Apoderus coryli. Taxonomy (NCBI): domain Eukaryota; kingdom Metazoa; phylum Arthropoda; class Insecta; order Coleoptera; family Attelabidae; genus Apoderus; species Apoderus coryli. The sequence continues at coordinate 9,590,980 of OU452215.1, read as the reverse complement.
CATCGATATACAGAAAAATTAAATAAATTAACATGTACGAAATAAAAAAAAATTCGGGACACAAGTGGGCTTCGAACCCACGTCTCCAGATTGCCGGTCAGGTGGTTAACGAATTAAGCTACTGTGGCACATATATGGAACTTGTTTAATTCGCTCTTACATTGCTTCCTATGTACAGTGCGACGTTTCGATCTATAATTGAAAGACATCAAAGACTACACACTGTCATAATCCAATGTTATTTCTCTATCCAAACCGCAAATAAATCACGCAAACAAACCAAAGAAAGATATTCAACTAAGTTGAGAGCGTATAGTATATCATCTATATACAGAAAAATTAAATAAATTAACACGTTCGAAATAAAAAAAAAAAATTGTGTCACAAGCGGGATTTGAACCCACATCTCCCGATTTCCGGTCAAGTGGTTTACCAATTAAGCTACCGTGTTTAATTCGGACTTGCATTGCATGCAACGCGTGATCTTTAATTCAAAGACATCAAAGACTACAAATCAACAATCAAAATATAGACTCACCTGTCATTATTATTTTGAGTCACATTAGGTACATTATTATTAAGTACCGTATTATTAACGCTATCATCCATGTCCGTAACAAAAACATAACCTGATGGGTAACGCATTTTCACTCCTCCAACCAAGACTTCCACCACAGCACTGTCTGTTAAACTTGACGTTTTGTCCAATGGATAAAACTGAGTCCAATTTTCTAAAAGACGGCCAACTATTTCTGGGGACTTTGACGTCTGACCCGTCAAGGTTCCAGCTAAACCGAATGGTGCTAAAATAACTGAAAGAAAAAATTAAAATAAGACGTTTGTTCTACGCTAAATTATATCTAAAAAAATTTAAAGATAACATCAGAGAGATCCTAATTCTCTCAAATTGCCAAAAAAATCGACGGTTTTTCATCATTTTTGGTCTGTTGGATTCACAGTTTTTATAGATTACAGAGTACACAACAACAATTTCCGAAAGATCTGTTCCGGTCGAGTTCCAATACAGATAGAGATAAACCGTCTGCTCTCCACTCAGAAACACAAGATTCTTTATAAACGAGGATCTTCTCACACTGCACAGGTATAAAGGGATTGTCCGGGATTGCAGGGAAAGATGCTATGACTGTAAAACTGGATGGTCTCTTTGACAAACATTTTTCTCAGCTTCGTAGCGAGCTGGACTTAAAATGTAACTACATTTAAAAAAAGTTGGAATTGCTGATTCCAAAATAGATTGATCAAGGTAGAACAGCAGGTCACTTTCTTGGGCGTACCCAGACCGTTAATAGCGTGGCTCCGATTGTAGACTTGGAAAATGTGCTTCTCGAGATTAAAGAAAGGCAGCAGCTAAGAGACAATTAAGATTACTATTGCGTCATCTTTTCAGGTTACAGCGTTAATTAAAGGAGCTAGCAGGTCGAAGACTAGTTCAGCCTTTAAGAACTTGTCCTTGAATTATGATCAAACACAATCAGGATAAACAAATGCTGCGAGAAAAAATTTGCTAACAGTGAAACTGATCTAAAAATAAAATTCATTAGTTGTACCAAGAAATACAAGTATAATGCATTAAACTTAAACTATATTTGATTAACAATCAAACAAATAATAAACAAAGAATAATTACAAAAAAAACTACAAAACAAAAAAGTCAGAACAGCTCTCATAAATGACCCTTCGAGCAATCAAACATGTCACAGCCAGTACAAAATAAATTAAGCAGACATATATCGGCGATCTTGTAAGTTAATTAGTGCGGGGTAGGCCACTGGCAGTAGAAAGTTGCAGAATCACCAGCTCTCAGCCTTAGTACATTAATATTAGATCCAGGAAGGTAAACAATCTACTTATTTTATTATAATGAAGACCAAATACAAATTTCTTGGAAAAGAAAGCTTCAAACTCTTGAAATCAAACCAGTCCAATCGATCTCTCTAAAAGGATAAATTCCGTCCAAATTAAATAACAGATCGGACACCAAATCACTCTCGAAGGCACAACAGTGTCAGAGCGTCTATGATTGTAACTTGGAGGGAGAGGTATCATGAATAAAAAATTATATGGGATCCCTTTAATTCCTACCGCGACTTGTATAATGAAATACATTTTGATTTACAAATAAATATTATTGTTAATAATTATCATAAAACCACTAAACAGATAAAAAATCAAACAATAAACATGATAAGTTATCAATTGGTTCACAACAAAATAGATGACCCTCTACATAACATGTTTACATTTTATCTACCTTTAATAATAGCCAGTTCATACGACTGTGGCTTGATAAATCCGTGAGTTTCTGAATTTCCCAACTTTAATGGCAACACTGCTCCCGTCAACTGCCATCTACCGGTAGACTACTGTCAAATTTTGAGCCAGCTGAGTCATTTGTTATGTTATGTTTGACAGCTATTAATTTATTGGAAGCAGCCAATCTCGGTAATTTCTACAAAATTCACATGCCTTTTGTGCAGAAAACTATTACCGAAACCAAGGAGAGGCTGGATAAATACTATGGGGACTCTGCACCATCATTTCATCAATGGATGTTTTAGACAGTAGTTGAGCGGAGAATAAAACCCATCATTCGGATGGCGCTTTGTGAAATAGCGTCAATATGAGTATCAAACGTCATTTCACTATCCATGATCACTCCCAAGTCCTTTATTGACTCACAAGATTCAAGAACAACACCATTCAGCGTATAATTGAAACTAATTACACTCTGTCGTCTGGTAAATGACATGAGTTTGCACCTACTGACGTTGAGCGGAAGCCTGTTCCTAATGCACTATTCCTCAAGTTCCTCGAGATCCCGTTGCAAGCATATGCAGTCGTCCTCGGTAGCAATTGGTCTATACAATTTCAAATCATCGGCGAACAAAAGATAGTCGCTAGAGACTTCAGCAGCAATGTCGTTTACATAGATGGCAAATAAGAGTGGAGCTAGATTGCTTCTTTGAGGTGCACCACTGGTAGGAGTAAAAGATGAAGATCGAAAATCCCTGAATTCGACAAATTGCTCGCGGTCAAATAGAAAAGAATTGAAAAATTGAACAAAACGGTATTGAAAGCCCATGATATCCAGCTTAGTCATAAGCATGATCGATCCTATCAAAGGCCTTCGAGAAGTCAGTGTATATCGCATCAACTTGTAAGCCATTATTGAGAGCTGAGTATATATCCTGAGTAAAGCAGGTTAGGTTGGTAACAGGTGAGCGATTTTTGACTTGATTAAATCCTTTCACATACACGACCATCTCAAAAACCTTCGAGAAGTTAGACAAAATTGAAATTGGCCGATAATTCTCAACACGAGAGATCTTCCAAGCAGTCGAATGGGCTAGACTGTAGGGAGTTGTTAATCAAAACGCGCAGTGGCTCAGCGAAGGCATGAGCACAGTCTCTTAAAAAGAATGATGGTATATTATCAGGGCCTGACGCCATTTTAGGTTTAAGTTTTTTCAGTGCGGAAATTACATCCTGAAGATCGACAATGCCAACCGAAATTGATGAATCAAACTGTACATCAACCGCAGGCACTCGCTCTGATGGCTGTTCATAAACAGAACTAAAAAAGGTCGCAAATGCATTAACTATACCTCCCGGACTAGAAAGACATTCTCCGGACACATCAACCATACTTCCCGGTATTCTCGAACTACTCTTTCTGCTTTGAATAAATCTCCACAAATTCTGTGGATCGCTTTTCACCGTGCTTTCAATGCTCGCAACATAATTTCGATATGCGATATCGGTCTTCTGCTTTATAGTAGCTCGAAGATTTTTAAAAATGTTAAAGTGCGTCAATGATCAATTTCTTGCCTTGTTGCGTATGTCACATATTATATCGTCCAGAAAAGACCAATCCAATTCGTAGATTCGCTCATACAGAACATTAAAATTGGTCCGACGAAAGTTGTATCGTTTTTCACTACTATTCATGTTAAAGTCTCTATGATTATCTATTTTTGATATGATTCAGCGGGTAAACGTTTTGCCAGGCGGCGTTTATCCCTAAAACTAGGGAGATGCTAGTTCGATCCCACAAAAATTCTGGGTTTCTGTTCTAGACGCCTAGGATGGTGGGCAAAAGACAAAGCGCTCTAGATGAGACAGATAGTTGTCTTCGGATGGCTATCGGTATGGATCGCCCTGTACTAGTATCCGAGACTAAGTGATGCACTGTCTCTCCCCTTCGGTCAGAAGCCGGGCAATCGTTAAGATGTCGGACCACGGCGATGTGGCACTAGTATTCGATTGATTAGCCCGTAGGCGGCTGACTTGATCCTATGGACCGTTACTATTCAAGGTTGGTAAAGGGTTTAATGGCAAACCCAGCCTAACAATAGAACTGCGGGAGAGAGGGAGCCCCGCTAGGTAGTGCTACTAGCGCCCTCTCTACTGGTGTCGGCCTCGCAGGGGCAAATGGTGCGTTTAGTAGGGAACCCCTGGGTGCTAGTATCCGAGATTAGCGTCACTTGGGCCGGTGCCATCACAGAGGGCCTATACTCTGTACATAGAGTTGCAGACCCGGTTGTTGATTCCGCCGAAGGTCGAGGTTAACACTATACCGGGTGAATGCTGTAACAAATGTAAAGTCTGCGGTGTGTTAACGCGAAACTGGAGACTAAACGACCGGGACGGCCGCAAGTCGAACAGTTATATGATATAAAATTTGTAATGCAGGATGGTGATGAGCGTCCTCGACAACCTCCAAAAAGGAACCACCATCAACAGCGAATATTACTGTACTTTGGGATTGATTCAAGGCATAAATAGCAAAGAAACGGCCACATTAGCAAAAGAAAAAGTGTGGTTTCACCAAGGCAATGCACCTTGGTCACAAATCGATGAAAACTATGGCAAAATTGAATCAATTGGGCTTCGTATTCTCCAGATTTAGCCCCCAGCGACTTTTTCCTGTTTTCAGATCTCAATAGAATGCTTGCTGGAAAGAAATGTAAGTCCAATGATGAAGTAATCGCTGAGACTGAGGCCTGTTTTGACGAGAAAGAGAAATCGTACTATAAAAGTGATATCGTATTGTCAAATTTTTTTTTTCTTACTTATTCAACGGATTTATTGAATGACCTTAGAGCTAACTAGGACAATTCCCTTAAGCTAGCATCATACGTACAACAACTATTGGTTGTTACCTTTTAATCCTGCATTTGAAGACTGTGCCTGCTGCATATGCCATCTGGTCAGTCGTCGTACAGGTGGATGCTGGCGGACATCCACGCTGGCGCATACAGAACTCTCGCCATGCACAAAAAATGCAAATGAAAATGAAAGGTGAGCGGAGCTGGATGATAAACCATTCTTCTTTGGTCCATCGTATGGTTGAACAAACCATTTACCCAGTCGGATAAAGTCCCTAAAAAAAAAAGGTTGAAAATTAAAGTTGCATGTTGTTTCATATTTATATCAACTGAAGATAACAAAGTTTTTAACCGTGAATAACAAAAGAGTGGTTGGGTTTTGCCTACTAAAAATGTAAAATAATTTTTGTAGCAACCCCACCTCTGAGAGCAGGCAAGATGAAAGAATGAAAGAGTGAGGTCTCTGCAGTACCTGCGTCCGGTCAACCGAAGCTTACCCAGTATCACCTCATAACTATACACGTGGTTGAGAGGTGGACCCCGGCCGAGCCTGACATGTACAAACCGGTGTTGAATTTACTCAATAGTGGCCACATGACAAGCATATGCCGGAGTCCACACTGCAGAGGCATACTCAAGGTGAGTTCTCATATATCGAAGATCCTCTGTATCATTGTCATCCGCGTATTGAAGCTCAATGACTGATGTGGTAGTTCGTCCTTAACAAGTTGAATGACCGTTCCGACAATATCGAAAACAAGGTCAGTGCAATGACACAACCCTGCTTTACGTCAGTTGTAATTGGAAATACAGGGTGTCTTATGGTGACGGCCCATTAAAATATTTTGGAGACTACTTTGAATTGAATTATTTTGGTATATGTTTTACCGAATATGGTCTATTCAAATATCATAATACCTAAATCCAGCCGTTTTCTTATTAAATAAGGTCTCCTTTTTCCGATACGTACGACATTTTGTGATTTATTCATACAGGGTGGTCAAAAAATTATACTGAAAACGATGTTATAAAAACAGTCGAAAGTCAGTTTTCTTTTTTTATGTTCTTGAACCATTTTTCTTTTAATTTTTTTATTCTTGTTTTTCTTTGGGTTTCAGATTCTTGAAAACAACATTTTTTTTTCTTAATTTTTCGAGAGAAATTACATTTCGCTTGTCGAACTTTATTAAGTAAACTGTGTTTGTAAACGAGAAGTTCTGTATAATATATGTATTTTTATTGTTAAAAAAAAAGAAAAATATTTTATAAAGTATGATTTTAAAATGTTTAAGTTATATTCTGAACTTTTAACAAAATGTAAAAGGGGAAAAAAATAATAGAATGACCTGAAGAAGGCGACAAACCATCGCCGAAACGTTGTTATTTGTTTACTTAATGCAGTTCGACAAGCGAAATTTAATTTTTCGCTAAAAATTAAAAAAAAAAAACATTGTTTTCAAGAAACTGAAACCCAAAGAAAAACAAGAATAAAAAAATTGAAAGTCAGTTTTTCCAAATGGAACAAGTTTACTTTTATAATTTTATCTCACATATCATAAAAAATTAAATAAACTTTCTAATAGGTTACTGATTTCGAAAATGCTTGGTTTACGAAATATCGGCAATGTAATATTTTTGAGCATTTTCACTATTTTCGTATATTATTTTGACTAGCTGCAGGCCCAAAAGTTAATTGTTGTTAATCAGTCGTAATTAATCAGTCATTTTGAAAGGTAAATTGCTGAAAAACTTTATTATTTTCATGGCACACTAAATTAATTAGTCAAAGTAATATACGAGAATAGTGAAAATGCTCAAAAATGTTACATTGCCGATATTTCGAAAACTATGCATTTTTGAAATCAGTAAGCTATTAGAAAGTTTCTTTAATTTTTAATGATACGTAAGATAAAATTATAAAAATATACCCGTTCCATTTGAAAAAACTGACTTTCGACTGGTTTTATAACATCGTTTTCAGTAAAACTTTTTGACCACCCTGTATGAATAAATCAAAAAATATCGTACGTATCGGAAAAAGGAGACCTTATTTAATAAAAAACCGCCTGCAAAATGATAACTAAAGACTTCTTTATAAGAAAAAATGTGATTATTATTGAGCCCTAAAATGTCAGTTTTGACATAAATCTTGATATACGTCAAAAACGGCTGGATTCAGGTATATATAGGACATGATACATGAAACATGTCTAGAATTTTATGTGGAATTCAAAAATATCATAATATATAGGGTGTTCTATTGAAAATAACAAAGTCACTATCCACTTCCGGTATAACCGGAAGTGCTAAGCGGTTGGTATTATGATATTTGAATAGACCACATTCGGTAATACATATATATTCAAAGTAGTCTCGGAAATATTTTAATGGGCCGTCACCATAGGACGCCCTGTAGAGTCAAATAACTCTCCAACCAACGCAGCCCAGGTGCTGTCACACTCTAACTGATTGAGCTCAGTAGCTTGAATACCGAATTGTTCGTTAATTATCAAAGGACTTATTGAATGACCATGTAGAGCAGCTGTCAGATGTCTAGTGACCAGACATCGGAATAGCACTGCGTATAGATACAGGCCTGTAGCATAGAATAATAACTATAGATAAGAAGGGTCAGTAAACACTAAAAACGGCATCGACTCGTCCCAATCCCAGCTACATTCTAGCCCGCTACTATACAGGGTGTTTCAGAAAGACATGTCCAAAATTTGTGAGCGAATTGGGGACATCTAATCATGAAAAACACCTAAATTGTAATTTTTCGAAAAGTCCTTATTTACAAACATACAGGGTGTTAAAGATGCGTGCCTGAGGACGATTTTTTTTGAAATATTTTCGAAACGAGTAAAGATGAATTAACCAAAGCATGCATATTTATTCACCTAGTTAAATATCGTAAACTGACATTAAATTGAATAAAAAATGATGACCATAGGCGGGTAAACGGGGGGGACCCTTGCTTTAATTATAACCTAACTTGTTTTCCTTGTGATTTTTATTCATTGTGTGTCAAAAATGTGATTAAATCAAGGTTTCTACATAAAAAAGGCATACTTCTTTTTTCTCGAAAAACTTAAGGGTTTTCGAGAAATTCGAGTTGGAAAATTTTAGGACAAAACTGGTCCTTAGTACAAAGCATTAATAAAATTTTGGGAAAACTTTTCGTTAGCTGTTTACTAAGGACCAGTTTTGTCCTAAAATTTTCAAACTCGAATTTCTCGAAAACCTTTAAGTTTTTCGAGAAAAAAGAAGTATGCCTTTTTTATGTAGAAACCTTGATTTAATCACATTTTTGACACAAAATGAATAAAAATCACAAGGAAAAAAAGTTAGGTTATAATTAAGGCAAGGGTCCCCCCGTTTACCCCGGATTTTTTCATGATTAGATGTCCCCAATTCGCTCACAAATTTTGGCCATGTCTTTCTGAAACACCCTGTATATACTATATCTATATATACTTTAAGACACTATACTATAGTTATAAGCGGCGGCGAATTGCTTTTAAGACAGAGATAACAAAGGTGCCGACAGGAGGTGAAGTAACTGTATATTAAACTGTGCCTGTAGTTTATTGGCGGATTTGAAAATTGAAAGGTAGTGTGAAATTTATTCATTTGTATGCGATTGATACACACTTGAATGGAAATCAATCCTACCTATGCATGGAAATCAGAAAGGTCTACACTTATTATTGTAAATATTAATATTATTAATAATAACTAAATATTCGATAAAACATAAGTAACAAAAGATTACCTGGAGAGTAAACATCGTTCGATAAGATTGTGTAAAGCTTTGAACAGTAGGGATCTGCACTCGTACGACAGACCGCTCTCCCATGATCCTTGCTCGGAATCTAAAAAAGAAATAGAATAATGTTACAACCTTCAACAAAAATATTTGTATAACAAATTATTATATTTATTGTGTACTTCACACAGTTAGCTATAGGGAAGCCTAATAATTTTGCTTTAATCATATGAATTAAAGCAGTCACTGTCAAATTTGTTCGCAATTCGATAAGAATGATAAATAGGATAATTTTAAAACGCACAAGAACTCTCTATTGTAATACCAATTAATACCGAACGGTTTTAACAACAATATATCTCAACAATAAACATAAATAAATACATAAATAATTAAATATATAATAAAAAACATTTATAAACTTAATTTTTACATATTTTTTTACAACAGTGAAATAAAGTAGTATCAAATATTATAATCAAATCAGATATTTCATCTGGCCGAAATTCGTTGTCCCAATTTAATTTTTTATACAATCCAAAATTATACAAACTATCCCATAAGGAAGAAAATAATTTTCGTTACAGTAACTTTACGAATGACCCTGTAATAAAACAGGTTACTATATCTTATTCTACGTTGTAAAGTTTTTGCAGAAATCAATTATCTCAAATAACAACAAAGTTATAAACCATAAAAGAAATCGACGAAAATTGAGAAACGCCACCTAGCGCCTTAACCGTTACAGATAGCCAAATTTAGTTTGCACGAGTGAGCTTTTCATAAAATTTGACCTTGGATGACCTTGGTTAATTTTTTTCTATCTTCGACAGCAACAGTTCCCATAAGAAAACGTCTAATTTGGACCACCCTGTACAAACTGTGCTGAATTCAAGTGATGTGCCCAATATTATATTATATTGTTATAACTTTAAATACCTAATAGAAATTGTTCTGAGTGAAATATCTAATTTGTTTTCCTTGGTAGTATTTAGTTATCTACTATCTAGCCCCTCTATGTAGTTTTTAGCACCACGAGCCGCCACTGACTAATCCTATCCAATTTAAACATACAAAACTCTTATATTTGTATTCAGTATATAACATCAATGTCCTCAAAACAACACAGTTATAAAACGATACACGTATTTCGTCGTATACAGAGAAATTCATAAAACAATTCTACATAAGTAGGTAGTACAATGACAAAGAATAAAGTTGTTGAAAAACTTCGCAAATTAGATTGTATTTGTAGAGGTGCAATTAAATAAATAATAATATCGCATTGTGTCGACCTTGAAAACAATGTTTAGCACATTCTGAAAGCGTTCCACATAATATTGTGCTTGTTGTGTGTGTACAATAAATTATTGTAGTTCAGTAGGTCGTCGAATGCGTAGTAAAACGATATATTTCTGTCTCTAAATGAAATTATTTAGTCCACAAATAATGATAATCACAATACGAAACTACAATTTTGATAATACAGGGTCTCTCACGGTAGCCAGGGTACTTCCTTATCACCCGATATAGCTGTTATTTAATTTTTTCGTTTCGTGAGAATTAGGAACAGTCTCATCAGGCTTCCTTATAGGGTGACTTCGCTAGAAGTCAGCAAAGAAAAACCAGCAGTGGGAACTACTTATTATGTACCTATTTAAGCTCAAAATTCTTTAGAGATATCCCTCGTACTTTCGGTAAGAGATACTTAAGAATTTCAAACGTTTAAAAAAATAGGTATCTACCTACCTACTATCTGTTTCATTTATTTTTTCACTATCAAATTGTAATCAAACAATTCTTACTAGGTACGTATCTAAGTACCTATAGTTTATCCAAAGTTAATTTAAAATATATAAATTCTACTGGGGATTCTTTATTATTATTGTTATTTTCCCTTGTTTTGGTTTAATAATAATAATTATTCTCTTTATTGTCTAACAGGTATTGCTACCCAATAACAAGACAAAATCTTACATTAACAAAAACAATTGCCTAGCATAAGCATACAAAAATACCCAACTTAGAACTAACTTAAAACAAACTGAAAAATAGAAAAATACAAAAAAGAAAATACACGCATCAAAACGAAAGAAAATTGAGAGGATTACAAGAACAATTAATAATAACAATAAATAATTAACACATGAACATAATTCATCAAAACAAATACAAATCAGTAGCCCGCAAATATGTCTCTAAACTTTTCTTAAAAGAACCAAGCGATACATTAAAAAAATCAACGTTTTCATTAATAACCAATCGGTTGCTGTATTTACAAGCCCGAAATAGCGGTGCTTTAGATTCATAATTAGAACGAATCTGTGGCACCCAAAATAAACTAGCGCTTCTAGAGTGAATCCTAGGGACACGAAACCATAGCTGCTGAATCAACCGAGGACAATCCAACATATTGTTGATCAACTTAAAAAGAAAGATCTGAGAGGCGAAGATGCGCCTCTCGGCTAACGGCCGAAATCCGAACCTTGCCAGTAACACACCCACGAGGAGGAAAATATCCATCAATTTTAAATGACAAATATTTTAAAAACTTACGTTGGATACTCTCCAATCTCTGTATATGAACACGGTAGATGGGCGACCAAATGATTGTAGCGAATTCCAAAATAGACACAACAAAGGCGAAATAGAGACTTTTCAGGCAGTCCATGTTGTTGAATTCTCTGGTCTGTCTAAAAATAAATCCTAACATTCGCAAAGCATTAGCAGAAACTTGCTCAATGTGGTAGTTGAAAGATAAATCACCATCCAAGTATACACCAAGATCTTTGATTAAAGCGCAGTGTTCCAAATTTGACTTATCGATGGTGTAGTTTCGCAAAAACGGATCTTGACGTCTTGTAAATGTCACCGACTTACATTTGTTCAGATTTAGAGGAAGTCTATTTAGATCACACCATTCTAAGAGCCGACACAGATCTGTTTGAAGCTGTGCGCAATCGTTCTCACAAACAACAGTGCGATACAATTTTAAATCATCCGCAAACAACAAATAATTGCTATTGAAACCAGAGCCAATATCGTTTACGAATATTGCAAAGAGAAGAGGAGCCAACGTACTGCCCTGCGGAGTTCCACTTGAGGCTGTGAATGAACTTGAACTGAATCCATTGTATTCAACAAATTGTTGCCTTGCTCCCAGATAGGACTGAAAAAAGATATCAGATTCCTGCCGAAGCCAATGTCGTACATCTTCTGTTGAATCAGGGAATGATCAATCTTATCGAACGCCTTGGAAAAGTCACTATAGATTGCGTCGACTTGCAAACCTCGACCGACAGCGGGAATTACATCCTACAGGAAAGTGGTTAGATTGGTCACCGTAGAACGACCCTTAATGAACCCATGTTGCTGGTAAACTAGCCTATGTTTTATTTGCCCAAATAAGTTATTGTGCAGAGCAATTTCAAAAACCTTTGCGAAATTAGGAAGAATTGAAATAGGTCGATAGTTTTCGATTCTGTTAATATCTCCCGATTTATGTATAGGACATATACGAGCTATCTTCCAGTAGTCAGGAAACAAGTTGGACCGCAGGGATAAATTAAAAATGTACGACAATGGTTTCACAAATGCATAAGCACAATCTTTTATCTATACCTGCAGTCATCTTCGGTTTTAAACTTTTCAGAGCACTTAGAATATCTTCCATATCCAAGCTCCCCACATCTACCAGAGATTTTGTATCACAAATTTAACGAGGAATTGCAAAATGATTTTTTATTTGAAAAATTCCAGTGACGCACCATTTTTTTCTTTAAAAATATTGAGATCATTACCCGTATGCGCGCCACTGATGAACATAAAATTCTTAATTGCTTGCCAAAAAATGCGCAATAACTACCTCTTAAAACTCACTAAATTTCATTTGCATATCCCCACCGGTTTCAGAGTAATCAATAAATCTTCAGTTTTTAAGAAAAACTTTAATAGATAAAAGATTTTTAAAATATCGTATGAAAAGTTAAAATGGTACGCCTATGGACGGCCACTGTCGGTATTGACATTACAAAGGGATATCGAGTTGTGGTTTTTTATATCATTTTAAACTAAAATTAGAAAAACTATACCTACCTAATAATCAGTTTGAAACCGCTGATCTTTACTTATGTTTATGATGACCTTTAATTATTTTTAAAACCCAACGCATGAACATTATGGTTAAGTATACCTATTATCCTACTAAATAGGTACACTACACGCAATTAATAATTTTACCTAATTTAATAGGTCTATAAAAATTCCATAACAAGGAACATCACAATAAGAATAACAAAAAAGTATGTTTCTTTCAAATAATAGGTACCTATGTTGTCTGTGTGTGTGTGTTTGATGCATTTTCATGTTTTTGTATTATTTTATTTTTACGTAGGTAGGTATCTAGTCAATCGAGCTGGCATGGTATCTATATTACAGTTGCTATGACAACCGTCTCTCCATTCTCGACCGCTACAGTGTTGCCACACCAAACAGAATAGATTTAGACGTGCAATGTGTATTGGAAAAATGTACGAGGTCAGACAATAACATTTATTAATGTTTTCTGCGATTATACTTTAATTGACATTCACTACCGGTGCTTTAATGAAAGGCATTAGACGTTATGCTTCAAGGTGAAATATCAGCAATCTTCACTCACCTGTTTGTCACCGACCGAGGTTCTTTTTATAAATTTGATTGATAGTTATTTGATAAATTAAACTCAAAATGTGTCAATGATAATTTTAACAGTTTCTGGTTCCGTTTAAAAATTAACTGGTGCCCTTGAGGCACGAATAGCTCTCCATACAGAATTATATTTTTATTTTTCTAATATACAGGGACGTGTAGTTGCACGCAAAGGGAATCCCTTAGATCAGTGGTCGCCAACCCGTCGATCGCGAGCCCCTGGTGGCTCGCGAAGAGAGGTCTGGTAGCTCGCGAAGAGATTTCTGGTACGTAGGTACCAACATATCTATTTACATGCCAAACGACATGCGGAGGATTCCTCATTAAGGATAGTTTCTTAGGTCTTGATTAGGTCCTGTATGATAGCGTCCTATACCAAACCAAGGCCCCAAAAAATTGAAATCTGTTTTCCTAATAATGGGGTCGTGAAATTTACGCAGGACAATGATATTATGAAGGGATATTTTCATGCCAAACGACATTCTTCGGAACGGTCATTAAGGATAGTTTCTTAGGTCTTCATTAGGTCCTGTATGATAGCGTCCTATACCAAACAAAGGCCCCAAAAAATTGAACTCTGTTTTCCTAATAATGGGGTCGTGAAATTTACGCAGGACAATGATATTATGGAGGGCTATTTGCATACCAAACGACATTCTTCAGAACGGTCATTAAGGATAATTTCTTAGGTCCTGTATGATAGCGTCCTATATCACACCAAGGCCCCAAAAACACTGTACATTCAAAAAAAAAAAGGAGTTCACTGTACATTCTACAGTTACCGAAGGTGCTCAATACTTAGATAATATGACCAAAATATAGCAAATATGTCATGATTATTGATTTTTTCTACGTTCTGAATATGTAACCAGGATTTGGACTTGAACTGTTTAAAAATTAATCTAAGCCCTATGAGTACCAAATTTGGATCCGTAGAGCCTAAAACTTGAAACAAAAGTAAATGCATGAAGTAGGTGGTACTCCATATTGCTGTGGATTCTCAATTATATGAGGAATCATCTTTTGACCGACTGAGGATCATAACATCGACATTCGAACTAAGTTGCGAGTTTATAATGCTATTGTCCCTCCGACCCTTACATATAGCTGTGAGTCTTGGACCACTTATCGGAGGCACTTAAAAGCCCTAGACAACGATGCCTTAGAATAATTCTTGAAATCAAATGGCAGGATCCACGAACAAACATCAGCGTTCTGGCCAACGGAACGACTTCCAAAGAGAAATCTTTATTCACAGCTTAAGATCGGCTCAAGAAATCAGAGAGGACAGCAAAAGAGGTACAAGGATGTCCTTAAGACTAACATGAAGAACAACTGGGACCAGATCGCAAATGACCGACCGAGATGGAGGCGTACCATTTATATGGGTCAACAAGTTTTTGAAGAGCCGCTTCGACGACATGAGGATGCAAAGAGACACCAGCGAAAGGAAGAGCAAAACATTAATTAAAATCTTTAAATCTACGAAAAATAAATAAATATATTATAAACTCACTAAAATCAGAATTACTAGATTAATATACTGAGGATGGCATCAGCTAAGGCTGAAACATGTTATATGTGTATGTAAGTTTGAATACAAGCGTTTAGTGGATACGACAGCAGTTTAATTCCTCAAAAAAAGTTAATGCGGTAAATTAAACACAATGTTGCTTACAGTTGGTGTCTTTTTACAAATATCTTTAGCTGACCTCAAGAAAGTTGGGAAAATGAGGCGAGTCTGAAGTGGCATAATATATTATAGTCAGTGAATTGAGTCGGTTTTATAAGAAAATTAAATTGTTTACACAGGAATAATATACAATTCTCGGACAATTCATTGAAGGCAGAACTACTAAATTAGTTTCAAGCTAAAATTAATGCTGTTGGCGAGATAGTTTTACTAAGGAGCGCCAAATTACAAATTTCCTAAAGCGACAGTCGGATGTCTATAAAACTAACAAGTAGTTTTTCATTTAGTTAAGAAAATCAAAATCAAGTGGACAGTTTTCCCACCCGGACCTGTATAAAACCGATGTTTACAACTAAGGGTATCATTTACATTTCATCGCACTTAAGGAGTCAACGAACAGTAGCCCAAACTGGCAAAATACAAAATTTAATTGAAAAACTAATTTTTGCACAACCTTTTTGACATCACCCTATATACCTATTTCCACAATAACTCGATATGGTTTCCGGTGGGACATGGTGTACAGTAAACACTTAAATAGGTATTTATAACCATTTCTTCATCAGATACGCTTTAAAACAATAAAAAGATAATTTACAAAACATTGTTAAACGACAACGTACTATATTTAGATTCATTTATCTAATAAACCGTCTAAGTTTAAATAGGCGTAATTCCACGACACCAAATAAAAGCTGTAATAAATCAAGTGGTATGTAATAGTGCAATCAACAGGTAGGCAACACCGTACTAAAGTCGAGGATCGGTTGTCGGGGTTGCCAATAGTAAAAACTAAGTTCTATAACATACGATGAATCAGAATATCAAGAAAATAATTGAGAACGTTCAAAGCAATTAAAAACATAAAACCATAGACTATTTTTTATTTTGTTTTTTATATATTACTCAGTCGAAGTTACAAAACATTAATAATATACCCTGTACCTACTTACAAAAAGAATAAAACAAAAGTATCAATCTCTATCCATTTTATATTATTGTTTATTTTACATAAAATTGCTGAACAAGATGTTATTTGCTAGATGTTAAAACAGTACTGAATAAAGCATACTATTTTAATATCAACTATACACTGTGTCCTAAATAAAAATGGGATAGCATTGGAATATTGGCAACGGTAGGTGTTACAATGTCGGTTAAATTAGAGAAATGTTGTACAATTTAAACACCTTTTAAATGCTACTAACTTTAGCCGTTTTCGAGAATTTTTGCAATTTTTGTTTTTATTTATTTCTGACGTTATTTTTACAGGTATAAAAAAGTTAAAAGCACTTTCTCATTGTTACTTTTTGAGCAGAAAAAGATAGCGGTTACAAATTTTCACTAAGACGTTTCGTTTTTGAAAAACCATCATCAACCTGGTTTTTTTATTGTTAAATTTACAGCCATTTTCAATTCAAAAATAAATGCGTAAAACATTCATCTGAGAAAGGCATTTTTTTAATAATAATAATAATATGTCTTTATTTTCCCAAAAATGCAATTTTACAATTTTCATATAACAGAGAAGCTGGCGTCGTCCACTTTCGAGCTCAATTACGCAACCACCTGTGTGCGTATTTGCAATGAAAATACATAATATATACAACGAAACAATGGTTTTCAAAATTCAAACGCTAAGTGTGAATAACACGATGCCATAGAACACCGAAGACACGACCGAACCAACTCCAAGCTAATAACGCTTGAACCTAGCGTAGACTTTAATATTTTTTAAAGCATCCGATACAAGGTGAGCGCTTCAGGGACAATGGCAGATTATTAAAAAAATTTGGAGTGAAGTATGAGAATGAGCCCTCAAATTGGGCTGTTCTATGTATAGGAACCACAAAGGCGATACCAATATCTCGTCTGTCGAACGTGAACGTCACGAAATTGAATCAGTTTATGAACAGATATACAGGAACATGATTTTTTTAATACATTATAATATGTGAGACAAGCAGCCTGAACTTCAAACCTTTCCCGCAAGGTAAACCATCCCGATCTAATGAAAGAAGCACTTATATGATCGTATTTTCGCAGATCGTAGATCAATCTGAGGCAAGAATGCCTGAATCTTTTGAAGGGTCTCTTTATCTCTACTTTACTTCTGCTATATTTAAATAAAGCTGGACATTATCATGAATAATTCTCATAATGCTAGAAACAGGTCGCTATTATTGATTCCCCAACTGTGTCAAAATTTTCAACAAACTTCCTGAAGATATCAAGGAATGTAGGACGAAACACAATTTCAAAACCAAACTGAAACACTACTTTGCTAAAAAGGTCATCTACACACACGGATTTTTTCAACGATGGTTACCTATGCTTCGATTTCAGTTCATTGTGATGTTTGTTTTATTTTAATTTGTTATTTTATTACCTTTGACTAATTGATTATGTTCTGTTATTTGTTGTTAAGGTGTTTTCATACTCGTAAGTAGATTGTTTTGCTTGTGTAGATTGTCTCAATTAGGTACTATTTTGACATTTTGATCAATAAAATTTATTATTATTATTATTATACAGGTTAATAATTTCAAAAAGCACAAAAATTTCAACTAAATTTAGAAAACAGCAAAAGTATGGCGATTGTTTATGATTATTTTAAATAACAGCTAAAAACACTGAAAACTTGTTTAATATATACTATACTACCTATTTTTGAATTAAAAATGGCTTTAAATTTAACAATAACAGATCCATAGGCGTATTGAAAAAAAAAACAAATAGATTATGGTACTCGTATTATTTCAAAAACGAAACGTCATCGACGATATCTTTTTCTCCTTAAAAAGTAACAATGAGAAAGTGCTTCTCATTTTTTTCTATCTGTAAAAATAATATCAGAAATAAATAAAAACTAAAATCGCAAAAAATCGTTTTTTTAAAAATTCTCGAAAACGGCTAAAGTTTTAAAAACACCCTTTCAAAGTTCTTTAAATTGTACCACTTTTCTCTACTTTAACCGACATTGTAACTCCTACCGCTTCCAAGATTCCAATGCTATCCCATTCTTATCTTGGACACAGTGTATTGTAAGTATACTTAAATCCTCAATTGGCAACACGGCACACATAACTAAACAACTAGTTTGAATTAGTTGGTTGTGTTGTTTTTATTTAATAATCATTATATTCCCAAATAAAATGCCTATAAGTAATTACCAGTTTATCGTACCTAATTGATTTACCTATTATAACAATAACTAATAATATAAATAAATATGTATCAAATAATATGATATGTTTTAAGAAATGTCTTATTGGCAACACCGTCGTGTCGGGTGTGTGTTGCGCGTTTGCCAGTTACAACAACACAAAATGTACAAAACCGAAGCAACGAATACAACAACGACGGCGACGCAACGTTTAAATTTCAAGGCCCTCTTTTTCCATATCGATATTTTGATAATTATTTTGCGGTAGCACCGAACACAGCGGAGAACTTCTATTACTACCATTACTACTAACTAGGTAGGTAGGTATGTATTATCTATTAGGTATCGGTACCAATTAGGTATTACGTCACACAAAATCCGCGAGGGAATTGTTTATAAAATTACTAGTACTTACAGTTTCAGTAACAATGAATGATATGGAGTTATCGTCATGATGTAAGAAATATAAGTAAATTTAGTAACTATATACAGGGTGCCCCATAAATAATCGCAAATAATTGAACAGCAAATCCTTTACAAAAAAAAAAACTATACAGTAGCAGTATCAGTATGATTTTTTTTTAAATCATGATTAGGTAATTTAAAAATGTTTGTTTACTTAACAAAACAAAATACCGGGTCGGGCAGTAAGTACATTCGCCTCGGTCTCTCATAGCCTAACAAAATTGAAATTGCAAATTTTGTTTACGTGGGTGTATGTAGGGCCACCAGGAGCATTTAACAAAAATGTTTTTAAATATACCGGGTGTCCCAAAAAAGTGTGGCATGTCAAAGTTATATTTTTTTAAATGGAACACCCAGTATTTTTTGTATTTTTTGTAGACTTTGGATAAAATAAAGTAAAGTTATTGTTATGATCCCTATACTTAAATCTACCCGTTTGGCCAATTTTATGCGTTTTTTTGCAAAAAAAATAGGGTCATTTTGAAATACATTCTGTGCGTTTATTTTTTTAACTAAACCGTTTAAAATTTTAAAATGGCAAGAGGATAGGACATACATTAGGTCGGTGTATTAGTCCAATTGTAAATATTGTACAGGGTGGTCACAATTTTTTATTGTTCTTATCAATCATATTTATTTAAATTACTTTTTTATTTTAAATAGCACACCCTATATTTCATAGCACCTGTCGATACTAATGAATGTTCTCTATCAAATGGTATTTGGCTTCCCTATACCTCTCTAACATTTATTAAAACTCTTTCTCTCGCTCTAACGTTAATAGCACCGGAAATATCAATGACAAAAACAAAAGACTAAAATCACCCTGTATACAAGAAACTAATCTTGTTAGCTTTGATTTGATTGCGACATTAAATGACCCTCAAAACAAACAGAACCTAACGGATCACTTGGGTTTTTTTCCGCTTAGACTGTATCTTACGAATCCATCACAATTTGGCCACCCTGTACAATGTCATCTAACATTAAATCGGTTTCAGTCTTAAGGACCATCATCAGACACTAAGAAACAAAATTAAATATAAAATCTTATACGGGATATTTCATAATATGTATCTATGTAGAACACGTTTACAGAGGTGATTCTTGGAGAAAAATTTAGATTGACACCCTGTATATACAGGGTGATTTTCCATGTCCATGGTACATCATAGAAAATGTTATTTCTCTCTAAAATGTCCAGTGATTTCCAGTTGTGGTTGACCCCTCGAGTCAATCCAATCGATCACTGTATACTATTCTGATATTTGTGGCACTTTTGGTTATACAGCAAATTGATTCTAACTTTTTTATTTTAAATGTAACACCGTGTATATAATTATGTTTTGTATCTGTTTTGGAGTATTTTGTCATAGCACTTCGCTACACCCATGAAATTTGGATGGTAGTTGAAGAATATCTTAGAAAAATCAATTACCTGAACAGATTGACCCATAATGATACAGGGTGGTTGCAAATTACTGTAGTGTGATCTACTAATAAAAATAGGCATACTTACACCAATTTCCTCAAATCAAACACCCTGTATATTACCTAATATTAGACAAAAAACAAAACAAAACATGATGAGATACCATCAGGTAACAAAACACTGTATTAACTAGTTCAATACTATAATAGGTACTCATACAAACTATAGGCAATTATCTGCATTCCTTACCAGAGATATTTCGGTCGGCATCGATTCAATGTGGAGGTTTTTTCAACGAAAATAGATATTTTTATAATATCGTTAGATATTTTGAATTGGTTTTTCATTTTTATTATATTTTATACTTTAAAATAAATAATTTATTATGAGTTTTGATTTTGAAATTTTATATTGATAAATTTTCTTATACAGGGTGTGCTACCGGAAACTGCATCGATATACAGTGCTTTCATTTTAAAACTGGCGCCCAGAATAACGCGACATCTGAAGCAGATACGATTTGTTTTTGAGAGGGAACTTCAAAACCATAGTTAGTTGTATTTTGTGTTGTATTAGTTGCCAGTCTTCGATATTCAAGGGTAAGCCATTAGCCGTTTTCGAGAATTTTAGAAAAAATGATTTTTTGCTATTTTAGATTTTATTTATTTCTGACATTATTTTTACAGATATAAAAAAATTAAAAGCACTTTCTCATTGTTACTTTTTGAGGAGAAAAAGATAGCGTTTACAAATTTTCACTACGACGTTTCGTTTTCTAAAAACCAACATCAACTTCGTTTTTTAAATATAGCCCTGGATTTTTTAATGTTAAATTTAAAGCCATTTCCAATTCAAAAATAGGTGGCAAATCACACGTAATGGTTTAAACAAGTTTTCAGTGTTTTTAGCTGTTATTTAATCACCATATTTTGACACTTACTGCCTGAATGCAGAGTAGTAGGTTTTGCAAAAACTCTCTTTCGTCGTTACTCTAATACGCATTTATTAAAATTTAGTTGAAATTTTTGTGCTTTTTGAAATTATTAAAAAAACGCCTTTCTCAGATGAATGTGTTACGCAAAATAATGCCAAACTATGCCGATTTTTCTTGAATAATTTTAAATAACAGCTAAAAACACTATAAACTTGTGATGCGCCACCTATTTTTGAATTGAAAATGGCTTTAAATTTAACAATAACAAATCTAGAGCCATATTTAAAAAAACCAAGTTGATGATTGTTTTTCAAAAATGAAATGTCTTAGTGCAAATTTGTAACCTCTATATTTTTCTCCTCAAAAAGTAACAATGAGAAAGTGCTTTTCATTTTTTTTTATCTGTAAAAATAATGTCAGAAAAAAATAAAAACTAAAATCACAAAAATTCTCGAAAACGGCTAAAGTTTAATTTTGAAAACACCTTTTAAATAGTGTTTTTTGAAACAATTACAAGACAATTTGACTAAATAAATAAAATACGGTTTTACGTTTAACTACAGAATACAAAAAAGCAATAGAAAAGTATTTTTTTGATGAACAATTTCATTATGAAGATGAATTTTGAAAATACCTGAAAACTTTAAGACCTTAACACATAGAGGGAAAAAATACAGGGTGTTCCATTTAATATAAGAGTGAAATTAATGTTTGAAAATGAGGGTCAAGCAATTGAACATGCTGAATACGCAGTAAAATACATTTCATAAATAACTTGGTAAATGAACTAACACAGTAATGGAGACTACCCTAAAAGACAAAGCAGTTTGATTTGACGACAATTAATGTTTTTCTCAACCCTTGCATTTTGACAAAAATTGCAATAAATCGAAACGCCTTGTATTTATGTAAAGGGAACCTTAAAAAAAATAAAAATTAATTCAAAAATTTAATAAAATACATGGCATTCCATTAAAAAACCATAACTTTGATATGATACTCTTTTTTGAAGCACCCTGTATATTTTAAAATATTTCTAAAAAGTGATCTTGGTAAACCTACATAATGTTTCTGCATTAGAAGTTGAAAATTGTGTACAGTTTGGCTTTAAAATTCCGTGGCGTCTGTGATGACTCACCCTGTATAATTCCAAATCTTTCCGAGACTTCGATCAGCGCAGTTCGTCGTGTATACATATAATTATATTAAGTATAGATACTCACTATTTATGTTCAATTCGGGCGCCACCAGCTCATGTAAATCAGGCTCCTCCCCATACCAAAACACCCACAATTCCTTCGAACTGGTCAAACTGAGAGGAGGTGGTTGTGGAACAGCTTGAGGCGGTGCTGGAGGTACCTCAAAACCCACATGGTGTTCCGTTAATGTAGCTGAAACGCGCCGCCACACGCACAATATATCAGCAGCCAAACAACGTGCGTATGACTTCAAAACGGGATCATCTAACGGTTCAGATGTGACATGATGATGGGAGTGGTGGGGATGGTGATACACGTGATGAGAACCACCACCGCCACCTTCACACCACACCAATTTACGCCATTTGATGCCGGAAAGTTCAGTCTGAAATGTGAAAACAAATATAATCAGTTCATGGTCCTAATGAAACAGCTTTAATAGAAACACTCTGTATATTTTCGATATCACCTCAGGTCACTGCTCCATTGTTACCAACCTTAGTTAGCTGTAACAAGACCAGTATGCGAGGAAACACGAAAAGAAACGCAACATTGCTTCTGCTGTTTTTACTGTTATTACTATCATTGTTGGTCACCGAATTTCAAATAAGTAGAAAGTCTACTTGTTAGGTACGAAAGTATTTTAAGTAGTTATTTTATACCAATAAATGCTAGGTGCATCCATGTGATTTTTATACAAGGCTGACCCACCGGTCAATAAATATTATTTGGAATATTCCACATTAGGATACGATCAAAACAAGTGCAGCAAAGGATTATAATCTTAAACAGAAAGAGTTGTCCGGCATACACTCTGCGAGCAGCCAGCGAAACCATTTGAAAGCGATCGAGCAGTGCTCTATGATCGAATCCTCTACATGGGAATCTATGTTTGATCCTGACTCTTAAATCCCTAAAGATGTTAAAACTGTTCAAACACTGCGTAGATTTCCATCTTCTCAGATGTTTTGACTTTTCCCGTATGTCGCAGATTAAGTCCCATGTGTACCAACATGGATATTTGTATTTTTTAGAGTGAATTTTTTTAGTTGGAACACACATACTAAATATGCCATCAAGGATCCTGTAGAACGCCGACACGGCATCATTCACATCACCGATGCCATTAATAGAGGACCAATCCTGAAGCAACAGTTGCTGATATAACTACCCCCAGTTTGCCTTTCTAAAGTTGTACATTTTATTGTTGGTGTTGACCGGAAAATTTTTTCTATGACACTCAACTTTGGCCCAAAATGAAATATGCAGTGCAGGATGATGCGAATCCTCATCCACTAATGGCGGCGAACAGGGTGCGACATTACATTTAAAATTGGACAGAACAAGGTCAAGTATATGATCACTCTGATTACGAGTTGTATTATATTGATCCAATTGAAACACAGACATGAAATTCTATACTTCATACAAGAAATAGATGTATGAAAGCTTTGTGGACGGAAGGTCCTGGGTTCGATCCCTGCTCTTGAAATCTTTTTTTAATTCTAATTTTTGAACAAACTACCTAGTTAAGTTAGTTTAAGATGTTATTATTATTGTTTTTAAACTAAAATTATAAAAATATAAATAATAGTGTATTTAGATTTTAAATAATTGACGAAAACTACATAACTGGTGAAATTTTAAACGCAATTTTCTCGAGAATTATGGGAGCAAATATCAAAAGTAACCAATCCAAGTAATTTTCAAAAATGTATCTTCTTCATAGAGAATATTTTAAAAACCATGTTCTGTAGCAAATATACCGCATCGCACAATTTATTTGGCCTTCGTTAGCTACTTATAAAGAATTGTATAATAATCCACGTCTTAGGTATATTGAAAAATCATTCATATTTTATGTACCTATCTATACTTTTTTTTTAATACCTAATATAAAATTAAAACAAACAAATTGCAATGAAATCTAAACTATAACAAAATCTTGACCTAAATAAATATTATAGACATGACATGAAAACAAG
Organism: Apoderus coryli; assembly: GCA_911728435.2. Classification (NCBI taxonomy): domain Eukaryota; kingdom Metazoa; phylum Arthropoda; class Insecta; order Coleoptera; family Attelabidae; genus Apoderus; species Apoderus coryli. The sequence continues at coordinate 9,566,519 of OU452215.1, read as the reverse complement.
TTTTTACGGCTTGTGACTCTCATAGATGGCCGTGCCTAATACTATTCTTTTAATTTCCATGGTTGCCAACTTGTGTCAACCAAAGTAATTCTACAATAATTATGATTTAATTAAAGAAATTTAATGCATTTAATTATGATTTATATCTTCAGTGTAGGTACAAATAAAAATTTCCCGAAATCGTCATTAGGTAGGTACCTTTGTGAACGTTCTGGAGTTACTGCTAAGGTTCAAAATAACGTGGCATGTCTACGTCCATCTACTATAAATACTCCAGGTTGGTATGAATAACATTTTCCAGTTTCAAATGGACAAACTAATTCAGGTAAACCTAGCATAAAAGAACATACTTGGGGACGAGGGAAATGTACCAGAAAAACTTCCATATAAATATCATTCACCATCTGCACTGCTGGGTTAGGGCTCATTTAAGTGTTTCCCCATTATTTAGAGCTCGTAATCATCATAAGAATCAAACAAACATAGAAAAGGCATGAAACATACAAAAGTAAAGTAAAAATTATCTCTGCTAAAAATTACCCTGCCAAAGGTTCAGCCAAAAGGGGCTAAATACATGCTCTTTCCTCTGCATTAATTAAAATAGATGATCTTATGTTACAAAACATGTATAGTACGTCAAAAAAGAACAAAAATCAACCAAAGTTACAGCAACAAAGAAAGGCTTACAAACAAATTAAAATAGCAACAATAAAAATAAACTAAAATCTAGAAAAATCTTACAATATCGCTTCTGAAATAGTCCTCAAAGGTATAAAAAGCTTGAGATATCAAAAATGATTTAATACTTTTGTTAAACTGGACTTCACCAAGGTTCTTTATGTGAGACGGCAGCTTATTATAAAATTTAACACAATAATAGTCAGAACCTTTCCTAGTCCTGAATAGGCGGTGAAATTCAGGTAATATATCATTTCGATTTCGCGTACCATAATTATGCATATCAGAGTGAAGAGTGAAATGCGAGGCATTTGTTCGAATATAGCCAAGACAGTTTAAGATGTACAAGGAAGGCAAAGTAAGTAGTCCGTGTTCAACAAAATATTTTTTACAGCAGTCACGCCAACCGAGCCCCAACATTGTACGTAAACATCTCCTCTGTAGCTTAAAGATTTTCATTGCATGGGAACTATATCCCCAGTTCAAAATACCATACGACATACGGGAAACAAAATAACCGTGATATACCGTCAACAGACTGGCGATTGAAACACTCTGCGCAAGCCTTCTGATGAGATATATGACCCTGGACAGCGAGCACCCAAGCTCTCGAACATGACTCTCCCAGGTTAATTTAGGATCAAGATGAACCCCAAGGAACCTCACGCGAACACCGCTCTGAAGATCGATAGGCGCAGAACGCAAAGTAAAGTTCATGCTCTGAGTTTTAGCCTGATTCAAGCTCAGTTCATTTGCCAGAAACCAATTGCCTATGTCAGTCTCAACAGAATTAACCAACTCCCCTAAAGGGTCGTTTGGTCGATATCTAATCAAACTAGTTGTGTCGTCAGCAAAGAGGATTATATTTGAGTCTTCTTGAAATCTGTATAAATCATTTATGTATATAAAAACAGTAAAGGTCCCAAAACCGTCCAACCCTTCGTCTCTCCGAGTATCGTCCCCCATACAAAACGTGCTGAAAACGATCGCTGAGATAGGAGCCAACCAAGGCAACACTGTCAACATCAAAGTTATAGTAAGAGAGTTTCTGAAGAAGTATTTCGTGTGAGACACAGTCAAAAGCCTTAGTGAGGTCATAAAAGGAAGCAAAGGTGTCACAGCCCTGCTCCATGCCATCCGAAACATATTCCAAAAGGTTATTAATTGCAAGAGTAGTAGATCTTTTATTACGAAAACCATATTGACTTTGCATAAAGAGATTATTTGTTTCAAAATAATCAGTTATTTGATTTTTAATAATAGATTCAAAGATTTTTGAAAAAATTGGCAAGATCGATAGTTACTGGGATCATCAACCGATCCTTTATTTTTGTAGATTGGAATAACCCTTGCCTCCTTCAAGACCGCCGGAAATACAGCGTCACCAATGCAATGGTTTATCAACTTAGTAAGCGGCACCACTAGCAGATTCTTTAAAGTCCCAATATTCCTAACATTAAGCTCATAACAATCCGAGCTTTTTGTGTTTTTCATACCTGATAGTTTTTCACGTACTTCATCAATGGTTACCGTTCTTAAACTAAATCCAGCAGCTCTAGTGGGAGACATATATTTCTCAAAAGTGACCGATGTGGCTGGTAGCTGTTTTATGATATCATCAGCCGCAGTTGTAAAGTAGTCATTTAAAATATGCGCAGTCAAGTTCTCAGCTGTCTCGAGATTTGGAGTTGATTCCCAATCCTTGACCAGTCTCATAAGCCCTTCTTTTGGCCTTAGAAAGTTCAGCTCGATATTGTTTTTCATAGTGTCTTAAGGCGACTTTAGATACAGACTGAGAATCCGATTTATGAATCAAATGCATGGTGCATAGCAGATCTCTAAATATTATTGTTTGAAATGTAAGAATACTTAAATTATACTCATAACCAAAAATATTGTAGGAAACGGAAAAATGCTGACAGAGGCAACACTGTAACATTGACTTTGTATGCAGTGCAACTGTACAACACAACAACAAGGTACATAATCCTGGCAACATTGGTTAGACAAGTGTCTGAATGGGTAGATGGACATACTTAGGTACCTATTATATAGGTGTTGTTGGTAAGTCTGGTAAAGTTTTAATCACAAATAATTAAAATGTTGGTATAAATTTCCAAATAAAGTAAATAAACAAGGCAAGTAAGTATTAGGTACCTATTGAAACATGATCCCTATGTAAAATAATAATATATAGGTAAGTAGGAACATATCAAGGATAAAAATTTTCTAGTTTCTTTGTGAAAGTTAGTTTTATTGTGACTACTTCAACCTTGTCTGGGACTACTAATTCTCTACATATACTTGCTTTCGATGAATTAGGTAATTATTACGACAATTTGACTACATACTAGACTACTAGAGATAATCTAAAAGACTGGGTAAGTAGGTTTGATGGGATTTACACTGGATTGCGCAAAAGCCTTTGACAAGGCGAATCACAATATTTTGTTGAATAAATTGGTTTACTATGGTTTTTCTAAACGCTCTTACAATTTCAGAACATACTTAAATAGCACAGACTGTGAAAGTGTCGTTTGCTATTTGTTCTTGTTCTTTATCAATGATTTGCCTCAATGTTTGACATCATCGACCGGTCTACTATATGCGGGTGACTTTAAGATGTGCAGAGAGATGGCTTTCGAGGAGGACTGTGTTGGACTTCAAAATGATCTAGATTCTATAGTACAATAGTTCAATATGAATACATTGAAAATCAATGTCGATAAGTGGGCAGTTCTTTCTTTCACTAGGAAGGTTAATTGTTTAGTTGAGAACTATAGCTTTAATAATGTCCAAATTAAATAGTGTCTGAAAAGAAATAAAGATAAATACACTTTTTTGAAATAGCCCCATGGACTACATGTTTTATGTTAATAATAATGATAATAGTCTTTATTGTCTAACAGGCGAAATATCCAATTACAAGACAATGTATTTGCATACAAATTCTGAACATAATAATGTGCTCATTAATAATAATAACAATGATAAGATATAAATTCAATATAACAAAATATACAAAAATTACATACTTATATACAAATAACTGACAAATTATTTAAAATTCGAGAGTGTGGAGGTAGTACCAAAAGCTTTTTCGGAATCGGTTTAAACATTTATCAAAATAATCAATATTATGATGCAAATGGGAACTGTTGCACACGTCGCAGGCCCTGAATAATGGAGCTCTTTGTTCATAATTAGTATGAGTTCCCTCATCTGGGCACAAGACTCAAGAACTGTATTATTCAGCCTTTACTGAAATAAGACGGGTTCCCTACTTTTCGAAAACACCATTAGTTTGCACTTCGGTATGCTAAGCTTCAACGCATTTGACTCACACCACTCCTCAAAACACTGCAAGTCCTCCTGAAGTCCAAGACAATCCTGATAGTTATGTATGATGCGATATAACTTAAAATGAGTTTTGATATCATTTATATAAATAGCAAATATTAATGGGGCCAGGTTACTTCCCTGAGGAGCTCCACTAGAAACAATCATCTCCGCGAATTTAAATCCATTATACTCTACATACTATCTGCGGTTGTACAGGTAAGTATCAAAAAAGTTTAGTAGGCTCTCATCAAAACCGATATTACCCATCTTCTGTCGAACTATTGAATGGTTTAACCTATCGAAGGTTTTTGTGAAGTCCGTGTAAATAACGTCCGCCTGTAGTCACCTTCCAAGAGCACAGTAAATATCTTGCAGAAAGCATGAAAGGTTACTTACAGTCGAATGCCCGCGAAAAAAGCCATGCTGTTCCAGGACTATGCGGTTCTTTGTTTGATCAAATATCTTGTCATGCAGCACCGTCTCGAAGATCTTCGCAAAATTGAGATAGGTCTGTAGTTAGATATTTGAGAATCATCGCCGGACTTATGAACAGATACAACTCTGCCAAGCTTTCACTGGTATGGGAATATCTCCGATTTCATATATTTGTTGAAAATTATTTCAAGTGGCTTCGCAAACACATAAGCACAATCCCGTACAACAAATGCAGGTAAGTACATTGTCATGACCCGCAGTCAGCTTGGGTTTGAGCTTTTTTGCTGCCCGAACAATATCATCCTGAGTAAGTAAACCCACTGATATTGATAGATCAAGATTTAGAGGATCCCTATAAGGTACCCGTGCCGATTCTGTATATACACTATTGAAAAATTTGGCAAATCCGCTAACAATTTCACCAGGATTCAGTAATAGATCCCCTTGAGGATCCTGCATATTATGCCTTTTATTGGATGGGTTTCATGTAAATCTTTCGTGTCGCAGTCCAGAAGCCTTAAGTGAAATATCTAAAGTCGGAAGATAGGCGTCCTCAGCTACAAGAGGCTCACTGCTGCGTACAACTTCGCATGGCATATTAGAAAGCACTAAATCCAATTAAGGATGACCTAACGTAATTTTACCTGAATAGTTACTTAATAAGTAGTAAATTTTAATTAATACCTAAGTACTTACTAATAAAGAACTAATTTTACCACCCGGCCCTGTATACGGCCGATGTTTATGGGATTTTACGACTAAGGGTATCATTTAAACTTTATTGCACTTAATTAAGGAGTCAAACGAATTGAACGGACAATACCTACTTACGCATACGAAGGCTTCGGTTAAGTAATATTTGGTAGGTAGGTAAGTATGTTAATTTAGAAACAACAAAAGAACACTTTTAAAATCAAAACACATTTGAATTTAGAATTAGGTAAGTACATACGTACCTACTTATACCTATTACGCTGCACTTTCACTAGAGAGGTATTATAGGTACCTATTTGTTGCTAAATCTGCACTACTCAATAACTAGGTGATTATTATTACTAGAGTTGTCAGATGAAAATCTATTTAAATTCTTAAGTACTTATTGGATTTTATTCACGCGTGATTTTGTGATTAAAATAACAATCAAGATACCGATAAATGAATAAATCAAGTACCTACATACCTACCTATTAAAATTTTTATTTTGTTAATCTTAATTCTTTCTACAATACCTGCCAGTACGCCTTTGGCGTACCATTTTCTGTGATGTGTATGAATGGATAACACTCGGGATATCAATAGGCAAATACCCTAAATCGCGTGGTACTACCTGAACTTAATGACAAAAAAAAAGTGCCAAACTATGGAAGTGGTCGAAATTATTGCTGGTAGTTTTTGCGAAGTAGACTATAGTTTTCAATATACACTATTGGACAAAAGTAGAGCAACACTTTCGAAAAATTAGACAAATCTTAATGCAATATTGTAATGCGTCAAAAGTAAAGCAACATTTTCATATTTGCCTAAAAAATAAAGGTTTTAGTGACAGTAAAGGTTAAAATATTTTTGCTGAGTTTATTTTATGTTTAATGAATATTTCTGTGCTGGATTAATCATGCCAAGAGGTATTCCAATTTCGACAGAATTAAAACAGAGAGTAGTGATTGCACACTTGTAAGGTACAATACAAGCCCCATTGCAAGACGGTTTGTTTTTACCCAGAGAAATCGTATCCAAAATAATTTCAAGTTACAATGAAAGGGGACATTTAGAGAATATACCGAAATCGGCAAGCTCGAGAAAAACAACAACTAGGACAGACAGATGCCTTAAAAGAATTTCTCAAAACGATCCTTGGATGTATGCACCTAGAATAATTGCTGAAATTCCCGAAATTGAGGATAATCCACGGACAGTTCAAGAAATGTTGGTAAACGCAAAGTTTTTAGTAGACGCCCGGCTAAAAAGCTGCTTATCTTGAATTTGCACGTGGACATTTAAATTGGAAAGTAGACGGTTGGGAAAAAGTGTTATTTAGCGATGAAACGCGTTATAAAATTTTCAATTCTGATAGAATGAAGCATATAAGACGGCCAATCAATCCAAGGTTTCATCCCAAAATACGTTACACCCACACGTAAAGGCAGTGTTTTCCATGGGGTTGTTTCTCATGGAATGGGGTGGGTCCTTTAAACTTCATTAATGACACCATGGATCGATTTGTCTATAGAGATCTAATGCAAAATGAAATGTTGTCTTATGCAGTGTGGGAAATGCCGTTGCATTTTATTTTTCAATAGGATAACGATCCAAAGCACTTCCGAATTGTTTAAGAGTGGTTTCAAGAAAATAACGTTCTGGTTTTGGAGTGGGCGGCACTATATCCTCAGACCTTTTATTTAAAATCTATGTGAAGAAGTTGAGCGTGGAATTCGTACACAAGTATTCACAAATAAACTATCATTGGTAAATAAAATCAATGGAGTTTGGAAAAACCTTTCCGAAAATTCTGCCCAAAAATTGATTGCTTCAATGCTGCGACGTTGCTGGCAAATAATAAATAAAATGGATATTCTATTAATTATTAAATGTGTGTAATGTTTTTTTATTGTAATATGTAAAATAAAATACTGTTGACACAATTTGTTGCTTTACTTTTGTCGCACTTCATTTCGTCGATCTTTATAATTATAAATCTTTCTGTACCTGCATTTCGTTTAAAGTGTACCAAAATATTGTGAAATATTACTAATATTGGGAATAATATTTCATTAAAATTAACTGGGGATTACAATAATATTTAATTAGTTTTTCAAATTCAAAGAAATAAAAGCACTTTGTTGCTCTACTTTTGTCTAATAGTGTACCTGCCTACAAATAAGAGAGAAGCAATTTGATCCGCCCTGTACATCAAAATACCAAGAGAGGTTAGCCGCTAGAGATAATCACTTTATCTATTTAGGTACCTATGTAAATCAAATCGTAGTTATTAAGTATCTACCTACTTAAAAAAGGTATAAAATTTTACTAGCGATAGTAGCAAGTAGTAGTGTAATATGACCATCAAATGCTATTTTTCTACAAGCGATATATTTACAATAAAAATAACTGTAATAAGTAATGTTCCCATTAAAATGATTTTGTTAAAAATAATATTCCGGCCTGGCGTTATACTTGATTTGTAGCAGGTAACAAAACCGTTATGACTATTATAATTTGGCAACAATGTTTGCGTCAGGTTCGTTCACACTAGAGAAAAAGAACACCCGCTGCAATGCTCGACACACAATGTTGTCAGAATTATTTTAAAACAATGAGGTGTTTTCGCAATTTTTTTCTTATATGCATACAAAATAATGGATCAAACATCTATTTCATTTTACTTAGCAATACTTTTATAATATAATGTCTGATATTTAAATTACTATCACAACGCTAAACAGATAAATGGGTTAGGATATTTTTATGAAAGAACATTCACTAGATATCCTTAAGATTTACCAATCATATTGTAATGCAACTAGGTAGGTAGGTATTTTGCCGGTAATGTAACTATATCGGTATCCGTGTAACCTATAGGCAACAATGTAAGTGATATTTTTCATCAAGGAAAAAGTTTAAATCAAGAGTACGAGTATGAAAATACAATCATTGTATGTGTATAAATATTCGTATTGCTCATGTAATTACAACATACACATTGAGTACTAGATTTGATGTTTACTTTATAAATACCATAAACTCAAAAAAAGGAGGAAGTAAAATAAGTACAGCTGCTAAATTTGGATAAGATTAGGCTGATTTATATCGATATAAACAAATGTCAAAATGTTACGTATTCGAATGTTTTTATTATAGCAAAAATATTACTTGGTTAACTAGATACAGATAACAAGAAGTCAAATGATTGAAGGAATATTAAGAAACACTTTAAGAAGTGTTACAGTAATGTAATAGCTGAAGAAATAGTATTTATTTATAGCCTTGCATCTTAGAACATTTAAACATTATAAAGGTCTCTCCATACAATTCAAAGCCCTAATGAGATAATACAAAATTACACCTAGGTACTAAGTACATTTCGTAAGGAAATCTTGATTTTACACCCGCGACATACTTTTTGATATAAGCAATTTAATATGCACATTATCAACTTACCAATGCAAAGAAGTTAGTGTGGCAATCCTCTAGACTAGCTCCGTTTGTTTGGAAATTGGGATGCGTCATATTGTATCCATAATTAATATATTATTCCACAATTGGCACGATAAAATAGCACTTATCACGACACAAAAAAACTGTAAAACTGCACCAGAAAATTACACGTACCGTATATTTTCACCTTTCTATTATAGCGATATCAAAATGGCGGCGCGGTAACAAATAACAAGCTGAACCATTGATACAGGGTTGCCATATCTCACAAATCTTAGAAGCAGCGGCGGTAAATTCAAATTAGTGTATTATCATAAAATAAGCTAATTATTTGGAAGAGAAATCTTCTGAGAGACAGAGATATTAAAAATATAATTTGCGGAGACACAATAATAGAAGTATGTACATACACGTTGGAAAATATATAAAATATTGACAATTTTATTTCTAAAATATATTTTTTATTGATTTTAAAATGTGTAAATATCGCCGAATAGACTTAAAAGACGGTAAATATCCGGTTCCACAGGATTTTTGTATAACAGGCAATCCTGCGAAATTGTGCAGCTTGAACCCTGTTGCCTATTTGCAAAAAGACTTAAATAATTACGACATGAGATATAAATATGTAGATACCTGCCTATAAATGTTTATAATAAATTTACGATTTTGGTAATCTATATCTGTAGAGTGAGATAGTACAACATGCTTATTAAATCACTTAATTTAAATAAAATATAATAATAATCATTATAGGTACGTCGTCATATATTTAACCGTATTGGTTATAGGTAGTACAACAAATATTTAATGGCAGCTATTAAGGAGTCGAAACATAAATGGTCACATGTTTCGTTACTACAGTACCATCATCAGATTTAAAATGACAAACAAGGGTACGAAGGCACCATTAAATAACATGTTACGGTGGGTGTAGCGAAACATAGGTTCTTATGTTTTCATTGTAAAAAGTTGTTCGAAAAACGAAACATTGAGGATTGGCTTCAATTTTATATTAGGTAGGTAGGTATATCGAGTTATCTTTTTCTTTTTTTTTTTCCGCATAATAAATCATTTATTTATATTTATTTATTTATAAATATACCTATACGATTTGAAGAAGTTATTAAAAAAAATTACGAGCACAAGCATAGCGAGGATTGTAATGAATACAAGTGTCAAGTGTTGATACTCGAATTGTAACAAAACACAAATATTGACAAAAAGAATACCATTTGTTATGCAACCCAAAATAGTAGCAGTTAGCAATTTCAATTCTTGACTTCGCTGTTTAAAAATGTAACTGTTGCTTCTTAATAAAGACTATGATTATTATTTATATTATGATCATAATAAAAATATTATTCATAATGGACTCGGAAGAGGATAGATAGATATATTATTTATGTTACAGTACGTCAAAAAAGAACAAAAATTAATCAATCAAAGTTACAGCAACAAAGAAAGGCTTACAAACAAATTAAAATAGCAACAACATACCTAAAACAAACTAAAATCTAGAAAAATCTTACAATATCGCGTTTGAAATAGTCCTCAAGGGTATAAAAAGCTTGAGATATCAAAAATGATTTAATACTTTTGTTAAACTGGACTTCACCAAGGTTCTTTATGTGAGACGGCAGCTTATTATAAAATTTAACACAATAATAGTCAGAACCTTTCCTAGTCCTCCATAGGCGGTGAAATTCAGGCAATATGTCATTTCGATTTCGCGTACCATAATTACGCATATCAGAGTGAAATGCGAGGCATTGGTTCGAATGTAGCCAAGACAGTTTAAGCTGTACAAGGAAGGCAAAGTAAGTAGTCCGTGTTCAACAAAATACTTTTCACAGCAGTCACGCCAACCGAGCTCCAACATTGTACGTAAACATCTCTGTAGCTTAAAGATTTTCATTGCATGGGAACTATGTCCCCAGTTCAAAATACCATACGACATACGGGAAACAAAATAACCGTGATATACCGTCAACAGACTGGCGATTGAAACACTCTGCGCAAGCCTTCTGATGAGATATATGACCCTGGACAGCGAGCACCCAAGCTCTCGAACATGACTCTCCCAGGTTAATTTAGGATCAAGATGAACCCCATGGAACCTGACGCGAACATCGCTCCGAAGATCGATAGGCGCAGAACGCAAAGTAAAGTTCATTCTCTGAGTTTTAGCCTGGTTCAAGCTCAGTTCATTTGCCAGAAACCAATTGCCTATATCAGTCTCAACAGCATTAACCAACTCCCCTAAAGGGTCGTTTGGTCGATATCTAATCAGACTAGTTGTGTCGTCAGCAAAGAGGATTATATTTGAGTCTTCTTGAAATCTGTATAAATCATTTACGTATATTAAAAACAGTAAAGGTCCCAAAACCGACCCCTAGAGCACACCCCGTCCAACCCTTCGTCTCTCCGAGTATCGTCCCCCATACAAAACGTGCTGAAAACGATCGCTGAGATAAGAGCCAACCAAGGCAACACTGTCAACATCAAAGTTATAGTAAGAGAGTTTCTGAAGAAGTATTTCGTGTGAGACACAGTCAAAAGCCTTAGTGAGGTCATAAAAGGAAGCAAAGGTGTCACAGCCCTGCTCCATGCCATCCGAAACATATTCCAAAAGGTTATTAATTGCAAGAGTAGTAGATCTTTTATTACGAAAGCCATATTGACTTTGCATAAAGAGATTATTTGTTTCAAAATAATCAGTTATTTGATTTTTAATAATAGATTCAAAGATTTTTGAAAAAATTGGCAAGATCCATAGTTACTGGGATCATCAACCGATCCTTTATTTTTGTAGATTGGAATAACCCTTGCCTCCTTCAAGACCGCCGGAAATACAGCGTCACCAATGCAATGGTTTATCAACTTAGTAAGCGGCACCACTAGCAGATTCTTTAAAGTCCCAATAATCCTAACATTAAGCTCATAACAATCCGAGCTTTTTGTGTTTTTCATACCTGATAGTTCATTAAAGGTTACCGTTCTCAAACTAAATCCAGCAGGTCTAGTGGGAGACATATATTTCTCAAAAGTGACCGATGTGGCTGGTAGCTGTTTTATGATATCATCAGCCGCAGTTGTAAAGTAGTCATTTAAAATATGCGCAGTCAAGTTCTCAGCTGTCTCGAGATTTGTAGTTGATTCCCAATCCTTGACCAGTCTCCACACAGCAGCAGGCCTATTAATAGCGAATGCAATATACTCCTCATAAGCCCTTCTTTTGGCCTTAGAAAGTTCAGCTCGATATTGTTTTTTATAGTGTCTTAAGGCGACTTTAGATACAGACTGAGAATCCGATTTATGAATCAAATGCATGGTGCATAGCAGATCTGCGCAAATCATCGTTGAACCTATTTATGCGACCCAGCAGTTACTGTTTTAGATTTGAAAGGAATAAGTAATAAGAACCAAGAACGAAAGTACCACAATTATAGGTTATGAGTTGAGACAAAAGTTTGTAAATCACGATGTAGAACTGTAACGACAACGGCAGCGATAGACACAAACGCAAAGTGTATAAATCACCAGTCAGTTTGTTAATTTACGACAAGAGAAACAATCAAAAACTCTAATTTTGAAATAGATATTTATTGTTTTGATCCATACCTAACCGTACTACTAATAATAATTATTATTACAATCACATTAAAATCTGCACGATAATTTCAACTATAGAGCAAAAATTGGAACAATTTTGGGAATCAAAAATAAAAGTAATAGCCTAAGATAGGTACATAATATTATATTTAATATTTAAAATATCCTCAATAAATTTACTTAATTATCTAAGTATTTAAAAACAACTAATATTTGGATGTTTTTTGCTTTAAAACGGCCTGCACACATTTGGCCATTGTTGGCGAAGCTCTACTAATGGAGTCTGTCATGAAATAATCTTGTAACTCCTTCAATTTGACGTCTAATGGCAAACTATCTAATTTTGAACGCGATTTCTGCAACAGAAAAAATAGTATTTAAGTTAAAATCAGTACAAATTTCAAAAAGGATTTGTAACTTGTTGTGTATTCACCCTTAGATTATAGTGTGTAGCAACCTTAAGATAAGAGATATGACAGAGATTCAGAAAGTGAGGTTAATCACGTTCTTATATTCTACTGGAACAAAAATTTTTCCTATAACCAACAAATTTAACCCTGAAAATGTATACAGTTTAGTGTCAGACTTATATATCTCAAAATCTGCAAAATAGTCATTATAATGTTTATCACTTATTAAAGATACAGATGCCCCAGTGTCTACTTCCATATTAACATATTTTGAAGCCATTTTAAGCTTAATTAAAAAAGGATTTACACTTACATCATAGTCCATGGCATAAAATAGTTTTTCATCATTTACATTACCGTTATCTTCATCTCCCTCTGTTTCGTTGCTTTCTTCTTCAGTGTAATGTACCGATTTACCCGTTACCTTGCATATTCTCATCAAATGTCCTTTTTTCCCACACTTTTTGCATTAATAGTCCAGATATTTACACTTCCCTGGGTGATGTTTTCCACAACAGTTACAAACTTCCTTATTCTGCATCGATTTCTTTCTGTTTTCGTTATTATTTGTCCTCTTACTAGTTTTGTCATGTCCATGTTTTTCTCTTCTCGCAAAATTCACTTTTTGTACTTGCATTTCTTTAGCTTCTTTCTCTACCAGCTCCAGGCTAACAGCTAACGTTCTGTTTTTAACCAATATTTCCCTTTGAATACGGTCATTTTTAAGCCCCGATACAAATCTGTCTCGCAGAGCCTCGTTGAGAAACGCACCAAAATTACAAGATATTGCCATTTTCTTCAGTTCAACAGCATATTCATTTACCGATTCTGACTCTTTTTGGTCCCTTTTTGAGAACTGAAACCGTTCTACTATCTCTAATTTAGCTGGCTGAAAGTACGATAGTAACATTTGTTCAATTTCGATTAAACTCAATTCCTCCGGTTGTCTCGGCATAGCTAAGTTGTCTTTCTTTTTATCTTCTACAGTCCCATTAACCATAAAATACAATTTTAACCTTTTAATGTACGTCACAAATGATTCTTTAGAAGAATCAAATTCTTTTATGCGGCCTATTTCACTCATTTTCAATTTCAACTCCTCGTCGCCAGTTTAATATTCTTTGTTAGGGTTCGTCAATTAATAATGAGTGCACCGCAGTCTTAAAGTATTTATTAATAAGGCTATGATTAACAATACGTTGTATAATGTTTTTCAAACGTCATTAACCTCACTTTCTGAATCTCTGTCATATCTCTTATATTAAGGTTGCTACACACTATAATCTAAGGGTGAATACACAACATAACTGAAAGATAATAACAGAATAATTCATTTACATACAATCAATAATACAATAGTGATTACAATAAACGGTGCAGAGTCCCCATATTATTTATCAAGCTTCTCCTTGGTTTCGGTAATGGTTTTTTTTCCAATTTTGGTAAAATTAATGAGGTTAGCTGCTTTCAAAGGCTATCAAACATAAACTAAATGACGCGGCTTGCTCGAGATTACAGTACCCTACCGATAGATGTCAGGTGACGTGAGTAGTGTTGCCGTGTTAAAGTTACTGGTCGGGAAATTCAAAAAGTCACGGACTTATCTTGTTCCCAAGCTTCACATTGTCTTCTTCCTATTTCTCCTATTCCTCCTCATTCTCTTGTCAACACTGCTCATCCATCTTGGCTTACTCACTTCTTGAGGATTCCAACAATGAACACAATAATCGAGAATAAAAAATCCTGGAAAAACCTGACAATGGAGAATAAAAAATTCTGGAAAAATCTGACAAGGATACACAATAATCGAGAATAAAAAATCTGGAAAAATTTGACAATACACAATAATCGAGAATAAAAAATCCTGGAAAAATCTAACAAGGATACATAATAATCGAGAATAAAAAATATGGAAAAATCTGATAATAATCGAGTATAAAAAATCCTGGAAAAATCTGACAAGGATACACAATAATCGAGAATAAAAAATCCTGGAAAAATCTAACAAGGATACATAATAATCGAGAATAAAAAATATGGAAAAATCTGATAATAATCGAGTATAAAAAATCCTGGAAAAATCTGACAAGGATACACAATAATCGAGAATAAAAAATCTGGAAAAATTTGACAATACACAATAATCGAGTATAAAAAATCCTGGAAAAAACTGTCAAGGATACACAATAATCGAGAATAAAAAAAACTGGAAAAATCTGATAAGGATACACAATAATCGAGTATAAAAAATCCTGAAAAAATCTGACAAGGATACACAATAATCGAGAATAAAAAAATCTGGAAATATCTGACAAGGATACACAATAATCGAGAATAAAAAATATCTGGAAAACTCTGACAAGAATACACAATAATCGAGTATAAATAATCCTGGAAAAATCTGACAAGAATACACAATAATCGAGAATAAAAAATATCTGGAAAACTCTGACAAGGATACACAATAATCGAGTATAAATAATCCTGGAAAAATCTGACAAGAATACACAATAATCGAGAATAAAAAATCCTGGAAAAATCTAACAAGGATACATAATAATCGAGAATTAAAAATATGGAAAAATCTGATAATAATCGAGTATAAAAAATCCTGGAAAAATATGACATGGATACACAATAATCGAGAATAAAAAATCTGGAAAAATTTGAGAATACACAATAATCGAGTATAAAAAATCCTGGAAAAAACTGTCAAGGATACACAATAATAGAGTATAAAAAATCCTGAAAAAATCTGACAAGGATACACAATAATCGAGAATAAAAAAATCTGGAAATATCTGACAAGGATACACAATAATCGAGAATAAAAAATATCTGGAAAACTCTGACAAGAATACACAATAATCGAGTATAAATAATCCTGGAAAAATCTGACAAGAATACACAATAATCGAGAATAAAAAATATCTGGAAAACTCTGACAAGGATACACAATAATCGAGTATAAATAATCCTGGAAAAATCTGACAAGAATACACAATAATCGAGAATAAAAAAATCTGACAAGGAAACACAATAATCGAGAATCAAAAAAACTGGAAAATCTGACAAGGATATAAAATAAACAAGATAAAAATTCTGGAAAAATCTGACAAGGATAAAAATAATCTAGAATAAAAAATTCTGGAAAAATCTGACAAGGATAAAAAATAATCTAGAATAAAAAATCTGACAAGGATACAGAATCATCAAGAATAAAAATTCTGGAAAAATCTGACAAGGATACAGAATAATCAAGAATCAAAATTCTGTAAATCTGACGAGGATACCGAATAATCAAGAATAAAAATTCTGGAAAAATCTGTCAAGGATACAAAATAATCGAGAATAAAAAATTCTGGAAAAAATAGACAAGGATACACAATAATCAAGAATAAAAATTCTGGAAAAATGTGACAAGGATACAAAATAATCGAGAATAAAAATTATGGAAAAAACTGACAAAGAAGATACACAATAATCGAGAATAAAAAAAACTGGAAAAATGTGACAAGGATACACAATAATCGAGAATAAAAAATTCTGGAGAAATCTGACAAGGATACATGTACAATAGACGAGAATAAAAAATCCTGCAAAAATCTAACAAGGATACAAAATAATCGAGAATAAAAAATTATGGAAAAAACTGACCAAGAAGATACACAATAATCGAGAATAAAAAATTCTGGAAAAATCTGACAATGATACAGAATCATCAAGAATAAAAATTCTGGAAAAATCTGACATGGATACAGAATAATAGAGAATAAAAAATTATGGAAAAAACTGACAAAGAAGATACACAATAATCGAGAATAAAAAATTCTGGAAAAATATGACAAGGATAAAAAATAATATAGAATAAAAAATTCTGGAAAAATCTGACAATGATACAGAATAATCAAGAATAAAAATTCTGGAAAAATCTGACAAGGATACAGAATAATCAAGAATCAAAATTCTGTAAATCTGACAAGGATACCGACTAACCAAGAATAAAAATTCTGGAAAAATCTGCCAATGATACAGAATAATCAAGAATAAAAATTCTGGAAAAATCTGACAAGGATACAGAATAATCAAGAATCAAAATTCTGTAAATCTGACAAGGATACCGACTAACCAAGAATAAAAATTCTGGAAAAATCTGACAAGGATACATAATAATCAAGAATAAAAAATCTGGAAAAAACAGACAAGGTTACACAATAATCGAGAATAAAAAATCATTCTGGAAAAATCTGACAGGGATACAAAATAATCGAGAATAAAATATCGTAGAAAAATCTGACAAGGATACAACAATTAAAGTGATAAATAACCTTATCAAATTTTATGTACGGGACCCCATTTTTCAGCTGTCTTGAAACTGTCACACCTAAACGAAGTTAAACATGGAATGTAAACTTTAGAAGTAGAGGATACTAAAACAATGTTAGATCTTACCTTTCCTAATTCACTTGCTTGCTTGAAGTAGTTTGCACTTTCAGCAGATCCATACTTGGTAAGATGTGGTGCAACTTCCTCTAATCGATCGCGTATCTCATTTAAATTATCATATGGCAATTTAGCATCGACAATTTCCGACAGTGCTCTTATTATTTTCCAATCTTCTCGTGCTCTGCCCGGCGGGGAAACAGCTAGTAATGTTTCCTGGGCTCTACCCTCTGTATTGACGTATGTTGCTTGTTTTTCGGTATAAGCTGCTCCTGGCAAAACGGCATCTGCTATTGCTGCTCCAGCATCACCATGTGAACCTGTAAGGATAAAAGACACTAACAATAGTTGTCACAATCTGATTATATCATAAATTCTGCCGAACAGTGTGAACCTGATTATGTGCCTCAGTTTCGCTGAGGGTTCTCAGATATTTTGCAACTACTTTCACTGTAAGAACAATACAACAAGGCCGGCAAGCTTAACGAATTATATGGGTTAGTCGCTGAGCCAATAGCGAGAACCAGAGATAATGGGAACATGTTCCCAAGCAGGAACACTGCGCCCTGTGAATCTACCTAAATAAGATGGGGCTGGATAACGGGGACCTGCGAAAACTATGGACAAGATGGATGGATCCTATCCTTTCTAAAAAAAAAGGTTTAACCTCAAGTCTCGCGTTAACATATCGCAAACTTAGCAGCTGTTGGGCTAACTTTCGCCAAATAAAGACGTTTATTATTATTATTATCCCACCAACGCAGACAAGTGCCCGGTGTAACCTCGACCATCGGCGGAAATCAACTTCCAGGTCCATGACTCTGAATGGCCCCCCTGTGATGGCTACTAGGGCTGTAATTCACCACCGTCCTCAACACTTCAAACAACTGCTCAGCTATAGTAAGCGACCTGCCACGATTAAGGGATATATCCACATGGACGTGACCCAGGGGTCCCTACTAAACGTAATCCTTTGCCTCTGCGAGGTCGACACCAATCTAGTAACACTACAGGGACTGCCCCGATGCATGTCACTCGAATACTAGTGCAACACCACTGTGGTCCGACATTATAAAGATTACCCGGCATCGTTTGACTAGGACAGGGCGATCTGCTCCGACAGGAACGGGTAACACTTCCTCTTACTACGTGAGACAGACAACGGCCCACTATCCATTAAACCCAGATGGGATCGGGCTAGCAGCTCACTAGTTCTAAAGGTAAAAGAACATGTGATGGAAAATCCTGATGGTTTAGAGAGATTTTTTGAATCACCTACACAGACTTTCCAAAGTTTTCCTCCTTGGACATAGACAATTTTTGAGTCTACGGAGATAATGAACGCTGGAAAAAAAGTAAAAGACTTCTTCACCCGAATAACTTTGAATATGTATTATTGAATTGAAGTTGGTTAGGTCAATTACAAAAACAAAGTAACGCCTCTGTCGACGTGTCGACTTTTATTAAGTCATCCTCAGGACACTAGAATACAAACAAAAAGAAAAACATAATTAATTTTAAATTTTATGACTTAATAAAAGTCGAAACGTCGATAGAGGAGTTACTTTGTTTCTGTAATTGACCTAAAACCAACCAACTTCAATTTGATAATTACTTAGAGATCACTAACACAGTAGTTAAAATATGTATTGGATGTTACCTTGATAAATAACGAAACAATCTTTGGGCAAATCCGACTTATCAACGGCACCATCGTCAGCTCCAATTAGGAACAAGACTTTTAAATTGCCATCACGAATTTTTTCAACGCCAGGAGTATATCCAATATCCAATGCTGCAACCTACAAAATAAAGCAAGTTACAAAAATATTGTGACGAATATAAAAACGTCCCTAACGGTTAGAGAGAAATAAATACATCAGGCAACACCGCGTTGGCTATACTATAGTAATCAGGCGATATATTCTCGAAGCTTGCGAATCAACCAAACGGGCGGCGACTACAAGTTGTAACAATGTTTGTTTGCAGTTTCGTAATTTATTAGAAGATGTTGTCACGTTCAATGAAAATATTTTTCTATGCATAATGTTAATCATGAGCTTATAGTGTGTAGTTTAAATGTTGAAACACAACTGGAAGTGTTTGAGAAAGAAGGCCAACCATATATACAGTGTCAATTGGGAAAAACTTCTGGGGCATATTAAGGAACCATAGACAAGAAGTTTGAGATAAGAGACTGATGTCCGGAAGTGCATGGTTTTCAAAATACAGGGTGTCAAAGTTTTTTTCAAAAAAAACTTTTTTTATCAATATCTCAAAGACACGTTAACCGATTTTCTTGAAATTCGCTGGTGATGTAAGCTTAATAAGGCGCTCAGTTAGCACTAATTAAATGTTAATTATGACTTCCAGTGGCGCCCCGGGGAACAGTGTCACAAATAAAAAATGTACGCTACTGACTTTTTTTGAAAATTTTATATTTTTTTAGAAAGCTCAGTTAAAAATACAACTTTTTTGTCACTTGATATTTTTTTCGTATCTCTCTCCGTTTCCGAGAAAAATTTTTTATTAAAAACTTTATTAAAATGTTCATTATTATTAGAAAGAAAAACAAGGAGGCTTTTTTACAAATAATTTATTATTAATAGTGGAGCAAATGCTCAAAGTGTTCACCATGCATTTCGATAAATTCCTCTGCCATCACAACTCTGGCAACTAGGTCCTCCATTGTGGGCACAGGAGTTGCATAGATCAACCGTTCCATTTCGCCCCAAAGAAAAAAATCCAGGGGGGCCAAGTCCGGCGATTTTGCAGGCCAAGGGACGGGACCACCTCTACCAATCCACCCGTTGTAGGTTTCGTGGTCCACGGAATCAAAAGCCTTACTTAAATCAACAAATACAGCCAGCGTGTTTTTATTTTCATTTAGATTATTTGTCGATTTGTTTTTCCTAGAACCGTTCTGTTCATCACATAAAACGTTGCATTTCTCAAGAAAAGACATTAACCTGTTATACAGTATACTTTCAAAAATTTTACTTATATTGCTTAAGACAGAGATGGGTCTGTAATTTTTTTCTTGGGTTCTATCCCCTTTTTTGAAAACTGCTTTAACATAAGCTATTTTTAACCTGTCAGGAAATATTCCAGTACTTAGCATTAGATTTGAAACATAAGCCAGTGGCTTGGATATTTCTCTTTCTTTTTAAAAGTTTTATTGGTATTTCATCATGCCCAACAGACAAAGTGCTTTGAAGAATGGTTTCATCGCAAATTATATCGAATTTATGGGTGACTTTTGGTCCTCACTGTATATTATTCTAAAAACGACACGTTGACATGCCGATGTCATTCCTTTCGCGTGATTCGAAAAGTTTTGAAACGCATCGATGTCACACAGTGAACGAGACGTCGTCGATGTTACGTTACAAATGCGAATTCGCGTTTACATTTACTGGTGGTGAAATTTACCTGACTAGCAACTTTGTGTAATACATTTACAACTTTCCAACCAGATTCTTGACAACTGGTATTACTAGCCAATGACTGTACGGTGGATAAAATGGCAGCACCATCTGGACGTTCAAGCGTTTCTGATCCTATAATGATTAACGGCTTCTTTGCCGATTTCAGCTTCTTACTAATCTCATGTGAACCATTTGCTATTTGTTCTAATACTGTTGCATTGTCTCCTAAATGGGTGTACTGGTAGCTCAAATCTACTTTGGGACCAATTAACGCAATCTAAAACATACAAAACCTGACAATAGCAATTATAAAAATTAACAGGAAGAGCAGATCATAGATATACTGTAACGGTTCCGGGTAAAACTCGTAACTAATATTATTATTATTAAATATACAATTAAAGACAACTTCTCTCCTTCCTCCCTCAATTCCTTAATAATATCACCCTTCTCCGCTAATGTTGCATTAAACTCCCCCTTACTGAGCCTAGTAGCAGCATCGATCTTCGCCTGTTCCAATTGTTTCCTCAAAACTTCCTTTTCTCTAATCGCTTGATGAAATTTCTTCTCTAACGCTGACAATCGTTGCGTATACTCCTCAGTCACTTGTGTCACATCCGTCGACTCCAACTGCTTACTCAGCACGTTATCTAAATGCTGCAGAGTTCAACTCCTGCAACTCCACATTCCGTCGATTCATATCGATGAGTTTGGCTTCGCGGGACTCCAAGATCTCAGTCATTTCCGAAATGCGATTCAGTAACCGATCGACTTCAGCTATCGTATGGGAATCATCACTCATACTAGATGCTTCAGAGAGTTCTCTATTATGGCCTTTAGCTTTTTTAATTGTCATTTTGTGAAGCAGTGAGTCTATGGTAGACTCTTCTGATTTTGTTTTGTAGTGCAACGTGTTCTTCGAGAGACTCTGTCTGCTTTTGAACGAGCTTGCTCACTGCTGTCCTGATTTCTAGTGTATCCGTTTGATTTTGTTGATACCTTGAAATTTCATCGTGACCACTTCGAGATGTCGAATTTCTCCGTCCATCATTATGCCCAGAAAATACATTAGATTGGTTTCCGCCCTGATAGCTGGTACGATTTTTATAGTACGGATGCTCTCGCCTGCTATTATTCAGCTCCAGTTGGTCCAGCTTCTCCAATATTTCGTACACATTTTCGGGAGTTTTTGGGAACACCTTGGTCAAAATCCTAGATATATGTATAGGGAAATGACTAATAATTATACCAACACCTTCTTCTACTGTCAGCATTTCTATGTCCCTAATCTTTTTGAGTATTTTCAAAAAATATGTTGACATGTCGGAATTCTCGCCTGCTCTGTATTGACCTCCATAAATCTGATATAGTGCCTCTTGTTGCTTCTCCCTGCTCCAAAAACGATTTAGACATTTAGTTTTAAAATCATAATAAACTCTACAATCCGCACAAAAAACTTCTTCCCACACCCTTTAAACTTTTTCGAGCCCAATTCAAGCATTCAGTTGTGCGCAATCCTTGGTCTTCAAACCATGATTCCAAACGATTTATAAAATCTCTAGGACTCATGTTGCTTGTTCCCTTAAACGTAGTTAATTCACAAAGAAAATAATTTTAAAGACTAAAGAATGTTATTCAGTGAGCAGTGTCTAGCGTAGATAAATATTCCACATGCCGCCATCCTTCTTCTTTATTTATTTTTTATTGTTTAGCAGAAATATTGATCTTGTAAATATGTACATCCATTTTGGTAACAGCATAATATTGTGGGTTTTGCGTTGAGAACTTTCTAGGGACATCCGTTGAGCTTCAATATCCTCCACAAATCCTCACTGTTAACGGAGTCGAACGCCTTGACAAGGTCTATAAAACCCATGTATAGATGACGATTTTGATCCCATGACTTTTCCTGGCACTTAATATCATGTCGGCTGTACCCCTGTTGGGTCTAAAACCACATTGTGGTTCTGGCAGGCACCCTTCCGAGAGTGGAAGAAGACGATTGCATAAAATTCTTGCAAGAACCTTTCCGGCGATAAAGAAGAGAGAGATCCCACGGTAGTTAGAGTGAAATATGAGCTACAATAGACCCTCGGTGGTCGCAGAGTAGGGTCCAGTGCAGACCCACTCATTTTGGCCCTACCTAGAGCGACTCCCGATTACCGCGGTGGTCTTGTCGGTTGAAAACCCCTAAATACACTCATGTTTCCACCTAATAATACTCACATCTAACTCATTGTGTACATATCCCTTTCTTAAGCGGGCATTCAACAATGGTGCCTCCAATCTAGGATTGGTACCAACCAAAAGGACGAAATCCGCTTCTTCAGCAGGTGCAATTTTATTATTCAACAAATAATTGGATCGTAAATCGGTACCCGAACCAGTTAGAGGAAATGTATGTTCCGTACACAAGGCCTCAGAACCAAGTCGGTTTAATAAGTCTTTCACAGCTACTAAGGTTTCTGCATCAGCGAATCCACCGGCGATTGCACCTATAGATGAACCTATGAGAAAACATTTTAATAAATTAATAGTAGCCTTTGATATTCCTTAATTAGTACAGGGTGACCAACTATTAGAAAATTATACATTATAAACAAAAGTTCACCTGCATTTTTCACTTGTTTTGCGACGGTAATTAGAGCGGCTTCCCAATCAACAGGTTTTAATTCACCACAGCTGTCCCTCAACATTGGAGTAACTAATCTTTGTCGTTTCAAACCGTCGTAGCAGAACCTTGACTTATCTGCTAACCTATAAATATAAATGAAAAAAAAAATTAATGGCAAAGCGGACTAAAATGCTGGTTTTACCTACACAAGGAATCTTGTTTAATTTAGCAGCGCCCCAGTCTAATTCAATAGAACCAGACCGAGGCATGGGTCGACAGATACTGACGAATTCGTTTCGCTCTTGTTATGAGCTCGTCCATAGTCGTTGCCTATCTACAAATATCGGCCTGCATTTAAGCACAATAGGATACACAACAGTAGACACATGTAAACACGTATCAGCTACATGTACATAGTAATGCATATCCTATACCATGCAGAATTAAACAATATTCCTTGTGTAGGTAAAACCAGCATTTTAGTCCGCTTTGCCATTAAATTATTTTTCATTTATTATATTAACGGACATTAAATTCTTTTAATTTTCCTATACATATATTATTATATGATGATGACTATTCTCGGAGGAACTTTAATATGATTAGTGAAAGTCACGCCGACGAGATTAGAGCATTGGGAAACATGTAGAATTGTTATACAACTCATATACAATGTCTCCACGAATAGAGTTTGGAAAAGGAAAAACTTTATTTGTCGATTTAGAAGAAAAAATCATTCTTTATAAAAACGTCTGCTTGTGTCGAAACTACAATTTCAAATGCCAAATATAATGATTTTGATTTTCTTATTTTTTTAATTTTATTATTTTAAAAGTAGCTATGAAATTAACCACTTTGAGAAAAAGGTTTATTAGTTGTTTTTGCACAATCGGTGTAATAAATCACGGTTTTGAAAATATTTTCATAAAATTAGAAAAAAACAAAAAAATCAAAATCATTAAAAATGTTATTTTTGATATACCCTGTATAGTAATCGTAAATTTGGTATTTGAATTTGTAGTTTTGACACAAGCAGACGTTTTTATAAAAAAATGACTTTTTCTTCTAAATCTACAAATAAAAAAGGTTTTCCTCTTCCAAACTCTATCCGTGGACACATTATATTTATGTAAGATCAAAACTGGAGTCCGTTTCGGTTGTGTGGAGTCCCCCTGCAAAAGTGCACTTTGATCTGTTGGAGAGGGTGCTAAAAAATGTCTGTATTGTCCACAACTACACTTCTATTCCAGAAATACTCTCTGAGATATCTATTAATGTGCCTGATGTCAGGTTCAGAACCTTTGAATCAGGAAGAAATCATTTATTTAGAATTGTCACCAGACTTTCGCCTATGGATAGATGCCTTGAAAATACGGGGGTAAGGGACCATCCTGTGTGTGATGTTTTTTGTGATAAAATAGTCAAGATTATGAAACTTTTGGATTTTTAATTTATTTTTAGTTAAGGTTATTGTTTCTTATCAGGTTTGTTGTTTTTTATTTTTTTTTATTTATCTACACCTCAAGCCAACCTTATGATTGGATAGAGTCGTCATTACACACAATATATTATTATAATTACAATTTAACAAATACAGGATAAACAAAACCCGAAATACATACAAAGAACACAGAACAACATTTAAATGAAAGTTCTGTCAGCGTAAGAATCAAAAAACTCTGACAAACTATGATAACACTTGTCACTCAAAAAATCTTTTAAAAATATTTTCAGTTTTCGAGCTTTTTATTTCATCAGGTATTTTATTAAAAACGTAAGAACCTGCACATATAGGCGACTTCCTGAACATTGTAAGGTTATATTTATCGATGAAAATGTTATCTCTATTTCTAGTTGAGTAGTTGTGAGTAGGTCTTTTTAACTCAGTTTTCATTCGATACACATGAAACCCTATTTTATATATACAGGGTGGTCCAACGAAAAGTTTGCACCTAGCTTTTCTCTTTTTTTTGTAGTCGAATGCGAAAATGCTCGGACACGTCGATTTTGCTTTTGAGGGGGACACATTTTAAACATATTTTTCGATCTGCGCCTTTAACCCCCTAGCGGGGGTGAGTAACAACCCTAAAATTTTAAATGGAAAGAGGGGTCTAATGACATATCATTTGAAAGGACACAAAATTGTCTTTCTAATGATACCCTATTTGTCGAATTTTACTAAAACAGTTAATACGAAAACGACTTTAAAGACATTAAGCCGATAATTTTGGTATTAATGAGAAATACAAATAAGTTTTAATTATTGCGAGTGAAAACACCTGCAATCGTTAGTACATTCCAATGTTTGTTAGTTTTAACATTGCTTTGTAAAAAAAGTAAACAAGCTGTTAAATTGATTTATTAAAACGTTACATTAACAAATGTTGAAAATGTGACCCATTTGATTCCATACAATAATACAGATTTTGTTCAAATCTATTTCTAACATTTTGTAGCATATCAGGTGTTATGTTTCTGCACTCTTCTGTAATGCGTTGGCGAAGATCTTCTATGGACTCGGGCTTCGTGGCAAAACATTTATTTTTTAAGTGCCCCCAAAGAAAAAAGTCTAAAGGCGATAAATCCGGTGACCTGGCAGGCCATTCAATTGGGCCCCTCCTTCCAATCCACCGTCCAGGGAACCGGTCATCTAAGAACTGTCTTACAGGAGCCACATAGTGCGGAGGTGCTCCATCTTGCTGGAAATAAAGCCGATCAGCAGTATGATTTTGGTCATCTTCTATTATTTGTGTTATTAAAGGATCAATTGTGTCTTCAAGCATGTTTAGGTACACTTCACCAGTTAAATTTCCAGGAATAAAAAGTGGTCCTATAATATGATTTCCTAATATGCCACACCAGACGTTTATTTTTTGAGGATACTGGGTATGAACCTCACGGAATAAATGTGGGTTACTGTCATCCCAGTAACGGCAATTGTGCCTATTTACAGCTCCATTCAAATAAAATGTGCATTCGTCGGAAAAACAAATGTTAAATAATAATTGCGGATCTTCAATTAAACGCTGGCTCATTGCTTCACAAAATTGCAGCCTTCTATCAGGATCATCCTCATTTAGTTCCTGTACTAATTTGATTTTGTACGGATGAAATTTGTACGCTTTTAAAATTCGTATTATGGACGAACGGGAGACACCTGAGGCTTCAGCTAGTTGACGGGTACTTTGACTATGATCCATTTCAACATGCCCTAAAACAGCGACTTCCACAGCTTCATTTCTGATCGGTTTCTGCGGCTGGTGTTTTACATTACAGACAGATCCGGTATCTACAAACTTTTTAACTAACTTGCCAACGTACACATCATTCACATTTTTATCGGGATGTCTCTCATTAAATAAGCGAGCCGTAAGTCTAGCACTACTATTATTTTGAAAATAAAGTTTAACAATTTCAACTCGTTCTAGAATGGAATAAATCATTTTGTACGGTAAAAGTAAAATAACTTGAGAAGCAACCAAACTGAATCAATGAAAAGACTAAAATAAACGGTGTAAATTCTTTTCCTACACGTATCTGCAGTTTTTATTTCAACAAAAAACGCAAACGATTAGTGAGGAATTTAGTTCTGATAAATAAGATAGTGTTTTTGAAATCCCGTTTTTCTTCAAAGTAAATAATTTAGAAATGATTGTAGTTGTTTTCTGTCGCAATAATTAAAACTTATTTGTATTTCTCATTAATACCAAAATTATCGGCTTAATGTCTTTAAAGTCGTTTTCGTATTAACTGTTTTAGTAAAATTCGACAAATAGGGTATCATTAGAAAGACAATTTTGTGTCCTTTCAAATGATATGTCATTAGACCCCTCTTTCCATTTAAAATTTTAGGGTTGTTACTCACCCCCGCTAGGGGGTTAAAGGCGCAGATCGAAAAATATGTTTAAAATGTGTCCCCCTCAAAAGCAAAATCGACGTGTCCGAGCATTTTCGCATTCGACTACAAAAAAAAGAGAAAAGCTAGGTGCAAACTTTTCGTTGGACCACCCTGTATACACAGATGGTAGAGTTAATATTTTATGTTTTCTAAACGTTTCTCTACAAGATTCCAAACGCCTCAAACCAAAAACGACCCGCAGAATTCCCTTTTGCAGAACAAACACACGCTGTATATCCACACTCTGACCCCACGCGATCACACCATCAAAGATTAATCTACACAATAGATAGTCAGCCCAATGCATTAAAATGAGAACATCTCTAAGTATGCCAGCCACTACGTGGCGTAGACTAGCGTGTAAAGCATAGAGCAGTATTGTCACAGCCAGAAACCGTTTTGTAGTTTATTAATATCAGAAACAAAACGCAACGTATAACAATTATTTACATCATTTGCAACAGTTATGCACCGACAATGCTGTATTGTCAGAGAGAGAGATTGATGAAATTCTGTATTAATCTGGAGGGGATACGTAGGGAGGGTAGAAAAAAAAACAAGCGAATGTGGTGTGTGTCGTGCTGTTGCCGATTCGTCGGTAAAAGAAACACACAGGGTGATTTATTACAAGTACAGTATTGAAATAAAAGCCTTATTTCTATGAATTAAATTTAATATAATAATATTTAATCCATGTCATACATGTTTCAAGACTAGACCAGTCCCATGATCAGTGGCGAACAATCATTAAATGAAAAGCTTTTAGATAGAAACATACTTCTGGCTCCATTGTAATAATTTGTTGATGTATATAAAAAAATCTAAATATCTAAAAGCTAAAAGCTTTTGATTTAATTATTGCTCGCCACTGTTTATGGGACTGGTCTAGTCTTGAAACATGTTGTATGGCATGGATTAATGATTATTAGGTATATTAAATTTATTTCGTGGATATTAGACTTTTATACCAATACCGAAATCAAGTAGGTATTAATGTACATTATTCTTTGTCAAAATTATAACTCCACTTAAGAATTGACTAGATACTTTTTCAATTTATTACATATATTTTAAATATTTCACGTAGACAATGTGGCAAAGATGTAACAAGATTGTTGTAGATCTTATAATACCTATAATAAAAAAATTATCAGTGCTACCTATATTATATTAGGTATACATATTATGGTTGTTTTCATACCTACTGATTTTGTTTTGAAGAGAATTACCTAATATATTAAATTAAATTTAATCTTTGGCTGCGTAGTTATTTTTTTTGTGAATATTTTTTAACTTATTTTGTGTTTTTCTAATTTTAGACTAATTATATTATTTTGTGTTGTGTTTTTTTTTTTATTTGAGAAACTTCCTAGTTAGTGACTAAATAATTTTTGTGTTTTGTGAAAATGGAAAGAAACAATTCGAAATTAAGTCGTAACCAATGTGCTTTTCGAAATTGTAACAACAGTTACAGAAACAATCGAGAGGTACATTTCTTTCGATTTCCTAAAGAAGAAGATCGATGCAGAAAATGGGTTATAAATTCAGGTATAAGTTCCACTTTATAGGTTTAGGTACTTAAATTTTACTTCTTTTTAATGTTTCTTCGGGTAAATAATAAGTTCGGTAGGAATAGGGCTTTGGGTATCAAACAAAAAAGATAGAAAATAGAAATTTGACATAGGGGTAGTTCTAAGCATTTACAAGTTTGTGACGTGTAGCGATTTTCGATGCCGCCCCCGGAGGTATACATGAGGGCGGCGCAATGCCGTTTTAAATATCTCGTTTCGCTTTCTTGGAAAATAAAAAATTATAACTGATAACTGACACTTAGTACTTAACCCATTAATCCCCAACGTTGCGTAAACGAAACATTTTTTAAATTTTTTTTTCCAATGTGCCAGTAAAAAAAATACTTGTGTTGGCAATAGGATATAATCAGTTGTTACTTCTCGTCCGGCCATCGTCTATCAACTTTCTCTCACCGGGCATATTGCCTGCTCACACTAGATGTCTGCGTAAAATTAAATGTATCCGTTTGGTGGGTAGTTTTGATTACAATAAGTCGGTGCCAAGCCCAAGCTCGAAACAAAATAAATCTATATTTACCTACTACCTATTTGGCTTGGTACCGACTATTATGTGCATTGTTGTCTTTTGAATGATATTTGTATTTTGTTATTTTTCGTATTTTTTATTAGTTCTTTTGACAGCTCTGGTGTCATCAATACACCTGTATCCCGAATTGCACCAAATTGCGATGCTATTGAACAAGCATATAATCCTAAATATAATATTATTTTTGAACTTTGAATGTACATATGAAATTTGTATCTTAAAATTAGTCAAAGAATCACCCTTTAAAGTTTGTACAAGTACTTATGCAACACCCTGTATACATAGATACTTTGATTTGCAATTTGCAAATCTGTTAAACTAGGTAATGCTGTTTTTTTTTATTTACTTTCAAATATGGTGTTATGTAATTGTATTCAAAATGTTTGGGGATGATATTTACGAGTTTTATTTTTTTATATAGAGAAACTGTTATTCAGTTTTTAAGGATCAATCTGAAGCAGACGATTGTACTTGTTAAAACATGAAAAAAGTTATTGTCGTGATACTTTTAACACCCTGTTGGTGGGTTTTTAAAGCTTTTTACGAAACGTGTTAACAATACAATCTACATAAATCGTTATTTTTTTAAAGTTTTATGATCATTGCACAAAAACCAATATTAGGGAGACTGTAAGTTTTTTTTCAATTCGGCGTTGCAGAATTTGAACCTAATTGTGATAATTGTGTTATTTTACTAGTATAGATATTTTTGAGTAAATTAATTCGGTTATAATCGATGAGTAGAATCTTTGGAGTAAAATACATTTCACAAAAACCCTGAACCATGTTTCTCAATAGATTTAAATTTTCATTAAAAACAGATTAAAAATTCTAATTTTTTACATCCTGCATTTCGAAACCGTATTTTTTTAAATAATTATTGTCATGCTGGAAATTTCAAACCTTATTTACTTCAGCAACTTGTAAAAAGCACAGCCTTTTTAATATTAACATTTCTTAAAATCGATAATACGCGATAACGATGACTTTCTATCAATATCACAGAAGGATACATTTATTACGTATATAATTTGTTAGATTTTACATCTCCGAATTGAAACACACGCAAAAAATGTGCATAAAAAAGTTAGGGTAGCATTTCACGCCTGTATGAGTCTGAGATTTATTTTTTCATAATGTTAACAAGTTGAATCTGCTGTTTGAGTTTGATCCTTAAAACTGAATCAGATAATAACCGGAAGTCCTATCTATAACGCCAAATTTCGTTAATTTAAATATAACTTTTTGATGCATCCTTATATCCGAAATTTAAAATTAAATGACTAAAATAATATTATTTTAGTCATTTAAAATTATTGTCTAAAACATTTAATGAACCAGCCCTGTATATTTATACTATTATAGTAATTTCTTTTATTTTCGTCCATACACATTAATCTTTGCGTAGATAGGTGTACGTATACCATATAATTTTATATTAACCGACAAAAAACACTGCTGCACAGTAGTACATATATGATACCTATAATATAAAAACAAACTCCCACCTCGTAGGGGAAAGTATACTCGTCCTTGTCTAACATTGCCCATATGATTATTTTATTTCAACACAATACATATAACACCATCTACAATTTCCATAATTTCCATGGTTACATGTTTTTCTAATAGATGTAGCTCGTGTCGAGACAGTTTCAATTTTTGTTTTCTTTCCCATATACGCTGACTATCTATTGTGTAGATTAATCTTTGACACCATACGACAATCTAGAGTATGCAAGTGCATAATAAACACATAAAAGAGCCCCTACAATAAAGGTCTTTATTTAAATAGGAGTCTACCCCGGTGAGGTGAGTGAACACGATAAATATGGTTATTGCGGAGAAGCAATAGAGAGCACCGAACAGGTGTTCTGTGTTTCGCATGCCACTGTTCTGCAAAAGGCTGAAAAACTTTGGAAAAGTTGTCTTTTAACACTCGACTAAGCAAGGGAATTGCTACCCCAGATATATCGACTTCATGAAAAGTTTGAAGCAACTGAGCGAACTCTAGAATAAGAGTCATTCTCTTTCTTTAGGTCGAAGTGAAAATAGGCTAAAGGGCCTAAACGACTACACTACAATCTACCGGCAAAATTTACTAGTTTTAATATCGATTTTCTGTTGAACCCTATTGAGATGATTTTTTTAGAAATGTAGCTTGACTCTTGTGCAATAGGTTTGGCCTATAGTTGATTTTAAGCAATCGATTCTTATGTCATATAGAGAGAGAGATATGTTTCATCGACTATGAGAAGGCTTTTGATAATGTAAGACACGAACTCCTGGTAACATATCTTCAAGAACTGAGACGGATTCTAAGAATATCGTGGACGGAACACGTCAGAAACGATGATGTGCTCAGGATGGCTGGTTTGGAAGACCGAGAACTCTTCGAACACATTAAGAAACGGAAGATCTCTTACCTGGGACACATTGTACGGGGAGAGCGATACGAATTCTAACGCCTGATACTACAGGGAAAGATCGAAGGTGGAAGACGAGGCATTGGAAGGAGGAAATTGTCCTGGCATAGAAACATACGTCAGTGGAAAGAAGAAAGAATATAGAGAGGTAATTTTTGTGTTAATTTTTGGAGCAATCTGTGGTGTGAATGAATGAAAGTAGAAGTTATTCGATAATGACAAATTAAAGACATCTTTTCTTAGCAATTTGCTTTTTCATTCACTCTGAAAAGTATCTTATTAAGGAAGTTACAGGGATATTTTAAAAAGGTGCATATTTGCACGAATTTTATGGGGATCCCATTGCGTCGACCGATATTCCTTAAATATCATTTAAAATTAACGTTTTTACTATTGCGTCAACGAAAACAAGAATGTATTGCCCGTACGATGCCCGCACAATATTGAAAATGTTTTAAACATAATTTTTCCTAAAATATTACCATTCCTCATTAATTTCCTCGTTGACCCTTGGCATAATCCTCATAACTTCTCCTGTCCTGGTTGAGACTACAATATTTGATCCTACAGCATCCAGAACATCAATGGAATCCACCTTTCTAATCTCCCATGGTCTTGCAGTGAAACTATAAGGTTTACTCGTAAGAGCACCAACTGGACACAGGTCTATTATGTTGCCTGACAGCTCGGAAAGGAACATCTTTTCGATATATGTCCCAATTTGCATATCATTACCTCTACCAGTTGTACCTTCAAATGTTTATAATGTAAACCCCCATCTCATCATCCCTGACTTTGTCTGTCATACATACCCAAGTCATCAACTCCAGCAATTTCCGAAGCGAATCTAATGCACCTTGTGCAATGAATGCATCTGGTCATGATGGTCTTTACTAATGGGCCAAAATCTTTTTCCTCTACGGCCCGTTTTCCTAAATGATCGATATCAACAAATCGCGATCTGTCCGACCCAAAAGCCATGCTTTGATCTTGTAAATCACATTCACCACCCTGATCACAGATAGGACAATCTAAAGGATGGTTTACAAGGAGAAACTCCATTATCCCCTCTCTAGCTTTTTTTGTTAGTTCTGAATCTGTTTTGATGCGCCACCCTAAGGGAATAGAAAAATATACCATAGAAAATGATGCAGATATCCACGTTAATCAAACATCTTTATTAAAACCAGGTCTTACTGTGTCATGATTTATTGTACACATTATAGGATATCTGTTTTTGTTTACCTTTCATTACTGGCATAGCGCAGGCTGCCACAGGTTTGGGAGACTTTTCCACCTCAACTAAACACATTCTGCAGTTACCGGCGACTGCTAATCGTTCATGGTAGCAGAATCGGGGTATTTCAACACCTACCATAGCAGCAGCTTGTAAAATTGTGGTTCCTGGGTCAACATATACTGGTTTATCATCAATAAATACTTCAACCTTTTCTGGTTTTTTTGGTTGGTCTGTTGCATATCCAGCAGTTACTACGCTTAATTGTTTAGGCCCCTTCAGAACCTTTCCGAGGCTGACACGCAACATATCTATAGATAAATGAGACACAAAAAGTAAAAACGTTAAAGGTTATGTAATGAGTTACTTAACCAAAATTAAAGAATATACTTATAATAATAATTTTTTTAAATTTAAGTTTAAAAATTGATCAATAAAATGTTATGTTCTTAGTTCATTTATAAAGCATTAATACCTTTTAATTAATTTTAAAAACCAGAAAGTTTAAATAATGTCAAGATGTCAAAACATTGGAATCAAAAATTTATGTTCAAGTGACGTATATCATCTGTCTTTTGGATTTTTTATTACACCATAGAGTAAAATCAATAGATATGCGTTATCGTTCTACAAAATTCTGATCAGCTGGGCTACTACAATAGCATTGTTATTACAACAACGATAAGACTATTGACTTTATAAGACTATCATTGTTTACTACACATGCCTATTTTTGTTTCTTGATGGAACAAACCTATGATAAACGTCGAATGTCAGCATCTTCCATTCAGGGGCCGAGGTGAGAGTTATAGAAAGTGAGGAGAATGAGCGTCAATAAGCGGAAATTATCTAATCACGGGGGCCGCCATCTTCTAGCTTAGACGTACAGGGTATGGTCAAATTTCTTTTTACGATACAAGGACCTTTCATAGATTGTAAGTTAATAATTGTAAAAACAAGTGATAGCAATAATTGTTGCAATTATTTACAAGACAGAAGTATTAAAGAAAACTAGTGTTGTTTCAGGTAACATTTAATATTGGAAATATGCGATAATAAAGTTAGCCTGGAATTTATGAAGGGAAAAAGCTCGTCAGAAAAACAACAACAACAACAAAAAATTGTCTGTACGGCTCGATTTTTGTTTTATTTCTTTCATACAATAAATATAGAATGTGTGGCGTAGATAATAAATTTAGTACAATTTATAATTTTGGTACAGCTTTTAAAAGCACAGCATGCCATAACTACCCCTACGTTAACACTAATTAACGGATATCCTTTTTTCTTTAAATTACGCAATAAACTAAACACTAACGGCACTAATAAAAAACCGAATATCCAAAATAAGTCCACACAATTAAGAAATAGCAGCAAAACTCTGTTTTAGTGAAAGACTCACATGAAACATAAGAACATAACCACACCTCCTTGATTTGATTTTTGACGTTTGTGACTAGAAAATGGCGGCACGCATAGTGTTGTCGAAAAAGTAGAGGCTCATTGTCCTTTCACTCTCTCTCGGCCGGCTGCGTGCATCTGCTCACCCGACTAGATAAAAAATAATAACTTCATAATCGCTAAATTGCCTCAGCTGCATAGGCCAATATTAAAAAATACTCACCTAAGTTAAGCATTCCTTCCAGAAAATTAATTGCCATTCAACTGAGAGTGAGAAACTTTAGTTAGCAAGTGAGTGACAGGTGATCATTTCATATCAGTTTACAGTTGAGCTGAAGTGAGATATCGAGTGGTAATGTCATAACATGAACTTAGCTACTTATGCAGAGGCTATCTAATGAGAATAACGTGAACGATACGTTAACCTAATTAGCCTTACAGTTTACAATCATAACTTTATATTTCCCGCCTAGCTGAAGAATAATAACAGAAACTCTTATTAATTAAATTTTCTGTTGTTTTTGGCTAAAAGTCAGTATATAATATAATGAAGAGTATTACTCATTATTTTTCCAGCCCCACAAAAAATATATCAGCTACAGAACCAGTGCAAAAACCATTGGAATCTTTGTTAACAAATATAGAGCATATTACAGAAAATGATACGATTGAGGAAGAAAATCAACATAAAAACTGTTTGGATAATGTTGGTTCAGATATACAAAAAAAGGAAAAAAAGGGAAAAGTAAAGAAAAGAAAACGTAAACAATCTGATCCTGTAGTAAAAAATGTGACGGAGCTTTTGAATAAGGGACTGCATTTAAAATCTCCAAACAATAGCACTGTAGTAATTAGTGAAAATGAGTCGAAAAGTAGTGCCACTAATAAATTATGTAGTGTTAATACTAACATTGCAAGTGTGACTGCAAATTCAAGTGGGGACAGTTCGAAACAATTGTCAGATCAAAGCCATCAGACTAAAAATATTTTAAAGCCACCTAAAACTTTTGCCAAGAATGTCTTACCAGCTAGCACACAGATCTTGGAAAACCCAATAGTCAGTCCTACTAACGACATTAAAGATGATGAAAACAAACATTTGCAACCAAATGCTTTTCAGTTTTTAATGGACAGTAGGAATAAAGTAATAGGATCAAATTCGTGTGGTAAAGAATTATCTCCCGATGAAAAATGTAAGGATGTTGAGGTTGAAAACATGAAGGAAAAGTTATTGTCAAGAAAGAATTTGTTGAGTAATTGGGCAAATAAAAAAGGTGCTTTGAAAAGGAAACTTGAGGAGGACGAAAAAGATATCGTTATTAAAAATAAACTAGAAAAAAGAGCAAAAAGAATGAAGAAAATGTTATCATTGAACAAAAGTTCGGATGAATCTATTGTTAAAACGGGAAGATCAGTGCGACCATTAATATCTAGCGATTCAGAAAGTTGTAATAGTTCTGATAGTGTAAAAAATAATATTAAAATAGAAAATGTTGATTGTGTAAATTTGGAAGTGAGTAACGTTGATGAAAATGCGCAGGAGGTGTTGGTGCAGAAACCACAAAAAATTAAAGTTACTTTAGACAGTTTTTTAGGTGTTGTGGAAACACTTAAGGAAATAAAAGTAGTTAACGATGATAGAAAAGTAGAAACGAAAAATATTAAAGTTAAGATGTTTTCCCAAAAAGT
Source organism: Apoderus coryli (assembly GCA_911728435.2). NCBI lineage: Eukaryota > Metazoa > Arthropoda > Insecta > Coleoptera > Attelabidae > Apoderus > Apoderus coryli. The sequence continues at coordinate 9,530,633 of OU452215.1, read as the reverse complement.
AGTGAAAACAAAAACAGTAGTTTTAAATGATTGTAAGAACAATTTTCAACCTATAAAGAAGAAGAAGAAGAAAAAGGCCAAAGATTTAACAGAAAGTCCAAGTATTTTAAGTTTAGACAAATCAGCCCAAGACTCTCAATGTGAAAGCAAAGGTGAACTCGATTCTGGGATAGTCAAATCATCTAAAAAGAAGCATAACAAAAATATGTTGACTATAAATTGTAATAAGGAAGAACATGAGAGTGATAGAGCACCTTCGACTAGAGTTTTACGTGATCGGAAAACATTAATAAAGCCTTCTTTTCATGATGATATTATAGAAAGGTTGCCGCACAGACATACAAAAATAAAATCGAAAAAGAAACGTGACCAAACTGACGCTATTGTTGTTTCTGATGAATCCGGAAATGAATTAGCGAAAATTCCAACAGCTAAAATAGCTCCAGTATTTTCTCGTGCGGCACCTAAACCAAAAATAGATCCAGAAGTTTTAGAGGCCAGGAAACAATTTTTAATGAGTGGTATACCTTCATCCTTGAAAAGAACAATTGAGAAACAACAAAGGTAAAGAATTAATTATGTTATATTTTCAGTTATACACCTACATCTTTTACATTAACTATTAGAATTTTATTGTTTGACACGTATTTCGTTGCTTTCTTTATTTTGTATTTATTTATTCATTACAAACACCTAAATGGTAATAACATGATGAAATTTAATGTAAAAAGTCCTGCATATAATCAATCTTTAAAATGAGGAGCACTCTAGAGCTGCTGGATTTAGTTTGAGAACGGTAACCTTTAATGAAGTACGTGAAAAACTATCAGGTATGAAAAACACAAAAAGCTCGGATTGTTATGAGCTTAATGTTAGGATTATTGGGACTTTAAAGAATCTGCTAGTGGTGCGACTTACTAAGTTGATAAACCATTGCATTGGTGACGGTGTATTTCCAGCGGTCTTGTAGGAGGCAAGGGTTATTCCAATCTACAAAAATAAAGGATCGGTTGATGATCCCAGTAACTATCGACCAATATCCATCTTGCCAATTTTTTCAAAAATCTTTGAGTCTATTATTAAAAATCAAATAACTGAATATTTTGAAGCAAATAATCTCTTTATGCAAGGTCAATATGGCTTTCGTAATAAGAGATCTACTACTCTTGCAATTAATAACCTTTTGGAATATGTTTCGGATGGCATGGAGCGGGGCTGTGACACCTTTGCTTCCTTTTATGACCTCACTAAGGCTTTTGACTGTGTCTCACACGAGATACTTCTTCAGAAACTCTCTTACTATAAGTTTGATGTTGATAGTGTTGCCTTGGTTGGCTCTTATCTCAGCGATCGTTTTCAGCACGTTTTGTATGGGGGACGATACTCGGAGAGTCGAAGGGTTGGACGGGGTGTGCCCCAGGGGTCGGTTTTGGGACCTTTATTGTTTTTAATATACGTAAATGATTTATACAAATTTCAAGAAGAGTCAAATATAATCCTCTTTGCTGACGACACAACTAGTCTGATTAGATATCGACCAAACGACCCTTTGGGGAGTGTTGAGACTGACATAGGCAATTGGTTTCTGGCAAATGAACTGAGCTTGAATCAGGCTAAAACTCAGAGCATGAACTTTACATTGCGTTCTGTGCCTATCGATCTTCAGAGCGATGTTCGCGTGAAGTTCCTTGGGGTTCATCTTGATCCTAAATTAACCTGGGAGAGTCATGTTCGAGAACTTGGGTGCTCGCTGTCCAGGGTCATATATCTGATCAGAAGGCTTGCGCAGAGTGTTTCAATCGCCAGTCTGTTGACCACCACACCAAAAAAATGTAGTTTTATAAAATATCCTTCGTGGTATTCGCCAGACTTAAAAACCAAGTTAAAATTAAAGAATAAATTACATCATAAACTAAATAAGTACCCTGAAAGTGTCGAGCTTCATGTTCAGTTTACAAATCTGCGTAAAGTTGTGAAACGACAAATGAAAAATGAATTACAGGCCTATCAAAGTTGTGCAGAAGCTAACATAAATCTAGATCCGCGTAAATTTTGGGATTTCGTGAATAAAAAAAGAGCAAAGCAAGCTGGCATACCAACAGAAATGTACTATGGGGGCGCTGCCTATTCTGATTAGTATGATATCGCACAGGCATTTGGGAACATTTTGCATCAACATATCAGGTTAGCACTGTCACTGACGATGTAGGTCGAAACTGGGGAAGCTTTAAGTTCTCGCCTGTTACGGAGACAGACGTTCTTGCTAGTATCAAAAAGTTAAAACTGAAAAAATCAACAGGAATAGATAACATACCTCCTTATTTCTTTAAGGGATGCGCTGATTTTCTGGCACATCCTTTGATGCATATTTTCAATTTAGGCATAAAAAATAGTAAATTTCCAGATAATTTAAAGATAGCCACTATCACTCCTATTCATAAAAAAGGAAAATTGAACGATGTGACAAACTACAGACCAATCAGTTTAATAAATGCTGTATATTGATTTGCTTGGCTTTGTTCGACCAAGAATATCATTAGTGCAGCATGGCTTTATGAATGACAGATCAACCGTTAGCAATCTATGTGCATTTACGGAATGTGCGGCTGAGGCTGTAGAGCAGGGTAGGCAGCTTGATACAATTTATACGGACATGTCAAAAGCTTTTGATAAGGTGGATCACGGTATACTGTTGGACAGGTTGGTTCAGTTTGGAGTCTCGGAGAAGGCCTATACATTTTTGAAATCCTATTTACATTTTTATATCGCATTCTTTTGAAAATGTTCTTAACGCGTTCATAACGTCTAATGGTAGAGAATCCTAGTTTACAAAGCTTTGCCCATAGTAAGTTGTCATTCACCTTATCGAAGGCTTTCTCATCACAGTCAGTATAAATGACAAGTAACTGCTTACCCTGCCGTGCTGCCAATGTAACATATTCAGATAAGGAAAGAAGGTTGTTATTGGTTGATCTGCCGTAAACAAATCCATGTTGATATTGATTTGATTGATTACGTTTACCACTTTTGTGAGATGATGAGATCTCTATCTTAAGACCACTATTTTTGTTTCAGCATGGAGGAAAAAGATTACGAAATATTTCCATCGATAAGCCATGTTCAACAAAGAAATGACCACAGTTTTTGGAATCTTTCATCCCCTAGTTTGCAATTCACGCAAATGTCGCCTTACCGTCATTCCGTGAAAGAGAAATTAGTCTGTGAGAAAATCATCAACAGCAGTGCACCTGTGAAATCAGTATTTCACACTGATGTTGAAAAACCTATTGGGTTAAAGAATATTGTAGGTGAGATCAAAGTGAAAAATCCCAACTATCCTGTTTATAAATCATTTAAGAATATTTCTGAAATAAATGGCATGGCTTTTGATATTTTTATTAAGGACAGCAAATCGCCAAAACGTAAATCGAAGAAGAAGCGATCAAGTGTTTCGAAAAAGTCTGAAGATGTTCCTAATTTGAAAGAATTCCGTATGTGGACTGAAAAATATAAGCCTAGAAATGGTGATGATATAATAGGCAATTTAAATGCAGTAAATAAACTAAAGAAATGGCTGGAAGCTTGGTTAAGCTTTAGTAATGACCTCAAATCAAACCGGAAGCGAAATAATTGTGACAGTGAGTCTGAGTTTGAAAGTACTACAGATAGTTGTAGCAGAGACAGCGTTAAACTTCCGGTGAACACAGTAATGTTGAGTGGACCAAATGGTAGTGGCAAAAGTTGTGCGGTCTACGCCATTTGCAATGAGTTAGGCTTTAATGTACTGGAATTAAATGCATCTAGTAAGCGAACAGGTAAATTTTAAATTTATAGTGTGTAGATTGAGACAATTTGATAGCAGCCGTTTTTTATTTTTACCTATCACATGATAAGGTGGCTCGACTGCGCCATTGCAGGGCTCCGTTATACATACAGCGCCATTTTATTTTGGGTGCTTTCTCAGGGCACAGTGTTCAGTGAAGAATCCTATGCTTAATGCTAGAAGTTTTCTAGTGAGTTTGGTGGTTGTATCAGTTATGAATTTCTTACCTTTCATAATATCTCTGGCCCAGTATTTCAGGAGTTCCCGCACCGTTTTTTTTTTTTTCAAGCTCAGTGCAGGCTTCCGGTCATTATATGGGGTTTCAGAGGCTTGTCTGGCTAGCCAATCCGATCTCTCGATTCCTGAGTGCCCGGAGTCCATATTAGGTTAACCCTATTATGGTCCGCCAAGGCCCTAGGTCAGTGGTCGTCGCCAACCTTCTGAATGTATTGAGCACCTTCGGTAATTGTAGAATGTACAGTGAGCTACTTTTTTTTTTTTGAATGTACAGTGTTTTTGGGGTCTTGGTGTGGTATAGGACGCTATCATAGAGGACCTAATCAAGACCTAAGAAATTATCCTTAATGACCGTTTAGGCGTATGTCGTTTGGCATGAAAATATCCCTTCATAATATCACTGTCCTGCGTAAATTTCACGACCCCAGTATTAGGAAAACAGATTTCAATTTTTTGGGGCCTTTGTTTGGTATAGGACGCTATCATACAGGACCAAAGCAAGACCTTCGTAAACTTCAATTGGGTATCCAGTACGATCCCCAGGTTTTTTTGCCGAGTCAGTGTTTGGTATAGGACGCTATCATACAGGACCAAATCAAGACCTTCATAAACCTCAATTCGGTATCCAGTACGATCCCCAGGTTTTTTGCCGAGTCCAGTGCACTTTAAAGCGACATTATCAATCACCAAAGTTAAGTCCTTATAGCGCTCTTTATGGTTTTTATTACCAAATAGCAAAAGTTCCTACTTCGTTGGATTTATTTCTAGCCCATGAGATTGAGATGCTTTCACAATTTCTGAAATGTCATGATTGATCCTGTCAACACTTTCCTCGACAGCATTTGGTGCAAATGATAAATATACCTGAGTATCATCCGCGTACATGTGAGCCCTACAAAATTTTAAGGATTCGGTAAACTGGGACGTATATAAAGAAAATAAAATTGGGGATAAAATAGAGCCCTGCGGAACGCCACTCCTCAATCTTTCTATTTGCGATAGCTTTCCTCTATGGGAAACCATTTGACTACGCTGAGTGAAATAGTTTTTAATTACGGCGGTGGATGGACCGTTGAAACCCATATACTTCAGAACAGCAATCAATAAACTATGATCAAGCCTATCAAATGCTTTACTGTAATCCAACAGTACTAAACCCGTCATTTTACCTTGATCAGTAGCCGTAAATAGATCGTCCGTGACATTAAGCAAGGCAGTGCAACAACTATAATCAGATCTGAAACCGGATTGAATTTTGGGCAATAAGCTTTGTTTCTCCAGGTATCCCTTCACCTGGTGATCGAGAATTCTTTCAAGAATCTTGCTCATTGTAGACAAAATACTCACAGGTCGCAAATTCTTGAAATCTGACGGATTTGACACTTTAGGCAGAGGAGCAACAACGATATGAAGAATCACGGGAAAAACTCAGGGGCAGCTACGACGTAGCATATCCAGACTTATACCATCATGTCCCACTGCTCCACTTTTAATTGAGTCTAAGGCTTTGGCTATATCTTCTATCTCTACCATTTTAAAGTCGAAACTATTGGCTTTTGGATTATGGTTAGAAGAGTAAAAATTTAAGGTCTAACAGCAGGCTTCCCGATAGGAATGTTCACAAAATATTCATTTATTTTGTCAAGATCCTCCAAATGTTGAGGTATACTTGTTCTCTCTTTGCCATAAACATTCATATCTCTTAATAGCTTCCAATTATTCTTAGAATTGCTTTGTTGAATACGGCCCTGTAAGAAAGATCTTTTTAAACGAACAGTCTCCATTGACACGCAATTCCGCAGCACCCTGTATGTTTCCCAGTTTTCTGGAATTTTATGTTTCTTATATCGAGTGAGGGCTTTATTTCGTAGTTTTTGTAATTTTTTAAAATCGTTGGTTATCCATGGCGCTCTCTTTTTTGTTATTCGAACTGTCCTAACCGGGGCGTGATTATTAAAAATATTTGTTAAACAGTTATTAAACATTTCTATTTTTGTGTCAACATCATTTTCATTATCAATGCTGTGAAAAGGTTGATTCATTAAATCTTGATAAAACATGTCTTGGTTAAAATGTTTAAAATCTCTGAACGTATGAAAAAATGGTATTGGTTTTTGTTGCCTCGACATATTTTTAAGTATACAATGTATCGGTACGTGGTCCGAGAAATCTATTAAAAAATCTACACGAGGTTTATCAATATAGTGGCTGTTTGAGCAAATGATAATGTCTAGAATCGATGTGTTGCCAGTGCCGTATCTAGTGGGTTCTTCAATTAGTTGGTTTAAATTATAGTCCTCTAAAATAGTAAGAAATCTATTAGTACTAGTAGAATCTATATCAAGCATATTGATATTAAAATCTCCAAGACATATAAAATTGTCACAGTCAATTAGGATCTTGCAAATATTTGATTCAAACTCAGAATTAAAATCTGTTAAATCAGTTAGGCCGGGGGGTCTGTACACGATACCCAATACATGCGAAAGACCGTTCAGCTTAAAAGATATCCAAAGCTGTTCCGCGAAACACGAGTCAACGTCAGAAATAGCTGTACAAATAATTGATGTTTTCACATATATCAAGACACCACCACCACGACCACGAAGGCGGTCTCGTCTCCTTAGGGCATATCCATTTATCGGTAAAGTATCATCAGAAACAGCGTCGTTATAGCAACAAGATGGTAAATAAAATAAAAATACTCGTAAGAAATTTGACGTTACTCATTATTAATGTGGAGAATTTAACACGAACTTGCCGGAAAAGTTCAGAAAATGAAGCAAACTTCATTAATTCTGGAAAGTGCTATATTGTATTCAATAGATTCCCTGTATTTTCTAAGTGAAATATATCCATACGACCCTAGATACCACCGACCATTGAATCATCCCTACATACATACGTTATTTTTCAGGTAAAAGGTTACTTCAAGAACTACAAGAAGCAACTCAGTCCCACCAGGTGCGAAAAACCGATAAGCTCCAATTTACAAGGGTTTTAGATAAAAATAACAGCAGCACCGATAAAGACAAACACTGTTTGGGAAAAATGTGTGTATTGCTCGTTGAAGACGTCGATATTGTGTTTGATCAAGACTACGACTTTGTTTCTGCGTTATCACAGTTAATTCTCACTAGTAAACGACCGATTATTCTAACAACGAATGACGAACATAATGCCATTTCACAAAAGTTTATAAGCGAATTTGAAAATATAAAATTTTTACCTCTATCGTCACATTCTTTATCGATTTGGCTGCAAGTTCTTTGTCTTGTAGAAGGAGTTTTCGCGAATAAAGATCACCTAGGGCTTCTGCTAGATTACAATAAAGGTGACATTAGGAAAACGTTGCTGGAATTGCAGTATTGGGTGCAATCAGGTGGTCAAATAACTCGTGATGAGGTACTGTCTCTTAAAATTGAATCAAATAATGCGGAAAGTAGTGATTTTATTAGTGATGACGTACATCCTATTGATAACATACAAGCTGAAAAGAAGGAGGAATGTTATGAGCACAAAAACTGTATTGCTTCCTTTGAATTGCTTGGGAATAATATTCCTTTGGACGTGAATGATATGGAAACACTTTGGTGGAATATACCAAATATTTTGAGTAATTCTGAAGTATCGGAGAGTTCTGACACACAAAAAGATAAGCTACTTGCATTTTCTAGACTGTGCAATTCTATGAGTCGTTCTGACGTAATTTTATCCGGGTGTAATTGTGAGACGTTACGGAATAGTAGGTCAGAAGTATTGCTGAAAGATAGTTTGGAATTATCGGAGCGTTCGGATTGTTACAAAAGCGACGTAGTTACTGTTAAAGATCTTGCATACAGTTTAATTAATGGGTTTGTTGAACAATACAAAATGGTGGAAAAGACTAATGGTTTCGTCAATTTGGTAGTACCAACTGCGTTGGAAAGGAGGTGAGTATTAATTTATTTAAAAAAAATTATTTGATCATAAGAACCCGTCTATTCCATAAAAAAAAAATCTAAAAATTTCACTTGCTTAATTAAGAAGAAAAAAATCTCATCAGGGTCAGTTTTTATCTTCCCGCTAGTTAAAGGGTAACCGAAATATCTACGTAGGGGGGTCCCTAATTTTCAATATCGTCCTGGAAGTCTGAAACTAAGAAGGCTATGACCATTTTGTTTGCAGCATCTTTGGTTTCACAGAAAAGTAGCTAAGGTTCGCGAAAACAGCAAGCTTCTATCTTTCAAAGTAACCGAGATATCCCGTAAAAACAGCAGCCAAAATGGGACACCCTGTACAGGGAATTGGACACTTTTGATAGGAAACACCGATTTCTAGAAGAAAACTAACCTACATGTCACGAGCTCGATTTTGAAACGAAATCAAATGCCGAAAACCGCACCTCGATATATTGAACCGTTTAAAAGATACAGGGTGGTTTTTGACTTTTGTGTATTTTTTATCTACCCCTGTTACTTATTTATTTATGATTATTTTTTGTTTCTGTGAAAACATTCGCAAGGCACTTTTTTTGAGAGGAATCCAATGGTGTCTCTAGTTTTTTTTTAAAAGACTGGTGTTGAAACTATGACATAAACTTAACCTAATTTTTCTTATGGGCTACCCTGTACATTAAATAACCTTTTTAAATATATATAATACTTGCCACTTATTTTTTGAAACTTAGTAGTTTTAAAAAAATGTCTGTCTGTCTGTCTGTCTGTCTGTATCCACGAAAACGCAAAAACTGCTTAACAGATTTTAACCAAATTTGGTACAAAAATACTATTGGACATGGCAAGGAGCTGATTAGATTTTGGGAAACAATGAGCGTAGGCAAAGGGTTTAAAAGAGGGTTCAAAAATGAAAAAAATTCATAGTTCTTAAACTTATCCGAAATACTGCATAATTTTTTACGCATTTAATTGAATATAACCTAAAATATTGAACATAAAATATTAGACCACATGGGCGTTCGAAAATAGTGTAAAATGGGGTAAAAAAGATTAAAAAAAACGTATTTCTTAAAAATAGCAGAAATATTAACTAGTTATTTATAGTTTTGATAGAATATAACCTATAAAATGTGTCATGAATAACTTACTTTCATAGGCGTTCGTAAATAGTGGAAAAGGGGTCAAAACATAAAAAATATATATTTCCTAAACTTATTCGAAATATGGAATAATTTTTCATAGTTGTGATACAATATAAGCTAAAAAATATTCCATAAAAGAATTGGTTCACAGAGGCGTTCGAAAATAGTTTTAAAAAAGGGTCAAAAACGAAAAAAAAAATGTTTCTCAAATATACCAGAAAAATTGGCTAATTATATATAGCTTTGATATAAGATAACCTAAAAAATGCAGCATAAAATTTGTATTTACATAGGCGTTCGTAAATAGTAGAAAAAGGGGTAAAATAAAAAAAAATTAAAATGTAAAAAATTTTATATTTAACTAGATGAATTGGTGTTAAAAATACACGACAAAAATTAATGTTCCATAGGCGTCCGTGAAAATTCTATAAAAGGGTCAGAATTTGTATCCGTGATAACTCAAAAACCACTTAACGGATTTTAACCACATTTGGTACGAAAATACTACAGGATATTTATAGGTGGTGATGAACATTGAGCGTAGGCAAGAGGTTTAAAAGAGGGTTCAAAAATTTAAAAAATCATAGTTCCTAAACTTATCCGAAATATATATATAAAAAATAAATAAATATATATCTACCTATAACAAATAAGCAAAAAAAAATATGAGTATTTAAATTATATCTATAATAGGCACCTACCTATACCATATGCAAAAAAGATGGTAATATACTTAGGCAGTAACAACAAACTAATAGGCTATCCGGCTCGAAGGACCAAAAATGGTGATAATTAAATTCGAATTTTATAAAATTCTGATAACGAATAAACTAAATTGTAAATTCCTACCTGGATTGAGATCCGATGTCACTATAATCTATTTTATTATGCAATGGATTTAAAGGAAAGGAGAGGACAAATTAGCACTGAATTTTGATATTTATTTCCGTTTTCGGTCTCTAACGATTCGACTACAAAAATGAACTGAACAATTTACCTATATCACTAAACAGTACCAAATAGGTATTGACAAAAAATAATACCGTTTATAGGTATCCCAAAGTACAAGCCTTTATTAGTTTGGTTGCTTCTACCTATTTAATGAAAATGGCCTAAACACTGATGAAGCGTGCATAAGCAGCGCTGGTATTTTCAACAGATACAATTCCTACAATTGGACTTTGGAAAATCCACATGTTACGATGGACACACGGAATCAGCGCCGATACAGCTTTATCGTTTGGGTCGGTATTTTCAGATGAAGGTTAATTGGTCCCCATATCTTTGAGGGAATTTGTTGAACCAGTTATTGATGATTTGCCATTAACGGAAATTGAAAACGTATAAGTACTTCCAACAAGACGGGGCGCCATGTCATAACGCACAGATTATAAGGACAATTTTAAACCAACAATTTGGGGACAATTGGCTTGTCAACCGGGACCCCGGTCTAACGCCTTTGGATTTTTACCTTTGAGGAAGAATAAGAGACCTCACATATAAGCAGAATCCTGATTCTAGAGATGCGTTGGAAGCAGCAGTGCGATATGCTTTTGATTTTCTATCTGCGGTAGAATTAATGAATGCTGTTAATCATGTCCAGAATCGACGTCATATATGCTTTAATTTAAATGGTATTCAATTTGAACACCTGTTGTAATAAATATTTTTGCTTTATTAAATGAAATACTCGTTGTTCTTGTTATTTTTTATTATATTGATTAAATTAATTTATTATGATATTGTTACAAAAATAATCTCAAAGGGACATCTTCAGAAAGCTCTATTGCATAAAACAAATTATTCCTAGAATTTGTTGTCTTCGTTTGCCAGTTACTAATAATTAAACTGATTTATGTGGGTGTTCTGTTTTTCCTTTTAGGCATAGATCTCACCAACTAGCATATGAAGCGGAATTCAAGGCAGCCTTACCATTAACATGCGAAACAGACCATAAATCTTTGTATATGGATGTCTTGCCATTTATGAGGAATATGTGTAGAAGTGAACAAGATCGAGCTCTTGGCAATACTAAACGTGGCAATCGATTCAGACATTATTTTAAGGATTTCAATATGAATATAAATCGAGATATATGTGCATTTGCAAGTACTGTTCTTAATCGGTGATACAAACTTATATTATTATATTACTTTTATTCTTATTTAAGTACTTTTTATCGTTTGAAATATTATTGTAATATAAAAGATCAATTATTAATCTTTGGTAATATATACTTATGACAAATTAACGTACCGCTCACGGCATTCTTATTTTCTATAAATGTAACCAGAAACTTCAAATTATTATTGGCCATGAAACGTTCCAACTTTAGGCAACTTTAAATCGAATTCGTAAAAGGAACGTGCATGACATGAGTAAAACATAACTCAATCGTAATCATAGTTCAAAAACCCCTCCTCCATATTCAACCCACTTTTCCAGAGCTTCCTAATGTGATCAAAACTGACTCGAATCTCTTGAATTGGCAATGATTCCACGGCTCGCCTAATTCTTAATTTTAAAAGTTCAACATTGGTATCCACTGGTTTTGCATAGGTAAGCTGCTTTAGACGACGTCAAAGGAAAAAATCGGCTAATGTCAGGTCGGGATTTCTTGGGGCCATAAAACTGGTCCATTTCTTCCTGTCCATCTGACACCGAATTTTTGGTACAGCCATTCTTTAACCTCTCCAGCACAATAAGCAGATTCGGTTTTCACAAGTGTTCAAGGTTAACTGGTGATTTATAAACTCTGCGTTGTCGTCCACAGTCCGATTTCACGATCCGTAAGTTGCGTACTTTTATTTATAAACTTCCGTTTACCATTTGCGTCGCCTGTCGCCTGCATAATTTAAATTTATCTTTTTCCGTCCGCCGTTGACAATTCGCGATCGTAAATCACCAATAGGTGCAAATTTCAAAATGGCTCCTAATTAGGGATACGAACGATACTTCGATACTAGCACGGTATCGATACTTTGGTTCCAATACCAAGTACTTTTGGCATCGATACTTTTTGTTCCATACTTAAACGGTATCGATACTTACACGCCTAAAATCATAGTATCGATACCACAACATACCTAAACGCTTTAACACTGTGTTCTCCATGTGGCGCCATAGAAAAAGAAGACATTTGATAATTTTGGCCTAGATTTTAGAAATCTAGATAGAAAGAGTTAAAAGTTTAAACGTAAAATTGATAAATTAAATTATCATGACGCCTCAGCTTCCTAAGCGGAACAATGTTTAAATTAATTTTTTGCTACAACTGCAACCTCCAAAATTAAAAATAATATTAACAACAGCAATGATAATATAGTATATATTTTTATTTCTAATATTTTATTTGTAACATTGTAAACCGTCTTCGACTTAAAAAAATCTCGTTAATTTTTATTTTAAATATAGGTACTTTTTTTTATGAGTATCGAGTATCGATACTTTGAAGTATCGATGCTTACCTTCGATACCAAGTAACGTATCGATACCAAAATGCGATACTTTACATGGTATCGGGTATCGATACTTTTAAATCGATACCGTATCCCTACTCCTAATTCAGTGAACAACAATAAATAGTAGTGGTTTTGTGCAGGGTTGTTCCAGGCTGCACAATTGTGCCAAAAGTGGCCCAATCAAGCATCCTTTGGCACACTGGCACCTCTTTGGTAAAAATGGCACAATTATAACAATTGATCTTTTACACAAAATATACACCCTGCGACTAACCAAATTATTACTTTATTCAACATAAAAGCGATTTTTTAATTGGGAGTTTGAGGAGAGAGAATTTTTTTCTGTATGATGCTTGAGCCAGTCCTGAATTGTCGCGACAAGTTTAGCGAACTTTCCATTATTAAATAATAAAAACAGACAGCACTGCAGGCAGCCAGGCATACACCATATACAAAATGATTTTTTTTTAATCTGGCACCATTGTCGGAAAACTGGCTGACAAATGCACACTCAAAAAATCTCTAGGAACAACACTAGGGTTATTCTTTCGTAGTGATTGATCTGAACCAAGTGAATGTGATTAAACTGAATGTGATTGTACTGAACTGAATATTTGGCGAAACCGAAAGATCATCTTTTTTGTGATTGTCTTTCACTTAACCTCGAAATCTTGTGAAAACAACCAAATCTGCTCTGAGTACTGGAAAATTATTTCTTCCATGACATTATTATCCATGTTTTAAACTTTTGCAATATATTGGTTTGATTCGAAATCATATTCCAATTATTATCTCTCAATATTCAATACTTTTAGAGGTTAACTGTTAACTGAACGAACTAACCGGTACCTAGAGGTTGATCAGTAAGCGGCAAGGGGGGTAGGAATTTTAATCAGTTTGGTTGAAGTGACCGATGTCGAAAGAATACGCACAATCGTGAATAAACTGACAATTTTCAGATTGTTCACTTAGTTCAGTACGAAAGAATAACCCTACTGGTGGCGCTGCAAATTTCAAAATGGCTTCTAATTTCTAATTCAGTGAACAACAATAAATAGTAGTGGTTTTGTGTGTATAATCTAAGTTATTACTAGTAGATAGGTATTATTATTTTGGGCTAAATACCGGTGCAAACTATATAAAAATCATTGTTGATAGTTTATTTATACTAAAAATGGTGAAATTTGATGTAACAATCACCAATATATTGGAATATATTGGTAATAGAAGCCCACCATTACAAGAAGGTGAGGCTGTATTTAGAGCAGGACGTATTATACAATGTGGCGTGGACGCTGAAAACCCCACCAACATTAAGAGTTTGTGCTTGCAAACATCAAGCCCTAGTTCGCCACCACACGATATAACAATTATTTTAGCAGAAGAGGTGAAGAACTGGAATTGTGTATGTTCTTGTAAGGCTGGAATGTCTGGCTTTTGCAAGCATATTCTGGGTAGTCTGATTTATATTAACAGGTGAGTTAATTTTCAATCTTTCTTAGAACTAACTTCTAAAAGTGTATTAGTAAATAATTTTAATCATGCAATTTGCTTAGGCATGAAAATCTGGATTTGATCAGTAGCACAGATCTTGAGCAAACATGGGGAAAAGAAAAGAAAGTTGAAGAGACTTGTAAAACAAAGCCTTTCAAAGAATTTTGCCACCCTAAACGCAAAAAAATGTGTACGTTTAAAACATCCCCACAAGTAGACGCGGACAATTTTAGGATACTCTCAACAGGTTATTTATTCTTTATTACTACAATTTCTTTGTACTTTTGAATATTTCAAAACTTATTATAGGTATGCAGCAGTTACCTCTTATAATTTTAAATGTTTGATGTCAATTTTAGGTGTTCCAGAATCAGCCTTAACGAGGTTTCTGGAACGGCCATTAGAAGATTTAGAGAATGATGGAAATGTACCTAATTCATCAAAGTGGTAAGAATGATTAAGTTACCTATATATTTTTTTCATATTACGAAATTTTATTTTTGCAGTGTGCGCAACCAATAGAAACGCAATAAATTTTCATGTGCCTATTTTGACAGAAATGAGATGATACCGTACTCAGAAAAATATTATTATTATATTATTTGCTCCCTGTCCTCAATAAATAAATCCATGTTTATATTTATGATATTAGATTTTATTAATAAATAATAAGAAACAAGAACGAAAGTAAATAAAATAATTATAGGTTATGAGTTGAGACAATCATTCCAAAGTTTATAAATCACCATGTAGAACTGTAACGGCAGCGGAGTAGTTGGTTCGAACCCTGGACGGGCTACACTTATATTGATCCATTAGTATAAGAATATATTGTAGACAACAATTAATAAAATAAACATAGCTGGTTGTATGCTACGAAAGTCGCAAGAGACCATACAAAGTTAGGGTTCTGGTAAACAGAATTTGACACTTTTTCTTAACTTTTTATAAAGCTTACCTTAAATAGAGGTTAATTAAACCAAAAAATCAATGGATCATATAGTTTTTTGTTCTTAAATAAATAATAAAGATCTAAAATGCATCGCTTCTTTTGGAACAAAATACGCCATTACCCGCTAATTATATAAACTATTTATGGGGTATTCTTCTATTTAGTAAATTTGATGACCCACAGAATTCCTACTGAAGACACACAGACCACATTAAACCCATTTTTTAAGTAAAATAAATTTGCTAAAATATTAAGATTATTAAGGGTTAGTGTGTTGCAAGTTTATTTACATTTACCAATTCTACCAAACAAGAATATAGAGGTTATATGCGATGTTGCCATATATATTCGAGTCGTTCAAATGTTTTTTTGCGCAAAAATTATTTCTCTGCAAGTTAAGACAAGTTAATATTTTATTTGCTTCTAGCGATTATAGTGAAAGTAGTTTAAGTTTGGATTCGCTCTGATTACTTAGTTTAAAATTAATATTATAGTTGGGCTGGATAGTTTTGTTACCTGGGTTGGGTAGTTAGGTTATTTTGGATGAGTTCTATTGGGGTAGTTTCGCTAGTGTGGGTTGGGTTAGGTAGTTTGGTGAGTTATATTGGGGTAGTTTCGTTTGTTGGGTTGGGTAGTTAGGTTAGTTTGGCTGAGTTCTATTGGGATAGTTTCGCTAGTTTGGGTTGGGTTAAGTAGTTAGGTTAGTTTGGGTGAGTTATATTGGGTTAATTTGAGTGACTTTATGGTAGTGTGCTTATATTGGGGTAGTTTGGTTAGATTAGGTTGGGTTAGTTTGGGATAGTGTGATTAGATTGGGTTGGTAGGGTTAGGTTAGTTTGATTAGATTGGGTTAGTTAGTTAGGTTAATGTGGCTGAATTATGTTGGGTTGGGTTTGTTTTTAGTTAAGTTATTAGTTTGACCATTTAAATATTTATAGGTGGTGAAATAGGTAATTTTTTTATTTTCGTTTATTTATTACTTTCAGTTTTTAAAGTACGATTAGACAATACTAATGCAGTACATTTAAAACTCAGTGAAAATAAAATTACTTGGCAACACTGTAAATACTGTATTTTCACTACTGCGTTACGTAAACGTCTTGTTTTATTCAACTTTCAAAATCATTTTTTTCTTTCAAATGTGCTTTATCCATAATTTTTTTTTTGAAAAAGTGTTCTATTACAATAGAGCTTTTAAGTAAAAACAAATTTTTTACGAAATTCCGTGGGTCCCCAACTTTACCCTCGCCTAGGCGGTACGAACTTAAAAAAACGGCAGCGGTGAACGCAAACGTAAAGTTTATAAATCACCAGTAAGTGAAAGACAATCACAAAAAAGATAATTTTTCGGTTTCGCCAATTTCAGTTCAGTATAATCACATTCAGATCAATCACTACGAAAGAATAACCCTAGTGTATCAACCGGGCCTAAGTCCCAGATAAGTAAGTATTATCTAGATCCGCATTACCACTTTCGTTTTACACTTACATATTGATATTGATTGGCAGTTGGCCAAGAAATTAACCTCAAAATGTTTCATAGCCAATGATAACTACGAATCAGTGTTGCCGATTGGCGCATAATTATGTGATTTGCGCATAATTTGATATGTTGGAGAATAATTTTCGCACTGTAAAGAAAATCGCATATTTCCACTATAATCGCATAAAAAGTGAATAATATGAAGCCCCTAGCTTTTTTCAAACATTGCACGAAACAAGATTTTATTCTTGTTTTGTCCATCAAATACGGTCAGGATCGTATTATAGAGTTTACGTCATATACTCTGCGCCGTATGACAGAATTCAATTTGCTTTTCCAATCAGAAAAGCCACTTCTTTTAAAAGACAAACCAGAAACATAGATTCTATTAAAGACATTTGTGTTTTATTTATTAATAATCAATAATGTTTAAATAAAAATATATCTATTTTGTCAGTACTGTGCGTTATCCACGATTAAATAATTTAAAAGTGACGCCAAATAATGTGTCTATTTGTAAGACTGGCGCAAAATTAACGCGACTCCATCTCAATTGTTTTTATAAGTAAATTAGGAATTTAAGGAGCCAAACAAAAATTACTACGCGTGCGCAGTAAATATAAAAAAGTAATTTTTAGAGCATTTTTACGAAATCGCATAATGTTGGATAAAATCCATAATTATGGACGACGGTGCGTATAATTTAGATATTAGCCATTGGCAAACTATGAATTCCTTTTATAGTACATGCACAGCTAAAATATGTTAGCTGTGGTACATGCGAGTGAGGTGATCATGTTACATCAGTTTAGCTTATCTGAGTTGTTGTAGAAGAATAACGTATATATTACTGAACATTATCAATTATCATTATTTAATGTTTAAACAAAAAAAATCCTCTAATCTAATGCTTTGTTCTGTTTATAAACATAATTTACTTCTTTTATTTTTTGTAATTAACATTGCTATCAATTCTGCAACTATACAAAATGGATCAGGAAAGTGCATCTGAAACCCAACCACTATTACAATGCTGTGGTAAGTGCAGAATTCTTTTATTCATTTAATTTATAGATACATGACACATTCTCTGTTTATCTACTACATACTAATGTAAATTTTTATTAAATATCAAAACTACGTCTAAAATAATATTTCTTAATCAATTTCAACAACACCACCAACTTTTTCAATAGCTTCTTTTAGTTTTTCAGCCTCTTCTTTAGAAACATCCGCCTTAACAATAGCGGGAGCTCCTTCAACAAACTTCTTTGCTTGCACCAAATTCATGCCTTCCATTAAATTTTTCATTTCTTTAATGATTGCAACCTTCTGTTTATCATCAAATTTCATTAGTTTGACGGTAAATATCGATTTGACTTTTTGAGGAACTGCTTCATCTTCATCCTCTTTGGATTGTACTGGCCCTGCCGCAAATCCTCCAACTGGGAATGCAGGAGCATCGGGAAGATTTAAACGTTTCTTTAACACACCACTAAGCTCGCATACTTCAATGAGATTCAGTTGCGATATTTCTGTCGCTAGTTTCTCAATTTTAGGTGAAATTGGTTTATCAACATTGCTAGGCGGTGGTATAGAAATACTTTCAATTGCAGGTGTCAATTGCGCATCTTGTTTTACTGTTGTGCTGTAAATGAATATAATTATTAGTATAACTACCTAGTATTGGCAAAATAAATGTTAAATATACCATTTGTGAAATCTTCTCCACTGACGTATTGTGCCTCTAGTTAAATGTCTAGTACTCTGCATGATGTTACTACTGATTTCTTATACCAATAAAAAAGCCCCCAAGCTTTAGATAATAGATTAAAGCTGAAATAGTAAGGTTAATTAAATTTAAAATTTAAGGCATGCATGCAAAATGTCACCCACAGACTACAACTCCGATCAGCTGAGTTGATGTCACATGATCACCTACGACTCATCTCACTTGTATTATTATTATTATAGGAACATAATACTATCAAAAATTTTGTGGTTGATTTCTCACTTATATCTGTTAATAATTTTTTTTTATAAAAAAAAACTGAAAACTAACCAAATGATCATTTCAAGAAACGTGAGCTTAGACAATGTCTTTCTTTGTCTAAGAACGTGAATTTATTAAAGGTGAGTGAAAATTGCTGATATTTCGCGTTGAAAGATAGCGCCCTAGATTAGCTGAATCTGCAATGACTCCAACGTTGCCAATCTGCACAAGCAACAAGAAAAAAAAGTACCTGAATTATATCAGAAGAATTTGGGTAGTACGCGTGTGAGACAGACAATTTACAACTTACCATCATTACGACGGTTTCTTTATCTGTCACCACTGACATATTTTTATAAAATATCGACGATGCTCGGGCTCGCTCAAATTGCGTAGTTTATTGGCGTTCGCTTATTAATTCTATACCTATAGACATCTCAGAGATCTGTTTGCTCCGACGACAAATTCAGATCAGGTGGGCCGATGTGGCATGATCAACTACTGCTCACCTCTGTTTGTCAAAATTATCATTGGTCGCGTTCAACACAACAAATCGCTACCGGAGCGATCATCAATTTTCTGCTGAACGCACTGATCAGTGGTGAGCGCTTCAGTAGCGGTCGCCATTTTTTCCATCAGATTTGAAATACGCTACTCTAGCGATGGAATCTGTCATTTATAAAATGAACAAAACAAACATGTTTATGAAAACAAACCAGTGCAATAAATAAATAGGATCCATTTTTTAATTATTCTCAGAAACTTGACAAAACACTAGACTAAAGCTAAACCTAAATGCTAATTTTTCTTTGTGATGACAAATAATAGTATCAAATAAATTAGGTTATGTTCTTGACACTTTTCACTTTTGTTGCATCATGTCTAAAAAGCGCGTCAACAGAAATAAATGATGGATCGCTCTAAAGCAGTGTTCCCAACACTTGAGACCGAAAATATCCCTGAATGAGCATCAAATTACACCACTTTACACCAATGGCTAATTATAAAGATTTATGGAAAAGGCTAAAAAAAAACGCCGAAATGGTGGCTGTTTGCTTTTGCATTTTGCCTCTATAGTATAGCCAGTGGCTGGTAGGAAGCCATAAGCCATACTAGAAGAAGAGCGCCACGCAGACTTATAATTTGGATAAATAAAGGAAATCAAACATAAACAACACATCATGTCAGCACCAATGTTGCAGTTAGCTGTCCATTTTGATGTAAAAAGTCGGTATCATCGTCTAAAAATAAAGACAATAGCGGCACAGTTTAAAATAATATAGTTATTATTCGTTGATATGGGTATTAAATTTTACTTTCAAAGACGTGAAACCTGACAACCCTGCCTAAACAGCTGATCAAATGAATTATATTATGTCAGGTCAATATAAACAAAACAAGTCGAATTGTCGAATATTTGATCGTAGGAACGATTAATTAGAATCAGAATTTGAGGTTACATCTTTCGTTAATAAATAAAAAGTTCGTGTTATCTTATTCAAAATGTATTACAATCGCAATGTAACAATCCTACAATCGCCTGTAAAAAAAGTGATAATCATTTAGACGTTGAAGATGAAGAAGAAAAATAAACATTGATTTGTGGATTGCGTTTGGTATAATATAAGTATATATCTTTCAACGAGAAATATCAGCAATTTTAACTTGTTCTGTCTGTCCACTCTCTTCAGTTACTTTTGTTTATATGTTTTAGGTATATAGGTACTTCAGTATTTTTATTAGTTGTCTTTGTTTATTTAGCACTGATTTAATTAAGATAAGTTTTAATATACCTGCACTGAATGTTTGTTAATTCATTAAAATGGTTTATTTTTTTTATTGCGTGTTTATGTGCGTTTTTTATTATTATATCTGCTCATGTATATCTTGCTATACTTTAATAATATTGTATAGATCGGCAACGCATATGGTACCTACTTTGACGAGCTCATAATAAGATCGAAACGAATTCGTTAGTATGTGTGAATTTTATTGCGGATTAACAGCTCCAAACACTCTTCTGAAGCATCAATTCGTTGTTGTTTTTGGTCGATGGTGACCTCACGCGGCACCCACTTTGCACAGATCTTTCGCATGCCCAAATGTTTGTGTAAAATGGTAAAATCACTACCATCTGATATATCTTTACAATGTCAGTTAGCTCGTACTCCTTCAATTTGCAATCCTTCATAACCAATTTGTGAAATTTTTTGACGTTTTCTGGAATAACAGCCTCATTTGGGCCTCCACTGCGCTCTGCATCATTTGTGCTGGTGCGCCCACGTTTAAATTCAGCAATCCACGTCTCTACCATTTGTCTCGATGGAGCAGAGTTTGGATATATATTGATCAAGCCATTGTTTGGTTTCCACTGTATTTTTTGTCATCAAAAAGCAATGCACAACCCAGCCCAATTGAACCGAACCAACCCAGCCCAATCAAAACCAAACCAACACAACCCACCCCAACCGAACCAACCCAGCCCAATCGAACCGAACCAAACCAACCCACCCCAATGAAAGCCAAACCACCACAGCCCAGCCCAGCCCAATCGAACCGAACCAACCCAGCCCAATCAAAACCCAACCAACACAACCCAGCCCAATCGAACCGAACCAACCCAGCCCAATCAAAACCAAACCAACACAACCCAGCCCAATCGAACCGAACCAACCCAGCCCAATCCTTTGAAACGAGGGGTCGCACCCCATATCTACGAGAAGTCTGACTCGGACTTGTTTGACTCAGACTCCTCTGACTCGCCTAGCTCTGACTCGTCTAACTCGGATTCGTCTGATTCAGACTCATCTGAGTCGGATTCGCCTGACTCTGTGTGTGTGTGCTTTTGCAAAGGTTACTTTGGCGTTTTTTGATTAATTTGCGTGCATTGTACGCTTTTAGATGCATTTGTACTGGAACCATTGCTTCTAGCGACTTGGACAAGGTATACCTTTCTTAAGTATAAAAGAAGAATTTTTTTCAGTCGGAAATGACATACAGTGTATAGCAAAAAAGTTACGACCGATTCGATAGGGTACCCTCTATCAGTAATCACAAAACTAAGATCATATTTGAATTTAGCATGATAAAAAACCCCTGTATACCACATTTTATCCATTTCTTGCGTCTCTGGCTAAAGATATTCAAAAAAACCCAAAAAAAAATTAAAATTCAAGACCCCGTATCTTTGATCCGAAGGCCTTGCGGATTTTAGTGTCCTCTATTCTGTGGCACTATGCAATGTACTTTGTTCTATGTCACCCTGTATATAATAGAAATCACTAAAGACAAAGATAAATTTCTGTACACAGAAAAAAATCTTACTGTAATATCAATATTAGCGATATGTTTGATTGCCTCTATTTTGGTTTAATGACAGTAATACTTAATTCATTAGATTACAATTCGGCCAACATTAAATATATACTTAATCCGACATTCCAGATATTATTGAAATTCAATTTCATATATGTTAGGCACAAAACAGATATATTTTTTCTTTCAATGATTACAGTAATAATTGGCAACTAATATTGCA
Organism: Apoderus coryli; assembly: GCA_911728435.2. Lineage (NCBI taxonomy): Eukaryota > Metazoa > Arthropoda > Insecta > Coleoptera > Attelabidae > Apoderus > Apoderus coryli. The sequence continues at coordinate 9,508,572 of OU452215.1, read as the reverse complement.
ATTGTATTATTTCAAATATTGTTATATTACGATAAGCAAGAAAAAGCATTGGAAGAATATTATTTCTCTACTCGGATTATTAGATATATATCATTGAATTAACAAAATCAAATTTTACTCGCTATCATATTCTACTATTTAAATAAACTAAATAATATTAAGTCAATACTTCTTATTGTTGGGACAACCTTAACTTATTATTGGGCCGGGCTAAATTCATCGATATATCGAAACACAAAACGTCGAGTATCCAACATTTTGCACTCATGCATGTATCGAATTTAAGTATATAAATTAAATAAAAACTGGATTTTCGTACTACCTACCCCACTTCGTAAATATTAGTTTTTGACTTAAAAAAAATGCTTTCATACGCCGATATAATAAAACGAATTCAAAACCATTGATATAAAAACGTAGATTTCGGGCTGATGTATCGGGAAATTTCGGAACTCCCTAGTCACTAGCAATAAAGCTTAAAACAATAGGTTATGTTACATTTATATATTCTATTTGTGTGCCGGTAGCGCGTGTCTATACAGTTAAGTTCTATAATCTGCAATAATATATTATGGAAGACTTCTTAAACGCCTCAGAATTGGACAAACTAATTCCAATATTCTCCGGTAAGTTTTACTCCTAACTAAGTATATCTAATCATAAGTTTTTTACTATAAATTATTTTGTGTAAGCTTTTCGAACAATACTATTAAAGATCGGTCTAGCCAACAAATGATTTAAGAGGTACCTATAATGCATACTAAAAACGTTTTAACAAAACTATTCAGGGTGTTCCATTCAAAAAAAAGCTTTTTATTTCACATTAACCAGTATAGCATGGCAGCATGGAATACATTTTTGCAACCTCAGATAACCTCAAAATTCATAATATCCTGTTTTAGCACGATGTAGGTAGGTATACAGTATACCAAGTACCGAGTGGGAGTGGGACACTATGAAGATATGGTAAAAAAGCACAAATACGATATTTGGTTTAATATTTTGTTAGTCGTACATGTTCAATGTTCATGTATTAGAATGACATACATCTTTTAATGTATTGTTTATTTTTTGTACTGTGATTATAGAGTAATATTTTTTTATTAGAATACAATGTATTATAGAATTAATAAAACTGTTTTTGAATAAAAACTTTCTTTTATTTCATACAATTAGTTAACGTGATAGTTTTATTAAATTAAGTAATTAATTTCTCTCCAGGATTATATATAAAATTGATTTAAAATGACAAAACAATTATTTCAATACCAAAATATATTCTGTCTATAATTTCTGTATTCCCCTTAAAAAGCAATAAATGTTCTATCAACGATAGTGACACTTAGTCCAATCAATACTTTTATTTAATTTCAATATATTCTTATAATTGAGGCATTTGATTGGAAGTCAATTAATTCTTATACTTAAAGCAATAAAGTCATATATTTCGCAATTAATCATATAACTATAATTGAAAGAAATGTAGCTTTGATTGTGGAATACGGAATATATGCTATCATTGATTGAATGTGCATATGGTTCATGATATGATAGATTTTTCTCTGTGTATGGAGAGCTATTTCTGCCTCAAGGGCACCAGTTTTTATTATTATTATATTATGATTTTATTATGTAATACATTTTGTTACAATGTGTGTTGACAGAGGTCAAGTTTTTATCGAAATTATCACGGTTTCTTTTTTTGTTTCATCAATTTTCGAAATTTAATAAAATAATTGGTACAACGGTCTCCATAGACTAACGTAGTAGCGTATTTCGCGCGCGGAAAAACCGGAAAAATGTGCAACTGAGACCGTATTGGGTGTTTATTGTTGTTTATTCAAAATTATGCATCTCAAAGGTAGGTACCTACGTTTTGCTTTTATATTTTGTTTTGTATATAAAAAAGTTTTTTTAACTTTAAACGAAAGTCACATGTTATACAGGGTCACCACTATTTATTATTTAGATTTGCTTTTGAAAGCAGAGCAATCAGTAAATCTTCAGTTTTTAACTTTAATCTCAGAAAACGAAGCATTTGCGGACATATGTTTATACATATAGCAAACTGTCATTATTTTTCCATGCAGAATTATCTCCTGGAGTTTGTCGCACTTGTTTACTAACACCATGTATACTATATCTATATATACTTTAGGATACTATGCTATAACTATAAGTGCGGCGAATTGCTTTTAAGACAGAAATATCAAACGTGCCGACACGAGGTGAAGTAACTGTATATTATTTTAAACTGTGCTTAAAGGAACTACAAAATTTAATTGCAATGTTTTTCATTGGAAAACGGCATATTGCTGCCGTTCTTGAATATTTCTTTGTCCTAATAATGGTAGACGCCTTAGATGCTGTTTGGAATATCCATGCAGTTTGGCCTTTTCAGCGCGATGCACTATATCAGCAACACCACTAATTATATTGAAAAACTCTAACGAAAAGTTTTCCAAAATTTTATTAATGCTGTGTACTAAGGACCAGTTTTGTCCTAAAATTTTCAAACTCGATTTCTCGAAAACCTTTAAGTTTTTCGAGAAAAAACAAGAATGACTTTTTTATGTAGGAAACATTATTTTATCACATTTTTGAGACAAATGGAATAAAAGTCACAACAAAAAAAAGTTAGGTTATAATTAAGGCAAGGGTCCCCCCCGTTTACCCGCCTATGGTCATCCTTTTTTATTCAATTTCATGTCAGTTTGCGACATTTAACTAGGTGAATAAATATGCGACATTTGATTAATTAATTTTTAATCATTTCGGAAATATTGCAAAAAAATCGTCATCTGACAGTCATCTTTAACACCCTGTATCTTTGTAAATAAGGACTTTTCGAAAAATCACAATTTAGGTTTTTTTCATGATTAGACGTCCCCAATTTTTCACAAATTTTGACCACTTATTTTAGAAAGACATTTTATATTGAATCTACTGATAGGCCTCCTTCATAAATAACTAAATTTGAACTTGTTTATATTTGCAACTTTGTGCATTTTCGTTATGTTGTAGTGCCTGAAAAAACGGCAAGAAAGGCTGTGAAACGTCGCATATAATAAGATAACTATTTCCCAAAATCCGCCACTGGAAAATCACAAAAATTACTAATATACAGTGGCTTCCATAAGAAAAACATATGCAATAATTACATTTATTTACTACGCTATCGAGCCTGTATACTTTGTTGTTCCGTCAAAAAACGGGGCAACTTAAATCCAAAAGCCTCTTCAAAGTTTATCCGTGACTTTTGTTCTCACTGTATGATAAATTTATGTGATAAGTATTTGGTTATAAATTTTAATAATACCCACTAAATATGTGCTTCAAGGTCAATAATTTAATATATCTACGGTATTTGATTTTTAGTTTCTTGAGTACTTTTTGTGTGTCGTTCCTATCTGGTAACTGGTGGTGAAACATATTAAGTATCCCTACTTTGAAATACCTGCCTAGTGCCATGAAATTATTGAGTAAACGCTCCAATGGTATGTATCAAACTTTCTTCGAATAAAGTGTACATATGTTCAATATTGCTTTTGGTATGAGTATGAGGTGTTATTATTTCCGAATAACAAGTTCAAATATTCAATAATTTTACTTCAAAACTATTAAAAATATTCAAAGTCGTTTTTACTTTAATAATAATAATAAAAAAAAAACCGACAACTTCTTGGCAGTTCAACAACTCAAAAACAAAACATAAATAATTTAAATAATCGAAAACACATGGGGCGCGACATTCTGTTCTCTTCAACTTCGTAAACAATTGTAATTGCAACCATATTGTTAACCCTGATCATACTCTTTTATTGTTCTAAGGACTTTTGGTAGATTTTGTTGGTTTCTGCATATCTTCTTTGTTTTTATCGTGTTTCTCATAATTTATACGTCCTTCTTCTGTATTTTCGTCATCTTCATTCTTTGTTACATCCGTTTTCAAATTATTTCTTCTCTTCCGGTGGGGATTTAATTTCTGGAGGATGTGGTGGCGGTTTTGAAGCAATTACTTGTTGTTTTCCATCTCTTACTTTTGAAGCAAATAAATAAAAAACGTTAGCGCTTGATTCCAAAAGAATTTCTAGATTGCCATCACTTTTGTTATGAATCAACTTTTTGAAATTTATTTTGCTTTCAAATTTTCTTCTTTCGTAACTATTCGAACCGATTCCAAATCCTTTATTGACATTCTCTGTAGGTAAGTCTAAGGATCTTTTTGCGCCTTATTCATTCATATCAGGACCACTGCGTATGCGGCTCGTTTGAACTTAATACAAAATTTGGAACAAAATACAAAAGATACACTAAGAAATTTCCGACATCCATTTACACCTTCTTATTTCTACATTTAAATTTAAAGGTTTTTGTCAGTTACAACTTTCCATCATTTTTGATTATCATAAGATTCTAATTCAGGATTTCTCATATTTTGTATCCTTTTCACATTAATGACATAATTTAGATTGGTGCTGAGTGTCCTTTGAGCCTTTTTTTACAGTAGTTAAAAAAATCTAACTATTCAGGAGATGGACACAATCGAGATTTTGAATTTGAATATGTAGTCCTTCATTTCATGACCCCTGAACCCTAAAAATGACCAACACTTTATATGTCTATATACCGGGTGTCCCAAAAAAAAATCGCCATCCTTTGGGGATAGAATTTACGACCACAAATAAGACGAAAATTTCGAAAAATGTCTCCTTATGAAATTATGACAATTTTGAATATTGAAATCAGCCAAATCTTTCACTTGGAATTATTAATTCAAATCTAGTCATCCTTGATAAAAACAGATTAGTAAATTACGAATGTCAAAGTCTAGTTGTCACATAAATCGTAAACTGGAGCGAAAAGTTGAAGTGCGATTCAAGGATGGCAAGACATGATTAAACTACTTGGAGTTTGTAACAATAAAGAACGTCTGTAACGCGAACGTTTTCCAACTAGGCGACACCCAGATCATAAGACAATAAAGTGCTGTTGAAAATCGCCTTCTTGAAACTGGGTGCTTTGCACCACGGAAGATTAATTCAGGTTGCCCTAGAAACCTTAGATCGCAACAGAAATACCAATTACTTCACGACATTGAACAAGATCCTTCGGCGAACCGGGTGAACACCAGAATAATAATTATAGAAAGTAATCGTCACCATCAACGTAGCACCTTACAGACAGATATTCATGCAAAGAGAAAATCTGCATCCTTATCATCTACAGCCGGTTCAAGAATTGCATTCTAGGTGATAGTGAGTTGCGCTTACGATTTTGTAGACTTTGTTAAATTGCTTGGACGGAAAAGAAGACTTTTTTAAACAAGTACTACTGTGGAGTGATAGAGCCCATTTTAACCAGGAAGGAGTGTTCAATCAGCACAACTTGCATTGTTGGAATTACGAAAATCCGCACCAAATTAGAGAATCACATAAGCAAGCACGCTGGAGATTAAATTTGTGGATTGGTCTGTTGGGAAATAGGATAATTTTTTTTATTTTTATTTATTTTCATAAATTACATAATATAACAAAATTATTAACTTACTCTAATGATGTATAAATAAATAAATAATAGGGAGGCAGAATGGTGCCTGCAGGATGTAAAAACTTTGCGAAGTTTGTCCACCTCCTACAGACACTCTATAAACTCCACGCATTTTTTAATTACCTCAACTTACAAAGTTGGTAATATTTTCAAAATTAGTAACAAAAACTTAAATTATAATTGTAACGAAAATTCCTATTCAAACATAAACAAGAAATATTAAAACAAAATAAAGTAACCAAACTGTATAATGATGATACAGGGAAACAGACACAGAAGCAACTTTAACTCATAAACTCAATGTTTTGAACCCTCAACCAACTTGAAAGTTTTGATTTAAAATTTTTTAAATTCGCTTTATTTTTCAATTCCACTGGCATTTGATTAAAGACCCTATGACCAATAAAGGTAAATGACCTCTGTCCGATTGGTTTTTTACATGCAGGTTCCCGTATAATCTCTTTTTCTTATCACGAGTTAAATAACCGTGGTCTGGCGTCCCTAAAAATTTCTTCGAGTTATTAAGTTGGAGAATAGCAGTCTTATAAAACAAGTGTTTTATGGTTAACACATCAGCTAGTTTAAACAAATTTTCTGTCGGGAATCGAATGTCTAAATCAAAGATTATTTTTAATATTCTTTTTTGTACGATTACCAAAGGTTCTAGATTGGCTCTATATGCTCCACCCCAACCCACAATTCCATAGGATAATAGAGACTGTACTAAACTATAATACAGAGAGAGATTTTCTTTTGCTGTTAATTTTTTTTTTATTTTTAAAGATGTACAAAAATGAACGAATCTTTTTGACCAGAGCTTGAACATGGATATCCCATCTTAGATGCCGATCGAGTATAATACCGAGATACTTAACATGTTCAGCCCTGCTCACATCAAAACTCGCCTCTCTCTGCATTAGATTAATGGCGATCTTATTTGTTTCGGTTTGCGTAGCTACACTATTGGTAAAGGGAACATATACAGTTTTTTGGAAGTTGATCATTAAGAGATATTTATCAAACCATTGCACTATTATCTGAAGCCCCATCTTTACCTTGTCTTCCACCTCTTGCCATGAAAATACGGTATCATCTGCGAATGACAGTAAACTTCCCGGCAGATCAAGACTCAGCAAGTCATTTACATATATATTAAATAGTATCGGACCAATAACTGTTCCCTGAGGAATTCCATAAGAACAAGGCAGAGATTTACTTAGTGTATTATTTATCCTCACCATTCGGTTACGGTTATATAGGTAGCTGGAGAACAAACCTAGACCATGACAAATGAAAATAATTTCGTGGCAAAGCGGACTAAAAAGTTGGCTTTACCTACACAAGGAATTTTGTTTAATTTAGCAGGGCCCCAGTCTAATTCGATAGAAACCAGACCGAGGCATGGGTCGACAGGTACTGACGAATTCGTTTCGCTCTTGTTATGAGCTCGTCAGAGCACCATAGTCGCTGCCCATCACAAATATCGGCCTGCATTTAAGCACAATAGGATACACAACAGTAGACACATGTAAACACATATCATCTACATGTACATAGTAATGCATATCCTATACCATGCAGAGGCCGAACAAACTCAATGTATAGGTAAAACCAGTCGTATAAATAGAAATAAATATAAATAAAAATAGTATGAACACAAAACGCTAGCAGGAGACCATTTTATCCTTCTGCCAGCATCTCCCAAATATTTGGGTTTCAGCAATGCTTTGCCACGAAATTATTTTCATTTATTATATTTACGGACATGAAATCCTCTTAACTAGACCATGACCTCTGACACCAATTTCCTCTAATTTTTTTAATAATAATTCATGACTGACAGTGTCAAAGGCCTTGGCCAGATCTATAGTGCTCTATTAGTGCTTTTTCCTTCGGCAAATCCGAATGATGGCCTCCTTTAAATTTTGTGGAAAAGTTGCTTTAGAGATAGATAAGTTTATTAAATAAGTTAACGGAGCACTTAACTCTTTAGACACTTGTTTTAAAACTTCGACAGTTATTCCATCTTTACCAGGCGCTGTATTGTTCTTTAATTCTTTAATAGTATTTTCAACTTCTCTTTCATCATTGTGCATTATATACATGGAGTTTGCAATATGTTTATTTTTTTCCCTAAAGTTAAAATATTCAGGATTAACATTTGAGCTTATTTGTTCTGCCATTGCTTTACCAACATTAGGATAATAACTGTCAAACTCATTAGCCACACTCATACTATCTTCTGTTAACCGTCCGTCCGATAATTGTATCTGTTTAATAGTAGTAGGTTGATTTTTGTTTTCTCATTAACCAAAGAGATTTAGGATTATTCTTGGACTTTTCTATTTTATTTTTCAAATAAAAGAAAACAAACAAAAACTTTCAAAGTCAACTCCACAAAATCTTTAATTTAGTTATGAAAAAGGAAACTAGTTTCGGCTCAACAAGCCATCATCAGTCCTACAATAAAGATAAAAACGAACGCATAAGAGAAAAAATAAATAAATAAATAAAACGTACAACGGGCAACAATTCTATACATAAGTTCATAAGGTAAAAAACTTACCATTCTTACAAAAACATCCGTGTAGAAAAAATATCAAACATGAATATGAATAACGAATAACATTACACGAAAACAAACACCTGTGTTGAGTAAATAAATATAATAAGAATTTTAATGCATCCAAGACCAGATTCAAATATATCAAAAGGAAAAAACGAAAAACGTTTAACCTTTTTCTATAAGTACAGTATGTCCAAAAAGAATTCAATTGAGCTGGACTGAAATTCTAAAGAATCGTAAAAATAGTAAATGTAAATGAGGCAAGCAAAAACAGCATTAAAGAGGGGCACAAAAATTGAACACGTTACAAATTAAAGAGTGAATTAATAATAGGGGACTCAATGAAAGATGTTTGGTCATTCAAGCAAGTGACACTATTATTTGACTTAGCCTTCATGATCTCCAAAATCTCCAAATAATTTAAACGGGAGCCCTTGTTACACCTCTGTAATAACGTTGAGTTATTCAAAACATCGAAGTTGTGATTTGTCGCGATTAGATGGTTTGCAAAAGTAGATGGAGTATTAAAAATATCGGTATTATTATAACGGTTGTAATAATACAAATGTTCCTTGATTCTCGTCAGGATCCTAGGGCCAGATTGGCCGATGTAAATGCTATTACAGTCCTGACAAGAAAGTCCATAAACTCCCGAACATTTCAAAAAATTTGTTCTATCTTTAGAATTCCAGTTCTAAAACTAACGACAATATCCGGAATACTACTTCTTATCATTTTAGCAATCTTAAGACAATAGCTACCGGTATAAGTAAGAGAGACATATCTTATGTTTTCCACAATTTTATTTTTATAAAATTCGTTTTTTCGTTGTTGTATTAATTTTTATAATAGAAGCACAGTTTCTACCTAGGATACTAAACGCCGAATACTATGCCAATTTTTGCGATAACATATTGTTTAGATTAGATACGTCCCTGTATAATGTAGGTATGTGTTATCCTGAGAATTCATCATTTTATCGTTTTTACATTTTTATTTTCTATTACTATAGAAACAAGAGAGTTTAAAATTATTATTATCATGTAATCATTTTGACGTAGTATTACAATAATCAATAATTATATTTTTTATAAATCAGTAAACAACATCATACAACAAAAATCAACAATTGGGTAAATAAGCAAAACTCAGTGATTGGAAAATCCCGATTCACAAATAGACATAATATTATCTACTCTTCTGGAAGATGTTCCTTTAGTACAGCGGCCAAATATTGTGTATCAACATTATGGTGCACCTCATTATTCTCAAAATGTTCCAGAGATATTATTAAATCGACGTTTTCCTAACCATTCGGTCGTGGAGGACCTATTTCTTGGCCTCTTAGGTTCCCGGATCTCAACCCAATAGACTTTTGGCTTAGAGGTTATTTGAAAAATACGGTTTACCATGTTCTACCCAACAGTGAAGATGATGTTATTGTTCTCATTCATGCAGCTTTAGCAGAAATTGCAAACGAAACAATAAGGCGTGTAAAAAATAATTTTATTCACCGTTTACATGAATGCATTGAACAAAATGGTGAGCATTCCGAACACTTGAAGCCTTAGAATTCGCCATGTTTTGCATATAATACTAGTGGTAACTTTTGAACCACTCTGTATAATTTTCTAAAATTTTGGTATGATTAATGTCAAGTCTAAACCAATGAAATTGTGGAATAATAAATAGGGCTTTCTATTTAAAAAAACGTAAGTTTGGTTCACCCTGATGAGATGAGCCACCCTGTACAAACATCAATAATTTTAAAATACGTACTTTATGACTGCCTACACACTGGTTGCTTAGTTTTGCGTGAAATTTTTGGTCTTTGAGGTAATATCGAACTTCGACGCACTAATAACTCACCCTGTATATATATTATATTATTATGAAACAGAACGAATATCTTAGTTGACAATAATGTCTGTAACCGCTAGGAAACGGCAGCCTATATAAAGGAATTAAGATGCATTTTCTGACTGACAATTATTAATAGTCGGGACACCTCTCTAAAAATCGGGACTGGCGCATCTACATTGCGGCTTATGGCAACCCTATTTTCACGTCGTGAAAAACGTGCACTACCATCTAATTATTGTAGCAATATTTTTTCTATGATGTTTAATAGAAGTGTTGATTTACCTAGAGAAATTTGTTGAAATCGGAAAATGTTATCAGTTATGTTTTAGCACTTTTTGCAAATCAACAATTTTATGCATGGCATTCACTCGTATTAAACATAAAATGAAATGCTGTCAATACGTAAATTGTTCCTATAATGATAAACTAGTCAACATTACTTGATAGACAGTCCGTTAGTCCTGTTTAGTGTATTTACTATATATTGGCACACATTTTTTGATGCACTTCTCTCGTCTACAAAATTGTGTGTTGCTGAGATTTGATGAAGTGAGTTGGTGTAGTTTAATTGAAATAATTATGACAGGTAACTGAATTTTATAATGTTTTAGTAAGTAAGGAAAAACTGCTCCTACAGGGTGGACCAAAATGCAAATGCATAACATTTTCTAATTATTACATTTCGTTTTTTAAATTTTATTTTAATATAAAAAAAGAGTGTATTTACCATTTCATAATACGTCTCATACCAGATATTATTAAAAGCTCTGCTTTTATGCATTTGCTTTTATTTATATTTATCAAACATTTATTTAAATCTGGAACAGGTGTGTCTGTATATTTTTAACAAGATTTGTCTGTTCTTAAAAGAAGTGTTGATTAAAAAAACTTAACTTTAGTTAAAATTAAAAAATAAACATCATTTTTCGTAATAACTTCGCTTACCTGATGTCAGCGTAAATATAATTTACCCATTTATTTTTATAAAAATTAATAACCGTATATATATTTTTTTAATTTGTTCACTACTTTTTTAGATTTTAAAACTTAAATTAAATATGTAGGTAACTAAATAGAAAGACTAATTTGCATTCAAAATATCAATTGAGGAACTTTATACCAGAATGTATTCGATTATTGACCGTCATGTGCCTACCTTTAGGAATTACAAAAGATCTTTTCCGTTTTGGTTTTCTTGTGACATAATTAGAAATGTTAAAATGAAGGAGAAATTATTTTGTAAATATAAAAAAACAGGAAATCTGTGTGTCTTTAACGAATATAAACTCATAAGATCGACTATTAAAAACTATATTCGGGTTGCCTATAATGATTATATTGCTGTCGTATGAAGATGTTGATTATGCAGATCCACAGGAGATTGTGGATGCATTCGCAAGTTTTTTTAAGAATGTATTCTTGAGCCCTACTCCTTCAACTGACAATCGTTCAACGGCCGTGATCCGGTGCTTTGACAGTGTTGGTGCTTCCAGTATCTGCGAGGAGGACATCCTGAAAGCTGCCAAAAAACTTAAAAACAAGATGACTTCAGGTCCTGATGGTCTGCCTTCTTTCTTGGTGAAGGACTGTGTGATGGTATTGGCAATTCCTTTGTGTTCTATGTTCAATTTGGCTCTAAAAAATTACAAGTTCCCTGAGCAGTGGAAAATTGCAAAAATATTTGACATGGGCAATGGTATAATAAACATGGTGTCCCGTGGACACATCTGGGTTGTTATGTTACTGTTTTGGAAATTAGCAAATAAAAAAAACACCATTTAAATTTAAGCAACTCTGAAAAGGTAAACTGAAAGATAAAATACAGGAGATAGATTAGATAAGAGGATATTTCACAAAAACAAAAACTTAAGATTTTGTATTAAAGTAAAAATGAAAATGTGTTCGTGGGACACTACTGGGCTGTTAAGGGTTAAGAAAAAATGAGTTGATCTTGAGATAACCTTAAACGGTTGACATACTCGCCAATGAGTGCCACCATTGTTTTTCCTCCACAATAGCAAACAACTTTTATTTGAACTTTTTTTCCGAAAAATGTGTCGTTTTTAAGATATAAGACTGTCTCAAGATAAATGGACCACCCGGTATAGATAGAATTTGTTTTATTAACGGAATGACTCTCAAATCTCGACGGGACAAGTAGTTTAGTCGCTAAGCGCGCTAATTTATTCGTGAAAGTGACAAATAATGCAAAATATTAATAACAATTAACACCGATACCTATTCGCTATAGTATCTGAATTCTCCAATATAATCTATCTTTATCCGATTGCGCTTTCACGATAGGTAAATCTCTACAATAATTAATATGTATATTTATTACCGTTATTAATATATCAACATCAGAAATTTAGTAACTCTTTTAATACAATAATCTTTATTAGCAATTAATGCTTTTGTATTAACTGCCAATTGATATGTGGTGAGGACCAAAAGTCAACGCATAAATCAGATAAAATTTGAAGTAAAATTAGTTTTTCAAAATCTTTTCAAATAATGCCAGGAAAAAATTAAAAAATTAGGCTAATCCACTGACTTATATTTTTAACTTTTTATTATGTATTTAATAAAAATTATAATAATAATCCTTTATTGCCTAACAGGCTTACACCCATAGACTTTGGAACATTTTTAAGTCATCAAGTAATAAAAGTGTAAAAATGTCCGTTGGGATCTCAATATGATCCGGAATGTGTGGTCCTGAATTTTCGAGAAATGGTTGAGGTTGCCAATCATAGGCATAGTTTTTGACCACAGAAAATTTGTGTTGGATTTTGAACCTGCTAAAAATATTGCAAGTGGCAACTCGTCTTCTGATTCTCAGTCTAGGTCGTCATTGACAACAGGAAAAGGCGGCTTTGATATTTCCTGTTCGGCTTGTGTTTCTTCAATTAGATCCTGCTCCATAACGTAATTTTTCTCATCACTCATTTCAATGTCATCAGAGTGTTCATTGTCCGATGGAATTTTTTTCCAAAATGTCGAACAGAGCTTCTGCAGACAATTTTTTTAAATCAGAAAACTTCTACTGTCCTAAAAATTTTAAAAAAAGGAATTGTACTGAACGTACCAGAGGTTCCATATGGAACCACCAAATATAAGATTCAAAAATCAGTTGCAATTTCTGAAATTTGCCAAATAAAATATATCACATTTCAACCACGTAAAATATCAATAAAAATGCCATCTTCACCACTCATTGTTACTTTTTGAGGAGAATAACAAATTTTCACCATGACATTTCGTTTTTGAAAAACCATCATCAATTTGTGTTTTTTTATTGTCAAATTTAAGGTTATTTTCAATTCAAAAATAGGTGGCATATCACACGTAATGGTTTAAACAAGTTGTCAGTGTTTTTAGCTGTTTTTTAAAAATATTCAAGAAAAATCGTCATAGCTTGGCAGATAACTGGCTAAATGCGGGATAGTGGGTTATGTAAAAACATTATTTCGGCGTTACTCACAATTAGTTATTATTATTTGACAATTTATTTCTGTCTCAGTACAACATTTTATGTTGTACGTAGTTTTTTAAATTTAGTTGAAATTTTTGTGCTTTTTGAAGTTGTAAAAAAACACCTTTCTCAGATGAATGTTTTTAAATATTTGCCAAACTAATGGTGATTTTTCTTGAATGATTTTAAATAACATCTAAAAACACTGAAAACTTTTTAAACCATTACATACAGACTGGCTTTAATTAACAATAAAAAATACACTGTCGTATTTAAGAAAACGAAGTTGATGATGGTTTTTCAAAAACGAAATGCCGTAGTCAAAATTTGTAAACGCTATCTTATTCTATTCAAAAACTAACAATGAGAAAGTGATTTTAATTTTTTTATATCTGTAAAAATAATGTCAGAAATAAATAAAAACTAAACTCGCAAAAAATCGTTTTTTCAAAAAGTCTTTAAAACGGCTAAAGTTAGTTTAATTTTGAAAACACCATTTAAAAGGTGTTTAAATTGTACAACTTTTCTCTAGTTTAAACGACATTTTTATCTTGGACACAGTGTATTTTTTGATACCAATTAATGGCGAATACAAATAAATAAATCCAGTTAACTTAGTTTTGCTCAATTTTCCCACTCTGTACATCTCTTTTTTGGGACATCTTGTATACATCTTCGCATAGCGAGATGTTCCTACATATTATAAAAACTCTGTTATTTCCTTATTTTTATTTTGTGTCAGTTTCTTTGTTACCATGTTCCAATTTGAAGAAGAAAAGTAGATTAGATATGCGGTTGGATTTACACTTTTTATAATTTATTTATTTTACCTTATGTTATTATACCTCATATAGCTATGCCACAGAACAAAAGTGAGGCTCAGTGATGAAAGATGACTGATCGGGAATTTGTTTCATGCCGTAATATTTCTAAAAGTTTTGCCTTGCTTTCAGACTGCCAGAAGCCGAATATTACGCTTAAGCAACGTTGCTTGGATACAGTAAAAAGACGTTTACCAATTACGCAATGGGTAACCGCTTACACATTCAGTTTATTTCTGCAAGATCTCTTAGCCGGGTTTACAGTATTACTTACTGAAGTGCCACAGGGAATAGCTTATGCTATAGTTGCAGGTAAGTTCATCTATCTTAATTATTTTGTTGATTAATTATTCATGTTCATAACGTTTATTATCTGTTTGCAAATTTTATTTATTTTTTTATAATTTTCACGAAATTGGGAAAACATACAATGTGTCCACGGATAGAGTTTGGAAGAGGAAAAACTTTTTTATTTGTAGATTTAGAAGAAAAAGTCATTCTTTATAAAAACGTCTGTCTGCTTGTGTCGAAAGTACAATTTCAAATACCAAATTTACGATTACTATACAGGGTATATCAAAAATAACAGTTTTAATGATTTGGATTTTTTTTATCACTCTGACTTTTTCACAGAATTCTGTGAAAAAACTCAGAATTTTTTATCATACTGACTATTTTACATAATTCTGTAAAAAAAACTTGAAATTTTTCAATTCTGACTTTTTTTTATAGCATTCTGTAAAAAACTTTTTTATCATTGTAACTTTTATACAGAATTCTGTAAAACAACTTGGAATTTTTCAATTCTGACTTTTTTTTATAGCATTCTGTAAAAAGCTTTTTTATCATGGTAATTTTTATACAGAATTCTGTAAATTAACTTGGAATTTTTCAACTCTGACTTTTTTTACAGAATTCTGTAAAAAACTTGAAATTTTTCAAATCTGACTTTTTTATAGAATTTTGTAAAAAAACTCTAAATTTTTTATCATTCTGACCTTTATACAGAATTCTGTAAAATAATTGGAATTTTTCTATTCGGACTTTTTTTAAAGAATTCTGTAAAAAGACTTGGAATTTTTCAATTCTTACTTTTTTTATAGAATTCTGTAAAAAACTATACATTTTTTATCACTCTGACTTTTTCACAGAATTCTGTAAAAAAAAACTTGAAATTTTTCAATTCTGATTTTTTTTTATAAAATTCATTAAAAAAACTCGAAATATTTTATCATTCTGACTTTTATACAGAATTCTGTAAAAAAAACTTGGAATTTTTCAATTCTGACTTTTTTTATAGCATTCTGTAAAAAGCTTTTTTATCATGGTAACTTTTATACAGAATTCTGTAAAATAACTTGGAATTTTTCACTTCTGACTTTTTCTATAAAATTCTGTAAAAACTCTTGGAATTTTTCAATTCTGACGTTTTTTATAGCATTCTGCAAAACACTTTTTTATCATTGAAACTTTTATACAGAACTTTGTAAACTAACTTGGAATTTTTCAAAAAACATGAAATTTTTTATCATTCTGACTTTTATACAGAATTCTGTAAAATAATTGGAATTTTTCAATTTTGACTTTTTTTATAGAATTCTGTAAAAAAACTTGGAATTTTTCAATTCTAACTTTTTTTATAGAATTATGTAAAAAACTTGGAATTTTTCAATTCTGACTTTTTTTTATAGCATTCAGCAAAAAACTTTTTTATCATTGTAACTTTTATACAGAATTTTGTAAAATAACTTGGAATTTTTCAATTTTGACTTTTTTTATAGAATTCTGTAAAAAAACTTGGAATTTTTCAATTCTAACTTTTTTTATAGAATTATGTAAAAAACTTGGAATTTTTCAATTCTGACTTTTTTTTTATAGCATTCAGCAAAAAACTTTTTTATCATTGTAACTTTTATACAGAATTTTGTAAAATAACTTGGATTTTTCAATTCTGACTTTTTTTAAAGAATTCTGTAAAAAGACTTGGAATTTTTCAATTCTTACTTTTTAGAATTCTGTAAAAAACTAGACATTTTTTATCACTCTGACTTTTTCACAGATATTCTGTAAAAAAAACTTGAAATTTTTCAATTCTGATTTTTTTTTATAAAATTCATTAAAAAAAACTCGAATATTTTATCATTCTGACTTTTATACAGAATTCTGTAAAATAACTTGGAATATTTCAATTCGGACTTGTTTTTATAGAATTCTGTAAAAAAACTTGGAATTTTTCAATATTTACTTTTTTTATAGAATTCTGTAAAAAACTAGGCATTTTTTTATCACTCTGACTTTTTCACAGAATTCTGTGAAAAAACACAGAATTTTTTATCATCCTGACTATTTTACAGAATTCTGTAAAAAAAACTTGGAATTTTTCAATTCTGACTTTTCTTATAGCATTCTGTAAAAAACTTTTTTATCATTGTAATTCTTATACAGAATTCTATAAAACAACTTGGAATTTTTCAATTCTGACTTTTTTTTATAGCATTCTGTAAAAAGCTTTTTTATCATGGTAACTTTTATACAGAATTCTATAAAATAACTTGGAATTTTTCACTTCTGACTTTTTCTATAGAATTCTGTAAAAAAACTTGGAATTTTTCAATTCTGAGGTTTTTTTATAGCATTCTGCAAAAAACTTTTTTATCATTGTAACTTTTATACAGAATTTTGTAAAATAACTTGGATTTTTCAATTCTGACTTTTTTTATAGAATTATGTAAAAAACTTGGAATTTTCCAATTCTAACTTTTTTTATAGCATTCTGTAAAAAACTTTTTTAAAATAACTTGGAATTTTTAAATTCTGACTTTTTTTTTAAAATTCGATTTGCATTTGTTTTATGGCAGTTTTCAAAGGACCAAAATAAAAAAAAAATGAAGTAAACTGACTTTCTTTTTTTTTATCTCGATATCTTCCGAAATTGACGACATATCCAAAATTCCTTCAAAGTGTTTTTTTCTCAATAGTCAGTAATAATAGAGCTTTGTTGCTCAACGTGCTTGGGGACGTTATCGAGGTTGTGCCCCATTCGGTGGTCGACCCTTACCAAATTTTGATTCTGGGTACGGCCATGGTTTGGAATTTAAAAATTATTGATTTACTCTTTTCCTAATTTCTTTTTACAACATGGAAAATATCGGATCCACTCCATTGTAAGAACATCAATCCCAAATCAACTTGAGATTTGATGCTGGGGAAATTTATTTAACAGTTTTATATTTTAGGACTACCTACTCAATATGGTTTGTACTGTGGTTTTATGGGTGGCATTATGTATTTCTTTTTTGGAACCAGTAAGGATATCAATATTGGTCCAACGGCAATACTGGCGCTTTTGATACAGAGTCATGTCACGGATATGGGACCAGATGCAGCAGTTTTCATTTGTTTTTTTGCAGGTTGCATAATCTTTTTAGCAGGACTTTTACGGCTTGGTAAGTGCTAAATATAACCTATTTGCTAGGTATCATTATTCATCTATAACAATAGATCTCTTCATGACAGGGATCTGTCCAAAGTTACCCCCAGGTACTTTGCAGTGTCCTGCCATTGTATGTCAGTACCCTCGATGTTGACGAAGTCGTCGGGGCGCACTTGTCTTCTTCTGATGAGGAGCGCGGTGCTCAAGATTAATGCCGAATCTTGGTCTTCCACCTGGTGCACCATTCGGTGAAGTTGTCCGCTGCTCGCTGAAGGTATCTTGTCACCAACTCCGCAATGCGACTGCGGGCAATCAGAGCGGTGTCGTCTGCGTAGAGTGCCAAGGTGTTCTGGTCTGTCCTTGGGGTGTCGCTGGTAAAGATGGGGGGATAGTACAGACCTCTGCGGCACGCCGGCCTCCAGGGTCCGTGATTTCGAGACCTCCTTCCCTGTCCTGACGCGAATCTGCCTGTCCTGTAGGTAGGAGTCTGCTAGCTTGATCATCGCTGGTGGGTATCCTAAAGTGTGCACATCTTATAGATGAGTCCTTCCTGCCAGACCCTGTTGAAGGCTCTGGCCACATCCAGAAATACGATTCCCGTGACTTGACGCCAGTTTAGTCCTTGTGCTGCATGCTCAACGAGTCTTAGCAGCTGCAACTCCGTGTTGTGATTGGCTCTGAACCCAAACTGCTCGTCGGGGATTATTTCCAGTTCATCCGAGAACTCGCGAAGTCGCCAGAGGATAATTCGTTCTGCTATCTTGGACATGGCGTTCAGTAAACTGATGGGCCTGTAGTTCTGAGGGAACTTCAGGTCCTTGCCCTGCTTAGGTAGCATCACTACTATAGCCTCTTTCCACTTTGCAGGGAAGTGTCCCAGTCGTAAGATGCCGTTGATGATGGTCGCAATGCCCTTCCTCGGCAACGTTTTAGCACCTTGTTGCTAATTCCGTCAGGGCCTGGTGCCTTCTTTATCTTCAGGTGATGGATTATGCTCCGTATTTCTTCTGTGGTTGCTGGTCTTAGTGGCTCTCCTTCCATGTCCCGCCGCCTGACCTGTCTAACAAACCTGTGGGCCTCGTCCTCTAGCTCCTCGTCGTCGTCAGGATGTATATTCTCCCTACACCCCCTTT
The DNA here is from genome assembly GCA_911728435.2 of Apoderus coryli. Lineage (NCBI taxonomy): Eukaryota > Metazoa > Arthropoda > Insecta > Coleoptera > Attelabidae > Apoderus > Apoderus coryli. The sequence goes on along the minus strand of OU452215.1, from coordinate 9,489,731 downwards.
CAAGGCAGTCAGCAAATGCCTCAGCCTTTTCTTGGTCCGTGTAGACGATCCTGCCTCTTTCCCCATGAATGGGGGTACCTGAGGATTCGTGGCCCGCAGGGCTCTTCTAGCTTCTCAGCCATTGGTTCCCACGATGTTCCCGTAATATCAGCTTCACTTCCGCGTTGAGTCTGTTGAGATTTGCTCTGTCTTCAGGGGCTAAAGTCATCCTGTATCTTCTCCGGGCTCGATTCTTCTCCTGAATCTTCGCTCTGATTGCAGCCGGGATGTCTTTCGCGAATTGCAGAAAGTCTCTTTTCCTCCTTTTGGAGGAGGTGCAGTCTCGCAGGGCTCCTTGAATGCTGCGTTCAAGTTGCAAAACCGCGCTTTCCAGCTCCTCTGGCACTGTGATCCTTGGAACGTTGCCATATGTCCTGCAAAACTGTTCTGGAAACCGCTTAACTCATAGGTGGTGATCGGCAGGCCTATATTAGCACGAAAAACAAATAATGATAATAATATGTATATGGCGACATCTAGGGTGTAATAGGGGCCACTACCACAGATTTAATAGACCAGATGCGCAAAACAGTGGTTCAAACTCGATTTGACAGACTTATGTTGCCCACACCAATGCATTTACAAATTTGGGTTGTGTTATAAAAAAGATTATCCGCACCAATAGATTTTTGAAATATTTAAGATTTAATTTATTTGTTTATTTATTAAGCTAGCTTAAAATGAATATGTTATTATTTTTTTTTACTGTTAGTAAAATCTTTGCTCATACTAATAATATTTTTAGGGTTCCTTGTTGAGTTGTTTTCATTCCCAGTGATATCAGGCTTTACAACAGCGGCCGCTCTCCAAATCGCTGCATCCCAAGTTACTGGATTACTTGGTATTGCAGGAAAATCGACCAACTTCTTAGGAGCTTTAGAAACTATTTTTACGAGAATTCAACAAACTCAGAAATGGGATTGTATGAATGGCATGTTTACAGTTGTATTTCTTCTCTTTGCAAGGGTAAGTTTTAAGTTTAAGGTCGTCCGCTAAATAAACTTTTCAATGAATTATGCCCAAACAATGCTGATTTACTCGATGATGTGTTTTAATCCATTCTACTAACTTACTAAGTAGTGTCTATTTTAGGAAGTTCGACGATATGGTTCGCTTTATAGTAAGCAGGAATGGTCAACCACACGAAATATTGTAGGACGTTCTGTATTTATTTTTTCACTAGCTGGAAATGCTTTGGCTGTTACTGCTGGAACAACAATTGCTTATATTGCTCATGCATATTATAATTCCACACCATTGATTTTGACAGGTAAGTTCAATTTAACAAAATGCTGCCGTTTTCGATACCTCAGATTATGAAATGTAAAGCTAAAATATTAATAAATATGATAAATCTCAAAGAAATATGTGAGAAAAAATAAATAAGCGAAAAGTTTTAAACTCTCTCAGTTTCAGCTTATTTTTTATGTTTGTGAACATAGCTTCGTTGATCTCTAATTTCTTCGCCCTTTAAACAAATTCATCGGCGTTCTATACTCACTTTTACTGATTTTTCAATTTATATAATAATAATAATGCAGTTTATTTGTAATCCCAAAATTAACATTAAAAATACTACAATATAATAGTAGCTACATAAAAATATAGTAAAACAAAAAATATGTCACATAATAGCACCTAAAAATAGCTTAGCCAAGGATTGCAAAATGGGTTAAAATGCAGTTAACACTGATTTGAAATTGTAACCCAAGAAAGCATAGTTACATACAAAAATAACATATTCAATTGTTGTGCACTGATGGCAAATAACAATATTCTTCTTAAAACTAAACAAAGATATTTTCCTTTAATTGATTGACAACAATTAAAAAACCATTCATTCCAACTTTACTCCTTATTAATGTGCCTGCAATTCTGAAACCGGAGGATTTTTAAGAACAATGGAGTGAAACAAACAGGATGAATGCAAACTGCGTCTAGAATCCATGTCCAGCCAATTAATATTCGCGAGTTTGTATGACTTCTTCTTCTTCCGCTGCTATCCGTTAATGGATGTTTGCGATCACTTCTGACCATTTTTTCTTATCTCTGGTGGTGTGAATTAATTCTCCTGTGGTTCCTATTCCTGTCCAATGCTTGATGTTTCGGAGCCACGACATCCTCTTTCTGCCTACACCCCTCCTTCCTTCTATTTTTCCTTCTATTATTAATTGTAGGAAATTGTACCTTTCGTTGCGTATCACATGCCCCAGATACGCTGTTTTCCTGCGCTTTATCGTGTCCAGCAATTCGCGTTCTCTTCCTATCGTCCTCAAAATTTCCTCGTTCTTTCTTGCTGTCCATGGGACTTTCAGGATTCTTCGATAGATCCACATTTCAAATGCTTCTAGCCTATTCATTGTGCTAACCTTCACTGTCCAGCCTTCCATACCATACAACAGTACGGACCATACATAACACTTTGTGAATCTTATTCTGAGATTGAGGTCAAAGTCGGAGTTCGTAAAGACGTTTTTGAATCTCATGAATGAGCTCCTCGCTTTTTCTATCCTGTACCTGATTTCTGCATCTGAAGAGCAGTCTTCACATATCCAAGTCCCCAGATAGTTAAATTTTTTAACTCGTTCTATGTCTTCACTATCGTATGTAAGTTCCGCATTCCGGAACTCATCCAATTTGCGGCTGATTACTAGGAATTTTGTCTTTTTTATGTTGATGTTGATTCCCATGCGTCGGCCGTGCATTCCAACCATGTCCAGGAGTCTTTGGAGGTCATTCATATTGTCTGCTATCAGGACTGTGTCGTCTGCATACCGTATATTGTTGATCCATGTGCCATTTACTTTGATGCCTAATTGTTGTCCTTCGAGAGCTTCCTGGAAGATATTTTCAGAGTAAATGTTAAACAGAAGTGGGGAGAGGACACATCCCTGTCTTTCAATACAGCGTATGTCCTTTTGATCTATGTCAATTCGCCTCAGCATTTGAACGAGTTTGTGATGTTGCACTCTATCAAATGCTTTTTCGTAATCTGTGAAACACATCGCTACATCTTTTCTCTGATCATAACAGTTCTGAACCAACACTTGGGTTGCGACCAGTGCCTCTCTTGTACCGAGACCCCTTCTAAATCCGAATTGAGAGGATCCAACAGCGCTTTCGCATTATGTGGAAATTCTGTAGTGAATGACCTTCAGAAACACTTTCAGAGTGTGGCTCATCAAGCTGATCAATCTGTGATCTTCACATCTTGTTGCGTTGCTCTTCTTTGGGAGTGGAATAAAAAGAGATGTAAGCCATTTGGTTGGGAATTTTCCTGTGTTGTAAATTTGGTTGAAAAGTCTTAATACTTTCGTTGTCTACTAATTTGAGCAGTTCAACAGGCACTAAATCTGGTCCAACCGTTTTCTTATCTTTCGAGCTTTTTATTGCCCTAGTAATCTCTTCTATTGTAATTGACGGTCCAGACAGGTCATCTTCCTGATTATCCTGATCCTGAGTTTGTATGACACCGGATCAAATTTCCTGATACTATAAATGTAACATAGACAGCATTTTTGAACTTTTTGGATTTTGTTTTTGTTAACTACTGTCAAACAATATTACATCTCCATAATTAAAATGGCTAAGAACCAATGAATCACACAATGTCGTTTTCAGTTTTACTGTAAGCAAATGTCTATGAGGATACAACATTTTCAAGTTTATGTAGGCCTTACGCAGACATCCCGTGACATGACCATCAAAACGCAAATCTGTATCCAAATACAAACCAAGATTTTTTGCTACTGATACACAAGGGATAGGTTTATTGTCTATAACAATATTTAGTGTGTCCCCAATTGCATCTCTGTTCTTGCCAAATATTAACAAAAATGATTTATACATACAGTAGGTACGTTTAATCAAAGATTAATCTACACAATAGATAGTCAGCCCAATGCATTAAAATCAGAACATCTCTAAGTATGCCTGCCACTACGTGGCGTAGACTAGCGTGTAAAGCATAGAGCAGTATTGTCACAGCCAGAAACCGTTTTGTAGTTTATTAATATCAAAAACAAAACGCAACGTATAACAATTATTTAGATCATTTGCAACAGATATGCACCGGCAATGCTGTATTGTCAGAGAGAGAAATTGATGAAATTCTGTATTAATCTGGAGGGGATACGCAGGGAGGGTAGAAAAAAAAACAAGCGAATGTGGTGTGTGTCGTGCTGTTGCCAATTCGTCGGTAAAAGAAACACACAGGGTGATTTATTACAAGTACAGTATTGAAATAAAAGCCTAATCTCTATGAATTAAATTTAATATAATAATATTTAATCCATGTCATACATGTTTCAAGACTAGACCAGTCCCATGATCAGTGGCGAACAATCGTTAAATGAAAAGCTTTTAGATAGAAACATACTTTTGACTAAATATTTCACGTAGACAATGTGGCAAAGATGTAACAAGATTGTTGTAGATCTTATAATACCTATAATAAAAAAATTATCAGTGCTACCTATATTATATTAGGTATACCTAGTATAATAGTCTGTCTCTTCATCAGGTATAAGTTCCACTTTATCGGTTTAGGTACTTAAATTTTACTTCTTTTTAATGTTTCTTCGGGTAAATAATAAGTTCGGTAGGAATAGGGCTTTGGGTATGAAACAAAAAAGATAGAAAATAGAAATTTGATATAGGGGTAGTTCTAAGCATTTACAAGTTTGTGACGTGTAGCGATTTTCGATGCCGCCCCCGGAGGTATACATGAGGGCGGCGCAATGCCGTTTTAAATATCTCGTTTCGCTTTCTTGGAAAATAAAAAATTATAACTGATAACTGAAACTTAGTACTTAATACGTGGGCGTAAGAGGTAAGCTCACTTCACAGGTCTCTATTAATGAAAGAAAGTTAACATTTTGAGCATCTGCGTAAAATTAAATGTATCCGTTTGGTGGGTAGTTTTGATTACAATAAGTCTGTGCCAAGCCCAAGCCCGAAACAAAATAAATCTATATTTACCTACTACCTATTTGGCTTGGTACCGACTATTATGTGCATTGTTGTCTTTTGAATGATATTTGTATTTTGTTATTTTTCGTATTTTTTATTAGTTCTTTTGACAGCTCTGGTGTCATCAATACACCTGTATCCCGAATTGCACCAAATTGCGATGCTATTGAACAAGCATATAATCCTAAATATAATATTCTTTTTGAACTACCTGTATCTCGAAAACCAAGCCGTAGCGGACCCATGTACATATGAAATTTGTATCTTAAAATTAGTCAAAGAATCACCCTTTAAAGTTTGTACAAGTACTTATGCAACACCCTGTATACATAGATACTTTGATTTGCAATTTGCAAATCTGTCAAACTAGGTAATGCTGTTTTTTTTATTTACTTTCAAATATGGTGTTATGTAATTGTAATCAAATTAAATGTTTGGGGATGATATTTACGAGTTTTATTTTTTTATATAGAGAAACTGTTATTCAGTTTTTAAGGATCAATCTGAAGCAGACGATTGTACTTGTTAAAACATGAAAAAAGTTATTGTCGTGATACTTTTAACACCCTGTTGGTGGGTTTTTAAAGCTTTTTACGAAACGTGTTAACAATACAATCTACATAAATCGTTAGTTTTTTAAAGTTTTATGATCATTGCACAAAAACCAATATTAGGGAGACTGTAAGTTTTTTTTTCAATTCGGCGTTGCAGAATTTGAACCTAATTGTGATAATTGTGTTATTTTACTAGTATAGATATTTTTGAGTAAATTAATTCGGTTATAATCGATGAGTAGAATCTTTGGAGTAAAATACATTTCACAAAAACCCTGAACCATATTTCTCAATAGATTTAAATTTTCATTAAAAACAGATTAAAAATTCTAATTTTTTACATCCTGCATTTCGAAACCGTATTTTTTTAAATAATTATTGTCATGCTGGAAATTTCAAACCTTATTTACTTCAGCAACTTGTAAAAAGCACAGCCTTTTTAATATTAACATTTCTTAAAATCGATATTACGCGATAACGATGACTTTCTATCAATATCACAGAAGGATACATTTATTACGTATATAATTTGTTAGATTTTACATCTCCGAATTGAAACACACGCAAAAAATGTGCATAAAAAAGTTAGGGTAGCATTTCACGCCTGTATGCCCCTTTAATTTACCCGCCTCTGAGATTTATTTCTTCATAATGTTAACGACAAGTTGAATCTGCTGTTTGAGTTTGATCCTTAAAACTGAATCAGGTAATAACCGGAAGTCCTATCTATAACGCCAAATTTCGTTAATTTAAATATAAGTTTTTGATGCATCCTTATATCCGAAATTTAAAATTAAATGACTAAAATAATATTATTTTAGTCATTTAAAATTATTGTCTAAAACATTTAATAAACCAGCCCTGTATATTTATACTATTATAGTAATTTCTTTTATTTTCGTCCATACACATTAATCTTTGCGTAGATAGGTATACGTATACCATATAATTTTATATTACCCGACAAAAAACACTGCTGCACAGTAGTACATATATGATACCTATAATATAAAAACAAACTCCCACCTCGTAGGGGAAAGTATACTCGTCCTTGTCTAACATTGCCCATATGATTATTTTATTTCAACACAATACATATAACGCCATCTACAATTTCCATGGTTGCATGTTTTTCTAATAGATGTAGCTCGTGTCGAGACAGTTTCAATTTTTGTTTTATTTCCCATATATGCTGACTATCTATTGTGTAGATTAATCTTTGGTTTAATATAGTAAATTTCGTGCCTCAAGTTTTTTTCATTATTTGCATTTTCTGAGAACATTTACAATAGTAGTGTATATTTTTTTATACCATCAGAAAGTAGAGATCTCAACGAACAAAAAACACACCAACTTTTTTAAAAAAGCAGATATTCTGACGCGAGAATTTTCGATTGAAAATTAGGGTGCTTTTTCGATATTAAGTCAAAATAAGGTGAAAAAATGCATATTTTAAATCAAAAAAATTACTGTATGTTTGGGACATACAACGGTAAGTTTTCACCAAATTTCGTGAAAAAATAAATTTTTTTGCAAAAGATAAAAATAAAAAACCAAAAACTCGGTTAATCGAATTTTTCACATAAATTTTGAGGTTATGTGAAAAAAGTGTCGATACAAAAGTTGTAGATCTTTTTGTTACCTACAACTTTGCCATTTAACTTTTTTTTATAGGATTTGCAGTTTTCCCGGAAATCGAGCTTAACCGTTTTTTACCCTTAAAAACTCACTCCCTCTCCCTTCCCGACCACAGATCGCCCGTAATTTCTTTTTCCTTTCATTTTTGTTATATTCTCTACCTTTTCCAATGGGTATCATCTTACTATAATTTTTTTTCACTTTTTACCATTTTTAAAATTATGGACCCTGGTCTAATAATATTGTGTAATTTTACAGGTGATGTACAACAGGGTCTACCGCCTATTGGATTGCCACCATTCGATATAACCTTCAACGGTACTAATTTTAGTTTTTCGGACATTGTTGCCAACTTTAATTCAATTTTAGCATTTTGTCCATTAATTGCAATATTGGAACATGTGGCAATTGTCAAAGCTTTTTGTAAGTAAGAGTAATTTTAGTACAGGGTATTCCATGATATCACGAATGAACGTAATGAAGTGTCGCAATAGAAATTACAATAATATATTGGTTTGAGTTTCTTGCTCTAATTGTGCACGGCTTAAACTGGTCGGTTTACAGCTATTCACATAGCCATACCAAAGTGACAAACTCTATAACGATTGGAACTGGAACAAAGGATTCTCCGCACAAATATCAAGTTGTCTTGCGGTAAGTCCGCAACTGATGAGATTAACAGAAGTCGAAACAACAATCAACGGCTGAACCATTGTGAAAAGGTCAAAAATGAGGATGTGAAATTCCTCCCTGCAAAAGGTCTAGCGCCTTCCAAAATTAGTATTTTCACTAAAGAAGCGAGGAACGTTCTATTTGCGATTTGGATAAAGTTGAGTAAAAAGGTTCTTAAAATGTGTAATCTAACCACAAGGTGTCTAAGGTGGGGGGTATTTGTATCTGCGCTGTCCTTGTAACAGCACGAATCAGAGGAGGTGCGTAATGATGGTTGCGCTGCTCTTTGGAGATTTAGTAATCAGGGAGGGAAGCAAAAGATGTACAAGGATGTTCTTAAGACCAACATGAAGACGTGTGGCTTACATGTGAAGAAAAACTGGGAGCAGATCACGAACGGCCGACCGAGATGGAGGCTTATCACTTACGAGGGTCATGATGTTTTAGAAGAGCAGCGTCCACGACATGAGGATGCAAAGAGACAGCGAAGAACGCATCGATGGGCAGAGCAAATGTTCACGTAAACGGGCACGTAAACAAACAGAACTGCCGCTACTGGGCCAACGAAAATCCAAGAGAGAAACCTGAACCACTACTACATAGTCCAAAAGTTATTGCGTGGGCTGCCAAGTCTGGTGAAGTTATCATTGGACCATATTTTATGGAAGACCAGCGAGGGCGAGCACTTGGCACACCTCCAATGCGATTGTCAATAAACTTTTCCCAGAAAAAGTGATCTACGTCGAGGCGCGATGGTTCACATTTGGACAACAAAATCTTTGTAACTTCATTTTCCAAAACATTCTCTACAAATTGTCCCAAGAATAAAAAATTGTAACTTTTACTTTTTTTTTATTCAATTTATAAATACTGTAACTATATTGAATTAGCGGAGTTTGTTCAAAAGATTAACCAGTCACTATCATTTGTAAAGCAAGAAACAATACGATTTTATAATGACTTCTCAATCTCCCGAAACCCATTGTTTTTTTATGCGCCCTTTATATATATTATTTGACATGGGAAACCGTGACACCCTCCAATTACTAGCTTCTGTATATAATAATAAAAGTCCGACATTTAATTTACATGAAGGTGTTTCGAAAATGTTAAATGTTTTGACCATCTTATAACTGAAACATCTGGTTATCTTTTCTAATATATGCTTTCATCTTTGGACTATCTCATAAACAAACTCAATATTCTCGATTAGAAAAAGGTCGTTCTTTTAGGTACCTAATAGTTCTTTTAGGAACATTTGTTAAAAGCCCAAGGTAATAAATTTATTGCTTATTAATTAATTTATTTACGAAAAGGTTATACTTCTAGACATGTTAGGTATAATACTATAAAAATAAGAGAAAATATCTAAAATTATCCAAATATGTATACAGGGTAGGACAAAAGTAAATTCTATTGCCCGTGTGTATTTGTTTTGTTACAATACTCCCCACTCTTTCTGGACACATTGAAGTTACATCAAACACAATGCGAGAGTTAATCCAGTGTCGATCACTGTATGTCTTGTTTATCGTAAATCACTCTGTATAGGTATGTACTTTCAGCTGTCGGAAAGACCATCGACGCCACTCAAGAACTCATAGCTTTAGGCATGTGCAATATAATGGGTTCTTTTGTACGCTCCATGCCAGTAACAGGTTCATTCACAAGAACTGCAGTTAATAATGCCTCTGGTGTAAGAACTACAACCGGTGGACTTCTAACGGGAATATTTGTACTGATATCGTTGACATGTTTGACGGAATCATTCAAATACATTCCGAAAAGTACTTTGGCGGGAGTCATTATAGTTGCGATGGTGTACTTGTGCCAATTTCATGCAATACCAGTGATGTGGAGGAGTAAACGTATGTAAAACCATAAGATAAGAACACTTTTATTTAAATTGATGTGGCAACATTGTAATACACGATTTTTGCGCATGCCACTACCTTCTGTTAGTTAGTTGTGTGTATTTTGGTGAAGACCGCGTGTAACGAACGTCTGTAAATTGATAAAAAAAACATTCGCGTCAGGTGGGAATCGAACCCACGTCTCACGCTATCCGGGCAGATGCTTTTACCATTAAGCTACCGAAGCACTAGTGTATAGTAAGGCGATAAACATGTTAAGCTTTCATATCTGTATTTAATTTTCCTGCAATTTCTAGCCTAACGTCATTCTTGTTTTGTTTTTGTAGTAATAAGAATAATTAGTGCTCATACAAGTCAATTCAATCTCATTATTCCACTTTTCCATTTTCACCCGACACAGTTTCCAGCAAAGCCTTGAAGACAAATAAAAGTGACAAGATTTGGCTCGACGCATGTGCGGTCAAATCGCGCGCGAGTCAGCACGCATGCCCTGAGACACAAGTCGTCTACATTTGCATAATGGTGTGTACACAAACCATGTGCTCTCAAGTGTGTACCCAGCTTTATGTACCAATGTTCCCTCCAACTCACAAACGCTATATGTTGCTGTATCGTGTTTTGCTGCTGTCTCGAACTTCAGGTCAAAGGCGCATCAAAGATGCAGACCACGTCGCAATGTTTCTTCTATTACATGTCTTGTACAGGGTGGTCCTTTAACTTCATTATTAAAGTAACCATTTCTTCATTAAGACATACGACACTTTTTTAAATATATGACAACTGTAATAATTTTTTTTATGACAAATCTGAATTACAATTGAGTTTTCCTGAATTACATTTGAGATATCTGAATTACAATTGACACTTTCTGAATTACATTTGAAAAATGTGAATTACAATTGGGTTTTCCTGAACTACATTTGAGATATCTGAATTACAATTGAAACTTTCTGAATTACATTTGAAAAATCTGAATTTAGAAGTGGGATTTTCTGAATTACATTTCAGATATCTGAGTTACATTTGAAAATTCTGAATTACAATATTGGGGTTTCCTGAATTACATTTGAGATATCTGAATTACAATAATTGAAACTTTCTGAATATCATTTGAAAAAATTTAAACTTTCGGAATTACATTTAAATAATGTGAGTTACAATTGGAATTTTCTAAGTCACATTTGAGATATCTGAATTACAATTGAAAAATGTGAATTACAATTGGGAATTTCTGAATTACATTTGAGATATTTGAGTTGCATTTGAAAAATCTGAATTACAATTGAGTTTTCCTGAATTACATTTGAGATATCTGAATTACAATTGACACTTTCTGAATTACATTTGAAAAATGTGAATTACAATTGGGATTTTCTGACTTACATTTGAGATATCTGAATTACAATTGACACTTTCTGAATTGCATTTGAAAAATGTGAATTTAGAATTGGGATTTTCTGAATTACATTTGAGATATCTGAGTTACATTTGAAAATTCTGAATTACAATATTGGGGTTTCCTGAATTACATTTAAGATATCTGAATTACAATTGAAACTTTCTGAATTACATTTAAAAAATCTGATTTACAATTGAGGTTTTCTGAATTACATTTGAAACTTTCTGAATTGCATTTGAAAAATCTAAATTACAATTGAGACTTTCTGAATTACTTTTGAAACTTTCTGAATTGCATTTGGAAAAAGTGAATTACAATTGGGATTTTCTGAATTACATTTAAGATATCTGAATTATAATTGAAACTTTCTGAATAACATTAGAAAATCTGAATTACAATTGCGTTTTTCAAAATTGCATTGGAGATATCTGAATTACAATTGAAACTTTCTGAATTTCATTTGAAAAATCTGAATTACAATTGAGGTTTTTGAATTATATTGGAGATATCTGACTTACATTTGGAACTTTCTGAATTGCATTTGAAAAATCTGAAGTACAATTGGGATTTTCTGAAATACAATTGAGACTTTCTGAATTACATTTGAAACTTTCTGAATTGCATTTGAAAATTCTGAATTGCAATTGGGATTTTCTGAAATACCTTTGACATATCTGAATTAAATTTGGAACTTTCTGAATTGCATTTGAAAAATCTGAATCACAATTGAGGCTTTCTAAATTACATTTGAAACTTTCTGAATTGCATTTGAAAAATCTAAATTACAATTGAGACTTTCTGAATTACTTTTGAAACTTTCTGAATTGCATTTGGAAAATCTGAATTACAATTGCGTTTTTCAAAATTGCATTGGAGATATCTGAATTACAATTGAAACTTTCTGAATTTCATTTAAAAAATCTGAATTACAATTTAGGTTTTCTGAATTATATTGGAGATATCTGAATTAAATTTGGAACTTTCTGAATTGCATTTGAAAAATCTGAATTACAATTGAGGCTTTCTGAATTACATTTGAAAAATCTGAATTACAATTGAGGTTTTTTGAATTATATTGGAGATATCTGACTTACATTTGGAACTTTCTGAATTGCATTTAAAAAATCTGATGTACAATTGGGATTTTCTGAAATACAATTGAGACTTTCTGAATTATATTTGAAACTTTCTGAATTGCATTTGAAAATTCTGAATTGCAATTGGGATTTTCTGAAATACCTTTGAGATATCTGAATTAAATTTGGAACTTTCTGAATTGCATTTGAAAAATCTGAATCACAATTGAGGATTTCTAAATTACATTTGAAACTTTCTGAATTGCATTTGAAAAATCTGAATTACAATTGGGATTTTCTGAATTACATAGAAGATATCTGAATTATAATTGAAATAACAACAGGACAAGCTGTAGTTTTCTATTTTCCCATAAAGGACAAACAATTTGGACCACCCGATACACTTACAATTACATTGAAGAATAAAATAAAATTGGTTATAGTTTGAATACTATAACCAATGTATTTAGCTAGGTCTTACCTTCCACATATTTTTATTTCAGGACTGGATCTACTGCCATTCACTGTAACACTGCTTTGCTGTTTATTCATCAGCTTGGAATACGGAATACTGATTGGTACGGCAACAAACGTGACTTTTATACTGTTCTCAAGTGCAAGACCGAAATTGGAGATCAGTACAATAAAAAATGAAAATAACCAACACATATATGTTATCACTGCTCGGACTGCACTTTTCTTTACATCATCAGAGTATTTACGGGAGTTTATTTTAAAAGAGTGCGTAGGCGAAGATTCCATTGTAATTATTGATGGTGAACGAATTGGCAATATTGATAGCACCGTTGCCAAGGTACCTACCAATTAAAACACTTCTCCAAAAAACAACCACCTTTGAACAATTTCTTTCTTGATTAATGGACTGTTTCTTCGAGAAACTTGATGTTTATGCTTATGCCTTTTTGCAGAAATTTATTTCTTATTAATACAGGGTGTGACAATCGATATGTGTTTTTTTTTTAATTTGAAATAATTATTTTTCAGAGTTTTATAGTTTTGCTGGATGAGCTACATACACGCAAGCAGACTGTGATATTTTGGAACTTTAAACCGGCTATTGAAGAAATATGTGCTGGTGTGAGGAACAGCGTTATAGAACATTTTAAACGTGGAGACTTAGCTGAATTTATTGGAGGTAAGTCTTATATTTATATTATGTTTAATTTGAAATATCTTTACAATTGTATTATCTAGAAGATGATAAGAAGTCTTCTTATATTTTCCCACAATTTCTTTTATTATAGTACCGGTTTCGGGTTTACTCGATGAATCCCTTCTTCAGGCTTGACTACAAGAAATAGAAAAAAAATAACTTACAACAGCAAAATTTGCTGGCACAGCCACAGTGTTTGGTGCAGGCTGGTAGAGAATCTGTATTTTCTCTATATTCAGTTCAAGCCGGATACTCCTGTATACTAATACAGGGTTATTCACGGCATACGACACGGAATAGTGAGGCTAAACTATTCAATTTCCTAAAAGTTTTATTCATGGGTTCGAGAAAAATGATTTATAGCTACATTTTAAAAATATTGTGAATCTATGTCCCAAATGTAAAAAATTAACCATATTTGTGTTTTTAGAGCGTTCAAAATAAACCTAACATCTCACATAAACCTGACTGTTTTTTAAATATTTTCATTTTTTTAAAAATACAGACATAATTTGAATGAAAAATTTTACACTTATTAGTTTGTTCTTTTTAAGCCACTTTGGTCTGAGAAATATACCCATTCATCACTTGTTACGCCAAATATAAAAAATCCCCAATACTAAATACAGAGTGTCCAATAATATAAGTTATATGAACGTAAAGTTTAATTCTAAATATCCTGTTTATTTCAAATGGAACACACGATATATGAGGTGTGTTACACATAAACATAGATTGAATTGGTAATTAAAACAACACTGTTTCAATTAAACGTTAGTGGACTGTATTTTAATTTTAACTTAGCTATAAACTTGAAATCGCAAATGGTTCATAACATACATCCTTAACTAATTTCCTAATTACTAACAATAACATAATTGTTATAACGTAGATCAGTTTTTCTTTGAACGAACCACGAACGCTTTCTTATTCCTTACTTCATCATAGTACTTCTTATTTATCGCTCTGGCAAAGATTAATCTACACAATAGATAGTCAGCGTATATGGGACATAAAACAAAAATTGAAACTGTCTCGACACGAGCTACATCTATTAGAAAAACATGCAACCATGGAAATTGTAGATGGCGTTATATGTATTGTGTTGAAATAAAATAATCATATGGGCAATGTTAGACAAGGACGAGTATACTTTCCCCTACGAGGTGGGAGTTTGTTTTTATATTATAGGTATCATATATGTACTACTGTGCAGCAGTGTTTTTTGTTTAAAATTATATGGTATACGTATACCTATCTACGCAAAGATTAATGTGTATGGACGAAAATAAAAGAAATTACTATAATAGTATAAATATACAGGGCTGGTTCATTAAATGTTTTAGACAATAATTTTAAATGACTAAAATAATATTATTTTAGTCATTTAATTTTAAATTTCGGATATAAGGATGCATCAAAAAGTTATATTTAAATTAACGAAATTTGGCGTTATAGATAGGACTTCCGGTTATTACCTGATTCAGTTTTAAGGATCAAACTCAAACAGCAGATTCAACTTGTCGTTAACATTATGAAAAAATAAATCTCAGAGGCGGGTAAATTAAAGGGGCATAAAGGCGTGAAATGCTACCCTAACTTTTTTATGCACATTTTTTGCGTGTGTTTCAATTCGGAGATGTAAAATCTAACAAATTATATACGTAATAAATGTATCCTTCTGTGATATTGATAGAAAGTCATCGTTATCGCTTAATATCGATTTTAAGAAATGTTAATATTAAAAAAGGCTGTGCTTTTTACAAGTTGCTGAAGTAAATAAGGTTTGAAATTTCCAGCATGACAATAATTATTTAAAAAAATACGGTTTCGAAATGCAGGATGTAAAAAATTAGAATTTTTAATCTGTTTTTAATGAAAATTTAAATCTATTGAGAAATATGGTTCAGGGTTTTGTGAAATGTATTTAACTCCAAAGATTCTACTCATCGATTATAACCGAATTAATTTACTCAAAAATATCTATACTAGTAAAATAACACAATTATCACAATTAGGTTCAAATTCTGCAACGCCGATTTGAAAAAAAACTTACAGCCTCCCTAATATTGGTTTTTGTGCAATGATCATAAAACTTTAAAAAACTAACGATTTATGTAGATTGTATTGTTAACACATTTCGTAAAAAGCTTTAAAAACCCACCAACAGGGTGTTAAAAGTATCACGACAATAACTTTTTTCATGTTTTAACAAGTACAATCGTCTGCTTCAGATTGATCCTTAAAAACTGAATAACAGTTTCTCTATATAAAAAAATAAAACTCGTAAATATCATCCCCAAACATTTAATTTGAATACAATTACATAACACCATATTTGAAAGTAAATAAAAAAAAAACAGCATTACCTAGTTTGACAGATTTGCAAATTGCAAATCAAAGTATCTATGTATACAGGGTGTTGCATAAGTACTTGTACAAACTTTAAAGGGTGATTCTTTGACTAATTTTAAGATACAAATTTCATATGTACATGGGTCCGCTACGGCTTGGTTTTCGAGATACAGGTAGTTCAAAAAGAATATTATATTTAGGATTATATGCTTGTTCAATAGCATCGCAATTTGGTGCAATTCGGGATACAGGTGTATTGATGACACCAGAGCTGTCAAAAGAACTAATAAAAAATACGAAAAATAACAAAATACAAATATCATTCAAAAGACAACAATGCACATAATAGTCGGTACCAAGCCAAATAGGTAGTAGGTAAATATAGATTTATTTTGTTTCGGGCTTGGGCTTGGCGCCGACTTATTGTAATCAAAACTACCCACCAAACAGATACATTTAATTTTACGCAGATGCTCAAAATGTTAACTTTCTTTCATTAATAGAGACCTGTGAAGTGAGCTTACCTCTTACGCCCACGTATTAAGTACTAAGTTTCAGTTATCAGTTATCAGTTATAATTTTTTATTTTCCAAGAAAGCGAAACGAGATATTTAAAACGGCATTGCGCCGCCCTCATGTATACCTCCGGGGGCGGCATCGAAAATCGCTACACGTCACAAACTTGTAAATGCTTAGAACTACTCCTATATCAAATTTCTATTTTCTATCTTTTTTGTTTCATACCCAAAGCCCTATTCCTACCGAACTTATTATTTACCCGAAGAAACATTAAAAAGAAGTAAAATTTAAGTACCTAAACCGATAAAGTGGAACTTATACCTGATGAAGAGACAGACTATTATACTAGGTATACCTAATATAATATAGGTAGCACTGATAATTTTTTTATTATAGGTATTATAAGATCTACAACAATCTTGTTACATCTTTGCCACATTGTCTACGTGAAATATTTAGTCAAAAGTATGTTTCTATCTAAAAGCTTTTCATTTAACGATTGTTCGCCACTGATCATGGGACTGGTCTAGTCTTGAAACATGTATGACATGGATTAAATATTATTATATTAAATTTAATTCATAGAGATTAGGCTTTTATTTCAATACTGTACTTGTAATAAATCACCCTGTGTGTTTCTTTTACCGACGAATTGGCAACAGCACGACACACACCACATTCGCTTGTTTTTTTTTCTACCCTCCCTGCGTATCCCCTCCAGATTAATACAGAATTTCATCAATTTCTCTCTCTGACAATACAGCATTGCCGGTGCATATCTGTTGCAAATGATCTAAATAATTGTTATACGTTGCGTTTTGTTTTTGATATTAATAAACTACAAAACGGTTTCTGGCTGTGACAATACTGCTCTATGCTTTACACGCTAGTCTACGCCACGTAGTGGCAGGCATACTTAGAGATGTTCTGATTTTAATGCATTGGGCTGACTATCTATTGTGTAGATTAATCTTTGTCTCTGGCGTCTCTTTTTCCCTAGAGACACTTTTCGATGTTAAAACAAACAAACTATCTATAAGTACCAAAACGCGGGGTAGTATCTTATGCTTAAGCCAAGGATGCTGAGAGCGTTGAAAGATATGGACCGATCCATTATCTGATTTTCCAAGGGGTGGTCGCATAATTACTATCCACTCGAAAATAACATATTACATTGAGTGATATTCGTTAATGCACCAATAACCTAATTAAATAAGTATTATCAAATAACTTAACTAAATATGTACATTCAATTCAAACAAGGTGAAAATTAGATGCACAAAGTAATTATCTGTTAAATATTATAATACTTTTCTATGGATAACTCTTGACGTTTTCGTGGAAAATGCACATATTTAAAATATTATGAGAATTTTTAATTGAATCTCTTAGTTTTATGTAGACCACCCTATATTTGATGATTCAAAATTTAATTATCTATCAATCATTGTAAAGTTTTCCTATAGATATGTATATCTTTAATTTTGCATGGAAAATGCCCATATTGGTAATAAGAAGAATAAGAATTTTCAAAATTATAATATTTATCAAGTGAGCCATGAGAATTTGAGAAGACAGTATACATTTTTTGTAATTTGAGATTTACTGTCAAATAGTCTGTTGAAGATTCTTACCTAAGAGTTGGGAATTTTTCATAAAACAGTGTTTTATCTGTGACATTTGATTTAATTCAATTAATCAAAACTCCAAAGGAGAAAGAATAGACATGATTTTTCTGGGAGAATGGTCCAAAAACGCTTTACTGGCATCGCGAGTTTACGCTCAAAGGTTCCTCGCGCAAAATCATCCCAAAAAAGCGGTCTTCGAGAGACTGTTAAGTCAGTTTAATGAAAGATACCACCCAAACACAGTGCAACTGCATCAAGAACTTTTCAATATTGATTTTCAATTGTGTTGAATTTTCTGCATGGGCAGGAACAAATCATCGAGAATGAAAACCTTTTTAATAGTAGTTGTAAATAGGAAATAAAACGTCAAACTCCACGAAATCAATTTAATACACTGCACTTAATGTGTTAGGTCGATTAAACTACCAAACATGTTTCGAAGCTCACTAGCTTCATCATCAGTGGCAAAATTTGTAGAGAAATTGTATTTTTGAAAGTATTACATCATTAGGAGTATTTTAAGAGTAATGTGTTGAAGTCTGAAAAAAGACACTTTTTATAATATGATTGTATTGTTGTAATTTAACTAACTCATGAAATTAAATTATAATATTACATTTTGTTGTTTTTCTTTTTGTTAATCATCTCGTCTAGTAATTTTAAAATTTTATGTTATTTGTTTTACGCAGCAACTAATACTCTTGTTTAAACAAAATGGTCAAAATTTCCGATTGTTTATAATATATCTGAAATTGGTGATATGTATACTATTCCTTCTGGTGGATAGAAGTATAACCAAATTTAACGGTTAAATGATCTATTTCTTTGAACGACGTCTCGTTTTTATCATTATCATTAACAATTTAATAATATTTTTCCTCGAAATGGTGAGTTAGTTAATTACAACAATAAAATCATATTATAAAAAGTGTCTTTTTTCAGACTTCAACACATTACTCTTAAAATACTCCTAATGATGTAATACTTTCAAAAATACAATTTCTCTACAAATTTTGCCACTGATGATGAAGCTAGTGAGCCTCGAAACATGTTTGGTAATTTAATCGACCTAACACATTAATTGTAGTGTATTAAATTGATTTCGTGGAGTTTGACGTTTTATTTCCTATTACTTTTTAATAGAGTTGATGAAGGAGTAAATAAACGAAACGTTTAGAAGCGTTACATCATGTTAAAGTTGTTGAAGGATTTAAGAAAAAGATTCAAATGTGCCTAGAGTACAATCATTTTACATTTATTATAAAATTTATCAGTATTTATGTATATCTTGTTATTTAATTTAAGTTAAAATTCTTATGGCTGACTTGACAAATATTATGATTTTGGAAAATTCTTCCTATGACTACCAATATGTGCTTTTTCCATGCAAAATTAAAAATATAAGTACATATCTATAGGAAAACCTTATAGTGAGTAATTAATAATTAATTTCATCATTATCAAATACAGGGTGGTCTACGTGAAATTAACAGGTTCAATTAAAAATTCGCCTAATATTATGAATATGTGCATTTTCCACGAAAACGTCAAGAGTTATCCATAGGAACCATTTTTCTTTTATTTTTTTTATTCTTGTTTTTCTTTGGGTTTCAGGTTCCTGAAAACAACATTATTTTTTATTTTTTAGCGAAAAATTACATTTCGCTTGTCGAACTTTATTTAGTAAACAAATAACAACGTTTCGGCGATGGTTTGTCGCCTTCTTCAATGTAAAAGGGGAAAAAAATAATAGAATGACCTGAAGAAGGCCACAAACCATCGCCGAAACGTTGTTATTTGTTTACTTAATAAAGTTCGACAAGCGAAATGTAATTTTTCGTTAAAAATTAAAAAAAAAATGTTGTTTTTAAGAACATGAAACCCAAAGAAAAACAAGAATAAATAAATCATTTTTATCGAACCAATCAATAAAACTTTTAGGAAATGAAGTAGTTTAGCCACACTGTTGCGTGTCGTATGGCGTGAATAATCCTGTATATTGAAGATCCTCTTCTGTATCATCTAGGTCCTATCTAGGACAACATTGTCATCTGCGTATTGAAGCTCAATGACTGATGTGGATACGATTTTCGTCCCAGCTAGCAGTCTACGAAGATTGAAGAGTCCGTCGCCATCAAATTTGTAGACGATCTTTATTCCCTCCGTTTATATTATATTAGTTTTGGGACACCCTGTATTAAATCGTTAATTATTTTGATTTATGTTAATTTGAATGTAATTATTTTCAGGTACATCGATACAAACAACGGGACATGTTCTGCCTGTCTACGGCACAGGGCACTGATTATTATTAAGACTTAGGTTTTAAAAATTAGTATAAATGTTATATTTTCTGGAGCAGGGCGAGCATTTTTTGATGTTGTCATTTTTACGAAGACATAAAGACTTTTCGCCACAAACTGTTTTACAATGAACTGGTATCAGGCCATTTATAATTTGAGTTTGAGGCAAATCCACATACTTCAAGTCATCACATGTGATTTTGAGTCTGCTAAATCTAATTTCTCTCATTTTCTTTTTTGTTGTTGTTAATTTTTGCAATAAATCTGAAAGCACTTAGTATTTCCAAAACAGTTGAAAATAGGTACACATTGTATACATGAAATATGTCTAGAAGAATCCAAAAATTTAATAATATAGAGGGTATTGCATTTAAAATAAGAAATATATGTTAATCTTACAATTTAAAAATAAATTCCAACTGACACAAACACAACGTAATCATGCTTAAAGATATAAAACTACCATAGATGATCATATCAGACTTGCTATAAAAAGGCCAAAAAAGGGTTTCTTATTTAGCACTACGACTGCTTTTTTGTCTCTCTGAATATATCACAAATATGAACAGAAGCAGCATGTTCAAGCCACACGTCAAGAAATGAATGTTCTCTGTTTCCCGAAAATTTTAGTACAGGATTGTTAAATAAAATATATTTTTTTGTTTTTGTATAAATAAATATTATATTATTATTATTTTATGCACGTTGGATGTTTTCTTGTGTTTTAACCCAAACTCCTACAATTCTAATATAATTTTCAATACAATTATATAGGGTGGCCCATTAGTGTGTGGGCGAAAGATCTATATGCGATAATCAAAAAAATCCTTTACAAAACTTTTAGGCACTGAAGAGATGTCCAATCCAAACATGTTTTCAATTATACAGCGTTGTTCACAAACGCGCGATTGACCAAACTTGCTTTTTTTTTTAATGCGACACCATGTATATTTTAACATAAAGAAACGTCGCACTAACATACAGGGTGATTCATCCTGAGTGGTCTCTTCAAAGTTCTCGCAAACTACAAAAGATATGTTGCTGAAACTTTGGGGTTCGGTAATATCGGAAAGGTTCTATATTGACGTACTATTTCCGGGTTTATATTACTTCTGGTTATACCACCTTCCTACAATCAATATTTTTATGATTATTTCATTCAAGCAAGCAAATTTTAGAATACATTAGAGGGAATACTGAATATACAAATGCTATAGTCCAAGGACGTCAGGCAGTTGAATTTAAACTTGAACAACGTGTTTACTAGGAAAAGTCAATTTCTCTAAATATAATGGTATATATTCGACTATGCCGTTCGATAGACAAAAAAAGAAATCAAGATCGTAAGATTCTATTAAATTTTCTTTTAAACGCACATTTTGAAAAAGTATTCCTTAAATCATTGGTCCAAGAATTCACGCATTTAGAGACGGTATAAGAATAAGACCTCTTGAATATTTCTGTTTTGTGAATAGGTATATTTAGTGAATTAGAAAAACGAATGTTGATATTATGGATGTCTGTTCGAAATTTTATTTTATTGTAAAGGTATGGAGGCGTTTTACTCAGAAGAATAGAAAAATATCTCACCTATATGTGAAGATTTTGCCTTCCTTGCATATTTATCCAATTAGCTTTGGTCAATGTGTGGCTGATTCGATCAAACTTTCGTATTCCGAATATGAGCTTCAGGCAAGAGTCCTGCAATTTCTGGATGCGGCCTTTGTCAGCTACTGTCAAGTATATTGTATCACAAAAATTTAATAGGTACTATGTACTCTAAATTACCGTCGATGAAACCAAAGAAATATAGAAGACTACAGAGAAGTTTTATAATATTTGAAATTTTAAATATTACACAAAAAAAAATCTAAAATAAATGTTCAAAATGATTTTCGTTCACTTCTAAACATTGTAGCTCGCCGAATTTCGTCGTTGTACAAATTCTCAAAAAATCTAAATCTAAAAAATTTGAAACGGTGTTCTGTAATATGTTCATTTAAATTTTCTTCGAAAATATAAAATTCTAATTTAGTATCCATTAATAAACAAAACACATTAAAGCGATAATCATCCTGGTAGCCCTTTTCTCAGGTTACGTGTGGATTTTGATTGTTCCAGAAATGTAAATTTCTTCTATTGAAAATGCCTTCCGTACTAAATTTTGCCTCATCAGTCGAAATGATGGTATGTTAAACAAACTGCAGTAATAAAAACAATGATATAATTGTCAATATTTGACGTTTCCGTATACGTAACGTTCATACATTTGCCTACTAAATGGTTTCTGAAAATTGCAAATTTTATTATGACAAAAATTTACAATATTCAAAATATTGAAGAAATGGAATATTTTAGGTATAGGGAAGTAATATATCATTAAAATGTTTATCGAACGTCATAGTCGAGTATATACTTTTCCATTTAAAAAAATTGACTTTTCCTAGTAAACAGGTGGTTCAAGTTTAATTTCAATTAAATCTTGCTCTGCAAACGCCTAACGACCTTGGACTATATCATTTGTATACTCAGTACTCTCTAAGGTTTTCCAAAATTTTGCTTACTTGAATGAAATAATCATAAAAATATTGATTTGAAAAACATCAACTTTTTCGCAAAAAAAAAAATTGCAGGAAAAAATCTGTTAGGTTTTGGTATAGGGAATGCTTATCAAAGTGGCCTTTAAATTTTATAGGTAGGTGGCATAAGCGGAAGTAATATAAGCCCGGAAATAGTACATCAATATAGAACCTTTCCGATATTACCGAACCCCAAAGTTTCAGCAATATACCTTTTGTAGTTCCCGAGAACTTTGAATAGGCCACTCAGGATGAATCACCCTGTATAAGAATAGTTACATAGGGCTGATATGCCTTAGGGCCAGTAGTTTTTGAACTATTTATAATTGATAATTTTATATAGATTTAAGGCGCTGTGGATACTACAGAAACCAAAAACATACCCATTTTTCGTGTCTAGTCTATTTGAAGTCAGTGGCGTACATTTTTTGTCAATAATTTTTATTAAGTTGCCCCCTTAACACCACTGGATTTAATAATGTAGTTGGGGTCATATAAGCTTCCTATTTCTAGCACAACGCTGCCAAATTTCCGGACGTATGTTTATGGGAACCTCTTTTCAGAAAATGACCTGAGAAATCACTCCTTTAGATATTGCCGTGGCTTTTACAAACACCATGTGGAGTATAGTTTTCTCATAAACGTCCGTGGCGTCCGTCGTACCTTACCCTGTATATTTCCCCTACATTTCATATACCCTCGTATGTCCTGATGATTTCCAGTTTGTTTATTGCAAAAATTGAATTTTAATTTAGTTTGGAGAAAATATTTCGCAATATAGTGATAAAAATCTTGTTCCTCGCATAATATATTAAATATGTGTACCTACCTATGTCATGTCCATTATTATTGTTTTCAAGGACTTATTTTGTTATGTAGTGATAATTTTCTCAGGAAATTACAAGTGTAACTACCTTTGCTAAACTGATAGATTCTATTATTTTTTTAAACGCTTATTACTCCTTTTATACTTTAAACAGGTAGAGTTTAGTGATCAATCATACATCGATCTTTTACTGGATACTGTTAATATTAGATGTTTCTACATAAAACTGGGTATGTATTTTTTCAATATTCATTTGATGCGTAGGTTATTACCAGGTATAGTTTTTCCAAAGATAATTTGAAATATATAAATTTAACGATTCTACCGGGGCTATCCGTTCCCAGGCCTCTTTACGTTATAAAAGGGCATCGAATGCAGCGTTTTTTGATATATTATTCCCTCATATATAAGACGTATAATATTCATGCCTGCCAAAGGATACCGACAGTAATAAAACTAACAACAGTGACTGGAAAAAGTATTGGGTTAATGATTAATCGAAAAAAAAAAGAGTTTGCAAATAAATATATGAATGAAATAAATAATTTTTGGCAACGTGTTATTTTCTCAGATTAACCTAAATATAATCGGATGGACATCATATAATAATAATAATAATAAATGGCCTTTATTAGATTATGAACATAAGCAACTTACAATAAATTGAACAAAATGTAACATATTATGTAATATACAGGGTGGTCCAACGAAAAGTTTGCACCTAGCTTTTCTCTTTTTTTTGTAGTCGAATGCGAAAATGCTCGGACACGTCGATTTTGCTTTTGAGGGGGACACATTTTAAACATATTTTTCGATCTGCGCCTTTAACCCCCTAGCGGGGGTGAGTAACAACCCTAAAATTTTAAATGGAAAGAGGGGTCTAATGACATATCATTTGAAAGGACACAAAATTGTCTTTCTAATGATACCCTATTTGTCGAATTTTACTAAAACAGTTAATACGAAAACGACTTTAAAGACATTAAGCCGATAATTTTGGTATTAATGAGAAATACAAATAAGTTTTAATTATTGCGAGTGAAAACACCTGCAATCGTTAGTACATTCCAATGTTTGTTAGTTTTAACATTGCTTTGTAAAAAAAGTAAACAAGCTGTTAAATTGATTTATTAAAACGTTACATTAACAAATGTTGAAAATGTGACCCATTTGATTCCATACAATAATACAGATTTTGTTCAAATCTATTTCTAACATTTTGTAGCATATCAGGTGTTATGTTTCTGCACTCTTCTGTAATGCGTTGGCGAAGATCTTCTATGGACTCGGGCTTCGTGGCAAAACATTTATTTTTTAAGTGCCCCCAAAGAAAAAAGTCTAAAGGCGATAAATCCGGTGACCTGGCAGGCCATTCAATTGGGCCCCTCCTTCCAATCCACCGTCCAGGGAACCGGTCATCTAAGAACTGTCTTACAGGAGCCACATAGTGCGGAGGTGCTCCATCTTGCTGGAAATAAAGCCGATCAGCAGTATGATTTTGGTCATCTTCTATTATTTGTGTTATTAAAGGATCAATTGTGTCTTCAAGCATGTTTAGGTACACTTCACCAGTTAAATTTCCAGGAATAAAAAGTGGTCCTATAATATGATTTCCTAATATGCCACACCAGACGTTTATTTTTTGAGGATACTGGGTATGAACCTCATGGAATAAATGTGGGTTACTGTCATCCCAGTAACGGCAATTGTGCCTATTTACAGCTCCATTCAAATAAAATGTGCATTCGTCGGAAAAACAAATGTTAAATAATAATTGCGGATCTTCAATTAAACGCTGGCTCATTGCTTCACAAAATTGCAGCCTTCTATCAGGATCATCCTCATTTAGTTCCTGTACTAATTTGATTTTGTACGGATGAAATTTGTACGCTTTTAAAATTCGTATTATGGACGAACGGGAGACACCTGAGGCTTCAGCTAGTTGACGGGTACTTTGACTATGATCCATTTCAACATGCCCTAAAACAGCGACTTCCACAGCTTCATTTCTGATCGGTTTCTGCGGCTGGTGTTTTACATTACAGACAGATCCGGTATCTACAAACTTTTTAACTAACTTGCCAACGTACACATCATTCACATTTTTATCGGGATGTCTCTCATTAAATAAGCGAGCCGTAAGTCTAGCACTACTATTATTTTGAAAATAAAGTTTAACAATTTCAATTCGTTCTAGAATGGAATAAATCATTTTGTACGGTAAAAGTAAAATAACTTGAGAAGCAACCAAACTGAATCAATGAAAAGACTAAAATAAACGGTGTAAATTCTTTTCCTACACGTATCTGCAGTTTTTATTTCAACAAAAAACGCAAACGATTAGTGAGGAATTTAGTTCTGATAAATAAGATAGTGTTTTTGAAATCCCGTTTTTCTTCAAAGTAAATAATTTAGAAATGATTGTAGTTGTTTTCAGTCGTAATAATTAAAACTTATTTGTATTTCTCATTAATACCAAAATTATCGGCTTAATGTCTTTAAAGTCGTTTTCGTATTAACTGTTTTAGTAAAATTCGACAAATAGGGTATCATTAGAAAGACAATTTTGTGTCCTTTCAAATGATATGTCATTTGACCCCTCTTTCCATTTAAAATTTTAGGGTTGTTACTCACCCCCGCTAGGGGGTTAAAGGCGCAGATCGAAAAATATGTTTAAAATGTGTCCCCCTCAAAAGCAAAATCGACGTGTCCGAGCATTTTCGCATTCGACTACAAAAAAAAGAGAAAAGCTAGGTGCAAACTTTTCGTTGGACCACCCTGTATAATCATAATATACAATATAATAGGCTACCCAACGAGACGAAGTCTAGCTGTACTATAGCTATTCTACTTAACCCCGCTAGGCAGCGAGCGGGTTAGACAACATGTACTTCCATCAACAATTCAAAATATTGAGTCAATATCAATTCATACATTTCCACAAAATACTTAATTAAAACATTAACGCAATAAAAAAAAATGAAAAATGACCTGGACAGATATTGTGCAGCAGAGACGGGCACTTAGCAATGCAAAGAAAATTAAAAAGAAAATAATAATTATCAAAAACAGAACACAAAAATCTTAAGCTTGCAAATTTAATAAACAAGATTTAAAGCTAGTCTTAAATTTTCTCGGCTCTAAACTCAATAAACTGTTGGGTAATAAATTATAAAGTTTGTCAGAGTTGTAAACAAAAGATCTCTTAAATAAGGCTGTACGATGATGAGGCATTGTCAGTTTATATGTATCACGAATATTCCTACCATGTACAGAATCACGAAATATTAATTTACATCTAAGTGAAGACGGTGAAGATGGAGACCGCAATATTTGAAAAATACAATTAATTTCCCAGGTGGTGCATACGTCGACCCTCCATCCTTAACCAATTAACCTGAGCAAAAGCAAAAGATACATGATCAGATCTTCACAAACCAAATATACATAGGCAACACGAATTCTGAACTTTCTGAACTCTATTCTTTGAAATCAAATCAAGGCAAAGTCCGTAGACAAAATCACAATAATTAAAATTAGACAGGACTAACGACTCACACAAAGACTTACGCAACTTGAAACTCAAAATTTGTCTATTACTATAAAGCAATTTCAGTGCAGAATATGATTTCTGAAAACATGTCTTCAAGTGTTCACAAAACCTGAGATCCCTGTCCAAAATAATACCCAAATTTTTAGCCTTGTCCACTATAGGCAGCTGGGTTCCATCCAGAGTCACTATAAAGTTGTCCCGGGCGAGCTCATGTTGATTCTTGTTACCAAATATCATGAGTAACGATTTAGAAGGGTTCAATTTTAAATTGTGCTTGTCGGCCAGTTCCTTAATCCTTATGGTACGGCGACGACTTAATCTGGAGTTTAACCAAGAAAATTTGTGTCCGACAGTAAAACACGGTGGCAGAATATTGTAACCATGATTTGTTCAATAGTTTTTCGTAGATTAATAAAATGAAAGAAGATCTAAGTATCAAATTAGATAATAATTTTTAATAAAATCTCAAGTGGATGAAACTTTTTGCAGTCACTGTATACATATACAGAACAAATTCGACCGGTTTCAAATAGCTGATTTTTGATATAACGTAAAATTTTAAACTCGTCGACTTGATCATGCTTCTTGTATACCATCGATATAGCTGTGATTGTATGTGTTGTATTTCGCGATAACAAAAGGACTTCCGAACACGAGGACGATGAAAAATTTATAGAAATTGTGGCTAAACTACTCTGTTCACTAAAAGATTATTAAAAGGATTTCATGTCCGTAAATATAATAAATGAAAAATAATTTAATGGCAAAGCGGGCTAAAATGCTGGCTTTACCTACACAAAGAATTTTGTTTAATTTAGCAGGGCCCCAGTCTAATTCAATAGAACCAGACCAGAATGGGTCTACAGATACTGACGAATTCGTTTCGCTCTTGCTATGAGCTCGTCAGAGTACCATAGTCGTTGTCCATCTACAAATATCAGCCTGCATTTAAGCACAACAGGATACACAACAGTAGACACATGTAAACACGTATCATCTACATGTACATAGTAATGCATATCCTATACCATGCAGAGGCCGAACAAACTCAATGTATACGTAAAACCAGTCGTATAAATCCTATCCTCTGCCAGCATCTCCCAAATATTTGGGTATCAGCAATGACATTTTTGTCCGGTTTGCCATTAAATTATTTTTCATCTAAAATATTATAACAACATTCTTTTCTTCGCTCGGTAAACATAGCGTGATGGTTATTTCGTCTTTTTTCCTGAGTAACTATTTCTTCTAGAATTTCATAGTCTACTATTTCTTCAAGAAATATATACGACAAACCTTCCATGTCGAGTCAGTTTGACGACTGCGACTGCTACCACCCGCCATGAGGAAAACGGACAATTTGGACCACTCTGTAGCTATAGATTTGACACAATAATATGCAAATTTTTTCACCGAAGCGGATCTTCAAATTCGTATGAATTTTTATTTGATTAAATAATATATGAACACGTTTTCATAGCTCTAATCAGCGCTAATAATAATTTTGCTTGCCTTGAAATGGTATTCGTATGTTGTTTTTCTGCGGACAACTTTAAACACATTAGTCAGTATTTCAATATTCACCAATCTATAAATATGTCTGTAGGTACCGCTTATTATGCAAGTTAAGTAAGTAAAAAACTTTTCTTTATTTATTTTTCATATCATGGGTGTGCACTATTTAAATTCGGTAGCAACTCTGGAAGTTGTCAGCTGTCAACTCTGATTGTTTCGATTATAAAAAATGGAGCACTACACAAAAGAACTTTACAACTGTGAAAAACCATTACAATACGAATAGCTTTCCATATTTAAGTGTAAAAGTAATATTTCTGTGACCTTTCTCGTCAGACGCTTGGTAGCAACCTATGTTTCCAAATAATCACAAGATTATTTGGATAGAGATAATTGATTTTTCGAAGACTTTCTCATAGCACTTTTCAACGTAGAACTTATTCTACATCTTAATGGAGTAACGTGACTATTCGTAAAGGTTCTGTAACGAAAATATTTTTTTTCCTCATGGGACTTCCTGTATATTTTTAGTTTTTTTTACAGCCCCTAAAATTCCCTTTTCAAAAATATATAACAAGTTATATATATTTTTTAAACCCAACAATATATTTGACTTTAAGAAAATTATTCATACAAATCATGGCCATTTCGACACAACGGCGTGAATATTGTTTTAAAAGAAACGCAGCAATAAATTTGAACTTAATCGAAGTATGCAACTGTCAAATCTGTTGAAAAGTCTGGACGTCAAAGTGGTTTGCGAGTTCGGTATTCATCTAAAATAAAATATGTTGTAATAATCTAAAAATGTATCAAAATTATGACAATTCAAAATGCTTTATCGAGTGTAATGAAAATATAGAAGCTGCGAAGAATCTTTATGAAAACAGATATCCAGAGAGAGTGCAGTCATCGAATTCGATGCTTCAAAGATTAAAAAGTATCCTTATTAATTTTGGTGCGTTTGGGAAACCACGGATTACTGTCAATAATATCGATAATCGGCAAAAACTTATGGAAATTACAGTTTTGGGTGCAGTTGCAAATAACCCATGCTCGTCCACCCGAATGTTAAAGGGCGAAACAAGTGTCCCAAGCGTATCTCTACAATACACAGTCGACCGAGTAAGCGTAGGGATTTAAACAACAACAAAGCAAGTTTTCACTCGTTCGCTACTCTCCTCTCTCACCCGTATTCGTCCAGTTTATTTGTGCTGGCCCTACAAGTCGTAAAATCGGCGGCACGCTTTAGATCGCAATATAAAAAGGGATTTACTTACAGTGCGGGGACTATTATATTATTTATTAGACTATGTCAGTAGTGCGGGATTATTTAATAGGTACAACTGGGCCCAAGCCAATCCGCATTCAACAGTGACGGCCAGGAACCAAGGACGATTTGGATTTAATTTAATATGTGGGCATGTTTGACGGCAGATTCATTGGCCCCTATGTTATTGATGGTATGCTAAATTCAGATAGATACATTCAGATTTTAAGATCACAAGTTGAACCATTCTTAGATGAACTACCTTTAGATCAACGGAAAACTGGTATTTCTTTTCAACAAGACGACGCACCTCCCCCTAATTCAAGGGTAATAACTAACTACTTAAATGAACATTTTGGTGATGTGTGGATAGGAAATCCTATAGCTTGGCCAGCCAGGTCACCAGACTTGACACCTTTAGATTTCTATCTTCAGGGACGAATTAAAGCCTTAATTTACAATCAATTACCTCAAGTTGTTGGAGGCAGCATTGCATACAGCATCAATCTGGAGATAAGATCTGCAATAAATGCTATACAAAAGCGTTTCCGGATGTGTATAGATCAGAACGGTGGCCAGTTTGAACATATGTGGTAAATGTTTTCTAAAATGCAGGTGATTTTGTTTATTTCATGTATTTTTGGGTTGGTTGTTTCTAGTATCTTGTTTGTGGTTAATTTGTTTATTATTTCTTTCTTTTTTGTGTATTGTTTTGATTGTTTATAGTTATTTCTAGTTTATGTAAATTACATATTGTTGACATTTTAATATATTATGTATCATTTTTTGTCAAAAAAAATGTACTCGTAATTGTTCCAATAAGGAGTTTGCTTAATTGTTTTTACTAAATTTTTGGGGTGCATGGCTATACTTGATTTGTATGGATTATTTTCTTAAAGTCAAATATATTGTTAGGTTTAATAAATATATATATCTTAGTATATATTATTTATTATTATATAGATTATATATCAGCCTGCGACGGTTCTGGATGCATTTAGTGAGTATTTCGAGAGTGTTTTCTTACCATCATCTGCTATGTCAGCGGACAGTACCGTGCACTCTATAGTAAACACTACCACGCATGTTAATGGTATCACATCGGATGATATAATGGCTGCTCGCCGAAAGATGAAGAATAAGATGACGGCGGGTCCCGATCTGGTACCTTCTTTTCTTGTCAGGGATTGTATTGGAGCTTTTGTGGAACCTTTGGAACTCATTTTTAACTTAATTTTGAAGACACAAAAATACCCTGATGTATGGAAGCGGGCGAGGGTTGTTCCTGTTTTGAAATCAGGAGATAAGTGTGAGATAACCAATTATCGCCCCGTGTCTATTCTGTCGAATTTGTCTAAGATATTTGAAACAATTTTATATGCGCGTAGTTACAATAATCTGTGTAACGATATCTCTGTGTTTCAATATGGATTTATGAATCATAGATCTACAATTACCAATCTTACACACATTATACAAGAGATATCGGAAACCTTGGATTGTGGTGGCCAAATAGATGTGGTATAAACGGATTTTTCGAAGGCGTTTGACAGAATGGATCACGGTGTGTTGGTTAACAAGTTAAATCATTTTGGGTTCTCGAATGCCTTGCTTATACTAATAGTGTCTTACTTGAGTGGCCGCAGTCAATTTGTTTATTATAGAGGACATGCATCCAATGACTATCCAATGACATCAGGGGTTGCTCAAGGCTCCAATATAAACAAACTATCGCTAAATACAGCAAAATGTAAATGCGTCACTTACTCTCGGAAGAAGAAATTCATTGTTAATTTATATACACTAAACGGCATTTGTTTGTCCCGATCAGACTTGGTTACTGACCTCGGAGTGATATTCGATTTGAGACTCACCTTTAAGGAGCACATTAAAACCAGAATTCAGGAGGCAAGTCGTATGTATGGCTTCTTAGTGCCAAGTTGTAAGAGATTTGTGAGTGTCGATGCTCTTATTGCCCTTTATTTTTTTGATCTATCATTTGGTCCCCATTTTATTCATATCATAAGCAGTCATTAGAAAAAATACAACGTAGATTTTTGAAATATTTGGTCTGGAAGCAGGATGGCGCTTATCCAACTCGAGGATTTCTTTTAGCTCGATTTTCAATGCAGAGTCCTGAACTTCGTCGTGTTTTGTCATCTTTAATGTTTCTGTATAATATTCTCCATAACAAGGTGGATTGTTCTTATATTCTTTCAAAACTAAACTTTATAATATTCCACTAGACATGATTGTTTGTTTAGATGTGAGCGTGCTAGGACTAATGTTCTCTTGAGATCCCCACTCTATGTAATGTAATAATGTTAAATTTAATGAATTAAGTCACTGTTTTGATTTATTTTTTGATAGTGTTAGTAATTTACAACGTGTTGTTCATGCTGTTTTGGACTTTTGATGGTCTTTTTTTTTCTTAAATTAAATCTAGAATTTAAGATATGAATGTAACAATGTCTTGTATCTAGGAATTGTCCTGTAAAGGGATTTTGTAAATCTGTGGGGCAATAAAGCTATTATTATTATTATATTTTTGAAAAGCGAATTTTAGGGGCTGTAAGAAAATCCAAAATTATACAGGGTTATTTATATATATTTATATTTATAAGGAAAAAAATAATTTTCGTTACAATAACATTACGAATGATCCTGTAATAAAACAGGTTACTATATCTTATTCTACGTTGAAAAGTGCAATAAGAAAATTTTTGCAAAAATCAATTATCTCAAATAACAAAAAAATTATAAGCCACAAAATTGAGAAACGCCAACTAACGGCTTAACCGTTACATATAGTCAAATTTAGTTCGCACGAGTGAGCTTTTCATAAAATTTGACCCTGGAGGACCTTGGTTAATTTTTGTATATCTTCGATAGGAACATGAGTTCCAATAAGATCCTGTACAGTATATTATTACAAGACATCTATCGCTGTAGTTTATCGTTCGACGTGTATAGGAACCTTTCAAATTAAATTTTTCTTATTTATTATTCTTGAACCTTGATCTTCAATTTGTTTTATTTTTCTTTTATTGTGATGAGGTTTACAATAATTATACACACATTTTTTTTTCTTTAAATATTTCTTTAATGGTTTCATGTCATCTTTTTTTTTTCAACGTTTCGAGTAGACTCAGCTTGTCCTTTTCAAGAAATTCTTTTTTTTAATTCGCAAACATTTTTTTTCCTTTTCTTTTTTTATTATTACATTTTCGTTTCAAGTACGTATAAACGACCTTGTTCTACAATCTGACTAGAAATTTTTGGTCATCAAAAATTTTTAGTCATCTGAGTCTAGTCGAAATGTTGGAAAAAGAAAAAGATGACATGAAACCATTAAAGAAATAGTTTAGAAAAAAATTTTTTTGTGTATAATTGTGAACCTCATCCCAATAAAAGAAATTTAAAATTAAAATCAAGCAGATTTCAATTGAACGAAATTATCGTAATTAATGCACACAGCGTTTTAATTCCGGTATTTTTTTCTATATTCTATAGCAACAAATCAAATAAATTAAACAATAATTCAGGAATTCCGATTTTTAGTCGTATTTTACAATAAAATATAATAATAATAAGTAATAAATTTTTCACTAATATTATAATACTTGACACTATATTTAATTTAAATGTTTGACCTTACCTTCTGCATAACCTTACTATCAGTAGCGTATCGATTCAATTGCCATTTTACATGACTTATACGAGAGTGGCATGATAAGTCCGTGATTTTTCAAGGAAACCATTTTTTCCCAGCAAAAATATTTATTATTTTTCTACATACTATGAATATACAGTGTGTCCCCTGAAAGGTGGAATGACTCTTGTAAAAATCAACATTTTTTCGAGTTTAAATTTGATCTTCTGAGTTCTGCTTGTTGTGAAGCTAATTTGAGAATTGAAATAATTTTAGTTTTGAAAAATCAAGTAACTATGCCTAAATTTTGAAAATACTGATTTTTTAAACTAGGAAAGTGTTGTTTTGGTTGAAGTAAGGACAAAATGTTATTGAGAAAAGTTATTCAGAATGAGCTGTAGCTGCTTTTTTTCTCTCTTTCTCTTTGGAAAAGTGCCTTTCTGGTAGAAGATGATACAAAATGTTACTGAAGAAAGTTGTTCAGAAAGAGAAGGTGCATAAAACAGCATTTATTACAAATTGTTATTTAAATTAAACATGAAATACCTATTCAAGATTTTTGTATCAAGAAGATAAAATTCAAAATATGGACAGACGGCTTTCAAATTTTACTGTCTTATTCACCTTCTCTTTCTAAAAAACTTTCTTTAATATCATTTTATACCAGAAAGGCACTTTTCCAAGGAAAAAAAAAATAAAAAAAGCGTAAAATCAAAGTAATCCTAGGATTTTAACATTTTGTAGAGTAACTCAGTTTTTTATCCTGAATATTTTTTTTCAATAACATGTTGCCGTAACCTCAACCAAACAACACTTTACTAGTATTTTCAAAATTTCCACGGCATACTTGATTTTTATAAATGAAACTGTATCTCAAATTAATTTCATACCAAGCAGGGTCAGACTTCGGATAACATTTTTTAAACTCGAACATTATTTGTCTTTTAAAAAATTCGTCACCTATCCGAAGACACAATGTATGACGAGATTCCTCAAGGCCTTCAAAATATAAGCGTTTGTTCCAACGATGCCCTCTTCATTCGACCTGAATCTCCAACTACCCAGCTATTTCTTCAGGTTTGGAAACAGGAAATAGTAGGAAAGGGCTAACACTCGAGAATGTGCTGGATGGGGTAACACTTCGTAGCCCAATTGATGACTTTTGCTATAGTGACTACACCAGTGCATTGTCCAATTTTTTCTTCGTTAAATGCTGTTCTTTCTGCTTCAAAACAGTCTGTGCAAGACAACTATGGTCATGACTATTTGGGATTTTAAGGTCAAAAACACAGCTTGGATTCATTCAGAACATACTGCTTGCTATGCATTTGAAAGATATAGGTAGACTGTGTCCAAGATAAGAATGGTATAGCCTTGGAATCTTGGAAACGGTAGGAGTTATAATGCCGGTTAATTTAGAGAAAACTTGTACAATTTAAACACCTTCTAAATAGTGTCTTGAAAAGTAAACTAACTTTATCTGTTTTCGAGAATTTTTGATAACTTTTTTGCGATTTTAGGTTTTATTTATTTCTGACAAAATTTTTACATATATAGAAAAATGAAAAGGACTTCCTCACAGTTACTTTTTGCGGAGAAAAATATAGCGTTTACAAATTTTCACTACGACGTTTCGTATTTGAAAAAACATCATCAACTTCGATTTTCTAAATATCGTCCTGGACTTTTTATTGTTAAATTTAAAGCCATTTTCAATTCAAAATAGGTGGTATATGAAACCTAATATAAGAAGTTTTCAGCGATTTTAGCTGTTATTTAAAATTATTCAAGAAAAATCGCCATAGTTTGGCACTTATTTTGCGTAAAACATGCATCTGAGAAAAGCGTTTTTTTAATAACTTCAAACAGCACAAAAATTTCAACTAAATTTAAAAAACCACGTACAGAATCAATTTTGTACCTACTGAGACAGAAATCAATTGGTAAATAATTGTGAGTAACGACGAAAGAATGTTTTTGCAAAACCTACTACTCTGCATTCAGTCAGTTAAGTGCCAATTTATGGCGGTTTTTCTTAAAGAAGTTTAAATAACAGCTAAAAAGACTAAAAACATTATGTGTGATATACCACCTATTTTTGCCTTGAAAATGGCTTTAAATAAAATAATAAAAATTCCAGAGTTGATGATGGTTTTTCAAAAACGAAACGTCGTAGTGAAAATTTGTAAACGCTATCTTATTCATTCATAACATTAATAAGATGTTGGAAGACTGATAAAAAAAAGAAAGAAAATCCTGAAGAATACAAAAATTGTTTGTCGAAACGTCGTAAAAAAAGGTTGACATGAAATAAAAGTTTTTTATTTCACTATGCGAACCAAAAACCCCAAGAATGATATCCAAAAAAAAAATATTATACCTACTATATCTATATATACTATAAGATACTATACTATAACTATCAGTGCGGCGAATTGCTTAGTAGACATGAATATCAAACGTGCCGACACAAGGTGAAGTAACTGTACATTATTTTAAACTGTGCTACAGCTTTCCAGGTACGATTCTTTGCTCAGTCAGTGAACTTAGTGGGACACAACAGTCAGTTCAATAGATAGTTCAATGCAAATAACGACTGTAATTATTGCAGACATGACCTCTCCAAAAATCAAATAAATAGCGTCTTCATATGCAGTGGGGTTCCATATATGTTTGCCTGCATATGCAGACATGTCCGCCAATGTAATAAATTCAAACAATATCCTTCATTGTGGTGGTTAAAATTTACATTTGAACTAAATAATTTCAAACTGTGACGTATGACGCCGCCATTTTAGGAGAGAAGTGAGGGCCTGACTAAAAATAATTATATTTTTCAGTTTCGGCCCACAGTACTGTATTTGTATTTTCGTAAAAATATTTAAGTACATAATAATGTCGCTGTCAATTTTAAAATTTCAAAAATAATTGTGGTGTGTCGTAGTGATTGAAAACATCAAATTTAGTATTCAAAGAGTAGTTTATTAAAATTATTTCGAGAATTTTGACTTCAATTGAGAATTACTAGCAGCCTAATGGTCGCTAGTATCATTTATCTAATTATTTGTCGCAGAACGCCTTATAGTAGTTTCTTTTATTATAGTTTCTGCATTGTATCTCCACCACTGCTTCCAAATAAATACCAGACAAACAAACTTTTCTTCATTTCTTCCTGCTTCCGATAATAAAACAGTGAATATTAAGAAAGGAAACACTATATATAAGTATACCTACTAATTTTAATAATAAATATTATTAGGGGTTTATTGAAACATTAAGTACTGTCCAAAAAATATTCTCACCAAATACAAAACGAGAATTCGTCATTAAATTAGCATTCAATTCGTGTTTCTAACATATTATTATCCATCAACATATCAAGTACTTCTGTTCATTGATCATTTGTGTGCGGTGTCAGTGTATTTTGAAAAATAAAATGTGCGAAACCTGCTTGAAAAAGTTTGATGCTCTTTACAGTACAGCTAGTAGTATCAGTAGCAAAT
The DNA here is from genome assembly GCA_911728435.2 of Apoderus coryli. Lineage (NCBI taxonomy): Eukaryota > Metazoa > Arthropoda > Insecta > Coleoptera > Attelabidae > Apoderus > Apoderus coryli. The sequence continues at coordinate 9,452,631 of OU452215.1, read as the reverse complement.
CTAATAAGATACGATTTACGGCATTCTACTACTTATTCCGTTCGGATAGTAAAAGTGAGTTTTTATAACTATTTAAGTTAGTTAGGTTTATAATTTTGGTTAAATGAGATACAATTTCCACTATTCTGGGCCGAATCAGATGATGATGTATCGAAATGTAAAAAAAACTACAGTGGTTTTCAAATTGTTGGGGAAAACCTACTGACTAATGTTGAGGAATTTTTTCTCGGTATTCTAGATTCTTGCTATATTCGAGCGTCAACGCTCTACCCTAGAACGCTCTCGCTAATAACGGGCGGGCAAATTTGAGGTTGGGAAGTAAATTGGCTGTCAACTGATGAAATGTAAAGAATTGAGCTGTCATCCTTTGACATTTATTTGGTACAAAGTTGGAAAATTTTTACCATGGAACGCTACACTCTTGAACAAAGAATTTTAATTTTGAAAATTTACTATAAAAATGGTGAAAATTTTCGTAAAATTCGAGCAGCTTTTGAAAAGCTTGAAAATAGCATCTGATAGACATTTTACGTAGATTTCAGTGGCGTAAAAAATTTTTTTGGGCATTGTTTCTGAGATCTGACCCAAAGTTGGTATACCCCGTATATTTTATAGTCAAATTTTTGCATTTTTTTTGCTGATTACAATGATGTATCACAATTTATATTTCTTTTTTGTTTTAGCTATCAAAATCACAAAAATTCCTTTTTTAGCTCTCCATAACATATATATATATATATATATATATATAATATATATGTGGAGACTATTAGTTTCATGAAAAATAAACTGTTGCCCTCGAGGCACGAATACCTCTCCATATTTATGTGTAAAAGTAATAATTTTATGACCTTCAACTAGTTAAATATACATTTTTTTACATTTAAAATATTTTTTTATTTTACCCTCTTTTCTACTGTTTACGAACGCCTATGTAAATAAAAATTTTATACTGCCTTTTGTAGGTTATCTTATTTCAAAGCTAGATATAATTAGCCAATTTTTCTGGTATATTTGGGAAACATTTTTTTTTCGTTTTTGATCCTTTTTTTAGAGTATTTTCGAACACCTGTGTGAAACAATTCTTTTATGGAATATTTTTTAGCTTATATTGTATCCCAACTATGAAAAATTATTCCATATTGTAATACAATAACTTTAGGAAATATATATTTTTTATGTTTTGACCCCTTTTCCACTATTTTAGGAACGCCCCTGAAAGTAAGTTATTTATGACACATTTTATAGGTTATATTCTATCAAAGCTATAAATAACTAGTTAATATTTCTGCTATGTTCAAGAAATACGTTTTTCTAAAATCTTTTTTACACTATTTTCGAACGCCAATGTGGGCTAATATTTTATGTTCAATATTATAGGTTATATTCAATTAAATGCGTAAAAAATTATGCAGTATTTCGGATAAGTTTAAGAACTATGAATTTTTTAATTTTTGAACACTCTTTTAAACCCCTTGCCTACGCTCAATGTTTCCCAAAATCTAATCAGCTCCTTGCCATGTCCAACAGTATTTTTGTTCCAAATTTGGTTAAAATCCGTTATGTGGTTTTTGCGTTTCTATGGATACAGAAAGACAGACAGACAAACAGACAGCCAGACAGAAGCTGATGACGTTGTTTTGATTCTTATACATATTTATCGCTCCTCTTCGAAATGGATTATTTCATTAAATGCCTTTAAATATTTTTTTCAAATTTAGTGACCCATATGTCCTTTAAAAAAAGTCATATTTTCACACGAACAATATTTTTAAAAAATTCACCAGTGGCGTGTTATCGGGGGTTAATAAGAACTTGTTACAATATTCCCACTATTACGTACTGTTTGTGAAAAGATGTGATGCAGAATCTGACAATAATACAAATTAACAAAAATATAAATAATATACAATATAAATCACTCATTCAAATCTTATATCTATTGATACCCTACAAAAACATGTCTACAATATCAACCGCACAACTTCAACTCCTTCAAATGCAGATGTATCCCATTATACGTCGCATAGATCACGAATGAAAACGATCTCAAATAAATTGCACTACGATGGGGTGGGTGAGACAGCAAACCTTTAAATCTTAAATTTAACGTATGAACATCGGAACAAAAGCTTATCTTATTGTAAAAGTAATAATAATAATATATTCTTCAAATAAAAGTCTACCTCCACACAATAAATTTTAATAGATATATCTAAAAAACTATTTACATATGTCGAAGATCACCAAACATGTTTCGCAGCACTAGGCTGCATCATCAGTGGTTATCAATAATTCTTACGAAAAGTTATATTATCATATAGTCATAAAAAAACTTTTTGTTATTCGATTTTGGTTAAAAAATTAAAAAAACTCTTATTATTATTCATAATATGAGCTATTACAGTTTTTTAGAAATATCTATTAAAATTTATTGTGTGTAGGTAGACTTTTATTTCAAGAATAAATATATAATTATTCTACTCCACTTCAACATGGGCTACTTCTTTAGAATAATAATAATATTATTAAATTGAAAACTTATTTCATTGTTTCAGAAACTCAGTCAAACAATGATAGCACCTCAACGTAGCACAAAACCAAGAAATCCTAATTTTTAATTAATTTATTTATAGCAAAAAAAACTTTAATTTATTTCTTGTTACTTAATTCTAACGTATTTTACTTCTACCGTCTATACCTACCTATAAAACAATGAGAAAACCGTGGATTATGCTACAAAGATCGTTTCCAATATTGAAATGGTCAAAAGGATATACTATCGACATAGCATTTCAGGATCTTGTGGCAGGAGTGACAGTTGGACTTACATTAATTCCCCAATGTATTGCCTATGCATCATTGGCGGGACTAGAATCACAGGTAATATTATTATCATTATATTTCGTATTTTTTGAACCTTCTTCTTGTATATTTTTATGGTTTACATTTACCTACATACTTATATTGCCCAATTTAGTTCATTTAAATAGAACTTTTTGATACATCCTTATATCCGAAATTTTAAACGCCTAAAATAATTGTCTAAATGAACCAGCCCTGTATATACAGGGTGAGTTATTAGTGCGTCGAAGTTCGATATTACTTCAAAGACCAAAAATTTTACGCAAAACTAAGCAGCCAGCGTGTAGGCAGTCATAAAGTACGTATTTTAAAATTATTGTTATTTGTTATATATTAGCCAGACATGTTTCGGATCATATGTCCATCATCAGTGGCTTAAAAAACGTTGGTTTACAATCTGAATGTGAGCTTTTTGTTTATGTGTGATTTAAACATATATACACATCTGTAATTAATTGCTTATTTGAAATGTACTTAACTACATAATTGTGTAAAATCTTACCATTTTGTCGAAACAAGCTATATGTCAGTGGAAAATTGTGATAAAATGAAATAAAAATTAAATTAAAATTGGTTCATACTTAGAGTTCTAAATTTGTTTTTTCTTTTCTTGTTCTTAATTTTCATAATTATTGATTTTGGAAATTAGGTGTTGTCTATAACTTAAAGCTAGCTTTAACCGCAAGTCTTGTTAGATATAACCACCTTCATGCCACTTCTCGACGTGGTGTCATCTTAATTTTCTACCTACTCAAGTTATAGACAACACCTAATTTCCAAAATCAATAATTATGAAAATTAAGAATATTTTCAATAACAAATATAAAAAAAAATGAAATTAGGTATACCTATGCAAAATGATCACGTAAAGTCTTAATTTTTTTATTATTTTTTTGTTTAAATGAAAATATTTTAAAAACTAATAGCTTTAGGTATAAGAATAAAAGCTTATCCATTTTCCTTTCAGTTTTTGATATTATATACAGGGTGTTTTAAGGTCCTTGAGGAATCTTATTATTTAGAAGGAATACAAAATTTAGAAATACGGGATAAATATGTATCGAGCTGTAAAAAGATTATATTAAAAAAATAAAATGTTTTCCTTTAACAACCACCATCGTATAGCAAATATAAACAAAAATTATATTCCATTTTATTATTTTAGTTGTTACATTACATTTACATATAGTAGTTGGAACGCTCCAAACAAGTAATTACTTGCTAATGATGCTTTTAGTCAGAGCGAAAATTAAAAAAAACAAAATGCTAATTTAGTGATAAGTTGCTTCATTACAGGAGATCTTGTGTATGCACAAATGAATGCACGACTGACTAATTATTTTGCTAAAATATAGGATAACCTTTTGAATTTAAAATTACCGATATTTTCAACTATTGTATAAATATGCTGTACTCATTCTTCAACGCAAAACAAATCCATTTTCTTTGCTAATTTTCTCTCTATTCACCACACAACAAGGGCTATTAATCACGAAGATGAACATTAAGACAATTATTATCTCACAACGCAACAAGGTCTTTCTTTTTAAAAAAAATATTAATTCTAAGTTTTCATGGATTTAATTAACAAGTCATTCCAAAATGGAATTTTTCAAGAATGCCTTAAGACATCTATAATAATTCCTCTGCACAAAGGCGGCGATAAGAATCAAGCTTCAAACTATCGTCTTCTTAATATTTCAAGTTGTTTCATTTTAAGTACAAAACCTGAATTTCCAACCCTTATCCTATTTTTCCGAATCAACAACGGTGTTATTAAATTATCAGAGAGTTCAAATATCGTAACTGCCTCCACTACCTATCTTACACTTTGTAATGTAAGTATATCAATACCACTATTGCTTCAAATGCGTGTTTGCCAAATCTCAGAGGCCAGCAGGTCCATTAGATGTATGGAGGCAACTTCGTTCAGTTCACATGAAATTTGTATATGTGTATATCTCCAGGGCGCCACCTGAACTTTTTTTCTCGAACTAAACTGTATAACTGTATATGTGTAAGTGGCGAACTGGCCTCCACCACAATTTTCGGCAGTGGCCTTCTTGGGTCTATTCTAATCATTTAAAGTACTTATACACGGGGGTACTGAGTTGCCTCTCGCTCAGCGAATGTACTGATACGGAGGCCAATTTGACACTATGCCTATATATATTGAACTGTAGAATATTTACTTAATTAATTTACTTTAAGTATCTTAATTGATTGATTAATTTATTTGACGATATATCTACCTGTATGTATTAATTATTATTCTTATGTTTTATATGTTTTGTTTGTTGATACCTATGTCTACAAATAATTTTTAATTTTTTGACAAATATTTATTTATTTATTTGTGGTTTCTTTAGCTTAGATAAAAATTTGCAACAGTAATTTGGTTATTACTCTACATCTGAAGAAGCCCTATGTGAAAAATATTTGTTATGTAAATTTTAATAAATTCGTAAAAATCGTTCTTTAATCTCTAACAGATTTGCCTTTTAATTAAATTGTTTTTTTTTCAGTATGGTTTATATTCCTCCCTTTGTGGCGGCATTATTTATGTATTTTTGGGAACCATTCCAGAATTAAATATTGCACCAACAGCTTTACTTTCTCTGTTAACATATACTTATACACATAATGCATCATTTGGTAATGTTAACGCAGCAATTTTGTTAACATTCTTATCCGGAATAGTTGAACTACTGTGCGGATTTCTTCATTTGGGTAAGAAGCGATTTTCGTTGTCACAGATTCGTTTGCCAAGCAATACACAGTCGCGTCTAGGGTGACTCACCCTGTATACACGTCAGTTTTGATTTTGATTGATTGACACTGAGCAATATTTTTTCCCTGAACGCCAAGGATACAACTACCTGTATATGTTTGCAGGATTTCTAGTCGATTTCGTATCAACGCCTGTAGTGGCGGCTTTTACATCTGCCGGAGCAATAACCATAGCATCGTCTCAAGTTAAAAATCTATTTGGATTGAGTTTCCAAGCCGAGAGTTTTACTGAAGTGTGGAAAAATGTTTTCGAACACATAACAGAGCTTAAACTTTATGATACACTTCTAGGATTAGGATGTTGTGTGGTGTTAATCGCGATGAGGGTAAGTGGATTTTTTTTTTGTGAAAGGATTAACGGAAAGAGGTATGGAATAACATAAGATTAGGCGATGAAGTTGCTTCCTGCCGGCGACTTGATCTCGAAAACAAAAAGAAATACACGATAAAGTTGTATAAGGGGATTGTCAGTTAAAATTGTCAGAAAAACTTTCGGCGGCATACATCATTATTTAAGTGAAATCCAAAATCCATCTCGATCGGATTGAAAATACAGTAGTAAGGCGGCAAACGGAGAACAGTTTGTCTTTGAGCCCTTACGAGCCGCCACTGTATATAACTACCTGACTGACGATAATCTTTAATCTTTTCTAAGTGTTCTTCCCGCAATTTTACTATCCTTCTTGATTCCTGTTAAAAATAGTGTTCTTAATACTTTGGTTGATGTATTTTTTATAGTGTAGATATACAGGGTGACACAGAAAAAAGTACATTGCATAGTGCCACACAATAGAGGACACTAAAACAAGAAAAAAAGTTCCCATGAACACGGGTCCGCAAGGCCTTCGGTTAAAAGTTACGGAGCATTGATTTTTTTTTTTGGGTTTTTTTGAATATCTTTAGCCAGAGACGCAAGAAATGGATAAAATGTGGTATACAGGGGTTTTTTATCATGCTAAATTCAAATATGATCTTAGTTTTGTGATTTCTGATAGAGGGCGCTACATACAGGGTTCCATTTCTATTGAATCGGTCGTAACTTTTTTGCTATACACTGAAAAAAATTGTTATCCCTTTTTTTATACTTAAGAAAGGTATACCGTTTCGCTAGAAGCAATGGTTCCAGTACAAATGCATCTAAAAGCCGACAATGCACGCAAATTATTCAAAAAGCGCCAAAGTAACTTTTATAAAAACAATGATAAATACTTCAACAATTACATTTTAATGGTATGATGAAAAATATGATTAATTAAAACAAAACATTAAGTTTTTAGAAGATGTTCAAATTGTTGCCCTTGTACTTCAATACATTTTTCCATTCTCCTTCTTAATGATTGACGGCATCTTTGTAATATTCCTGGGTTATTACGAAATCTATCTGCCGCTTCCATAATTAAGGTCGGGACTAATTGACGGCATTTATCCAAAAATGCTGAAGGAGGGAGGGGACTCCCTGATTAGCAGCCTGTGTATGGTATTCCGGGGCAGCCTGGCACTGGGATATCTGCCAAAAAGTTGGCAGATAAGCAGAGTAGCATTTATACCCAAACCTGGGAAATCCGAACAGGAAGGGGCAAAGGCTATGCGACCAATAAGTCTAACGTCTTTCTTGCTAAAGACGCTGGAAAAAATAATAGATAGACATATTCGGGACGGGGCTTTGGAGATGGTGCCATTACACTCAAACCAATATGCGTTTAGATGCGGCATGTCGACTGAGACAGCGCTGCATCAATTAGTTAGTAAGGCGGAATACGCCCTGGAGAGCAGGGAGGTTCTACTTGCAACCTTCCTGGACATACAGGGAGCCTTCGATAACGTTTTAACGAACTCAATCCTAGGAGCACTGAGGCAACGAGGCATCAATGCGACTTGCTGCAGGTGGATAAACTGCATACTTAAAGGAAGAATGGTATGTACCTCAGTAATGGGGGATACAATAATAGCTAAGCCTGTACGAGGGTGCCCGCAGGGGGAAGTACTATCTCCTCTGATGTGGAACCTTGTTATAGACGAGTTGCTAAGAGTTCTGGACAATGAAGGATTTGGGGTTATGGGCTTTGCAGACGACCTAGTCATACATGTCCAGAGAAAGTTCAATAGCATAGTAAGGGAACGTATGCAACGGGCCCTTGATATAGCAACAAGCTGGACTTTGGAACCGGGACTAAGAATGAGCCCGTCAAAGTCAGCAATGATCGCTTTCACCAGGAGGAAGAAAACAGAGGGACTAGGACCACTGTACCTTCAAGGTGAAATCGTAAAAATGTCCGGGGAGGTAAAGTAGTTAGGGGTCACTCTAAACTCAAAGCTTACCTGGACCGCACACCTTAGAAGAACCAGAGCAAGAGCGGAGAGAACGCTTATGTTACTCAGACGCTCTCATGGGAAAACATGGGGACTAAATCCAAAGATGATGCACTGGTTGTACACTGCAGTAGTTAGACCTATGATAACATACTCGTCGCTGATTTGGTGGACGAAAACGGAACAGCATACCGCCATTGCTGAGTTGGGCAGGGTACAGAGGCTTGCCTGCTTAGCAATGACGGGCGCTTTTAGAACTACTCTGACAGCCGCAATGGAAGTATTGCTGAACCTCCCACCCTTGCACATCATGGTAATGATGGAGGCGGGGGCGGCATTCATTAGACTGCGAGGGTTGGTAGGAACTGTACCCACTTATCGGGGACATACCAAAATTGGCGTATGTATTGGGGATGGCACCATAGACATGCCCATGGACCACATCATACCATAATTTGAATTTGACATAAACTTCGAAGTGCATATTGTGGACACTGAGAGGGATAACCTGGTTTACAGACGTGTCAAAAACCGAAAGTGGAAGTGGTGCAGGAATATACAGTGAGACAAGGAACACGAATCTAAGATTCTCACTGGGGAAAAACACATCCGTATTTCAAGCGGAAGTGTTTGCAATTCTGCAATGTGCAAAAGTAAAAAGATTGAGGGCTTATACAAACAAGTGAATCAATATATGTTCAGATAGCCGGCGGCCTTAAGGGCTCTGAGAAGCCCCAAGGTTACAACCAAACTGGTATGGGAATGCCAAACAGAACTTAAGGCCTTGGCGGACCACAACAGGGTTAATCTAGTGTGGGTCCCGGGGCACTCGGGAATAGAAGGCAACGAGAGAGCGGATTGGCTGGCTAGACAAGCCTCTGAAACAACATATACTGGCACGGAACCTGCGCTGGGATTGTCTAAAACAACGCGAGGGAACTCCTCAAGTGCTGGGCCAAAAGCGAACACCAGAGATATTGGAAACATATTCTCAAGCAGGAGCATGGGAAGAGGTTTATACCTGGTGCCGCAACAAAACGAACTGAAAAACTGCTATCATTAAGCAGGAGTCAGATGCGAATAACTATGGGACTCCTTACTGGGCATTGCGAGACCACCTAAATAAGATGGGGCTGTACAATGGGGACCTGCAATGCAGGTTGTGTAATGGGGCAGTTGAAACAGCTTACCATGTAATATGTGAGTGTGTAGTTCTACAACGAAGACGACACGCTATTTTTGGGCATTCGATGATTGTGCCAGCAGATATTGACACCCAACACATAACTGAACTCCACAAATTAGTGGAGGGTACAGGGCTGCTGGATTGGGTGGCATAATATACGGGGATTTTTCACAATAAGCCCATGAGGCTGCAGTGAAACCGGGGACTTAAGTCGTATGAACGAAAAAAAAAGGTCGGTTACTACGAGCTGGCCAGGGTACAGGGTCCCCTCGAGCAATCCACGTATTTCCAAATCTCCTGTCCAAATATTCCCTTGCCACTCGAGAAAAGTGAGCTGGCGCCCCATCATGCATGTAATACATTCTTCCAATAATGGCCAATAGGACATCCTCTAATAATGTGTTTAAATCATTCTCCAAGAAATTTTGATGCAGTACACCTGTCAATCGATTGGGCAATCGAAATGGGCCAATTAAGTAATTGTGGATTATACCTGCCCACACATTCATAGAAAACCCATATTGGTGACTTCAAATTACAGTTTGATGAGGATTTTCATCACGCCAATGGTGCATGTTATGTAGGTTCAGAATACCATCACGACTAAAACCAGCTTCGTCAGTAAACAAAATTGATGAAATAATGTTTTATCTTTGGTTTTGCAAGCATTCGAAAAATTGTACACGAAGAAAAAAATCATGTTCCAATAGTGAATGAATTTTTTGGAAATGATACGGGCGAAGGAGTTGTTCTTTGAAAATTTGTCTAACTGATTCACGGTTAAGGTTTCGCACCGCCGAGCTTGTTTTTCTGTTTCTATTTTGGGTTTCTAAAACAGCCATCTTCTCCCAAACGCCTATGCACATCAATAAATGTTCGAACATTAGGAACTTGTCTTAAAGGATGTCTTTCTCGATAGATACGTTAAGCTTCGTAAGAATTTGATCTAGCTTTGCCATAACACATAATCATGTCCGTGTATTCTTCAAAACTATACACAATGTTCCTAATGAAGCTCCTACCTTCGTCATCAGTTTGGATATATTTTTAATTTTAACGCAAGATCGCCAGGTAATTACTATGGTCCGAGGGCATTCAATGTACTGACTGAAGGGGGTAAGGGACTACATATGAAGCTGTTCAGGTCTCAGCGGAAGGCTTAGAAGTCTAAACTGAAGGCATATTTCATAGATAAGTGTTTCTATTCATTGAACGACTTTATGTTTATGTTTTGCTTTGGTCTATTGCGGTTTTTCTTTTCGTGTACCTCTTTTTGTTTTCGTGATTAAGGGATAGTTCACGTTGCGTGTGATACCTTGTCATCTAAAACGTTTACGGAAAACGAGATGTAGGCTAACTCTGGAAAAGTCTAAGTCTACTCTTCCGTAAATTACTATTGTTACTTTAACTTTATAGAAGTTAAAAGACTATGGAGAACCACTTTTGAACAACAAAACTAATAAAAGTTCATCAAAAAGGACGTTCAAAAAAATCATTTGGTTTGGCTCAGTTGCTAGAAATGCATTAGTTGTTTTAGCTTGCGCGATTGCAGCTTGGGGCTTAAAACAACGAGATCATCAACCATTTTCACTGACATGTAAGTAATTTTAAAAGAGCTACTGAAAGTATTGTCTATAAAATATATTTTTAAATAATTTCAGCAAAGGTACCGTCAGGCTGGCCTAATATATCAGTACCACCATTTTCTGTGAACACACATAATAGAACTGTTCACTTTTCAGAGATGCTTGGGGAATTAGGTTATGGGATTTTGGTGATTCCATTAGTGGCTATTCTTGCTAATGTTGGAATAGCAAAAGCATTTGGTAAGAAGTTTATTTTGAGATTAGGTCCATCATCAATCACCCTGTACATACTTTTGTATGCAAATATTTAATTATACACTTTACTAAATTGTTTTTAGCCTACGGCAAAGTAGTAGATGCTTCGCAAGAAATGGTCGCAGTGGGAATGTGTAATCTCGTTGGGTCTTTCTTTGGATCCTATCCGGTAAACGCCTCTTTTTCTCGCAGTGCTGTAGGAAGTGCAAGTGGAATCAAAACACCTTTGGCTGGATTATATACAGGTAGTCTATTTTTCTATTTAAGTATTTGCAACTTTAACACGTTTAATATAGAGGGTGTCACATATTGTTTGGCAAATTGATCTGTAAAAGCGCGGCGTCGGTAAGGGGAATGCAGTTGTAATAAAACACGGCTGATTTCATTCATAAAATTTCCAGCGGCGTGCGTTGTAAAAGTTTAGTAATAATTATGTGTTACTAAAAAATTAAAATTACTGAAAAATTCTTTACGTGTTTGGTAAAAGCACCTACTGCTATTAAGCTGTAACACCCAAGAAGTATTTTATTTATTTAATTAATTATTTATTTTATTTCAAATACGTATTAAAGTTTGCATACCAAAAATGAAAATAGAAAACAAAAACATTCTAAAACAACTTGACGAAATAAATTCTTTTTGGCCTTTTGTGAACTCCACGCGTAGAAATATCGACTTACCTTCTGAGTTGTTTCTTGACGCTGGTAGAGCTACTTCCGGACAGTCCGCTACTGATCTCTTTGCTAGGCATTTCTCTTCGGTTTATACAGCTAATGACGTCAATGTTGCTGAGCGTCTTAGTGTTAATGATATAAACTATAACTGTCTAAAGATTTCAATATCAGAGATATACCAACAACTTTCTACTCTGGACGCGAATAAGGGCCCTGGGCCAGATGGGTTACATCCGAAATTATTAAAGCATTGCAGTTTTGTTCTGGCAAGACCGTTGCATACTATTTTTACCATGTCGTTAAACACTGGTTGTTTTCCTGAGATCTGGATAAAACAAAAGTAACTTGGCTATCTATACAATTTTTATTGTCAGTTGAAATCGCCAAAAAAAGTTTCAGCGGCATACATCTATCAGTTTGGATTCATGGGCGTATCATTAATTTAGTGAAAATAAAAGTAAATGTATGTATACATATATTTGGTGCCATGAGAATATTAAAATTGATTATCGAAGAAACCAAATTAGTGGAAATTATTGAAACAAAATTGTTATAAAATTAAAAACATTTTCTTATGAAATTGAGAGTCTAAGAATATATTTATGTGCTATTTAAATATCACAAACGTTCAGTCATTTTTCTTATATAATGTTTCTTTTTGTATATCATAATTATTATTGTTTTTGTTTAAATATAATTATGTATTGTGATTTTTAGGTGCCCTGGTAATAATGGCTTTTACATTTCTAACACCATATTTTTCGTTCATTCCAAAAGCAACGTTATCGGCCGTTATAATTTGTGCTGTTATTTTTATGGTTGAGATTACAATAACAAAAATGATCTGGAATATCAACAGTAAGTGGTACATGTCGTAAAAATAAAAATAAACTGTTGCCCTCGATACACGAATATTTAAATGTAACAGTAACCTTTTCTCATTTACCCTACTCGTAAGATAGACATTTTTGTAAAAGGCAGCTATGGAAAATTATTCGTACTTCGAATAAGTTTAGGAATTATATTCTGTAGTATTTTTGTACCAAATTTGGTTATGGTGGTTTTTGAATAATCATGGATATAGATTTTTCTGACCCTTTTTAGTAGATTTAAAAAAAAAAACTATTCAGGAGATCGACATCATCAAAATTTTGAAAATTTTGTATGTAGGTAGTCCTTCATTTCATGACCCTTTAACCTTAAAAATGACCTCAGGTCAAAAGCTTACACACAGGATGTTTCAAAATGACGCGGCAATATTTAAGGCGGTGCTTTATTAAGTCATTTTATGAAATAAAGTGCAATTTCTTATTTTAGAGGTGGACCTTATACCATTTTTGGTTACCCTTGTATCCTGTCTATTGATTGGTATTGAACTTGGAATTCTTATTGGTGTATTGGTTGAGGTAATAAAGCTTCTGTACTATACAGCTCGGCCCAAAATCTTGGTAGAAAAAGTTACGGTAAGTACAATAATTATTATTATCAAACATAGAAATGTCATCTAATTTCCAAGTATGCCTTAATAACATAAAGGTGAATATTTACCTTTTTAATGACAGAACCAATGCAATTTCAAATAATAAAATAAATAAATATGCAAGAACTGTGGCATTTCAAATATAATTTATTAAATAAATAATAGATGTCTGGGGTTAAAAGGAAACACTGTCTATATTATGTAAATATTTGTTATTAAATGCAAAGTCTATAATAACATGAATGTGTGTTTTCATATTTACTAATTACCTGTAAGAAACCACATTTGGAATGAATAGTTCATCTGTTCTAGACCTCGGAAACGGAAAATTAAATAAATTAAAATGTTGTGTGTAATTAAATAAAAATTATTGCGAAACGATAAAAAAAACTATATCGACGGCTCTCAAATTATTAGATAGATAGATTTTTTATTGACTACGTATTGAAAAAAGTACAATTGTAGTACGCCAATTATTATAAACAAACCAGTATAAAATAATTATACAAACAGACACGGAAATAAAGATAACACAAACGATAAAAACTAACATTAACAATTTTTAGCATCATCAGCATTGGCAATAGTATGCATACCGGGTGTCCCACGGGGAAGGGATTCGATCGATTATGAAGAAACTACACTGAGGAACAATCTGAAAATCTGGTGTAGTACTTAGGTCGATGGGACCAATTCGGCTAAAATATTTTCGAGAATCTAACACTTTCGGTTATACCGGAAATGGGTGTCAACTTCCTTATTTCAAATACGACCCTATATAAATTATATTTTTTTATGCTGCTCGCGCTGTAAAATCCCAAAATCTACGCCATTGTACTTACATGTGAAACATAACCTCACTCAGAAAATCACCGGACATGCAAACTAAGCACTTTTTTCCTCATTATTTAAAAGAAAACGAGTTTTAAACACTAAAAATGCACTGAAGTGGAAGAGTCTCGTAAAAATCATTAAATTCGGGTTATAGAACTGTACGCAGCACTGCAAACGTCAACGTCAAGCTGAAACATGAAACAAATCGATACAAATGCCTCCGCGGGGTCGCCACGCATTTGTATCCGGTAGAACTGGATTCTTGTGAATCATAATTATATTTGATTGTTTTCTGGACGTTTGTACAAAGTTCTGCAGCATACAAACATGTTTGTGATTTTTGTCTTGTTCTCCCACTTCTATATATCTGCATATTATGGAAGAAATCATTTAAGGATCATTTAAACTCAACGAATCATCTCGTACATCTTTCGCATATTTTGAACCAGAACTACTTACAACAATTTATAAATTTTTGCTGTAAGTAAAAAATGTAACTTATTAATCTATTTGATTTCCAAATTTTCAGATAACTTACAGTAAATCATATCTGAAAGTGACGTTAACAACATCCATATTTTTTTCCTCGGCCGAATATATTAGAGAGAGAGTTCTTCAATTTTCTGATGATATTGGCTATGGCTGTCAAATGGTTGCTATAGATTGTATACGGATAAATATTTTAGATTTTACCGCAGGAAAGGTATGTTCCGTTTAACAATAAGTAATTTTTACAATAGAACTGTTAAATGGGAAAAACTTGTGCTACTCAGAGCCCAATCAGATAGGACAGTATTGAAATTAAAAATGTCAGCAGGTGTGGCCTAAAACAAGTTCTACTTGAAGTTCACCGCCAACCTGTAGGTACGTTCTGTCGAGTGGCAGTTTCCAAAACGCATGACGTGTCCCATTCTCCAATTTAGAACAACATCCGGTCTTACGATCCCATACAGTATCGATAAGCAACAAGCAGTCCAGATCGCTTCCGTTAACTGCCATTATTTTAACGTTATCTACCATTTGAGAATAAAGTCCTGCCGTTACAAATTAGACTATACCGTCTATAAATAATGATGCATTTTTGTTTTAGTGTTTGGCGGACCTTATATCGGATTTAGGGCAGAATGGTAAAGAGGTTGTTCTCCTGGGCCCAAAAGATAAAGTAGCACAAGTTGTTGCAGTTTTATGTAAACCGGAAATTGCTACTTTCGAAACCGAAATTGATTTCCAGAATTCATTAATTGGTAAATATAAGATATGATATGAACCAAAATAATCTTCAGGAGGAGTCTCCAGTGCCTCATTCCGCCAGCATAGTGGTCATGTTATTTTACGACAATGACGACTGCGCCATTTCGATGACATTTTATTTATTTATTTTAGGTAAATATGGAAATGAGACTAGTGACAACCATTCGTTGCAATTAGTGTTGGCAACGCCGCTGTGATAAATGTTATTTACTTACATATCTACAAGCTCTGAGGATTTTAGAAGCCAAGTTTGCTTTGAGGATACAAAGGGAATAAAAAGCATGGCAGTGAATGTTATTGTTGATAATAAATGTATCGGGATGTAATTGCTAGGTACCAAAAATATTTGTCACCAATCACTACATTCAATTTAGTGGAGAATATTGTCATCAGAGTAGTTGCATATACAGGGTGTTCCATGAAAAACGAGAAATAGGATTATTTTGAAAATTTGGTTACATAATTCAGTCAATCTAATCTATACTTTGTGCCACTTCCGGGTATCCCGGAAGTCTATACCAGCTTCCTTATTTCAAATGAAACTCCATACATATTATCATAATTTTAAGTTTCGTATTCAATTTGGAGTATCTTTATTTATTTATTTATGTTGAACAAATAAATTATTTTATTTTTTATTTGACCAAATACAGTGCCTAAACAAAAAATTGAAATTTCTTCGCTGAGGAGAGAAAATCATAAAGTTTTGGCGTTGATTTACTAAGGTCTTACGGAATTCAACTGTGCTCACCAAGTTACAGGGTGATCGCAAATTACTGTAACATGGATAACTAGTAAAAATATGTCTTTTTTCTTAAATGAAACACCCTGTATATAGAGAGAGAAAAACGAGAGAAGATGTTTTAATATGACATAATATTATGCCCCTATACCTAAATCATCAAATTTACTTAATAAAACCTCAAAATGACTGTCCTCAACTACTCGAACAGATTTATTTTAACATCCCACAAGTTTTTTGCAAGAAACTCTAGATTGTTCCACAGTCTGCTGAGAGCGTTACAGGTGTGCAATGAGAGAAGGTTTAGGGCCCAGTTGTCTTGGTTTCTGGATAGTTCTAATGATTAGCGGGTGATTCTTATTTAATATTTATTTTCTTTTTAATTAGTTTTTTTTATTTAAATTTGTTCATGATTTATTGTATAGCTATGTAAGAAAATAATGTACCTACATGTTTTGTTAAGTATTAGCCTTGTAATTGGGTGTGAAGCCTGTTAGGCAATAAATATAAATAAATAAAAAATCCTTAACTGTGTTAAGTTTTATTTCCTGAGCTTGACATCTCCATCGGCAAAATGACAATTTAGCAGTCTTTTTATGAAAATATAACTATAATAACAACATGAACACTTGATTCTAGGAGGAAATAGTTGAGATCGAATCGAATATATCGATACATTTCTTGCATCTCTATTAATGAAAGAAACTGGACATTTTGAGCATCCGCGCCGTTTGGTGGGTAGTTTTGTTTACAATAACCTTGGTCACGCCAAATCCTAATATTTTATCATTTTTTTATAAATTTCGCACAACTGTTTGGCTATTTAGCAGTGGCGGGTCGCAACTCATTTAACTAAGGAGGCTAAACTTACCTGGTGCTGTTTTTGAAATGATCGAATCAATTAAAATACTAAAAGAATTGGCAAGCAGAAGGAAAGCTAGTATTGTGAGCAATCTAAAAATCAAAATCGCCTCAATCTCGGCAACAATACACAGCGGCCTAAAGATTATACCGACTATTGCTGATGTTATGGCTAAGTTGCACAAAATGGATGCAAAGTATAATAAGTTATTTATGAAATATAATGAGCAATTGAAAATAAATGAGGACCTTGGAAAAGTACTCAAACAAATAAAGGGTCAATTAAATTGAAATGAACAAAAAGCATTGGAAAATAATATAGTGATTCACGGGGTGCCCTATCGAAGAAATGAAAATATCCAAGATATGGTAAAGAAAATTGGAAATCAACTACCAATCAAGAGTTCATTGATACTCGAAAAGATCAAGCAAAGAGAAGTCCAATTGAGGTGATATTTCAAAGCAGGGAAATAAAAACAACTGTGATGAGGTCTCCGAGAAAAGTATATCTATAGATACAGAGAGCTTGGGATTCAAAGAAAAAAATAAAGTATTTATAAATCACGATCTGACAAAAGTGAACTTAAACCTATTTAAGACTGCACAAAAATTCCGAAAAGAAAATAACTACAAATATTTATGGATTAGTGATAGTAACATATTACTAAGAAAAGAGGATGGTTCGTGCGCATTGAAAGTGAGGATGATTTAAAAAACTAAAATCAGATCAGAGGCAATTAAATGTAATCTAAATATTCAGAGTATACGAAACAAGTTCGATGAAATACAATGTCTTGCAATAAAATAAAATTGTGATATTCTAGATTTAGTGGAAACCTGGCTGTGCGAATATGAAAGTGCTTCTTATCAACTGAACGGTTACTGGTCGTTACATTCATGTCGTGATAAAAGAGGAGGCGGTGCCTCAATATATATAAAGAAGGGCCTTGATTATCATGAACTCAGAAAATCACCATCGAGCAAAAATTACAGCTGTGCAAAAATTGGTGAGAATAACTTAAAAATAAGTGCGATATACAAACCTCCCTCGTAATATAGAAAATATAATCATAGAATATCCTAAAGATCATATTATTTTGGGTGACTTTAATGGTTAATACTGTGTTTTATTCTCATAATTTAAGTGATTTTTCTTTAATGTATTTTATAGTTTTAGCAAATATTATTGTGTACATTAATCCTTGGTTTTAGGTATATGTATAATTTTAAATATATTTGTAATTTTTGTTTTCTGTTAGTGGGCCAATTGCCTGTTGGAAAATAAATATTATTATTAAATTAAAACTTATTTTTTCTCGAAAACGTAGCATCCTATCATCGTGAGACAAGAGTACCTTATAGGTGTAGAAAACCTCCCATTTTCTTAAAATGATGTCTCGAAAAATAAGTGAAAAAAAAGTTTTCGTTAAAAATGTCCGTTGATCACCAGTGTATTATTTACAGAAATAACTATGTCACAAATTACTCCAATGGCTAAAGACGTTTCCGCGATACCTTTAAAACGCCTATGCTAAGCCGCATTTTTTGAGATTTGACGTCGAATTGCCATGAAATCCATTCTAGAATTTGTGGCTTTCGTTTCGTCCATTAGTTTCTGGACACCCTGTATTTTTCATATCAAAAAACAAAACATGTCCTATACATCACCCAAATTATTGTCGAAATGATGCAAACCATTCGTAATGTATTCAGTCTGTTACAACCTCAACAAATAAAAATTTGAATTTTTATATGAAATCAACATCATTTTTCATAGTCTCTAACACGCGCGTCGTTGTTGCTGCTTAAAACTTAACACGTGTGTATTTTGTAGGTGGTTGTTTTCTAAAACACGTTTCTCTAAACGTTAGCCGCATAAGAAAATTTATGTGCAAATATTTTTAGCCGCAATAAAGTGTTGTTTTATACAATGTTTTTTAGAAGTGAAATGGACAGAAAAGTTGCGAATATTATACGTGGTGTTCTTATAAAAATTAAAATTACTAATACAGACGTCGGTTATCTCTACTAGATTTAAAGTTAAAAACATCAATCAAATACCCCTTTTTACGAACGCCAATGTGATCTTTCTTTATATGGTTAATGTGTTAGGTTATACTATATTAAAGCCATGAAAAATTATCTCTCAATGTTTCCTAAAAGTTAATCAGCACCTAGACATATATCCTGTAGTATTTTTTTACCAAATTTGGTTAAAATATAGATTACATAATATACACTGCTCAAAAAAATTAAGGGAACACTTTTGGATAACTCTGTAATTTTTTGCCTTGCTGTTATTAACAAATGAAAATTATATTTTCATAATGGATTTACATTTTATTTTTGTGATTTGTTAAAAAATAAACGTGATTATGCTCATTTATTCGAGATAAGTTTAATATTCCAGAGCAAGTACAAAAAATAAAGTGATTATGAAAATATTCACATTTAGGTTTTATGTCGCGGCAGGCTTAGAGAGCGTCATCGGGCATGACAGTTTGTTGTTGTTGAATTCATTATCTATCAAAATGAGAGATCTTAGCGAGATAGAAGTCACTCCGAGGCCTGTTTGTCCAGTAGTATTCCATCGTGTCAAAGGCCTTGGAGAAATCAGTATAAAATACGGCATGATGAATATGAATTAAAACAAAAGCAAGCATTCTGAATCCTCTGTAACTAAAAACAATTGTTTTTAAATAACTCGGCAAACAAACCTAAAGCAAATAGCTCATTCACCTCGATGTTTATTAATGAATTAATATTAATTGCATTGCAGCAAGACTGCCTGTATAGAGCGCTTTATACGTGATTCACCTAGCGAGTTTTCTTTTACAAATCCATTTCTTTCCTTATACATTATGTAAGCCAGAATATCCACAATCCACATGCATTAAATAATGTATAATATTCAAGACAACGTAAAAATGATCATAAATCATGTTGGATTGCTGTTTATGCAAAATTGTAGAATGCTAATAACAAAATAATGACTTCATTTTAAGAAACTCAACCCGTTTTCTATTCTGATTTGAATAAAACATTGTATATACCAATATATTTTCATTTTTGTACTAAATGTGGGTAGAACTTCTTTAGACAAGCCATGAAATAGTATATTTGGCAACGTCGAGTTCAAGTCTACTGTTTGTGTGTTTATATTATAACATTTGTAATACACGATTATCAAACGTGTGTATTGAGAGCACAGAAATCTTATATTATATATATATACTCTAGAATGATAATCCCGTAGTACAAAAATGTAACCAAAAGTGTAGAGCTGTCCATAATGCGCATGATCACCAGTATCTTATTTTTCAACAGGACCGGCTTTGATTAAATGTAATATTACTATTATGTTATTCAAATAAAAAAATGGAATAAAGGAATTTAAAAAATAAAAAATTACATTAAATATCTAAATACTTTATTGCCTAACAGGTACAACCCAATAATAATAAATCTAAGCAGAAACGAGAAATAAGTAAAAATTCTAATACTAGAAAATATCTTAAAGACATGAGCATTCTAATTATTTATTTTATTATTATATAATATTTGTTTGTTTATACAACCACCTTAGACGTCTTACCTCTCTACAGCCTTCAAAGAAGGGGTGCAAGAAACAGTGACTTCACAAATATTTTCCGTGTCCATGTAAACCACTTCCATATCATCCGTACTACTCGCAATAGTATTTTGTGACAAAACATGGTTGGTAGAACATCTATTCTCAGCAATTTCATGGAGGATTCTATAATTAAGTATATTCCAGTTTAACAACAGAATTCAAACGAAATTTGTATACCTACATAACGTAGGAAATATATTCTTGACATACATATCATGCATTTTTGACAGACTGCTTTTAAGTACCAGTGTCTTCATATCAAACGATTAAGAATTTAACTTCCACTCTCATTTACATAATCTCTTCTTTTCAACAAAAGTTTGGGAACTGCATCGGGTACGAAGTGATCCTCTTGCCGTCTTCTCTACAAATCATATCTTCTGCAGCGAAATGCTTACTGCATATCACATTCCCATCACATAAATTTTCTGTACTAGGATCCCAATGCCCGCATCCAAACATCATGTCTTTTTTTGTCAAGCTAGATATGAGTATCATGTCAATGGTATCATATTGACTCAAACTCAGACTGTTAGAAACCCGAAACAATAACTTACTGAAAATATTTAATACCAGGAATGATACCTTAATTTTTACACCACAACACTATACACCTCATTGTTTGTTAAATAAACGAACTAAAACCAAAATAACAAATATTAAAAACAATTTTAATCACAAATAGGTATATCTATCAACAATTAAAATATACCACGAATAAAACCATAACTCAATTATAAAACCTATCTGAATTGTTGTGAAACCGACTCTGACAGATATTCCCACTACGAGAAACGTCATTTGCGAAGACTCCTAAATTTAATAAGATTTGGAAAAAAATGATTCGTTCATATTGCTGAAAACTAAACAGTATGCAATTTTACCGATAACATTTAATTATTTGATTTTGTCAAGCAGTTTCGTATGACGCAACATATGGATTTATTTATAAAACAGATATGTCGCATAAATTCTGTAAGGCGAACGACAAAATAGTTTTAGATATGGCAGCTCTGTACTGAAAATAAGTTACTGAGGAGCATGCGTAGTTCGTGAAAACTCTGCATACCCGTTACACTTTTTGGTATTCGGCTGGATTTAATTAGCATTCTACAGTACATATATAATATAAGATTTCTATGGACTGGACGATATAAAAGACGAACCTTCGGAAAGAAAGTTTTACAATAGAATAAATAAACAGAGAATGTGATCTTGCTGGTGGGGGAAGAGATTGCGCATATTATTGCGCACTCAAAATCTGAGTGATCATCTAACGGTGTAATTTATTTCCATTTTGCGGGAGAAGGCTTTAGAAGCTGCTGTCACTCCATCCCTGTATATGACACTCACAGCAATTCATGAGTTTTCTGTGTTATTTAAATACATATGAAAATGGAAAATGTTTATGCAAACACAGTATTTTACATTATTGTCAATGTGGGGTCCCTATGAGAGCAATCACAGTTACAACGTCGTAAACTACAATAATACAACATAATAGCGAAGAAGTAGACACTCAACGTGAATGACATCTAATTTTACATAAATATCGTGATAGAGAGGCTCACAATAATATTATGAATATTGCAAACCATTTTTGTTGAGGAGCAAAAAAGGTTCTTGATATTATGGTCCATCTCCTTCAATGGATTTATGTTACGAGAAATACATGGTAGCCGTTGTTCGTTGTTGAAACAGATTTAGAAATTTGAATTTTTGGACTTCAGAGTTAATTTTAAATTCGGATACATCGTCCTAATTCATCCCAGACATGCTGTGTGAGGCCAAGCATTATCATGCAAGAAAATGCCATGTTCGTCAATAGTAACCATAAAAGGCATGACATGATCTTCGAGAATTTCTGGAATGTACCTGTGGGAAGTTAGGAAGCTCTTGAAGACCAACTCTGTGCAGGCTTGTGCAGTGATTACTGTCCAAACCATAACCGAACCACCGCCAAATGGAAGACGCTCGTCAATACTGTAACGAAATAATAAGCTTTTAAGAATAATTAATTTAATAGAAACAGACTTAGAAAACATATTATGTTGAAATGAAATGGAAAGAGAGTTTTGTGGTTAGAGAACCTGGCGGAGCATTCGGACGCATATGTGCTCCAACGCGGGGAGACTTCATGGTCGAGCCGCCAAGTCTTCAACCATCCACTCTTTCGAATATCGACCCATGAAATTGTCTATTCTTAGCGTCGGTCGTACCGTTTTTGTTGAATTTGCAATTTGTCTAGTAGATACAATACCGATGTTAGAGTCATGAACTTGTATAAACTTTGATGAACTTTTAAAAATTATTAAATCAGCGTAAAATACCTAATTCGACCGGATGCAATCTTTTTATTATAATATACCGGGTGTGACAATACAAACTGAGGCATATCTTTCTCCGAATCTTTTCCATACTCGTTGACCTCTGTCTGCGTTATTGAAGCAAAAACAAGACTCATCTGAGCAAAGTACCTTGCTGCAATCATTATCATTCCGTACCAAATGATTTCGGGCAAAAATCAATCTCCCAATTCGATGGCGCGGTTGCAAAGGTGGCCCTGTCGCCATCTTTCTACAAGCTACTACTTTACTACAAAACCTTCTTCTAATGATCCACTCGCTAACATTAACATTTCTAACCTATTGAGGTTGATTTCGCAAAAAAACCATAGAAGCTGTTATATTCCGAAAACTTGCAGACACCAAAAACCTGTCATCTTTTTCTCTTCCAGATCCCGGTCTTCTGGTTATCAACCCAGTCTCCTGATAGCGTTGATACATATTTTGTAGAACACATAGGCTTTTGCCAACAATTCTTGCAGTTTCACGTTTTCCCTTACTATCTTGTATCAACGGTACAGTTCTTGCTACAACAATAGGTTCTAAGGGCATTAGGGGCTAGTAAAGATATACTACAAACTAAATGTCAGCTGTCTGATTCCAGTAGAAGTTGGCTATTATCCGAACGTCCTGTCCGTCCAGACCTATATCGTTCAGTATAGCTATTAATTTATCGTGTTGAACAGTGTCGAATGCCTTCTCGTAGTCTACGAAACAGGCATATACATCTACGTTTACGTCCCGGCATCGTTGTAAGAGAACCTGGACGCTCAACAGCGCCTCCCTTGTACCGAAACCGCTTTTCAAACCAAAATGAGACCTGCCAATGTTTTCCTCACACTTGCTGTATATTCTGGAATGAACGATTTTCAGTAACAACTTTAATACATGGCACATTAAACTGATTGTTCTGTAATCTTTACAGTATTTACAATTAGCCTTCTTTGGTATAGCAACGAAGGTTGACTTGAGCCAGTCTTTAGGGATTACTCCGGTCTTGTATATGCAGTTGAGCAAGCTTAATAGAATTGTAAGAGTCCGATCTTCCTTCAACGTTTTTAAAACCTCTATTTGTATTCCATCTGGTCCTGGTGCTTTCCCATTTTTTGCACCCGATATAGCGTGTATGAGTTCCGCCTTGGTGATATCCATTCATTTCATTGCACTGTCCGGTTAACCACTCTTCTTTCGCTTGTCTAATCTTAGCCCTAACTTCTTTTTGCACTTCTTTGTATCTGGCAAGATCTTTATTTTTATATGATCTACGGTGGCCCATTAATTTCAAGATGTCATCGGTGATCCAAGCTTTATTTTTGGTTCTGTTGCTTTTCAGCTGAGCCTGACTAACTTCTACTATGGATGTTTTAATCTGTCTCCCCGTGGTTTCAATATTATCTTCATTTATTGTTAGGTTAATACTACCCAATCTTGAGTTCAATTCCGCTTGCACTTCTGTTGTCACTGCTGGCTCTAAAAGCTTTCTCGTGTCTATATACTGTAGGGCCTGATGTTTTTTGTGCTTCTTCAGTTTCATTTTTAATGTAGCGGTCAACAGTGAGTGGTCTGTGAAAACATCCGCACCATTTACCATTATTTAATGATAATAGTAATAATATTTTGACTAGTACAAGTAAAGATTAGTGGTTGTGCTGCACAACTTGTTGCGGTAGCGGTAAGTAGTAATTAGGTAGTAATATTAATGTTTATTCAATACAAATAATTTTGTATTTTATTTGTATTTGATTATGTATTGGATTTCGTGGAGTGAATGGGGCATAATTATTAAAAATAAAAAAAATAAGATTTACCTTACGAAACCCGTATTTTAACGTGTTCTTTTTTACATTTATAATTTTCTACTTTTCATCTAAGGCGCTTGACCTTGAGAATCTAAAAAAAAACGGCCTAGGGCGCCTTTTTCTTCACATCGATTTTTTACTTAGTGCCTACCTAATAAAATTACCCACGAGCCGCCACTGGCTAAAGATAAAATGATCACATTGTAAAGATTCTCATATACAGATCGATGCGGTTCCCAGTAGGACACCCTGTACATATCCATAAGTATTATGCTATTTTGTAAAAAGCCTTTACTTCCACATAAACATATGGTAGTACATTTAAATAAATATCTACATTATCACTTTCTGTACGGGAAAAAAGATAATAAATATTACGTAATCTGCTTTAACCGGCCCCAAACACAAAAAGCAGGCCTTTACTAAATTGAGATTTTTTTTTATCTGATTTATTTACACTATTTACAGACTGTCTTAAAGTACGTTCAACGTCAAGAAAAATAAAAGGCCAATCCCGAATACGATTTTCTAAATGACGGCGTGAACCTCCCGGGCCTTGTAGGGATATTGCATGGCTTTTTATAAACGAGTGTCGTTTTCTTTACCCGCTTTTTATTGCCGCTTTCACGAATATTCATTAAATTAGGATTTGTTCTACATACGAGAATATGAAGCGCACAATTCTTGTAAAGTAGCCAAGGAGAAATAACTTTCATGCTTTGAATTTGATTGTGATTTTGCATTGAGTATAGAGTATACTAGACAGAGCCCACTGACGGTT
This sequence comes from Apoderus coryli, assembly GCA_911728435.2. NCBI lineage: Eukaryota > Metazoa > Arthropoda > Insecta > Coleoptera > Attelabidae > Apoderus > Apoderus coryli. The sequence goes on along the minus strand of OU452215.1, from coordinate 9,427,238 downwards.
TACCACATCGTTTTGGTTGTTTTTAAGAGTCCGTTCGACATTTAAGTCCCCGGCTTAACTGCAGCCTCGTGAGTTTATTGCGAAAAGTCCCCGTATTTTATGCCAGGGATTCCAACAACCCCCCACTAGCTTGTGTTGGGTGTCAATAGAGCATGCCCAAAAATCCAGTGTCGCCTTCATTGTAAGGCTACACACTGGTACGCTGACTCATTGCTCATGCTCCATCACAAATCTACATTGCAGGCCCATCTTATATAGGTAATTTCTCAGGGCGCAGTGTTTGGTGGTTACTCGCAGTTAACTCCTGCTTAACCAGGAGTTCCCGCGCCGTTCTTTTAGAGAAGCTCAGCGCAGGATTCAGGCCCTTATATGGGCTTTCAGAAGCGTATCTATAGCCAGGCAATCCGCTCTCTCGTTGCCTTCGATTTCCGAGTGCTCTGGAACCCGCAATATTATGGTCGCCCAGGCGTTTGACGTTTCCATATCAGTTTAGTTGTAGCCTTACCCCTTTCAAGACCCTTCAGCTACTGTTTGTTAGAACTTTTTAGGGGGTGTTGGTTCTATATTAAAAATTCAACAATTTGCTTTTAAATGTTATAAATGAAAACATGTTGTCGTTTTTTCCTTATTATTATTTTCTTTTGTTTCTTATGCATATTTTGGCCTTCCTCAGGTATAGGATAATCTACAAAAAAAGTGTTTTACATTGTAGTCGTTCAGATGGCCTATAAGTATATCAATAGAATACTTCTTTTAGTGTTCGAATATGAAACTCATTAGTTAACTGAACATGCATTTATACCAAATCAGAACTTATTTGAATAATTTCACCAAATGAATTAAATTTAAGTCAAAATTAACCATTATTTACAAATATTTTAAAAACTACTGGCCCTAGGCCTAACAAGCCTTATGTCATTGTTCTTGTCTTTTAGAGCGCCATTCATTTTTGTTAAAATATACAGGGTGTCTCATTAAGAACATGCAAGTTTGGTCTGCTGTTCGTTTGTGAACTACCATGTATAATTTAAAACATTTTAGGGTTGTACATCTCTTCAGTGCCTAAAAGTTTTGTAAAGGATTTTTTTGTCTATCGCTTATAGTTCTTGAGATATCTTCCGCCCATACACTAATGAGCCACCCTGTATAAGTGTGGGTTGCTTCAGTAATTTTATCATCAAAAGTAGATACTAAATATATCCAGAAGCGTCTGCCTAAATTCCAAGTATCTATAGGAATAACACGGGAAGATGCGAACTTGCAGCGATGGAAACTTTACTACTACTACTTCTGTCACCTGTAAAATAAAAACTTGTTTCTTATCGGTCACTACTACTATAACTTAAATACCTCTATATACGAGTCAGAATGAATTCAATTTGGACTAAGCACGCATTGGAAAACCACATGAGTTTTATATTGGAATTTGTCAGCGAGTTCAAGAAGGCATAGTTTCTTGTTATTTTTACTTTGCCCATATTTCCGTGCTTTCCGAATACTTTTTCCCCTACTACGTGTGAACAGCTATGCTCACAAGAAATAAAAACTTCAAAAGCAGGTGATTTGTATAACCGTAAAGCTGGATTTTACCAATTTACCAGTACTTTTATTTGCCAATTTTACTAGTAGTTAAAATGCATAAAATATTTCAGCAAAACTATTAAAATTCAATTCGAAAAAAAAGTATGACATACCCATTTTGTTTCTGTAGTATTTTTAATAGAATTTCAGTAATTGAAAGGATTTTTCTTCGATTTTATTCTAATTTTTCGGTATAGAATTACCAGGGGGGCTTCTTACTTTTAATTTGGATTTAGACCGAAACTTAACACCGTTTCAGCTATAGAAAATTTTATAAATAGCGTTATAACCGCTTTTGAGAGTAGAAAGCTGGTGGGGGCTTCTTTTCTTGATTTAACAAAGGCGTTTGATTGCGTCTCACACGATATCTTGTTGGGTAAACTGGAGCGATACGGTATGCGTGCGAATTCAATTCGTTTGCTGAGTTCCTATCTCACTGGTAGGAATGCTGTGACGATGTTTGAGTTAAAGTTTTCTCGGCCCTTGTTGAGCTCTTGTGGAGTCCCACAGGGCTCGGTGCTCGGACCTCTATTGTTTTTTTTGATTTTCATTAATGATTTACCGCTACATCCGCCATGCTCTGACCTGACATTGTTTGCAGACGATGTCGAACTGTCGAGTGATGTTTTGGCGTCAAGTATGATTAATTCACAGTCGAGGGCTGCGGACTGGTTTGCAGCTAACAAACTCTGTATGAATGCCAATAAAACAGCTACTAAAATATTTACATTACGTGAGACGGATGTTGCTGTTTCTGATGGTCTGGTAAAGTTTTTGGGTGTCACTTTGGACCAAAAGCTAACTTGGGCGGGTCATGTCGAGGTTACCATTTCCAAGTTGTCTAAGGTTGTGTTCATGTTGCGAAACTTGAAAGGTGAAGTCTCTTTTAATGTTTTGAAATCAGCATATTATGGCCTTTTTCACAGTGTGGCTTCATATGCTTTGTCAATTTGGGGACACTCTTGTCATGCTAGTCGGGTATTCGCAATCCAAAGACGAGTGGTTCGAATAATGACAGATTTAAAGTTTGGAGAGGATGTCAGACATAAATTTAAAGAATGTAAAATAATTACACTCCCGAGTCTCTATATCTACAATTCAATTATGTATGTGAAAATAATTACAATCTGTACCTAAGGCATGATGAAGTTCACAACCACAATACAAGAAACAAAAATGACATTCTTCCTGAATATATGAGGTTGGGTAGAAGCAGAAATTCTGTGAATTATTATAGTCCCACATGCTATAATCATTTGCCAGATAGTTTGAAAACACTGAGCCTTGCAATGTTCAAAAATAGATTAAAAAACTACTTAATTGACCAGGCTTTTTACTCCATTGATGAATTCCTCAGCACTGACTTTCTGTTTTGATTAAGTTATATACATTTCTATGTTTTTATGTTGTGTTATGTAATATTTTAGTATTTAATATGACTTGTGTAAACCTTTTTTGGTAATGACATGTAATGACAATAAATAAAATTAAAAAAAAATCATCAACTTGTATAAATACCATTCGGGAGATTAATGAACGGTTCAAAAGAAAAAAATTGCCAAAGAACTGCAGGATTTTCATCAGCCCTTACATTTGTATTATGGAAATTGATGATACAATTTTTGGTAAATCCTGAATCCTAGAATGAGCATGTTTGAGTTCAAATGTTAGAAAAACTAGTGAGTTTAGAAGCGAAAAATAAAACTACAATTTTTTTAATTTCCTAATTTCAAATTTGCAAGTAAACAGTTTCTAAAATACGAATAATAAATTTATTTTTGTATCAACCTTCAAACTGTTGCAAGAAAGAACCTCACACCGGTGCGGTTCTTTCTTGTTCGCAAAAATGGTTCCTTTGATCGACTGGAAACAATAATACTTCTTTTTAGTTGAAGGTTCAGGCTATTCAAATTTTAATTAATCTTGTGCCGATTGCAGCGCTATAACGGCGGAATTTCAAAACGGTATCTAATTTTAAAACATGCCTCGTATTTTCAACTTGCGCACACCTCAAACATGCATACGACAGTATTTAATTATTTTTATTAATAGAATGTGAAGCGGGCTTAGTCCTTACGTTCCTTAAACCGTTGTTAATTTTATTTTCATTCACTTATTTGAACTTAATTATCATGCAAAATTATAACGCAAACATTCTATCTCCGCTTGAAGTAATTATGAGATTTGAATTGAAATGGTTAGTGAGTTTATTGTGTTAAATTACTACGTACATAGGAAAGTAGGCTTGGATCTCAACCGTGTTTTAATCTACATATTAACAGTTGTACATACGCTCGCAGTTCAGTATAATAGGTACAGGTTGAATCAGTAGCGCCTCCTGATCACAAAAAGCACAGAAGCACAACTACTTCATTTAAAAATTAGAAAAAAAAGAATTGCCAGAGCTGGGATTCGAACCCATAACCTCCCGCATGCGAAGCGAACCCTCTATCTAAGACGCTACAAAACCCTCTTTGAAAATATTGTATTATTGCATTTTTCACAATTTTCAAAAGCTAAAAAGAATTTGTCCACATAGTAAAGAGATTTTAAATACTCTAATCTTGCACAGTTAAATAATCTCGCAGTATTAAAAAGTAGCTACCCTATACATATATAATTATTAGGTATATTAATAAGGGGTTTTCCAATAAGAGTGATATGATTTCTTTTAAAAAAAAACACACTTATTGTTAAGGAAATTCAAAAGTTTTTTATTGAATGTGAAGTACAATCGATACAATTAAGTTCTAAATAAAACGTCATTCAAATGGCCTCCACGGCTTCTTCTGCAGGAACGAATTCGATGAACCCAATTTTCGAGCACTTTTTCCACTAAATCAAGTCGTATGTCATGAATCAATATTGACTTGTAAAGCTTGAAGACAGACTGGTTTATTTCGAAAGACCAATGAGTTCAAATAACCCCACAAGAAATAGTGTAATGGTGTTAAATCACGACTTCTTGGAGGCCGTTTAATATCACAATTTTTTGAAATAATCGAATCTCGAAACTTGTCTCGCAATAATTCAATTGTTGCATTTGCTGTGTGGCATGTAGCCCCGTTTGCTGGAACCAAATGTTGTCAAGATCAACTTCTTTCAAAACCGGCCATAAAAAGTTGGTTATCATCGAACTATACCGCTCTCCATTTACAGTAACGGTGTTACCAGCATAATTTCGAAAGAAGTACGGACCGATGATTCCACCAGACCAAAAACCACACCAAACTGTCAATTTAGGTGAATGTCATGGTTTTTCATGAATAATTTGTGGATTTTCTTCGCACCAGAATCGATAGTTTTGTTTGTTTACCGCACCACTCAGATGAAAGTGTGCCTCATCGGAGAAGATGATTTTCTTAAAAAAATCGTTATCGTTTTCAAGTTGTTCCAAGGCAAAATCAGCAAATTCACAACGTTTACGGTGCTCAAATCGCTTCAGTTCTTGAGTGAGAACAATTTGATATGGATGCAAACCCATATCCTTTCTCAAAATCCGCCAGGTCGTGCTTTGAAACAAATTGCGGTCTTCAGAACACTTGCCTGAACGGCAGCAATATTTGCATTACTTCGGGCGGTTCTTTGTCTTATTGGCACTTGAACCTTATGTAAAGAAAATGTACGCTCAAAATTTTCAACAAATCGACGAATACCGAGCACACGTAGACGATTATTACGACCAAAAAATGGAAAAGCGCCCGAAAAGTTGCAATTGGAGAACGATTATTTAGATAATAAAACTGAATAAATTGTAAACATTGTTCTTCCATGATGAAATTGTAAACACTACTGAATACAATGACAAACAAATGACAGATCATGACATATTACAAATAGCCGCAAAGTCGCTTCAAAATCATATCATCCCTATTGGAAAACCTATTATAACTGATGTAATTAAAAAAAAAATTTGGCGCCTTAATATTCGCAAAAGTCGATACTATGGAAGACACGTCTATTTTTCGAGCAATCCGGTTCTCAATTGAATGAATTGACAACCCCGACAGCCTTTCCTGTCCCATTGTGTTTTCTAAGAAAACTTTTTATCAATTTCAACTTACAAAATGAACGTTAGGCTGTTGCTACAGATACAGGGAGGAAAATGTAGCAAGCCGTCAAAATTTCACTGAAGCTACTACAGGAACTGAAATTTTCAATTAATATAAATTCCATTAGGTCTTTAATTGATTTTATCTTACATAAATCACCCTTAAAACAATTCCTAAATGAAAAAGTTGAGACGATATCGTATCAACAATGTCATCGGAATATTTGACGTACAATTCCTGACCCATCCAACCGGGCCCCTTGAGGATACCGGGCCCGTGTTCCGTCGAACACGCGAAACACTGGTCACTACGCCCCTGGTGAATATAAAAAAACAAATAACAAATAGAAAGAAAGGTTGTAATGGAGAGGAAGTAAGTTGGTTAAAAAACCAGAGAAATAGAACTATTTTCTTGTGTTTAAAGTAGGATAACAAAGGAAGTTTTACAGAAATTGAGATTTCAAAGAAAGCAAGAGGGCAACAATGATGTCCACGAATTTGTGGCCAAACTAAAAGATTTAAAATCAATATGGGACCTACTGCCCAAAGATTGTCTTCCTTTCTATGAAACTCTTATCGCCGATCGCAACGTTGTTGATGATATTCAAAGAATCGGCGAACCCGATTTTTGAATTGAAATAATATTTGTAAGAAACTCTCGAGTAAACTATATACAGGGTGGTCCAACGAAAAGTTTGCACCTAGCTTTTCTCTTTTTTTTGTAGTCGAATGCGAAAATGCTCGGACACGTCGATTTTGCTTTTGAGGGGGACACATTTTAAACATATTTTTCGATCTGCGCCTTTAACCCCCTAGCGGGGGTGAGTAACAACCCTAAAATTTTAAATGGAAAGAGGGGTCTAATGACATATCATTTGAAAGGACACAAAATTGTCTTTCTAATGATACCCTATTTGTCGAATTTTACTAAAACAGTTAATACGAAAACGACTTTAAAGACATTAAGCCGATAATTTTGGTATTAATGAGAAATACAAATAAGTTTTAATTATTGCGAGTGAAAACACCTGCAATCGTTAGTACATTCCAATGTTTGTTAGTTTTAACATTGCTTTGTAAAAAAAGTAAACAAGCTGTTAAATTGATTTATTAAAACGTTACATTAACAAATGTTGAAAATGTGACCCATTTGATTCCATACAATAATACAGATTTTGTTCAAATCTATTTCTAACATTTTGTAGCATATCAGGTGTTATGTTTCTGCACTCTTCTGTAATGCGTTGGCGAAGATCTTCTATGGACTCGGGCTTCGTGGCAAAACATTTATTTTTTAAGTGCCCCCAAAGAAAAAAGTCTAAAGGCGATAAATCCGGTGACCTGGCAGGCCATTCAATTGGGCCCCTCCTTCCAATCCACCGTCCAGGGAACCGGTCATCTAAGAACTGTCTTACAGGAGCCACATAGTGCGGAGGTGCTCCATCTTGCTGGAAATAAAGCCGATCAGCAGTATGATTTTGGTCATCTTCTATTATTTGTGTTATTAAAGGATCAATTGTGTCTTCAAGCATGTTTAGGTACACTTCACCAGTTAAATTTCCAGGAATAAAAAGTGGTCCTATAATATGATTTCCTAATATGCCACACCAGACGTTTATTTTTTGAGGATACTGGGTATGAACCTCACGGAATAAATGTGGGTTACTGTCATCCCAGTAACGGCAATTGTGCCTATTTACAGCTCCATTCAAATAAAATGTGCATTCGTCGGAAAAACAAATGTTAAATAATAATTGCGGATCTTCAATTAAACGCTGGCTCATTGCTTCACAAAATTGCAGCCTTCTATCAGGATCATCCTCATTTAGTTCCTGTACTAATTTGATTTTGTACGGATGAAATTTGTACGCTTTTAAAATTCGTATTATGGACGAACGGGAGACACCTGAGGCTTCAGCTAGTTGACGGGTACTTTGACTATGATCCATTTCAACATGCCCTAAAACAGCGACTTCCACAGCTTCATTTCTGATCGGTTTCTGCAGCTGGTGTTTTACATTACAGACAGATCCGGTATCTACAAACTTTTTAACTAACTTGCCAACGTACACATCATTCACATTTTTATCGGGATGTCTCTCATTAAATAAGCGAGCCGTAAGTCTAGCACTACTATTATTTTGAAAATAAAGTTTAACAATTTCAACTCGTTCTAGAATGGAATAAATCATTTTGTACGGTAAAAGTAAAATAACTTGAGAAGCAACCAAACTGAATCAATGAAAAGACTAAAATAAACGGTGTAAATTCTTTTCCTACACGTATCTGCAGTTTTTATTTCAACAAAAAACGCAAACGATTAGTGAGGAATTTAGTTCTGATAAATAAGATAGTGTTTTTGAAATCCCGTTTTTCTTCAAAGTAAATAATTTAGAAATGATTGTAGTTGTTTTCAGTCGTAATAATTAAAACTTATTTGTATTTCTCATTAATACCAAAATTATCGGCTTAATGTCTTTAAAGTCGTTTTCGTATTAACTGTTTTAGTAAAATTCGACAAATAGGGTATCATTAGAAAGACAATTTTGTGTCCTTTCAAATGATATGTCATTAGACCCCTCTTTCCATTTAAAATTTTAGGGTTGTTACTCACCCCCGCTAGGGGGTTAAAGGCGCAGATCGAAAAATATGTTTAAAATGTGTCCCCCTCAAAAGCAAAATCGACGTGTCCGAGCATTTTCGCATTCGACTACAAAAAAAAGAGAAAAGCTAGGTGCAAACTTTTCGTTGGACCACCCTGTATTTTTAAGGAATGTTTTGTACCTACCTATTTTTCAATAATATCTTTATTTTCCACTCAATGCATTATGGGATCGTCAAATACCGAAAACTTTTTACAAACAGTAAGATTGTAAGAAGAAGATTACACAATGGAAACAAAAAAAAAACATTAATATACATTAGAGGCTTGTTTAACAAAACAACGACTTACAAGCATTAATTACAATCACTCACATTTCTAAGAAAGTCTTTAATTTGTTTTTAAATTTATTCATTGTCATTACTTCAGAAAAAGAATGATTTAGTTTCATTAAATAATGCTATAAAACCTTATAATACCAACATCAGCTCTTTTATTATCCTCATTGATTAAAATTGCAAAATGGTACGAAACTACATTTTCAAAAAAAAATTACGAAAAGTGTTTTTTTTTTTAGATTTATTCTTGGTTATGTTTTAAAACGGCTCTCGTAATACTTATATAGAATAGAATAAATCCCCCTTAATAAAAAACTGATGAATTTATGATAAAAACTTTAACTTTAAATCTCATTTTCCCAAAAACTTCCTTTTTGGGGTTGGTTCCTATTTGCATTTGCATTTGACAATGTGGATAATTTCCTATAACTAAGTCGTGTTCAGCTGTATAACATGTCATATTTCAATGCCTCGCCAAAACTACCACAAGCGGCCACTGCTGATTAAGAAAAAGAATACCTACCTAATAATGTTGATTAGTTCAAGATTAAAGTTTTCACGATCCTCATAATGTGGACCTCGTATTCCTAGAACCATACTTCAGTTCCTAATTAAAATCTTTGTGTCCAAATAAGATTTGCGCGAATCGAGTTGAGAAATTTATCACGTAATTACAAAATTTTCAATTTTTATTCATAATGTCATTCGTTAGGAAAAGTTTTTGATAAGTTAATTTCCTAATTTTGTAGAACGTATCAAGAAAAGAGTGTTGATTATGCATTGATTAAGCATATAATTTACATTGAAAAAAAGTGTACCTATAGGGTTGGGTTGGATTGTGGTAGTAGATAAGTAGATCTCGTACTTCTCTAAATACTGCTTAGACTGAGATATTCTACTGTCAAAATATTTGTTATTAAATATTTCGCGAACAAAATAAATTGTATATTAAGTATTGAGAAGTGTAGTTTACCGATCGACGACAATGTTTGGGCCAAAATTGCAGGAGATCGGTAAACTACTTACTGTTTGAGATGCTTATACTATTTTTTGTACGATCGAAATAGCTGAAATTGCAATTTTATAATTTTTTTGTATGACCGACTATTTTTGATTGTTTACCGTGTGTGTCTTTATGACAGTAAGTGACATTTAGTAGTTCCTGAAAATGTTCCTTCCACCGGGAACCAATTGAGGTGCAATCCCTAAGAAGGCAAGAGCCATCCCTGGTTTGCAGTGGGTTAAAAATCTGTGCAGAGGGGCTGTAAATGGCCTTAGTGGAAGAAAGCTTTGGTGGTTTTGCTGTCGGCTAGTGGTTGCATTTTGATCGATATAGCCGTTCACCACTGATTCTTCAGGTATCGAGTTCTACGTGCCATACAAGTGGCAAAACAATTGTCCTTTGGCGAGAAAATATTCCTGACAGAGTCATTTCTCAAAATGGTGATTACAGCGGACTTTTTTCTTAAGGGTTACGTGAAAGAAAAGTTCCAATGCTCCCCAGTCAATTGAGACACTCAAAGACAATATTCGTGTCGTTATTGAAGAAATAGAGCCATAAATGTGATGGACAGTTTCATCAAAAGAGTATGACCATAAAGGATACGTTCATATTTATCCAACAGGAAGATCGCTATCAAGATTGTGTCTGTTGTATCAGTTTTTCAGGACCTTGATTTAGGGCAATTCTGATGTTTTTGGATCTTCTTCGACACTTAGCTCACAGCTCCTATATTCTCGGGTGAACGACCACTACGTTTGATAAATTTTGTTTCTGTGAACATGAACGGATCCAGTTACTTCAAATTTCTCAATCATCAGCTTGATGGCACGATTTGTTGGAGCATTTTTTCTGCCGAATTTTGTCTAAATTTCCTACTTACACCTTGAAAACTTTTGCCATTTTCAAAAAATGTTTTAATAATAAAAACACGTTGTTCTTTCGTGTAACGTTTTATAATAACTAACTGGAATGTATTTAGAATATGAAAATAAAATTTTCGAATAAAAATTACAAGTAGAAAAAAAAGTGGCAGCAAAATTAAAATGATACCTCAATTTTGGACACCCTACTTTTGTGATTTTTCAATATCTGTCCTAAAGTCCATTTTTCTCTTGAGCTTGGTATTTTATTAAAATAAAACTTCATAAAATCCCACTTAAACTATATATTTTGTATTTTTTATTCATCACATTTTAACAGTCAACTTTGGTATATTTATAACATTTTAGATACAAAATATTTTATAATAATTAAGTAATATTTACAATAGTAATTTTAAAATATTCTTAAAAATTAGTACAATTGGTTAAATTAATAAATTCATTAAAGTAATTCATTGGTACTAACAACTAAATCTAATTATTTGCTGAGAATAAACTTATATACAGGGTGTTTCGTGAACGATAGCACCTTAGCTTAAATAGAAATCATTTTGGCAATACTTTTTTATTTTCGATTTAGAAGAAAAAGTAATTTTTATAAAAACGTCTGCTTGTGTCGAAACTACAATTTCAAATGCCAAATTTACGATTACTATACAGGGTATATCAAAAATAACATTTTTAATGATTTTGATTTTTTTGTTTTTTTTTTTAATTTTATGAAAATATTTTCAAACCCGTGATTTATTACACCAATTGTGCAAAAAACACTAGTAAACTTTTTTCTCAAAGTGGTTAATTTCATAGCTACTATTAAAATAATAAAATTAAAAAAAAAACAAGGAAATCAAAATCATTAAAAATGTTATTTTTGATATACCCTCTATAGAAATCGTAAATTTCGTACTCGAAATTGTAGTTTTGACATAAGCAGGCGTTTTTATAAAGAATGACCATTTATGATATAGGCGGTCCCGCTTAAGGGAGTATTGGCGCATCTATGTGTTGGTAGCATAGAAATCTTATATTATATATGTACTCTAGAATGCTAATTAAATCCAGCCGAATACCAAAAAGTGTAACGGGTATGCAGAGTTTTCACGAACTACGCATGCTCCTCAGTAACTTATTTTCAGTACAGAGCTGCCATATTTAAAACTATTTTGTCGTTCGCCTTACAGAATTTATGCGACATATCTGTTTTATAATTATTTATTTTATTTATTTATATCCATATGTTGCGTCATACGAAATTGCTTGACAAAATCAAATAATGAAATGTTATCGGTAAAATTGCATACTGTTTAGTTTTCAGCAATATGAACGAAACATTTTTTTCCAAATCTTATTAAATTTAGGAGATTTCGCAACAGCGTCTGTTTCCGCAAATGACGTTTCTCGTAGTGGGAATATCTGTCAGAGTCGGCTTCACAACAATTCAGATAGGTTTTATAGTTGAGTTATGGTTTTATTCGTGGTATATTTTAATTGTTGATAGATATACCTATTTGTGATTAAAATTGTTTTTAATATTTGTTATTTTGGTTTTAGTTCGTTTATTTAACAAACAATGAGGTGTATAGTGTTGTGGTGTAAAAATGAAGGTCTCACTCCTGGTATTAAATATTTTCAGTAAGTTATTGTTTCGGGTTTCTAACAGTCTCAGTTTGAGTCAATATGATACCATTGACATGATACTCATTTTTAGCTTGACAAAAAAAAAGACATGATGTTTGGATGCGGGCATTGGGATCCTAGTACAGAAAATGTATGTGATGGGAATGTCATATGCAGTAAGCATTTCGCTGCAGAAGATATCATTTGTAGAGAAGACGGCAAGAGGATCACCCGCGTACCCGATGCAGTTCCCAAACATTTGTTGAAAAGAAGAGATTATGTAAATGAGAGTGGAAGTTAAATTCTTAATCGTTTGATATCAAGACACTGTTTACTTAAAAGCATATGTATGTCAAGAATATATTTCCTACGTTGTGTAGGTATACAAAGTTCGTTTGAATTCTGTTGTTAAACTGGAATATACTTAATTATAGAATCCTCCATGAAATTGCTGAGAATAAAAGTTCTACCAACCATGTTTTGTCACAAAATACTATTGCGAGTAGTACGGATGATATGGAAGTGGTTTACATGGACATGGAAAATATTTGTGAAGTCACTGTTTCTTGCACCCCTTCTTTGAAGGCTGTAGAGAGGTAAGACGCCTAAGGTGGTTGTATAAACAAACAAATATTATATAATAATATAAATAAATAATTAGAATGCTCAAGTCCTTAAGATATTTTCCAGTATTAGAATTTTTACTTATTTCTCGTTTCTGCTTAGATTTATTATTATTGGGTTGTACCTGTTAGACAATAAAGTATTTAGATATTTAAGTTAATTTTTTATTTCTTAAATTCCTTTATTCCATTTTTTTATTTGAATGTTACCAAATGGTAAAATTTAATTTTAAATATACCTATAACAGTAATATTACATTTAATCAAAGCCGGTCCTGTTGAAAAATAAGTTACTGGTGATCATGCGCATTATGGACAGCTCTACTCTTTTGGTTACATTTTTGTACTACGGGATTATCATAGTCGATATAGTGAATTGTTGTTCGCTCGACGTACTGCCAACAAAAACTAGATGTCGCCAAACACATTCTTTTACATGTCAGTACCGTGTGGGATATAGACCACATTATTTACGAGAGTTTGGCTATCAACTACTGACCGATCACCACTGATGAAACGGCCGTCTGGTGAAAGTACAGTGGTTGACGGAAAAACTCTCGGAATGTAAGTCTTGTTTTGTTAAACAAGCCCATTTCTAAAAATTAAATGAATTTTAAACAAAACAAAAACTAAAAGTAATTTACACAAAACTGAGAAAAACTGTGATTTTTAACGCGTGAATGGGACACCCTGTAGATACGATAATATATGCCGTAAATAGTTTACACTAAGCCCTAACACTTTTGTATTTAACATTATCTTCTACAGGGTGAAACAACAATGTTAAAAGGGTGTGCGTTTAAAAATGTTATTTTTTTTTTGATATGCCCTATCACCTCTGTAAATGCGTCCCACATATTATTATAAAACACCCTGTATATGAAAATATAAATAAAATTCAATAAGAACTGATTTTGTGTAAATTGACACTTTTAAAAATCTACATTTTACAGTTTAATCTTAAATTTAAAACATTTTACACCACCTTATTATACTTTAAAATATCAGTAGAAATAAATTTCACTCTAGCAGAATCCCACTCGCACAATGAAAATATCTCACACTATTACGTTAAGTATTTTCGTCCGCGGCATTTGCATCCGAAAGTGGAACTTCCCCTTTTTGTAGGCAGTCCCTGATAGCCCTCAGGATGATTTCTACCCGTCTGTTGAGAGCCATCAAATGGGGTTCCCACAGAATTGGAGCTATTGGATCTTTGGCCATACTGTTACGTAACGCCTCGCTGAGCTTCACAGGACCATTGTGGAATCTAGAAAATGAAAAAAAGAACGGAGAAATATTATACTTGAGTATACTTTTTAAGCATATATAACGAGTAGGTATAATAAAAAATAAGAAAAGACATACTACGAGGGTTGTAGAGAACAAAAACAAATATTAATCATCGAAAATCACTTTATTGTTTTTCAAAATATTCCCCATGAAGATCTATACACTTTTGCATGCCTTTGAACAAATTGTCGAAGTACTTTTGCCACTCTGATTGAGGTATCTCCAAAACATGCATTCTGAATGCAGCAAGGTGTCGAAAAACGTTGATCTCTCTGTTTTTTTCGTACGGGGATAAAAAGAAGTCATTCACCCTCAATGGTCCAGAATATTTTCAGATCATCAGCAAAAAGAAGTTTGTGACAGTGAATTGAGTCAACGATATCGTTAACAAATAGAAGGAATAACAAAGGGCCAAGATTCGAACCTGGGGGGACGCCCGAAGTCGGTGTGAAGCTTTGGGACCGTACATTCTCAATCTGGACGAATTGTTGCCTTTGAGCCAGGTAAGACTCAAACAGAGTCAAGAAATCTCTGGAGAATCCAAAGTAGGCAAGCTTTAATAGCAAGATGTTATGATCAATCAGTGTAAACCACGTCGACCTGATTCCGGACGTCCAATGCCTCACGTATATATTGAGAGAAGATTTGTGACACACGAACGCTTCGCAAAGAATCCATGCTGATCGACAGTGATTACATTTTTGACTTGATCAAAGACCGCACTATAAATTATCATTTCGAACAATGCATAAACTAGAGATGGGTCTATAGTTACTAATGTTGGACGAATCACCCTTTTTCAAAACAGGAACAACCTTCGCGATCTTCCAAGTGACTGGAAAGACACCAGTTTTAATAATTAGGTTAAAAATATGAGTTAATGGGGCAAGAAGTGGATTTATGCAGTCTTTTACAAAAAAACTTGGTATTGCACCCACTCCAGCAGTCAGCTTGTCTTTAAGTCGTCTAGATGCTTTAATTATTTGATCTCCAGTAATACTCTGCAATGCAATGTTAGGCAAATTGGAAGCAGTAGTAGGTAGCAGAATGTCGTTGTTTGAATTGATATAAACGCTGTCAAACTATGCGGCAAATACATTTACAATATCCTGAGGATCATCGTATTCATGCTCGTCATACCTCATAATAGTGAACAAACGACCAAAATCTGGTAGGATTCGACTGAATCATTCCCTCCGTTTCCGCAATAAAACTGATATAAGCATTCTTTATCTGATTTTTTACAAGACGTCTCAGATCAATATAAGTTTGCCTGAAATATTGAGTGCCATATTTTTTAAAATTACGATGAGCTTTTTCTTTACAAAAAATATTGTTTATCAGCTCCGAATTATATATTATAATTATGTATACTAGTTCGGTGATTTCATAGATATTTTCTATTAGTTTGGGAAATATAATATTTTTGTGAATATTATTTTAAGTAGATTGTTAACAAATGTTCCTAAACTCTCCTTTTAGTCATAAAATTTAAGGGTCTGTTTTCTATCTATCTTATCGTTTATTGATATAGGTTTTACCAAAAGCAATAAAAACGTCTACAAGTAGGTATATGAATAACAAAAATATATAAGTTTTCTCTTTTCTTTGTTCAACTTTTAGAAACAGATGGACCGTGTTTTCTTGTTCGAATAATGACATGTTTTAAATACTGTGTGGACTCACTTTTGAACATCGAAATGCCTTCATGTAAATTAAATGTCGGACTTTTATTATTTTTTTTTTCATAATATAACAAAATTATTAACTTACTCTAATGATGTATAAATAAATAAATAATAGGGAGGCAGAATGGTGCCTGCAAGATGTAAAACTTTGCGAAGTTTGTCCACCTCCTACAGACACTCTATAAACTCTCCACGCATTTTTTAATTACTTCAACTTACAAACTTGGTAATATTTTCAAAATTAGTAACAAAAACTTAAATTATAATTGTAACGAAAATTCCTATTCAAAGATAAACAAGAAATATTAAAACAAAATAAAGTAACCAAACTGTATAATGATGATACAGGGAAACAGACACAGAAACAGCTTCAACTCATAAACTCAATGTTTTGACCCCTCAACCAACTTGAAAGTTTTGATTTAAAATTTTTTAAATTCGCTTTATTTTTCAATTCCACTGGCATTTGATTAAAGACCCTATGACCAATAAAGGTAAATGACCTCTACCCGATTGTTTGTTTACATGCAGGTTCCCGTATAATCTCTTTTTTCTTATCACGAGTTAAAAAACCGTGGTCTGGCGCCCCTAAATATTTCTTCGTGTTCTTAAGTTGGAGAACAGCACTCTTATAAAACAACTGTCTTATGGTCAACACATCAGCTAGTTTAAACAAATTTTCTGTCGGGAATCGAATATCTAAATCAAAGATTATTTTTAATATTCTTTTTTGTACGATTACCAAAGGTTCTAGATTGGCTCTATATGCTCCACCCCAACCCACAATTCCATAGGATAATAGAGACTGTACTAAACTATAATACAGAGAGAGATTTTTTTTGCTGTTCAAATTTTTTTTGTATTTTTAAACATGTACAAAAACGAACGAATCTTTTTGACCAGAGCTTGAACATGGATATCCCATCTTCGATGCCGATCGAGTATAATACCGAGATACTTAACATGCTCAGCCCTGCTCACATCAAAACTCACCTCTCTCGGCATTAGATTAATGGTGATCTTATTTGTTTCGGTTAATACTAATATACAGAAGCTAGTAGTTGGGGAGTTAACAAGGTTTCCCTTAACAAAGAATACATATAAAGAGCGCAGAAAATATTAACATGGGTTTTCATCCAGTTAGTTTTTATAGGGGTATATTGTAAAAATTAAGTGTTTTGGAAAGACAATCGGATTTTCGAGTTTAGATTCGTTTTAGCCTTGGTAGAGTCTAGATGTGATTTCTAATTGTATAAAGTTTCTTAATAATAATTGAAGTTCAACTTCAGTAAGTTCTTTGTTAATTCTTTTAATTGAAGGTCTTTTTGTTTTCAATCAATTTTTATAAAGATTAAAGTTGTTTATTTTAGTAATTGAAATAAATTCAGTTTTCAATTATAATTAAAGTTTCGTATAGGAATTAATATATTTATTCGTAATTATATTAATTTACCGATTTTAAGTTGTAAATTAATGAATAAGATTTTCTTCTAAATTTTCATTCTCGTTTAATGGTTTTATCCTTTTTTTTATTTATCCATATATATTTCTTTGTTGTTATTCATTTTCTTTATTAATTTTAATTATTAAATTAGTTGTTTTGAAAAGTGGTGTTTCACCAAGGTAAGTGGAAACTACTTCACATCATCTTTTCTTGACCAACAACTTGCGTAAGTTACACGCTGTAGTAAAATGCCAAGTAATTAAAACAAATTGCCTTCAATCCAACCTTAACGGAAAAGTGCAAAACTGCTTAACAACTAAGCTCTCTAGAGATACCGGCCGTGCTTTAATAGAAAACTTCTCGTTCCACGTGTAACGATGGCTATTTTGGTTAATTGCAATCCAGGCGAAAAGGGAAAAAGCTCAAGGGTGTTATAATAACACATTCGATATCGTTTCGTGTTCTCTGTTTAATCTAGCTCAAACTATTTTATTACACAATGAACATTGGGCGAAGGTGTTAAACATAATATTCCTCCTCCCGTGTTGCGGCACTGAATTAGCGGTACGAATTAATTGTTATTAACCCCGCTTGTATTTTCAGTGTAATCTTACTTAATTAAAAGTAGATTTAAATAGTTCAAATTAAACACATAGATATTAATTTCTAAATTAAACACTATTTATTTAACACTAATACAAAAGGATCACTACTTACACAAAAAACTATATATACGTAAAATGAAAAGGATAAATTTAAAACTATGTCTACTAAGCCGTGTTTGTTATGAAAATTGTTTGTTTTACTGATCGTTTGTTACTGACCGATGAAAAATGACTGAAAAAAAATGAACGTGAATGCAATATATATACCAGAAAAAAACACCCAAGAACACAATACAACAATACATGCAATATAGGTACAGTAAACCTTAAATTTTGGGTATTTCCAATTGAGCTGTAATTACCATGTATACGATATTTATATGACTTAATTGCTATCTACAGGTCATAAACGCTGTAAAGGTTACGTGACAATTTCAATATCGTAAAGATTAAAGAAATAAAAAACTTCCTGAAATTGAGGGAAAAACCAACGGGCAGCTGTAAAAGAGATCCCTAGATCTGCTATAAAAGGAATCCCTAAAAATCTAAATTATTAGGGTAATAAATGAACCATACAACTATATATACAATGAACCATAAAAACTAACAACTTAAATAGTATTGGAATTATATCTAAATTGATGTAGAATTACCGAATGTTAATTTCAAGATACTTAAAATATAAAATAATAACTAATTAGGCACGAAACATGCTCCCCCCGTTGAGAGCTTGCGATCAACAATCTTTGTACTCCGTCGTGGATGGTTCTTCGTGTTGTGTAAACGGCAGTAATGCTAAGCTTCTTACATTTCTCTTAAATGTTCCTCGGATTGTACGAATTGTAGCGGTGCGTATGATTCCATCGCTTCCTGGATGCGTGTCTACAATTACACCGAGTGGCCAATTTTGTGGACGTAGACCATCTTCTTTTAGAAGTACTACTGTTCCTTGTTTTATTTTATGCAGTCCGTCATGACACCATTTCTTGCGTATGGTGAGATTGTTGAGATACTCTTTGTGCCAACGGGTCCAAAAATGTTGTTTTACCTTTTGGATATGTTGCCAAGAAGACAGTCGATTTGATGTTTGATTTTTCAAATGATGTTCAGGCACCGCTGTTAATGAGTCGCCAATTAAAAAATGCCCTGGTGTTAATGCAATTGGATCATTAGCGTCAGATGATATGGCAGTGATAGGCCGGGAATTTAAAATGGCTTCGACTTCAATTATGAATGTGTTAAAATCTTCAAATGTGAATAATTGGTCTCCCACCACTCGTTTTACATGATGCTTAAAGGATTTGACAGCTGCTTCCCATATCCCTCCAAAATGAGGAGAGAGTGGAGGAATAAAATGCCATGAAATACCATTATCAGCTAGCATTCCCTGTATTGCCATTTGATCCTTTAAAAGATTTTGTATTTCGTTTATCTTTTTAGAGGCGCCAACAAAGTTTTTTCCGTTGTCGGAGTATATGTTTTGACATTTTCCTCGACGAGATATAAATCTGCGCAATGCAGCAATAAATGCATCTGTAGTCATATCGCTGACTACTTCCAAATGAATTGCCCTTGTGGCAAGGCATACGAAGACTGCGACATAAACCTTGATACGATTGCGATTTCGATGTCTTTTCTCTTTTATAAAGAATGGTCCACAGTAATCCACGCCGCAATTTAGAAATGGTCTGGATTCGTTAACTCTAAATGATGGCAAACCAGACATCATATATTCTACAGGCGGAGGACGATGTCGAAAACATGTGATACACTGTCGAACAATTTTCCTGGCGATATTTCTACCGTCAATAGGCCAATATGTTTGTCGCACAGCATATAACGTTGTTTGACTCCCAGAATGGAGATTATTTAAGTGAACGTCTCTTACAATGACGTCTGTAATATGATTTGATTTTGGTAACAAAACAGGATGTTTCTGTGCAAAGGATAAATTAGCATTTTGTAGACGGCCACCAACACGCAATATGCCATTTGCGTCAATAAATGGGCACAGCGATGCAATTTTACTCTTTCTATGTACTTGTGCATTGATTTTAAGATTTTCCAGATCCATTGCAAATGAACTAGCTTGTACTATTTTTATAATACGTTCTTCTGCGTGATGTATTTCTTCGACTGAGAGACTGCCCTTATGTGTATTGTTTGGCGTAAAACGCAGACAGTATGCGATTACTCTCCTCATACGATTGAATGATGAAAATCGTTGAAGAATGTCTGATGATGTTGTACTAATGACGAAACATTTCATGGCCTTGGTTTCTGGAACAAAAGTAGCATGATCTATGATACTTATAGGCCATAGGCTCTCTTCTTGGAGTAGCCAGGATGGTCCAAACTTCCATGTTGTGTTTTTATTGAATTCACTTGCCAGCTGTCCTCGGGATAAAAAGTCCGCGGGGTTATCGTGGCTTCGTACGTGCCGCCATGCGTGAATGTTTGATTTTTGTTGAATGTCTGAAACTCTGTTTGCTACGAATGTTTTTAAAGTGCTTGGTTCCTTTGTTAACCAAGCTAAAACTATGGCAGAGTCTGACCAGAAGATGGTGCGATGAATAGGACATTTTAGAGCATGTTGAACACTATTCATTAAACTTGTGAGAAGGGTTGCTCCACACAATTCTAATCGAGCAATTGTGATGGTCTTAAGTGGTGCTACGCGGGATTTTGCACACAATATATTTGACTGTATGGTTCCGATTGCGTCTATTGTTCTTACATATATGCAGGCGCCATATGCCTTTTCACTTGCGTCACAAAACCCATGTAGTTCAATATGTGTGGCGTTCTGGATGATGACCTTTCGATTTATGACAAAATTAGAAACTAATGGAATTTCTCTTGTAAATTGTGACCACTCTGTATGTATGTTGAGTGGTACTGATTCATCCCAGTTTAATTTCAGTTGCCACAAACGTTGCATGAGAATTTTTGAATTAATAACTATAGGCCCCAAAACACCTAGTGGATCGAAAATCTTCGATATATCTGACAAGATAGATCGCTTCGTGCATTTTGGGCTGAGTGAAGATGTTGAAGTGAAGTTTAATGTGTCATTTGCAGAGTCCCAAAAAATTCCGAGTGTTTTTATAGTTGTAGTTTCACCCAGTTGTAATTGCTTGTGGATGGTTTCATGAGGGAGTCCTTCTAATAATGTTGGTTCGTTAGATACCCACTGTCTTATATTGAGGCCGCCACTTTCGAGTATTTGAATAATCTCGTTTCTCTTTTGAAATGCGTCTTCTAGAGTTTCAGCTCCGGTAAGTAAATCATCGACGTACATATCTTGCTTGATTGCTGTTGCACCTAACGGATATTTCGAAAACTCGTCCTCTGCTAATTGTTGAAGACAACGAATGGCTTGATAAGGTGCCGATGATAATCCGAAGGTGATTGTATTTAATTCAAAAGTAGAAATTTCGCCTTTGTGATTTCTCCAAATAATGCGTTGGTATATGCGATCTTCGGGGCGAACAAGGAATTGACGATACATTTTCTCAATGTCTCCTGTAAGGACATAATGATAGCAACGAAACCTTAAGAGTAGAGAAAATATGTCATCCTGTATCGTTGCACCTACTAACAATGTGTCATTTAGAGAAACACCACTCGCAGACTGTGCGGAGCCATCAAAAACTACACGTACCTTTGTCGTTGTACTAGACTGCTTGATAACGGCATGATGTGGCAAATAAAAACCCCTGTTGTCTGCTTGAGGTATTTCTCTCATGTGGCCCAATGCAATATACTCGTTCATGACATCATTATATTGATTTCGGAGTTCCACATTTTGTTTCAATTTACGTTCTAACGATTGAAATCTGTTAAGCGCGCGACTCCGAGACTCTCCAAGACACTTGACCTTCTCATTGAATGGTAAAGCCACCGTGTAACGTCCATCGATATTTCTTGTGACATGTCTCGCAAAATGCTCTTCACAACAGCGTTCGTCATCTGTGTAGTGACGTGTGAATGAACCTTCCTCAAGTTCCCAGAATTTTGAGATATCAAAGTTGAGACTCGAAACAAAGGTTTTGCTTTGAGGTTTTGGATAGGAGTTAACGGTTCCTCCAATTATCCATCCGAATTGAGTTTTTTGTAACACGAGATCAGAATTTTTATTTTTTGACAAATTAATTTGTCCAACACTTAAAATTGATAGCGCTATACCGGTACCAAGTAACATATCGACCGGAGCGGGTTCCCAAAATCGCGGATCGGCAAGCCGAATATTTGACGGAATATTGATACTTGCGCGGTTGATTTGTTGGTCAGGAATTGAACCAGCGATGCGTGGAATCACAAAGAATAAAAGTTTTCTGTTATAATCTGTGATTTGCGATTTTATTGTTGCAATAACACTGCATGTAGTTACTGTTTGTAGCTGATTTAATGCACCAATAGATAAAGGGTTGTGTTTTTTACGTAATTTTAAGCGATTCGCAAGATCTTCTGTAATAAAATTTGCATTTGAACATGTATCTATTAATGCACGGCACTTGATTGTTTGATTTTCACTGTTTAACACGTTCAAACTCGCGGTCACCATGATTTCGTCAGACCTTGTATGAGTTGATAATGTGGTTGCTGTTTGGGCATGGTTTGTTGTGTCTGGAGCATTCGCGTTCGGATTTTCGAGATGAAGTTTGGTATTATGATGTTTTTTACACACGCGACATTTACTCGATCTGCATTCATGTGTTTTATGTCCCGCACGTAAACAATTTAAACATAAATTTTCCTTCCGCGCTGCGTCGATGCGTTGCCTGACTGCCATATCGTTGAATTTTTTACACGAATAAACTGGATGTGATTGTTTGCAAATTGCACAAGATTCCTCGATCTTTGATGTAACGAAAGTTTGTTTTGGACGATGAGAACTAACGTTATGTGTATTTTGTTGTGTGCCTATAGTTTCACTGTATTTATCTGATTGCTGATATGATATGCGAAGAAATTTGAGAACTTCATCTAAATGGGGCATTTTTGTGGTGAGTGTTCTGTCCCATTCGCGTTTTGTAAACTTGTCTAAACGAGATATGATAATGCTTACCATTAGATCGCTGAAAAGCTGTTCGTTCGTTCGACCTAAGGCTTCTAAGGATCTTATTTGGAGCTGCACATGATTAACTAGATCACGCAATTCTTCTGGGGTACCCTTTTGCATGAGAGGTACATCCCTTAGCAGCGCAGCGTGTCTCATGATGATGACGCGTTCATTCTCATAATCTTCTTGAACTTGTTTCCATGCACGTGTGTAGTTTTCTTTAGTGATTTTGTAAGCACTAATTAAATTTTGTGCTTTACCGATTAATGAAGATCGCAAATACTGAAGTTTCTGTTCATCAGGAATCCATTCTTGACTATCGATCATTGTTGTGAATGCATCGCGAAAAGTGACCCAATTTTCGATGCGACCATCAAATTTAGGTAAATCGATCTTAGGTAAATTAACTAACGTACCTTGACTGTTTGTTGATGAGGCAGGAGTCCGCACCGGTCCTATTTTTAGGCTTGCGATGGCTACTATGTCGTCATAATTTTCTATTATGTTTTGATATTGTGTAAGAGCGTCTTCGATGTCGTCGAGCTCTTCCAATTGGTGTTGCACATCCTCAAAGTTTAGTTGCTGTTCACTGAGACGAGAGATTTTTCGTGATAATTTTGCGCGATCCTCGTCGGTGTTTGTGAAAGTTTCAACCGCATTTTTGAGTGAAGTTATTTGAGCCTTGAAAGCTGTACGTTTAGCTTTCAAATGTTTTAATAAGTCAGTTGCTACTGTGGCCATAGTAATTAAATTTTAAATTTACCTACGCGAAATAAATACGTAGAGTTCCTTGAAGTTTTCGCGATCCGGCTCGAAGGACCAAAAAATGTTGCGGCACTGAATTAGCGGTACGAATTAATTGTTATTAACCCCGCTTGTATTTTCAGTGTAATCTTACTTAATTAAAAGTAGATTTAAATAGTTCAAATTAAACACATAGATATTAATTTCTAAATTAAACACTATTTATTTAACACTAATACAAAAGGATCACTACTTACACAAAAAACTATATATACGTAAAATGAAAAGGATAAATTTAAAACTATGTCTACTAAGCCGTGTTTGTTATGAAAATTGTTTGTTTTACTGATCGTTTGTTACTGACCGATGAAAAATGACTGAAAAAAAATGAACGTGAATGCAATATATATACCAGAAAAAAACACCCAAGAACACAATACAACAATACATGCAATATAGGTACAGTAAACCTTAAATTTTGGGTATTTCCAATTGAGCTGTAATTACCATGTATACGATATTTATATGACTTAATTGCTATCTACAGGTCATAAACGCTGTAAAGGTTACGTGACAATTTCAATATCGTAAAGATTAAAGAAATAAAAAACTTCCTGAAATTGAGGGAAAAACCAACGGGCAGCTGTAAAAGAGATCCCTAGATCTGCTATAAAAGGAATCCCTAAAAATCTAAATTATTAGGGTAATAAATGAACCATACAACTATATATACAATGAACCATAAAAACTAACAACTTAAATAGTATTGGAATTATATCTAAATTGATGTAGAATTACCGAATGTTAATTTCAAGATACTTAAAATATAAAATAATAACTAATTAGGCACGAAACATCCCGAATTTATTCCCCATTCTATTTAAGGACAAGAAAGAAAATTAT
This sequence comes from Apoderus coryli, assembly GCA_911728435.2. Classification (NCBI taxonomy): domain Eukaryota; kingdom Metazoa; phylum Arthropoda; class Insecta; order Coleoptera; family Attelabidae; genus Apoderus; species Apoderus coryli. The sequence goes on along the minus strand of OU452215.1, from coordinate 9,402,800 downwards.
TGTTGTTCAATACCTTATTATGAATGTTCTGACACACAAAAATAGTGTCGAATTTAAACCAATACAGTTATAGACAAAGGTGTTGGTCAAGGTCAAGGTACAGGAAATTCATTACCAGTTTTTTCTTCTACGGTCGTCGCTACTTCGTTATAACAAGCCCAAAAACTTCCGTGAGTATCAGTCTCAATTCTGGGTTTCTTTTCAGTCATTTTACTTCTTTTATGTGCAGTCGGTCCGCTATTGCCAATTACAATTTAGTTATCACTACTAGATTCTTCACAGCTTCTAAGAAAAGTATATACCGAGCTTGCTTTTGATCCATGATGAAATTCGCCTTAAACCCAGGTTCAAGGTGATCCAGTAGAGTAGATAAAAAATAAAAAGTTTCTGTTTTTAGTCTAGCTAAGCGGTCTTCCAGCTCCGCTTTGATATCTAACCTGGTACTTTCTAATTTGTTGCTCACCTGCACAGTGTCGTTTTCAATGTACCCGATAAGCGTTTCAACACGTGGAATGGTTTCTGAGACACAGGAGTACCCTGAACTTACAATTTTCGTAATCTCTGTCCACCTCCGTAGATCTACCCCAAATTGCTATATTGTACGCGATAGACGAATATGTAAGAGCATAATATACAGAAATGAGGGAATGCTTGTCCATATATGTTTTTAGAGAAAGCAGCACGTATAGACTTCTAGAAAGTCTGCTACATAGATTATCAACATGACCAATCCAACTCAACCCCGGATCAACATACACACCCAACAACTTAGCAGACTCTGCCCAAGGTAAAACAAGTGCCTCAATACATAAATTGAAAGGCAGTGGATTTTTATATTTATCTTGCTATAATTGATCATCAATCTAATTTTATGACACCACGACTGAAATTCCTTTAGAGTTACGTTGATTTTATATTCTAAGAGCTCAGGATCTTTATCGTATATTAGAATGGTGGTATCATCAGCGTACATATACACGGTACCATGTGCAATGCTCGTGGAAAGGTCGTTAATGTACAGTAGGAAAAGCAGCGGTCCAAGTATACTCCCCTGAGGAGTACCCAAATCAATTTCTTGAGATTCCGATATAGATGAATCAATCTTTACCGCCATCCTTCTATGAGTTAAATAGGAGTTAATCCACCTATTTATAGGCCCACGCAAACCCAGCTGATCTATCTTTCTACACAAGAAATCCTTATCCACCACATCAAACGCACTCGTCAGATCAAACAACACACCCACCGCATAGTGCCCGCTATCAGTTAAATCGTGTATCTGCTGTACAAACTCATAAGTACACGTTTCTGTTGAAAAACCTGACCGAAAACCATGTTGACACTTACTTATGATTTTAGTGGAGCCCAGGAACCCAAAAATTCTATTCGAAACAATCCTTTCCATGACCTTAGAAAAGATACTCAAAAGCGATATCGGTCTGTAATTCTCAATAGAAGTTTTATCTCCTTTTTTAAATATTGGAACAACGATGGCATGTTTCAGCTGTTCCGGGAATATACCACTTTGAACTGACATATTTGTCAGCCAAACCAATAAAATTTATTCTAGTAATTTTCGTCCCAGAAATGCCCTCAGTTATTTCAGAAAAGCCTGGGCTGGAAAGTGTATATTCCAAAAAATATGATATTCATAATCAAGGGACCTCGCAATCCTCTTCTCATTTATACTAGCTATAAAGTGTGCGTAAAAATGAACTGTCTATCCACAATATTCCATGTAAAATAATATGAATATCCCTGTATAATTTATTTCAAATCGTGGTTATTTTGGTCTGCTATTTATGCAGCTAAATTAGGAAATTATAAATTTATTTGACTCTTTTTTTTACATAACAAAAACCTCTTTTATATAAATTAGAAAGATTTCGTTCCTACATTTACGGACATAAATTAAATTCACCAAGTTCAATCACTTAAATCGTAATGTAATTGCAAAAACTTGCAAGAAAATCTCGCCTATACCGAAAAAACTTTTTATTATTGGAATTCTAAAACCTTCTACAAAAGAAGAATCTAAAGAATTAATTGAATATTCCAGTATGAATACAAAGGCAATTAAATTCTGTTAAGGAATTGAAGGATTTCGGGCTATAGAGATATTAAGCTATATAGTTTGCGTTTCATACAGAAATATTTTATCGTGAATTGATTAATAATTCACTAGGTATTTTTATAGGAAGTGATTCATTATCCCACTAATATAAAATTATAGTTGGTGGTGCATTTGGCCAATTTAGCACAAGAAAATTCTAAGAAAAATACAGAAAAGCCTATACGTAAACGAGTTATTTTATGCTGCATTTTGTAGGTTATCTTGTATCAAAACTTTATACAAGGTGTTTCTAAAAAAGCCGGCCAAAATTTGTGAGCGAATTGATCTAATCATGAAAAAAACCTAAATCGTAATTTTTCGCAAAATCCTTATTTGCAAATTTACAGGGTGTTAAAGATGACTGCCTGAGGACGATTTTTTTGAAGTATTTTCGAAACGAGTAAAGATTAATTAACCAAATGTATCATATTTATTCATTTAGTTAAATGTCGTAAACTGACATGAAATTGAATAAAAAAGGATGACCATAGGCGGGTTAAAGGGGGGGACCCTTGCCTTTATTATAACCTAACTTTTTTTCCTTGTCATTTTTCTTCATTTTGTGTCAAAAATGTGATAAAATAAAGTTTTCTACATAAAAAAGGCGTACTTCTTTTTTCTCGAAAAACTTAAAGGTTTTCGAGAAATTCGAGTTTGAAAATTTTAGGACAAAACTGGTCCTTAGTATAATAAAATTTTTGAAAACTTTTCGTTAGAAAACTGTATTTCAATAATTTTATTAATGCTGTGTACTAAGGACCAGTTTTGTCCTAAAATTTTCAAACTTCTCGAAGACCTTCAAGTTTTTTGAAAAAAACAAGTATGCCTTTTTTTATGTAGAAAACTTGGCTCGGGTATCTAAAATCGCGAAATTTCTTTTGACCGTTATGAAATTACGCTCTTTCCTGCTTAATGAATAAAATAGTGTTTTTACAAAACAAAGACGTCTACTCCACAAAATGTTTTATATTGATTAGCCAAACATGTTTCGGAACTCACTGTTCCATCATCAGTGGCTTTAATAAGCTTTTACAAAAATCATGAGAATGTTAAACGACAAAGAGTTGAAGAACGGTAGGCAAACGAACTCTAGTTGGTCGTTTACGCAGGTATAATTAGGATCATGTTTGTCCAACCCTTGTTATAGAGTTTGTACTCTTATGAACAATAAATGAAATAATAATAATAATGTAGAAAACTTTATTTTATCACATTTTTGACACAAAATGAATCAAAATCACAAGGAAAAAAGTAAGGCTATAATTAAGGCAAGGGTCCCCCCTTTTACCCGCCTATGGTCATCCTTTTTTATTCAATTTTTTACGACATTTAACTAGGTGAATAAATGTGCTTCTTCTTCTTCTGGTGGCGTATCAGGTCCTCCTGATGTTGGCAATCACAATGGCGAGCTGTGCTCTGTCTTCGGCGAGTCTAAAGAGTTGTTCTGCGCTTCGAATTGCGGTCCATTCTCTAAGATTCCTTAACCACTAGGCTTGTCTTCTACCGACTCCTCTACGGCCTTCTATCTTGCTCTTCATTATAAGTTGAAAGACACGGTATCGATCACCCCTGAGTATGTGACCCAGCTAGGGTATGCTACATTTGGTGAATTCATCTTTACTCGTTTCGAAAATATTTCAAAAAATCGTCATCTTTAACACACTGTATCTTTGCAAATAAGGACTTTTCAAAAAATTACAATTTAGGTTTTTTTTCATGATTAGAAGTCCCCAATTCGCTCACAAATTTTGGCCAGCTTTTTTAGAAACACCTTGTATATTTAGCCAATTTGTCTGGTATGTTTAGGGAATATATATATTTTTTGATTTTTGACCCCTTTTTAGGTTATATTCTACCACAACTATGAAAAATTAATTCATATTTCGAATAAGTTTATGTAAGACATATTTTTTTGCCCATTTTCCACCATTTACGAACGCCTATGTAAGCAATTTTTTTATGATACATTGCATAGGTTATGTTCTATCAAAACTATAAATAACTAGTCAATATTTCTGCTATGTTTAGAAAATATTTTTTTTTTTAGTTTTTAACCCCTTTTTACACTCTTTTCAAACACCAATGTGATCTAATTTTTTTTAGAGCTAATGTTTGGGTTATACTCTATTAAACCAATTACAAATTATTTAATATTTCAAATAAGTTTAGGAAATATGAATTTTTTTAAATTTTGAACCCTTTTTTAAGCCCCTTGCATACGCTCAATGTTTCCTAAAAACTAATCAACATCTAGACATATCCTGTAGTATTTGGCCATAACTAGATCAAAATTATCCAGCCAGTCCAGCGATATCGAAATTAAATTAAATTACAATCAGTGGCGTACATTTTTTGTCAATAATTTTTATTAAGTTGCCTCCCTAACGCCACTGGGCTTAATAATTTTGATCTAGTTAGGGCAATATAAGCTCCCTATTTCTAGCAACAACGCTGTCAAATTTCAAATTTCGAAGAAATCGGTAAGGAGATATTTGACTTAACACGTTCGCTCCTCATCAATTTTTTTATGAACACTGCTAGTGCTAAGCCCAAAAAAACTTTTGATTTGTAAATGTTTATGTTTTAACGAGTTATTAGTGTAATATAATTCTTTTTTATGTAGTTTTTTCTGTTTTTTTTTTTGCAAAAAAACACGACGCACATGTGGCGGCTTGAGCACTGGGTCTAAGTTTTAATCGCTCAGTGCTCATCGACGCCTACGTGGCGCCACTAGGGAGTGTTTATCAAATCTCTTTATTAGATTACTGAAATCAATATTATTACAAAAATGGTAACAAACATCAAAATAAACTCGAACTTAAAAGTTATGAAACAAAATTTTAAAATAGTTTTATAAATTTAAAAAACAAATAAAACATGGCAAATAATGCAATTTATAAACTTAAAAAAAATTAAAAATCTACGTTCATTTTTCAACTAAAATGATTAAAAACACATTTTGAAAACTAGGTACATATTTCATAAAATGGAACTAAGTGTTAAAATTTATGTAAGACGTGTATCTTATAGGTATACTATAGACTATTGTGAAATTCCTTGAAGCAAGGATCTAAACATAGTCCTGGTAATTCCGGGCAACTCTGACAATAATAGCTTGTATCTTTGCGAATTCCACATTTTTTTCGTAGTTGTTGCCTGGGCCCTTTTCTAATTTAGATGGACCGTGTTGAAACAATCCTTTTTCTGTGGATGGACCTGGCTTCTCTTTGGCTTCATTTTCTGGTAGCATTGCTTCAACTACTGATTCACGATACTCTAGGAACGACATCTTTGGTCTAGAATATTTATTGTATAACATATAGGAATCATACAACAATTGAACTTGATAAATTTGCTAATTCCATCATCTCATCATGAGTCAGTTTTTTACGATTTCTCAACCCAAGCCGTTTCGGTGCCGATGAACCCGGGTACGGACTGGCCATTACAAAAAAAAATAAAAACAAAACAACGCACCACCAAAACAATGCACCCCTATTTTTATCAACGTGCTCCCAGAAAATGATAAGCATTGTCGTGTATATATATTACGAAATAAACAACTTTAACACCTTGTATCTTGGAAATAATGGGAACTTTTTTCATAAAATGACGTATTATGTTATTATCTAATATTTTGATGAGTTCTATCGACCCTTAAAGTGTGTCAGGTAAAAACTGCCTCACCCTGTATAGGTAGTGGCATTAAAATAAAAACTTAAATTTTAGAATAATATTTGACGACTAAAATTTAAATATTTCGCTTTTATTCGAAATGAGTAAAAATGTGGATGAACAAATGTCTCCCCATATTATTTCGTTATAACGCGATGACAGTAGTACCAATCCGCAATTATTATTATTATTACAATGTCAACCTTTTTGAATGTTTATTGGTAGGCATTATGTGGTGTTTACTGTGTTACTAAATAAACGAACATTTGCAAGCCTCGTTGGCCCTTTGAACTCGCAGAACACAAAGAGAATCGCTGATTATATCGCGAATTAGGTTTATATTTGCCTTACACGCACAGTTTCGGCTTTGACTCACTCAAAAAGCATTAACATCAGACCACTATAATACGTATTATGCGGTGTGAATCAATTTTGAGTGTTTGTGGATTTAAAAATTAATGGGGTTCGGTTGGAATTAGAATTCTGTAAATATTCTTAATTCAAAATTAATTATCTTTGTAGTGAATTAGCCTTGCACAAATAGTAGGTACACCTAATATTGGTATTGCTTGGCAAACGAATCTGTGACAACGAAAGAAATGCGGACAAAAAAAATCTTATATTGTCAAATTTAACTACAAAATATCACTAGTTCTCGAAAAGAAGTAGGTAGTATTAACTTGAAAATCGATTTTTTACAATTACAAATAATAATAATGAAAAAAGCTCAGCATTTTTAAGTGGCTGTTTTTATTTAATAACTAAAATTTTTACCACTGAATATTAAAATAGGGAAAAGATCTTCTGTAATATTGAATCAGCCAGTGGCAGAGTGGTGTTATTATTTATACTTTTGTTGTAATAATAAAATGAAACCAATAGCTACACTGCTTGCTTTTGGCGGTACAAAACAAAGAGCTTTTCCGCAACACGTGTACGGCGGCGGTGACTTATATAGAAAATAAAACAAAAATATGTTTTGTCTATTGCCTTTACTTTATTGTTATAGACAGGCAAAATCAGATGGTGTTATCAAAGATTAATCTACACTGTGTAGATTAATCTTTGGTGTTATTTGAGTATAATATTAACAAAATAATAAGCAAAACTAAACAGTTCAACCGCATCCACCAGAAACTCGATCTGGATATAAGTGACAGTCAGTTTGGCTTTCGCAAAGGATTAGGTACAAGAGAAGCACTATTCGCATTCAACGTAATAGTGCAGCGATGCCTAGATGTTAATCAGGACGTATATGCCTGCTTCATCGACTATAATAAGGCGTTTGACAGGGTCCGCCACGACCAGTTGATGGAAATATTACAATGTAAAAACCTAGACCACCAAGACCTGCAAATCATCTCAAATCTCTATTACAATCAAAATGCCATCGTCAAAGTAGATCAACAAAATTCTGGCACCATCTCAATAAAGAGAGGTGTACGTCAAGGTTGTGTTCTGTCACCTATTTTGTTTAATGCCTACTCTGAAGAGATTCTAAAAAGGGCAATGGAAAATGACAGTGCAGGAATAAAAGTAAATGGAGTGCCTATAGTTGTTCTAAGATACGCTGATGATACCGTAATTTTAACGGAAAACCTGGAAGATCTACAAAGAATCATGGACAAACTTGTTCGATATAGCGAAGAATACGGCCTTACACTCAACGTAAACAAAACAAAGTTCATGAAAATAACAAAGAAGGCCCAGACTAACAACGAACAGATAATCGTCAAAGGTGAACCCATCGAACAGGTAGAGAAGTATACTTATCTTGGAACAACAGTTACTTGTAATAACGACTACACGAAAGAAATAAAAGCACGCATAGAAATAGCAAGGTCCAATTTCAATAGCATGAAAAGAGTTTTGTGCAATAGAGGTCTAAGCCTAAAACTGAGACTGAGACTAGTTAGATGTTATGTTTTTGCCACTCTGCTTTATGGCGTCGAGGCATGGACTCTGAACGCAGAAATAACCAAAAGACTAGAAGCTTTTGAAATGTGGGTGTACAGAAGAGTACTGAAGGTGTCATAGGTCGATCGGATAACTAACTTAGAAATACTTGAGCGACTAAACATAAAAAGAGAGTTGTTAATAACAATTAAAAGCAGAAAACTGCAGTATCTCGGCCATGTGACTCGTGGACCAAGATACGCCTTACTTCAATTGATAATGCAGGGAAGGATCCAAGGTACAAGAAGCGTGGGTAGAAGAAGGATATCGTGGTTGAGAAACTTGAGAGAGTGGTTTGGATGTTCCTCGATAGAGCTTTTTAGAGCAGCTGCATCCAAAATAAGAATTGCCATGATGATCGCCAATCTTCGTCGCGGAGATGGCACCTAGAGAGAGAGAGAAACAGTTTCTAAACGTGACTTAAAGCAACAAAAAGATCCATTAAGATTAATTATCTTCGATAAGTTGTTTTAGATTTTTTTTTGTTTAAATCAAGCAAGATTACGAAAGAATTTAATTTATTTCGTTAAGTTGTTTTAGAACGTTTTTGTTTTTTATAAGAACGGTTTATTTTCATTTTTGGTATGCAAACTTTAGTACATATTTGAAATAAAATAAATAAATAAATAAAATAGTTCTTGGGTGTTATAGCTTAATAGCAGTAGCTGCTTTTACCAAACACGTGAAGAACTTTTCATTAATTTCAATTTTTTAGTAACACATAAATGTGCCGCGCTGTTACAGATCAATTTGCCAAACAATAGGTATGTTACTACTACACTACTACAGTGAGGCCTAAAAGTCATGCATAAATAAATTCGATGAAATTTTAAGGACATTTTTTTGGCAAATTATTATCGAATTTAGAAAATTTAGTTATACAGGGTGATTCAGCTAAGTGTTTCATTAGACGTTTTAGCAGAAAAAATGAATATGTTGATTTGAAACTTTCTACAATTATACAAGAAGGAAATAGCTTCATTTTAAACATATTTTCAATTATGCAGCACTTCCGGTTATACTGGAAGTGGATATGAACTTCCTTATTTTAAATGGAATATCTACTATATACATATTATTATATTTCTAGATTCCCTGTTCAATTATAAGTATTTTTCCTTAACCTTTCCCTATACCTATTTTCCACTGTTTTTGAAAAAAATAATTTATTTCAGTTTTTTTAGCCCAAAACAGGCTTTCCAAACAAAAATCTTTATTTCATAGTCTCTATAGATAGTACCTTGCAATTGTGAAGGTAGTTTAAGAGCATCTTAGGAAAGTTATTTCTCTTGACAAGTTGAACGATAAGGTTACAGGGTGGTCGCAAATTATTATAGTACAGCGGCCAATAGCGCCAATAAAAAGAAATGGAGATCGAATGGAATAGGTATATCAATACATTTCTTGCATCTCTAATAATGAAAGAAATAATATATCGAGACATTTCTTGCATATCTATGACCCAGTTCATTGAACTTAACCCATTATTCGAAAGAGGAAAAAAATGGGAAGGTCGTATTTCGGATCACTGTAGGATAAAATTGGTTAAGAAATTGAAAAAAAAAATAAATTTTTTTAACTTTATTTATAATGTAAAACAACAGTTAAACACTAAAAGCAAAATATTGCAAAATAATAATTAAACCAAAACTAACAAACAACAAGTATAAACTTCAAAATAACATTATTATAATAAAAAAAAATAAGAACAAAATATATTACTTCACTTGAATTAAAACTACAACAATTTTTTACGAATTTTTTCGTTAGCAAATTTATTCATAATTTCATCATAATTAATGTCCTTTAAAGCTTCGCTCTCGATATAAAGGACAGAGAAGGCATCCAACTTTTCCTGTCCTAAACAAGCTTTATGTTTATTTTTGATCTTATCTTATTAAAAATTTGTAATAAGCTTAAAACGTTTGGAAAAGTAGGTGTTTGGACCATGTTATATTTGTCCAAAATGGTCTTTGCTACCAATTGACAAAATAAATTATTTTACTTTTAAAATTCGCGTGGGTCCTAAAGGAAAATCAAATACTCTGTGAACTGTAGATATTTTTTCGAATTATGAGTTTGCTGAAACTGGTACAATATTATTCAAATACAACCCTGTAGTTATTGAAAAATTCCCAACAACACCAGATGTTGAGTTTTTGACGTGTAACAAGTGTATAAAATTGTAATCGATTATTCCTAAAACTGAGAAAACTTACAGAAACCGAAAAAATCCTGAAAATTTGACAAGGATATATGCCTGAATAGGATTTTGATTTTAAAACTCACCCTGTATATGTATGTAATCGACAAAAAAATGGTGTAAATTTCATAAATGTATCAACTTTCTGTACAAGATAAGTTAAACTTCGAAGTTACCGTGTAACCATATAAGATAATTTAAACTTCTATACGCATAGTGTATAATATAGTGTACCTAATGGTTGTTTCAGTCTGTGCCATAAACTTCTCTATATACTTTAATGATCTTAGTATAATTTAGTCGTTTGAGTTGAGACTGCTTTTCCTTATTTTGTTAATAATTTAACTAACGTTCTGTATTCTACCTTTGTAAATTTACACTCTTTTGTGCACATGCTGCTATAGCTGTATTGCCGCTGATAATGATTTATAATACTGAACGAAACCGCTAATTGTTTACAGTTTTTGCTATTTCTGTTATAAGTTGTGCTAAAATTTTGCGATAGCAGTCAATTTATTATTATACAGGGTGAATCACCTCTATTACACACTCCACGTTAAAGCTGCTTTTGTTAGATCTAGGCTGGAGTTTGCTTCGGTTATCTGGAATCCCTTGTATAATACTCATATAAGAGATCAGTAAAGTCAGTTCAGAGACGCTTTCTGAAGAACCTGGCCTTTAGAATTGACAATGTTTATCCTTATCGGGGGATATATCATGCGTCTTTGCTTAAACGTTTTGACGAAAGTTCTCTTGAAACCAGAAACCTTTACGCAGCTAGGGTCATATAGTATAATGTCACACCCGGCATATTTTAATAAAACTATTGCATCCGGTCGAACTAAGTATTTCTCGCTGATTATTGATTTATAAAAGTTCAGCACTTTAACGGCAGTATTGTATCTACGAAATAGACAAAATTTGCTGATTCACATTTTTCACACAAGCGGTACGATGACAGGAATAGGTAATTTCATTGGTCGATATTCGAAAGAGTGGAAAAAATTAAAAGTTATAAATTTTTACGCAACAGGGGAAAAAGGGGTCTTCTCTCCATCTTCGGCAAGGGAAGCTACGAGTTTTAGAAGCGATAGAAAGGACGATCCTCCTCTGTTGAGAAGTGTGTTTGAATTTTTCTATCTTCGTTCTATTAGAATTGTTACTACTTTTATTATTTAACAAGAAATCCCATGCGGGATTTCCCAGTCGTTTTATGATAGTTTTATCTATGACAAAAGTCATTGTGGGTTATAAAAAAAATAAAAAAAAAATTGAAAAAAAAATTAAAAAAAAAATTAAAAAAAAATTATAATAAAATAACTTTAATAAACATTTTTGAGTTACCCCGTAGATAACCACTAGGAGCTTATAGTTTAACTTTCAAAGAAATCTTGAATTGAAATCTAAAGAAATCAAAAAATTATTCAAAATATTACTTTTTTGTCCTTAACAAAATAATGAAATACATTTTTGACTCACCCCGTATATAAAGTTAAAGTGTATGCTAAAAATTTCTATACATTTGAAATTTCTTAAATGTGGGCTAATTAATATTCTTTTTGTATCATCCTGTACATGCTGCTTATTAATGAATGTTGTTTTAATCTGATAAATCCTTAGCGCATAGCCAGATGTTAAAATAACGTTCACCTTAATAGTGGGGAACGTTATTTTTAGGACTACCATTTCTCTATTTTGAAATTCGTTGGTTTGTCAGGTTTCCATTTTTAGGACTACCATATCTCTCTAACTTATTATGCTGTGGATCAATAAAGCAGATGAGATTTTTGGATCAGAAAAACTCAACTCGAATTTACGAACGTGTACGTTATTCTTTGATACGATTGTGATTAAAAATATACGAAATTGCTTGTCCCATATGTTTTTTTAAGAATATAGTCATGAAAATGGTTTTCAAAAAAAAATCGTCAAATTCCAATATAGTTGACACCTCTAGTTTCACGTCATAAATTTGGTTTTGGTAATATGTTTTTACTAACACGACAGACAAATTGCTTGTGTCAAATAGTTTATTATTATTTTCTTTGTTTACATTAAGAGTCTAAAAGTTTTCGGCATTATTTTCATGTTTAAGATCAATTTCTATCAACTTGTTGTATATTGTAGTGTTATAAAATGGTTATTCCATATAGTTGTAGTAAATTTAGAAGTTGCCATTGTGTATTAGAAGTGATATTACTGAAAAAGGGTTAATAACCTAAAGTGACAGTGTCATGAGAGCCGTCAGATGGATGGATGTGATCATATGTTTGTCAATAACTTAAGTCAGATGGATGGCAAATAGTTGATATCTCCCTCTGCGTCGCACACAAAATGAACTTTTGTAGATGTAAATAAATTAATTAATAAAATAGTGTGGCCGCATTAAATCCCCTTGAAAAGTACCCGTTGGGATGCAGCAAAAAACAAATTTTCCATATAGACAGACTAGCTTTAAGTTAAGACACATAGATAGCGGTCCTTTTTTGCAGATTTTCGACGACAAAGACAGCACTATCAGATTTTGTAAGGATTAAAGACGTAATCCATTGGATGCAGCGCGAGTGGAGTGTGATATAATTACAATAAAAATTCATACATGGTCTCCACTAATATAATTGTATTTAAGATTCCTTTTTGATAAAAGGGGACATGTTTCGGAGTCCCGCTCCATCATCAGCCTAAAAGGCAACAATATAAATTTTTAAAGAACATAATTAACTAAAATAGTCTAACAAAAGAGAAAGAGTAACTATTCAATTTCTAAAGCTTAATTTTAAAACAAACACACGGGCACAGTTAAAGTCTATAGTTAATATTCGATGACACGGGCAAAGCCCCTAATAGACCAAGTTGGAATTGAAAAATTAAGGATGACAAAGCATGCATACATTTAGGTAGTATATCTAAATAAATAAAAACGGGTAAGTGATAGTACTAATAAAATATAAATGACAAACATAAAGGAATGGGACAAACTAAACACTATTGGCTATTCATAAAGTATTAGAATACAAGTCAAGTTACAAACTAAAAACAGAAATAAAATAAATTAAAATAAAATAATGTCAGGTGATACAGAACAATGATCGACCCCAACCCAACCGTCAAGCATCAACACATCGATGTCAGGAAAGATGACAGAGAGTTTGGACTATTTTAGATGTAGCAAAGCCTGAAAGAATGTGAAAGGTTCGAATTTTAGTTGATCATTTAAACGCACGACATTTCCGTTTATGACAGTTCTGTAAATTTCCAACATCTCCAACAGGTTCAACTTAATTCCCTTATCACAAACATGGAGGATCTTTAAAGCCAAATCGGGTTTTTTCAAGTTTTTTATTTATATAGATATATGAGTACTACCTAAATGTATGCTTTGTCATCCTAGTCTTCTTTTTGTACTGAAAGTCATCCTCAATCAGTTTATATAATATACATTCTAATAAAAATTCCAAGCACAATACAAATATTTCCAGATAAATAAAAATGTGTTTAATCCGAATTTCTATCACCATTCTGTAACAAAAGAAACGGTTTAGAGCAGCTCTTACGCGTGCAATTTACGAGACATTCAGCTTAAATATTAGATGCACATAACCGATAACATACAACACCCGTGCAGCGTAAAGGCCACTCTGAAATAGACTGTTAGAGATAGCGCACACACTATCTATGCCCTTAGAGAAAGCTCTGGAAATAAAGCTCTGTAATATTTCCACTTTAGCTACTTTGGAAAAAAAAATGCTAAAAAAATTGAGAGAATTATTAAAAGTTTAGGATGCATCCATTAATATTGGTTCTTTCCTCGCACAGTATACAGAGAGGGGAATAGGATTTTTAATAAAGTGTTTGTCATGTTGTTTTTATTTAATATTGCTATGATAAAACTATTTTCATTATTGGTTTCTTGAAGTTTGTATACAGGAAGCTATTCAAAAGATCATTTACTTACCAAATTTATATGCTATACAATAACATACCAGAGGACTTCAATAAGTTACGGGTTACAGCTTTTAAGTTTAAATACAGGAATCGACTTTTGGATTTCAAATAGATTTTTTGTTTAATTTTTCTTTTCAGATTTTTTGTGGAAAGTAGTAAACTTTGATTGTAGTAAAAGGCATGACTAAGGAGTGCAGTTATTGGTCGGACGTATTAGAAATTTGGTTCTAAAGTTCTGAATTTTGGGGTTGAACTTAGAACTTTATTTAATTGTTTTCAACTCCATTTTGCATATCAATTCATTATTATGTTATGTATTTATGATATTCTGACTTAATCTGTACGTTGTTATGATTTGAATGCAAATAAATGTATTATTATTATTAAATACACAAAGTGCTTACATTCGTCAGATAACAAATAAGTAATAAGATTTATATGAAATTCACTTACATTTTTTTTTTAAAATAAAAATAATCATACATTGATACTAACAAAATTTAAGTTACACACTAAAGTCACAATAAAATATTCTTTCAGTTTTACAGTGTAGCTTAAATGGCAAGTTTCTCCATTCCATGGAAAGCTTATTATAAAAATGTATGGCATAATACCAAGGACTAGTCTGGCATCTCTTCAACCTTGAAAATTCTAGCAAAACGTTGTTTTTATTTCGTGTATTATAGCTGTAAACATTATCATGGGTCACAAACAAATGGATATTTCTTTTCATATAAATCAAGTTATTAAGTATGTATATTCCTGGAAAGGTGAGTATTATGCTGCGTTTCTACAAGCTTCCCTCTATTCCAGCTTGGCAAGAATCCTAACCGCTCTTCTCTGTAATGAAAAGACTTTAGAAGCTGCACCTGCGTGTCCCCAGATTAAGACAGCATAACATATTCTGGAATGGATCAGGGAATGGTACGCCATCCTCAAGGTTGCGTAAGACACGTTACCCGAAAGATTTCGCAAAAAAAAAGATGTTACCACAGAGCCTCTCACACAAGCTGTCAATATGAGACTCCCATGTCAATCGCGTATCCAGAGACACACCAAGAAACTCCATACCACCTCGACAGTGACTCTCAAAGTAAAATACCCCGTTTTTGTTTTGGTCCGATTAAGTAGGAGACTGTTATTCGAAAACCACTCATAGGATATCCTCTCCGCTCCCAACATTCGGCGTTCCACCTCATCCATCCATAAATGTTAATGTTATTAGGTCTTTCTACTAAAAGTTACGTTAGAGGATAAGCGGTTAACGGAGTCAAACGCCTTGACAATATCTATAAAAACCTATATCTATCTATAGAGGACGATTTTGTTCGTGTAACTTTTCCTGTATTTGCCTGGTACTAAATATCAAGTCGGCTGTAGCCCTGTTGGGTCTAAAACTACTTTGTGTTTCCGGCACGCACCCTTCCAAGAGTGGTAGAAGACGATTGGACAAAATTCTTGCAAGAACCTTTTCGGCGATGGATAGGAGAGCGATACCACGATACAAACCTATCTCCTTTCTTAAATATAGTGACAATTGAGGCATCTCGCATTTCAGCAAGCACGCGGTTTCGGTGTTCCATATTTTGCTTATTAGAACATGAGAATGTTGCAATATCACAGGTCTTCCTTTAAAAAGCTGAGGAGATATGCCACCAGAGCCAGCTGCTTCCTTGTTTTTATGTTGTCGAATAGGTTTATCAACTTCCTGCAGAGAACATCTTGTGTGTTGTAGGTTTGGCCTATGTGGCATTATCGACATTAGTGGCCCTGTTTAGTAGTTCCTGACAATGTTCCTTCCATTGGGAACCAATTGATGTGCTATCTCTTAGAAGACGAGACCAATCCCTGGTTTGTAGTGTCTGTCTCTGTGTTTGCAGTGTCACTGTATAACTGTTACCAGTTAACAAATCATGCTTTATTAGATTCAAACAATAGTGAGCTATATTTCACTTCATTAGAATGCTAGTTGTCTCAACTTGATTAAATTTGGAGCGACAGTTATTATAGGTGCTCTAACTGATACATTTCTCTTGCATTATTTTCCACAAAGGTAATGGCAACTAATCTCCCATTATAAACAATCGATATACTACACTATTATCGTTATTTGCATTTTGCAGTTGTGCCATGACGACTCTATGCCTAAATATTAGCGCAGAGAAAATTACTATACATATACAAAGCCGTTGATCGAATTTGTGAAATTTAATACCCAGAACTGTCAACGTATAACGGCAATCCTTTCAACATTTTAATCCCTATCAACTACCTTTGGGGTTCACGATGCGAAGATTAACCTGTCACTGCTACTAATACAACATCTATACGAAAATGACCGCGTCAGCCAGCGACGCTATTTTCAAATTCAATTTATATGAATCTATAACGGAATTATATGACGTGAACAGGAATAAAACTAGAAAAACAGATGATAGACAGGGTGGTGGGTGATTAAGATAGATATACAAGCCAACATCACTGTTATTCTTTCTATTTTTTAGACCCTTTGCCTACGTCCAATGTTCCCCAAACTAACCCAACTATCTATCTAACTACTTTGTTCAAAAATTATAAATAAAAAATGCAAGAGCTGGGGTCGAAGCCAGGACATTCCGCATCCAAAGCTACGCCGGTTGCCACATAGCTACGGGCAACGTTAGAAGAAATGAAACCAAATTGCATTAAAGTTGCCGCGGTTGCCGTATTACACATTTGTAATTTTTAAACGCAATTTTGTCGAGATAGGAATGCTTTCAAATGAAGGATCACTCGACACCTACTGCTGTTTAAAAATTTGATGGTTATATCCGTCTTTATCTCAATTTTGTTTTGAGCGCGTTCACTAGCCTCCATATTGATCATGAGACCGTGCTTTTGAGAGAGCTCCACAATTCTGTTAATATCCTCGTTAATATCTTGATTAGCTAGATAATAGTCGTCATAAGTAAAGCTGTAGTAAATTTGCCGGTCATCCGCATATATATGCTCCTTGCAATGCTTTAGACTTGACCCTATGTAGCATGTGTACATGTTAAACAATAAAGGTGAAAGTATTGAGCCTTGTGGAACTCTACACGTCAGTCTTTCCTTTGAAGATTCCCCATTACTTGTTTGAACAAATTGAAACCTGTTTTGCAAATAGCTGTGAAAGAATCTGATTGACTGTTCAGAAAACCCAACAAGTTTCAAAACGGATAGAAGCGAATCATGATCAATTGTGTCAAATGCCTTAGAATAATCCAACAGAACAAGCACCGTGCTCTTGCCTTGGTCCGTCGCACGAATTATGTCATCAACAATGTCCAAAAGCGATGTAGCCTGGTCTAAAACCTGATTGATGTTCGGGTAAAATATTGTATTTGTTTACATGCGAGAGAATCTGAAGGTACATAATTTTTTCTAAAACCTTTGAAAGTACTGGAAGGACACTAATCGGTCTAAGATCATTTATAGAAGTTATTGTACTTGTCTTGGGGAAAGGAATTATTTTTGAAACCTTCCATTCATCTGGAAATTGGCCTTCTAAAATGCAAGAATTTGACATGAAGAAAGTATCGTATCGTATTGTAAAAGAGAAAAAGGAATCCTAACAATATGATCGAAATTTCTACTTCCTATGATAAATTCCTTGCCGTTGAACCGTTCATTGTTATAATTAACTGCTATTATTTTGAAGAGTTCTAACAACCCCTAAAGTTTGAGAGATAAAAACCGACTCACGCTGTATACTAGCCTTACAAAAATTAAGTATGTACAAAGCTTGTTAGGGAGTGTCGGATGATAATTCAATAAACCGTCTGGACGTATAAAATGATAACTGTCATTACGGCTATTTTACGTTTTGTATTGGCGTGAAATTTCCACAGAACTATAAATCGAAAATAAAATCCTGATCTAAAAACACCAAACATAAATTCAAATGAAATAAAAATTCATCGCCGATCTGTCAATACTGAATTCAACTTTTCTGGTTACACAAACAAATCGTAAATACATCACAACCATATGTGTTACAAATTTTATTGTATTGACATTTTCAACTTTTTTAAATATTTTTTATTTCATATCATGCAAACATTCTAATGTTGATGATCATATTGAACGTTGGACGTAAATTTGCTGCGTTCAATATAAAGGACGCAAAAGAGACAGGGCAGGATTCAGATAAACCGTGGTGTGACATAGGATGGTCAGGAGTGAGCAGAGGTTTTTTAATGTTACCTGAAAATGAGGCTTCTACCAGGTACTGATCAAAACCAGTGCATTTCATATATTAATAGCATGGTGTTATTGAGCGTTCACTTGATGAGTGTACCTATTGCATATTTGTAAAACACCGCGAGAGGAACGATACAACCAGTCAGATATACAGGGTGTCCCGAAATTAACTTAAAATCATTTAAGGGGGCATTCTACAAGTGAAACTAAGATTTTTTTTTCATATGAATATAAATATATCGAAAAATGCTTTGTTTTTCAGATACAGAGTGTTATTTGTAAATTCCTGACGATGGGTTTTAGTAATATTTCCGAAACGCGTCTCGATATCAAAATGGCACAAATAGGGTAGGATGGGGCACATTGGTACATGGGGCACTTCGGGACCGTTCAAATTTACTGCCTTATCGTTTACGATAGAACCACTGAGAGCAGATCGCGAACGATCGACAGAGATAAGGGCGTACCATTGACGAGGGCCATCAAGATTTTGAAGAGCAGCTTCGCCGACATGAGAATGCATACAGACAGCCTCGAAAGGAAAGAGAACGCATCGATGGGGCAGCGCATCTACAACAGCCGGTAAATGATGGGAGTGTCAATTTTTGCGGCTCGAGGATCGGTCTGTTTAGCCATCTTAGGGTTCACAACAGAACTCCCTGAGTTGGAGTAGTTCATACTCCTTAGCGGCTGAATGCTGATGATGGTGATGAGTTTTTTTTGTTATTAACTTGTTTGAATTCCATATGTTGCTTAATTTCCTGTATTTTAGTAAATTTCACTTTTCTCTAATGATAAAGAAAAATCCCATTTGATGCATACTTTTATATTATAAAAAAAAGAAAAAGAAAATAGATAAGAATTTATCTATCCGCATTGAGTATACGAACATTATTATGCCTTCGGATATATGGATTTGGATGAATATAATTTACTGCGCCAGCAAAATGCAAGATAAAATTATAAAAATCTAATAAAAAAATGTGCGAAATTTTAGCAGTTGTGCATGGAAGCGCCGAAGCATTGAAATATCGCATTATAAAAGAGCGACGATTTTATTTTATGACAATATTTTTTGATTTTAAAATAGCGTCGTATTTGAAATTGGATTTTATTGCGAAAGATTATACAAACTATTTCAAAACAAATGCGATAAATTTAAGGAGTGATTGCTTTTTTTTTTTTAAATAATAGTCTCTTTCTGAATTTGTACAGAAAACTCCAGAAGAAATTTCGATGTTGTACAAACAATTCGTGACATGGATTTACCGGTACGAAGTATTAATACAAAACATTTGCAACAAAAGTGGCAACATTTAGAACGAGTCAATGTAATGGATCTACAAGGAGTTCAGCCAAAATTACTGATTGGTCAGGATTACTGAGACCTAATTACTACACGAAAATTGATAGAAGGCCCTAAACATTCCCCAGCTTTATCCTATACAAAGTTAGGATCGGTACTACACGGCAATATGAAACAATTTAAAGATAAAATTGATGACCCTCCATATTAAATTCGAAAGTAAAGATGAAGAACTACATAATTTGGTGCGAGGTTTTTTCGAAATTGAGTCCCTTGGAATTAAATATGACTGTAGCCCTCAGAATATAGAAGACAAAGCAACAGAAGAATTTTTAAGAAAAACATCAAAGAAAATAGAAGATAGGTGGGAAACAGGTTTAATTTGGAAGAAGGAAAACGATATACTACCAGACTCAAAACCACTTGCTATACAAAGATTTAAATACATAGAAAAAAAAAATGCAGAAAGACAAGAAATTTGCAGAAGAATATAAAAATAAAATCGAAGAGTATATAACAAAGGGTTATGCAAGAAAACTCGAAGAAAATGAGCTTGATAATAATTGTAAAAACATTTGGTATTTACCACATTTTGGGGTAGTAAACCCAAACAAACTCGGAAAGTTTAGATTCGTGTTCGACGCAGCTGCAAAAGTAGATGGAAAAAGTCTAAATGATTTCTTATTAAAGGGTCCAGATTTGTATAATTCTCTGGTCGAAATTTTGTGGAAATTCCGAGAAAAACCAATAGCTTTCTGTGCCGATATAAAGGAAATGTTCCACCAAGTCTGCATTCGGACCCAGGATCAAAACGCTCAAAAACAATTAGTATGTAATGTGTGTAATGATATTTGGAGCCGTCTGTTCACCATATAGAGCACAGTACATTAAAAATGTTAATGCTTTAGAGTTTAAGGAAAATTGGCCACAAGCATTACATGGATGATTATTTGGATAATGTTGAAACCACTGAGCAAGCGACTGAACTAATAAATCAAGTCATCACAATTCATAAGAAAGGAGGATTTGAAATTCGAAGTTGGATTTGAAATTCAGAGGAAGTATGCAATAATATACCAACCGAACTAAAAGGTAAAGAAAATTACTTAGAACTTGGCGGAAAAGAACAGCGAGTTTTAGGCTTAAATTGGAATACACACCTTGATACTTTGGCATTTTGTGGTAAATTCGACTTCAATGATAATATGACAACAGAAGTTACAACTAAAAGAAAAATACTGCAAATTATAATGTCCATTTTCGATCCTTTAGGTCTTCTGGGACATTTCATTGTAAAAGCAAAAATTCTTTTACAAGATGTGTGGCGAAGTGGTCTTACATTTGACGAAAAAATATCTGAAGAACAAAATACAAAATGGATTCGTTGGTTGAATTGTTTAAGGAAAGTGAAAAATTTGAGAATTCCGCGTTACTAAAATCTCCCACAGAACAACATACAGTTACACATCTTCTGTGACGCTAGCGAAAAGGCCATCGCAGCAGTTGGGTACTTTTGATACTCAGAACGAGAAAAGAATAGGGTGGTGCTAGTAGCCTCGAAGACAAAAGTGATTCCAAGAAAGAAACTTACAATTCCAAAATTAGAGCTACAAGCTGCGGTTATAGGTAGTCGTCTCGCAAACACAATTAAAGAAAAGCATGCGTTAAACATTAATAAGACGATTTTATGGAGTGATTCAACATGTGTATTGGGTTGGTTAAGATCGGATAAACAAAACATCACGTCTTACATTTCAAGAAGAATTAACGAGATTCTGGATTTAACAAACATACTAAATTGGAGATGGATACCTTCGAAATTAAACATTGATGAGGCCACAAGGGATGACAAAGAAGCAGATTTGAACGTAGAAAACTCATAGTTTCAAAGCCCTGAATTTTTATATTTAGATACGTGTTTTTGGCCAGAAGAGAAAAAGGAAAATTTGCAAAGAAAACAGAAAATTGATGAACGAAATTTCGAAGACGACAAACAAGAAACGATTTTAGTAAACGATATTAGTACAGAAAATACCTATTTGCCAGATATTTCAAGATTTTCGTCATGGATAAAATTAATAAAATCAACAGCTTACGTATTTAAATTTATTAAACGGTGTCTGAAAAAAGAAGTAAATTCAAATATTTCGGTTGAAAATTTTATAGACGCTGAAAATGTATGGTGCAGTAACGTTCAGAAGCAATTATTTCCAACTGAACATTATCAGTTAATGAAGAAGAAGTCAGTACAATTTCAGACTGCAAAAAGAAAAGAAAATGTGGAATTTCGTCATGTCAAAAATTGCATAATCGCTTATTACATTTTGAAAATATACGTAAAGAACCACCGCATAAAGAAGACAATGAAACATATGAAACCCCAATTGTTAATCAAGAACCGAATCAAATTATTGCACATACAGCTAAGACAATGTTTAACGAAATCCTACTAAAAATTGCTCCTGTTGTTTTAAAAACAAAAACTAAACGTATGGAAATTTATGCACTATTTGATGAAGGTTCAACGATCAGTTTAATTGATGAAGAAGTAGCGAATCAACTTCAACTTTGGGGACCAGAATCTACATTAAATTTACGCTGGACCGCCAAAGAAACTTGTAAACAAATTCAATCAACAAAAGTCAATTTTGAAATTAGTGATGTAGAACAAAATCATTTTTATAGATGTAAATATGAAGTTACAAACAAGATGAGACACTACAGACGTCACGGAGTTTGATGGCAAAACTGTATAGAATTTTTAGTCTCAGTTGGAATCGCAAAAAACTTTCAGCGGCATACATCTATCAGGCATGGACGTACGAAAATAAAAAAAAAATATTTTTTTTCTAATCGGGTTTTTATAATCCCCAAATCATCTCGATCGGATTGAAAATTTAGTGGTAAGGCGGCAAACAGAGAACAGTATGTCCTTGAGTTAAAAAAAATCTGTGTTTTCTTTATATTCAGTTCAAGCGCGATATTCCTGTAGGCGCTGTTAAATGCATTTAGTATATATTGAAGATCCTCAATTGTATCATCTAGGACAACATTGCCATCCGCGTATTGAATCTCAATGGCTGATGTGGATAAGATCTTCGGCCCAGCAATCTACGAAGATTGAAGTATCGGCAGCTATCAAATCTGTAGACGATCTCTATTCCCTCCGACAATTCATCCTTAACAAGTTGAATAACTTGCCACAAACATCGAAAACAAGATCGGTGCAATGACACCACACTGCATTACGCAAGTTGTTATTGGAAAAGGCTCTCCCGGTCCGCTGCTGCTTTCATATTATTGTGAAGGAGTCAAAGTGTCCGGGTGAATTTATACTGTATTTGCCTGGCACTAAATGTCATGTCGGCTGTACTCCTGTTGGGTCTACAACCACATTGTGTTTCCGGCAAGCGCCCTTCCGAGAATGGGAGAAGACGATTGGACAAAATTCTTGCAAGAACCTTTCCAACGATAGAGAGGAGAGAGATACCACGATAGTTTCCACATACGGATCCTTAAATATAGTGACAATTACTGCATCTCGCATTTCACTTCTTTAAAAAGCTTAGGAGATATGTCATCAGAGCCAGCTACTTTGTTGTTTTTAAATTGTCGAAAAGCTTTATCAACTTCTTGCAGAGAATGTACATCTCCCAGGTGTTGTTGGGTTGGTCTATGTGGCAATCAATTGACGTGCAATACCTGAGAAAACGAGATTCATCCCTGGTTGGCAGTGGGCTAAGACTGTGTCCAGAGGGACAAGGGAAAGTACAAATGTAATAACTAGCCAATCTTTTACAATTGTGTCTTATAGCCTTACGCTACTTGTACCGCCTAGCGAGATAGCCTTCGATTCCGAGAAAATGATATTATTATTATTATTTATCTGTGCTTCCCTATTGTACCTGGCCCACCCGGCCCTACAGTACAAACTCTGGAACAAATTAGAATGTGTCTGACTGGCTACATTCAATTTCCACGAAATAAATAGCTTTTCATTATTATTCTTAAACATGTTTCGAGTTATCGGTTTAGAGAAATAGGAGAAACACGACTATATTATTGTCTGGTACAAGACACAACATTAAATATGCATAGCAAAACTCTATCAACTTTCATTCATGTCAATGAACAATAAAACAAACTATATCTTGATAATTTTACGCAGTTAAATTGATGTTATTGTAAATGTGTTCTTCACATTGTTATTTCAGAACTATTTTTTTGTATTATTAATAACGTTCTATGATTTAATGTAAATGTGCTATTGAAAGACATTAGAATAATGTTCTTGGTAATCAAGCTTCAAAATAATATTTTGCTTCTATTCATATCTAAAAAAATCCATTGTGTCGCCCCAAAACTTTCGTCATTTACATTTAGAATAAACACTGTTCTCAACTATTCACTAATTCCTCGTCGACTGTTACGTTGGCTTTATATATGATTTGCCCTCTTTCTCGAACCCTTTTTGAGATGACTAAGTAGAAAATCTTCCGTTCCCCTTCAGGTTCGTTATGATTAATTTCCAATACTTCGCCAACTTCCGGATTCTGCTGATGAAGTTCATAAACTTTACCAAATTTATTTTTGAAGGAAGCGGCTATTCCTTTCCACATTCGCAGGTTTTTGGCTGCGCAATGAGCCAAAACGTACTCCAAGGTCGCGTTTCTTCTTTCTTTTGAGTAACCCCACACCTGACACCAATTGTAACGTTTTTCGTGGTTCGTTGTGTGAAATAATAACGAGCTTTAATTAATTAGTAAAGATAGAGACTAGCGCTTTTCGCGACCACTTTTTTGTGAAACTCTTAATGCCACCAACATAATTAATATAGGTTCTCTTGTTTCTGAGATACAGGGTGAACACGAACGAAGTTTTCACATTTTGGGATGATATTATGTCTCACACCCCAAGTAAGATAGAAAAAGAAGGCTTTCGATAGTTATTTGCACAGACAATTCAGTCGCGTACTTTGAGAATGGACTCAATGTTGGTATTTTTGAAACGGAATGGAAGCCATGAAACTCACTAATTTTTTATTGTTTTTTAACAAACATACGAGCAATCATTACTTTTTATTAAAACACAAATTATTTTAAATGTTCAAAAAATATTCTCTCTCCTTGAACAAACACAAAAGTGACACTAAAATTTATTAAATTTTCAGCAAAACCCGTCTATTTTGCTTTTGACGGGCAACTTCAAAACCACGGTTGGTTGAACTTCTGACTAGCACGGTATAATCCCAAATCGGAATAAAATTTTGATACAAACCTTAATAGAGTTTCAAGTGTTGACTGTCGTATCATACAGCACTGTATTAAAGGTGCCAAAATTGACAGTTCATCGTGAAATGGTTTACCAAATCCTCGACCGTGATCTAGATGAAGGGTGAACGTATTATTACCAAACATCCTAAAAAAAATTTGTCAAGTGAATGAAGTTCTCTTCCATAAGCAGAATGAATGTGATAAATATAAAGATTACCTAAAGGTTTCATAGTGATGCCGATCCATATTCCCAGTTAGAAAATCAAATATGGACATGTCCATCAAATCGTATAGCCTGCGACCTTTATCATAAGGAGGTATTTCACGTACAAGTTGACAATAATTTGGATCAGATTCCCATTGAGCTTTTCGCCGTTTGTGGTAAGAGCGTCGCCAAGGATGACGCCATACCTGCAACAAATATTTTATACAAATACTATGTTCAATAAACACTTTCGCTTCTTATGTGCTACCTCAGATCACATCGATCGATATGCGTCAACCATTTGAATCTGAGGGCAAAAAATTGCCTTCTTCTGGCGACAATCGGTTAAAAAGAAAACGATCACATTACTTAACGTCTTGAAAAACTGCCCACAGCTGTGAATAAGCAGAAGAAACGAATCCCCCAGGTACATTCAAAGTTGACATATGTCTTATGTTACCAAATACCCAGAAAATCATAAACCATCACCAAAAGTTGTTAAACTAACGTGAACGTATGATACAAACTTATCTAAGGTCAACTCATAAAAAAAATTACTTTAACAAATGTTCAAAATTTTGACCTTGAACTTCTAAACACTTTCACATCTCAAAATTAATTGTTCATGTGTTGCCCGCCGAATAGATGGTTGACTCAAATTGGCAAATGCATTCCCAACTCTTTGCATATACACTCCTCTTTAGTAGTCAACTGCCTGCTGTACACTTCATTTTTGATCGTCCCCCAGATATAATAATCGATCGCTTTTAGAAAATCCAGACTCCACTGCAAATTTTCTCAGAGATGTCGTAGGATATGCCGTGAAGTACCCCAGTAATAGAAAATCAACCAAACGAATCAGTAGATTAGTGCGTTATTCGTTATGGAGAAATAATGGAGGGGGAGGGAATTCTTGTCGAGAAATCATAGGGGCTCCACTTAATGGTGCAATTTTGATTCTGGATACGGTCATGTATTGTATATGTTTCGTAAAATGTTTAATGAAAACCTACAACCATATAACTCAAGATAGAACGATAAAAAAGGCAGTTTTAATTCAAACACTGGGTTATGGCGCATTTATTTTTAAAAGTCAACTAAATTTGGCATTAAAAACGAGTTCATTTGAACAACATTTCTGTGTATATTGTGCGGCTAAATAGCATTCTATAGCTGAAGAGAACAAAGAGAACATGGTTAATTTGACGTTCTCAATGGTCTTTTACGCTTCATTTGGAAAAATCATAGAGTTAAATTGTATAGAGTTTATTTAGTTGCACAACGTACACTAGCGGTTTATGCATGTATGATGGGGGCGTTTGGGAGATTTTAGCTTTTAATTTTTTTCTCTTTTTATTGGCCTCTAAAGTTTAGGTAATTTCAGTTATTTAATTTATTTATTTATTTAAGATCCAACTGCCCAGACAGATAAATATCCAATTAAAGGGCAGGTAAAAATTACAAATAATACAATAACATCAAAATAACAATAATAAATAATTAATAACTTAAACTAATTACTTAAAAAATACACGTTTTATACATGACAGATTTGATTCAAATATATCCAAATCATTAGACATACGGTTACAAATATTACACATTACGAACAAAGGAGAATGCAACAACAAATTAGTGCGCGCTCTTGACAAGTAAAAAACAGTATTATTATTACGTGTACGCAAAGTAGGGACATAAAATGGAAGCAATTCTAACAGCTCTGGACAATCAATATCTCCATTAATAATTTTGTACAGTAAGATAATAGAAGAACATTCCCCTAAAGATGTCAAATTAAAACGATTTAGGAACGTATCATGTGGAAATCCAATGACTGGATAAACTCCATCGCTACGAAACCACAGAAACTTAGCGAAACGACCATGAACACGTTCCATACTCGCCGAATGAAATTCATATGTAGGACTCCACACAATTGAGGCATACTCCAACTTAGCCCTAACAAATGCATTGAATAACGCAATAAGTGTTTGAGGAGACCTAAGATCCCTCGCGTTACGCAAGACAAAACCCAGAGACTGATACGAAGCTGAAATCATATAATTATAATGTTCAATAAAGTTTAGCTTGCTATCAAAGAAAATCCCCAAATCCTTAATACGATCACAAACTACCAATGGAGAATCGTGAATGAAATGTATAAGAAACTGAAAAACATTTTTCAACATTCAAATAAAGATTGTTGCGAACACACCACTCATAAATCTTGTTAAGGTCTTCCTGAATAACAGAGCAATCATGCGCACTATCAATGACCGAGTATATCTTGAAGTCATCAGCATACAAGAGCGAACTACTAGTCAAGCCACTGGAAATATCATCAAAAAAAGCACAAAAACAACAATGGCCCCAACACAGAACCCTGGGGGACTCCTGAGGTCACTAAAAAATTGACAGACCTGAACCCTCTATACTCAACATATTGATAACGACCATTTAAATATGAATCCAAGAGAAGGAGCAAGCCATTGGATAGACTAAAACAACACAATTTAGCCATCAAGACACCATGATCAAGTCTGTCAAAGGCCTTGGAAAAGTCAGTATAGATAACATCTACCTGACCTCCATTATCAAGTTGTTCACTCAGAAACTGTGTTAAAACCAATAAATTGGGAGATGTAGAACGACCCGGGAAGAAACCATGCTGCACAGTTGAAATTTGTCGTCTAACATGACACATTATAATATCATGTAGTAAAAACGCAAACACCTTCGCAAAACATGATTGAATTGATATAGGACGATAATTTCATGCTTATCTCCCTTTTCCGGCGTCACCCTTGAACTTCCAAAACGCAGGAAAATTAGTTGATCGTAAGGCAAAGTGAAATATTGTACACAATGGCCCAGCCAACACCGCAGCACAATCACGAACCAAAAAGGATGGTATACCATCCGGACCTGCTGTTGGTTTCTCTTTGAGCTTTCTCAGAGCTCCGTACACTTCAGATTCAGTAACTACACAATCAGACAAAAAGGACATAATATTGTAAGTATGGACCTACAGATTATCCTGGAATCCGAACCACGGTCATCGATTGCCAGCCGCCAGCACTCACGACCATGAAGTCTATAACTACTTCGTATAGGCATTCTACCGACTCGGCAGGTAGCTCCGATTGATCAGCAGGAAAAGCAGACTTCCAGTAAAAATCAAGCTACTCCTCATCAAGGCTGTCATACGACCGGTCATGTCGTACGCGTCAGCAGCATGGAGACACGGAGGAAACTGGAAGCAAAAGAGAACAAGGCTATCATAATAGCACTAGACGCACCATGGTTCGTGAAGACCGACCGATACCGTAGGGACTTAGGTCTCAAATCTTTGACGGATCATCTCGCACAGCGAGCAACTTCGGTCTTTGAAAAGGCAGAGCGACATCAGAATCCACTTCTGCGGGCAGCGACTCCGAGGAACAAGTAAGGAGGTTCAAGATGCCAACCATGACCCTAGATTCTATAGGGTGAAGACAACGTCGATTCTAGCGGCGTGTAAATAGACACAATCCACGTAGAAGAAACTTCAGAAGTTACAACTACTAGCAGACGAGACGGGAAAGCACAGACGATAGATAGGCCTTCAGGGCATAGTCCAGTCGTTCTGAAACGAAAGGAGAGCTCCTGGAGGAATGGCAGTCTTCCCTCCTGAAATCTGAGATCATATAACTCCACCGGAGAGGTTTTAGAAGGTATTAGTTGGGACATCATCTCAAGCTCGAGGCCCACACTCACCTGAGGATTACAGGTGGTCGTGTCGTATATGCATAAAAAAAAGGAAGTGTGTGTATTTTTGGAATGCGAATCCGAAATTCTTGACAATTGAAAAAGAAATAAAAAAAATGTTTAAATTTTGGTAAAGCTTCCTGGATGGTAAATAACAGATAAATATGCATCAAATACTAGTAAGTTTTTGTGGCCAATAAATGGTACATTGTTGTGTGGTTCTGAAGGAAATTTTCGGGGACTTCTATTAATTTAACCAAATATCTCATTTGACATAAAAAAATAAAAATAGAAAGATCAGTTTGATATTTTTATTTCTTTAAGCAAAATGTACCTGCTTGAAGGTGAACTAGAAAATTATCCTTACCTTAGTTGCAGCTATCTTTTGAGACGGTAAAAATGCAGCGAAACTACCCTCTAACATGTCAGGATTGCCGCAAATGGCATGCGAAGTATCACAATAGTAGGAGCATTTTCCATGGAAGCACAAGTTCTGTGAAGGTGATACGAAGAATGTATTGAGTATATCGCCCTCAGCCTTTTGATATATGTCAGTAGTTATGTTCAACAATCTTCCAGTGACTGGCATGGCACGGCGAAAGTCCAAAACTCTGAAAAAAAAAGCAAAACTGCGTTAAGGGTTTCATAAGAAAACTAGATACATTTTACTTTCCCGCAAAATTCATGTATTCTTCCACGATAGCGCCTAAACCCTTTAACCAATGGAGCTAAATTTTGGTGTATGAGTTTGGGGGAATACTAGGATAAACTCATTAGTTTTTGGTTGACAACGCTTTAGCCCTGTTATTGGGGTGGACAGTAGCAGTATGACCCAAGTGATGCATCATGTTAAAGAATTTTTATATGCGTTACAGCGATAGGTTACTGTTGATATTTGAGAGAAATTCCTATTTAGAAACCAAGCGTCAGAAAATTCCTTCATCTGCATTTGCGTTTGATGCTAATAAGACTCTGTTTTTTGTGGTACCGAAAAAACAAACAAACTTGTTCTGTTGCTAAGCACAATGAATTTTCAATCGGACATAGATGAGGGCACACATAAATAAGAAATAAATATTTTTTACAATGAACTTTGCCATTCAAAGACTGTAGCAAGAAAAACAAGGCACTGGTCTCGTAGGTTGCTTTACGACATTTTGGATGGCGGTGGTGTAAATACTTCAAAACTGCAAAAAAAATGAAATCAAAGAGAGTACAAGAACAGTTTCAAAAACTGTAGCGTTGGCCCTAGTAAAAAACCAAATCAAAATAAGGGTGCAAAACGTACGTTTACCCCGCACCTACGTTGGAGTCTCCGTCAATTTCTTTGAATGCCTGATGAGGCTCAGCAACTCACCGATAATCCACCGTTTAATATAGAGTTACTTCACTTCGTGTCGGAACGTTTTATCTCTCTGTCTTCAAAGCAATTCGCCGCTACTATAGTTATAGTATAGTAACTTATAGTATATATAGATATAGTATAACACAGTAGCGGGCCAGAATGTGGCTGGGATTGCGACGAGTCGATGCCGTTTTTAGCGTCTACTGACCCTTCTTATCTATAGTTATTATTATATGGATAATCGTAGTGGAAAAGGAAGATGTACTATCTGTCCACGCAAACGAGACCGAAAATGCCGCCATATACACGGTGAGTTATTAGTGCGTCGAAGTTCGATATTACCTCAAAGACCAAAAATTTCACGCAAAACTAAGCCGCCAGTGATAAAGTACGTATTGTAAAATTATTGATATTTGTACAGGGTGACTCATCTCATCAGGGTGAACCAAACTTACGTTTTTTTAAATGGAAAGCCCTATTGATTATTCCACAATTTCATTGGTTTAGACTTGACATTAATCATACTAACATTTTAGAAAATTATACAGAGTTTTCAAATCTAAATATTGAAGAAATAAGGCTCAAGAAAAGAAAACTAAATATAAATGACATGGGTGAAAATATGTCTACATTACAATTAGACAACATCACGGATTACAGTATGTAAATTACCTGAAGAAGGCAACAGATGTGCGTTGCCGAAACGTTGTTTTTTTTAAAATGTTTGACAAGAAATAACAAGGCGTTATTTAACCTGTTGTTGTAATTTGTGAGCCTCATCCTAAGAAGTTTTCAAATCTAAATATTGAAGAAATAAGGCTCAAGAAAAGAAAACTAAATATAAATTTTTAATGTTTTTTGATTTTTTGTAAAAAAATGTAGTCTCCAAGAATTTGTTAATGTATTTTGTGAAATAAATTAATAAAAACCAGACGTATTTCGTTATTTAATATATAAATTTAAATGGGGTCATGCGTGACGGATGTGTGGGGTCTTGAGTAACTGTCAACATGGGTTTAGAAAGGGATTTTCTACCGAAACATGTATCCGAGAGTTTATTCAGCGTGTTTATGATCTGACCAATGATGGTTCGTACGCCGTCGCTATCCTATTCGATCTCTCTTGTGCGTTTGACGTGGTGGATAGAGACTTCCTATGCGACAAATTACAAAATATTGGAATAAGTGGCCCAGTTAATACATGGATACGATCTTATTTATCTAATCGAAAGATAACTATCAAAATTAACTCTGTTTTATCAGATGTTAGAAATATTGATATAGGAACTCCTCAAGGCAGCATACTGGGTCCACTTCTTTTCCTGCTCTATGTGAATGATCTACCAGCAAATATCACGCATGGTCATGTCTATATGTACGCTGACGATACCACGATTTTGCTGTCTGACAAAAATCTCGAGGCACTGAAACATAAAATTAATCAAACCCTCAATGAATTTCACACATGGTGTCGGAAAAACCGCCTAATGATAAACTATAATAAAACAAAGACCCTAAACTTCAGTAGACATAAGTATAACACAAAATTTTAATGTAAACTTTGAAAACAATCAGTTAGCTTTTTCAGATTCAGCTAGCCTATTGGGAGTGATAGTGGATCCGACGTTGAGCTGGGCGGAACATGTTGAGAGATTATGTGGCAAATTCTCTCATTCTGGGGTACATGCTGTGCAACGCAATTTGGGCGTATTTTTAGATTACAAAAAAGAGCTATTCGATACACTCTGAGATTGCACTATAGAGCCCATTGCCAGGACTTCTTTAGAAAATTTAAAATACTAACACTACCTTCCTTATTCATATTGGAATCGGTCTGCATAATCCGCAAACACATGTCAGATGTCTCTGAAAAACCATTCCATAACTATCGCCTTAGAAACTCCGAACATGATCTTTATCTGCCAGCCCCATCCTCCGCATTAATCAAAAGCTCGATTATATACAATGCAAAAAAAATGCACAACCATCTGCCTATGGAAATCAAATTGCTATCATCCCTTCCTCGATTCTGTAAAGCTCTAAAGACGTATTTGTTAGAAAAAGCTTTTTATACAGTAACTTTTTTAATGTGTATTAATTTTTGAGCGATTCACACACTGGATAGTAGTTAGTAGTTTGTATTGGGTGTTTTGTATATATATGTATATACGAGTATATTGAACTGTAGAATATTTACTTAATTAATTTACTTTAAGTATCTTAATTGATTTATTTATTTGACGATGTACCTGTATGTATTAATCATTATTCTTATGGTTTATATGTTTTGTTTATCTGTCTACAAATTATTTTTAATTTTTTGACAAATATATATTGATTTACCACAAAGGCAAATTGCGCTATTGAAGCTCGCACGCTATTTCCTCAGTCCGTCAATGCTTAGGTCGCTATTGTCAATGACAGAGTTGTAATTTTTAACAAATTAATTGATTCCCGATTTATGTCGTATTTTTACCAAAAATACACCTTGATTTATTCGGAACAAATAGCTACGAAACAGAAACTTCATGGAAACCTAAGTACTGAAGCTTGCCTATCAAAAGCTCGTAGTTGACTAAGTCAAAAGCTTTGCTCAGATCAAGCAACACCAACACACTGTACTGCCCCCTATTCAGAGCATGGTAAATGTAATTATTTTTAGAACGTTTAGAATTGATCTAAGCTGCAAACGTAAAATACTTGAATAATAAAATATGTCTGAAATGTTTCGCAAAAACAAACTTGCATTAATATATATGTAGTTCTAACATTAACAGGGAATTAGGGCACGAAAAGTCAGCAGATGTTAGGGAAACAGCATTACTTACGTTTTGTACACAAAACAAAAATGGAACAAAAATACCAGCAGCGTCTTTTAATCAGCGACTAACAACTTATTATGGAAGAAAACTGAGGAAAACAACATTAAATTGAATTCTATGCCCGCGGAGAGCTTTTTTATTTAAACGGTTTCTGTTAAATTGGTTCACATTTTAGTGCTGTCGCATCCTACCTATCTGGAGAATGAAATACACTTTAATTTAAAATGATTTTAAATAAATGGAAATTTTAATTAGTATTTTTTCTAGCCGGAAAGTGCAATAATAACTAGTGAGAAATGTATTAACAAAAACCTACTATATTTATAGCACTTACAAGTCATAATAAATTAGTATCTACCAGTGGCAGTTTAATGTGGTGAAGCATAACATAAAATAAAGCCACATACTTAATAGGTAGCTAAAATTAATAGGGATATCCATACTTCGTCAACTGCATAAAATATAGGAGGTTATGTTTATAAGTAGATACCTCACCGAAGTATTGTTTTGTCAACGTTTTTCGCCACCTGAAGAAGAATCAGAATGCATGTTTTGGAGATACCTCAATCAGAGTGGCAAAAGTGCTTCTACAATTAGTTCAAACGCATGCAAAAATGTATAGATCTTCATGGGGCATATTTTGAAAAACAATAAAGTGATTTTCGATGATTAATATTTGTTTTTGTTCCCTAATCCCGAAATATAAAAGGCAACCCTAGTAGTATGTAATGTCTCTTTATAAATTTAAAAATGAAAAAGGGGTGGGCCTGTACTTTCTAAAACCATTGTTGACTAAGCATTCCGACAATGCAGGTAACACATCCACCATTTTTTATAAAACTCAATTCATTTACCTGCAATAAACAAGCTCAACCTGTAAAATAATATCACAACAACTATACAATTACATACAGACTAGCAAATTTTATAGCTACATGTAGCAGTTTTTGTTACCCATACTTTTTCAGCAGACATCGCAGCTTTATGCTGAAGCAGGCGCACATTATTTACATAAATTTCAGGTCGTTGTTTGCAAGCCATTCCTCATTATTATCCGCCGAGGTAACTCAAAGTGAGACACACTAAACCAGGATCAGCCAGAGCCCGAGGGTATAAATTAGTTCACCAATGAAAAATGCGGTTATTTGTTACGTGTATTATTATAGTAAAGGTATAATAATAATAGTAGTGGTGGTATGGTAACGTTGGGACAGAGACATCGAATTAATATTTCTTTGGTTTCATATCATATACCGGGTTCCCCATAATAGACTACCCATTTTATTTAAAACTAGTATAAACTGTGAGAGCCCTTATTCACTCTAATCTTGAACGAAAACGAGTAAAAGTTCATACGTATCTCCTCCGAAGAAAATCAATTGCAAAATATGTCATGTGTTTTAACATACAGTTAAATATTGAGAATAGGCATTAGGCTACCTTTGGTGAGGCTCCTTTGAAGGGAAACATTTTTAAAATAGTTCCCAAATCGTTACATTTTTCATTAAAGTAAAGTCAGTAGAAAAGAAAACAGATTTGTGTGCTATTCTTATGGAATCTACTCGATTAAACAACATACCAACTTACAATGCTTTGCTGCCAGAATGTCTTTCAAATTATCTCTATCCTACACCTCGTACTTATTATTCGCGCAATAGCTTAATTAAACTGAAACCAATTTAGATCCGACACACCCCCAGATGGTTAATTAAATATAATCTTAATTTCCCCAAGTTTATTTTATTTTACCTTTGCTAAAATAATTTCGTTGTGGAAAAAAATCCATATTATTTATATGTCATTCCATTCAATTCTTTCAAAATGTGACAACAACCTACAAAAATTGCGAAAATCGCGGTTGCCACACTTTAATCAATATATCATTATTGGCGTAAAATACCAAAATCAATCAAGCCCAATTCAATTTACATACCCAACACAAGTTAATTAACCACAATCTTAAATTAGCCAATCTTTATTATCAATTTTCTTTCATGAAAACTTTAGTTTCAAATCCACTTTTAAGAAAATATTCTCCCCTATAAATATATATTACATATTTTATATACTAAGAAAAAATAAATCTGACAACCAAGAAACTAAAGAGCTAATATTTGCTGTATGACAATTATGACAATTAATTTGTTTGAAAATAGAAAAAACATAATAAAATTCATTCTAATATTGGTTATTGTACACGGTAATTATATTCTATTAATACCTAATGTCATTTATTTTGACTTAATATCGAAAAAGCACCCTAATTTTCAATCGAAAATTCTCACGCCAAAATATCTGCTTTTTTAAAAAAGTTGGTGTGTTTTTTGTTCGTTGAAATCTCTACTTTCTGATGGTATAAGAAAAATATACACTACTAAGATAGTTGGAAAATAATAAGATTTGTAAAAGCTAGTAAAAATTTAACGCACAAATCATGATTTTTATCAACCCTGCCTTGTATACTAATCGTTAAAACATTGAAATTTTTATACAAATAAATTTCCTGGCGCGATTTCCATGAAGCGTAACAAACTGTCTTATTCGCCTATGAGTTTCTAAAGAAGTTCTTATATTTGGTTTGCACTTCAACGACTCTAATTTAGTCGCTTCGAAAATCAAGTAGCAGACATAAAACACTTGAACAGGGAAACTCATACCCAGGCCTGCGAAATTCAGAAGTTTGTGTGCCTTGCAATTTCTATTCGCATATATTGTGGTAGAATTTCCCTCATTTATTTTAACGGGTAAGCGCTTATAATTGCACTGTTATCGCCAGCGAAATAACAGACAGACATTTATTAAAATGTTAAGAGCATATCCAAAGACGTGGAACAAGACATGAAGTGAGTCGAAATAGCAACCTCGGGGTGTGCGAATAAGTTGAAAATTAGGTAAATTTATTTTTAGACGTGTCGCATAAATTCCTAAACTAAATTTTAAATGAGTTTCACTTTGCAGTTTCATGTCAACATATGATGCAGGAGTAGACAGTCTGCGCTGCAAAAGTGTAATCACTGAAAAAAATATTGTACGTAAAACCAATGAATGGTTGTCATCAATATTTTGAACATTAATATTATGAATTGGTCACTGTTACAATGAATTTTGATCATAAATTAATAATTTCATACATAGAAACAATGTACGATGAAACATTAATCAATAAATGCAAGACATCGAAAATTTATGTTTTTTTTCATCAATATAATGTCACTATTTATTGCTTCAATGTTTTAAATTTATTAATTTATGCTCTTCGCCTTTAACACAATAATTTGTAAATCATACACGTATGAACAGCGAACATAAAAACTAATAAACGATCATCGTTGATTTAATGGATGCTAAGCATTAATTTTACGAACCTAACCGTTAAATTCTGAATAACGCGCGCAAATCAATGCACCAGGACCATAGACTGAATACTCAAAACATTGACATTATGACATTCTCATAGACTTTTTGTTTACGCGTCCTTTTTGTTTTGTTTAGTTAAATGTATACAGTTGAAAAGTGAAGTGTGTTCCTAAATCTATTTTTAAAATTTGTTCTCAAATAATACTACAAATGTAGAAATATAAGGTAAGTAGTAA
This sequence comes from Apoderus coryli, assembly GCA_911728435.2. Classification (NCBI taxonomy): domain Eukaryota; kingdom Metazoa; phylum Arthropoda; class Insecta; order Coleoptera; family Attelabidae; genus Apoderus; species Apoderus coryli. The sequence continues at coordinate 9,366,397 of OU452215.1, read as the reverse complement.
TCCTTTTATATAAGTACCATTTAGTAAAGTACAAAACAAAAGTCAGTTTAAAACGAAAAAAAAAACACAGTGCGGTATTCCTTTGTAATGTTGAAAACCCGCCGATACGAGGGAAGAAATTTTATGGGCTCTTCATGGATATTTAGTGATATCCGCTAAGCTATGTTCCAAAGTGGCCAGTGGAAAGATAAGCCATTTAAAGTACACAATAAAAGACTCTCAAGAATCTTTTTTATTTTGTGCTAAAACAGTTCAAGAAATAGAAGAACATATAATAAACCTTAAAGGAAGAAAAATCTGCAATTCAACCACAAATATGATTTAATTTATTTACAAAGCAGGTGCATCAAATCAATGGACGTACAGCAAGATAATTTTGAGTCTTATTTGGGCTTTTAAATTTAAAAACCATTGGTACTAGTATATTTGAACCATACTGCACTTTGCAGTACACATAATACATATGTACCTATATGCTCGCGATTATTGATTGAATACAGAACAATAATCTCAATCTTTCGTAATAATAATTTCCGGCGAACACAATTACGTAAAACAATTATTATAACCCAATGTAATAATCAGCTAACATTGGTTTAACGTACAAAAGTCATAGATTCATGTTTATCGTTCGTAACATTAATAACCTTCAGACATCGGTTTAATGTACAAAAGTCATAGATTAATGTTCATCGTGCGTAACATTAATAACCAGCTAACATCGGTTTTACGTATTGGAGACATAAACTAATCTTCATCGTTCGTAACATTAACAACCTGGTAACATCGTTTTAACGTACAGGAGTTATAAATTAATGTCCATCATTCGTAAGATCAATAACCGGCGAGCATAAATTTATGTTCTTTATTTATTAATTCAACGTACAGAATTCGCTACCGAATTTACGTACGAACGTTCATTGTATTAATGTCACCCATCATCGGCTCAAATTTAATGTTGACGTTCATTGATTTGAAGCACTTTTTCATTAATATCACGTACCTTCTCGGTTCAGTGTAATTGGTTAAGATAGGAGGCTTTGCCTAACCTTCGCCATTTGTAAAGGTTTTTTACAATAAAGTTATTATAATTATTATTAACTATTGTTCAATAATGAAGACACATTGTTCTATCATGTAACGCTCCATGTTTTACTAACTGTCAGCTGCCGATTTGTTTTGTTTTTAGTGTTGCCAACACTTTACTGGATAAATGGCGGCAAATTCAAATCTTGCGTTAATTTTAAGACAACAAGACAACCTTTAAATTCCACCTGCACTTATTGACTGCACTGTATTTTCAGATAACATCAGCCAACACAATGCTAAACTATTTTCGAAACTATTCTGCGTATAATGACAAGAAAAGTAGAGAGCAAAGCAAATAACATCGTTAAGTTTGACCTTCTTGACATATACCTAGTTTCATTTGCACACAAATAATATAGTAAGTTAGAGTAAAACTTTACATTTGAACTTTCCTCTCTTTTAATGGAGGAACAACAACTTTGATGCGGGTCAATGTTTACACATCGTCAAAAAGGAAATTGCATCTAATTGGCATGTTTGCCTATTAAAATGTTTTATATCACAGACGCAACTTAGTATGTTCATTATCAGTGGCGTGCTGAGAAATTTGGGATACCCTGAATTTCGGATTTGTTGTCTCTTTGATGTATCCCTCCAAAAAAAAAAGCCTTACAACTTTGCTGGCAACTGTAATGACCATTTAACTTACCAGTGTATGGCTAACTGTCGAATTTTTATTATGAATTATAATTTTATAATCATTGTTTGTATTTGTTGATATTATCATCCTGTAGTAGTTGAATAGAGAATAAAAAATAATAATTTGATGTAACTTGTCAGTTGATATAAATCTGGTAAAATATCAAATTATAGACAAAAATAGATGATAAATTTTTTACATGGTCCTCCGAGAACACCTGAACTAAACGTGGAATAGTTATTTACAGTCCAAGAACACCTCTGGAAGATTTAAATCCAGAAAATAGAAAATTCAAAAAAAAATTTGACAAGAACTGCCAAGAAAATGTCTTGCAATAATTCTTTAGCAGATATAAGACCGTTGCACGGATTTAATAATGATAATAATGCTGGGTCGGTTAAAGAGTCAAATGCAAGAAATGAACAAGGTAGTTCGAAAAGTATAAATTCAAAAACATCGAAGTCATCGAAAAGAATAATTGAAAAAAAGAAATTAATTCTAGAAGAAGAAAAAGCCAAAGCAGAACTATTGAAACATGAGTTGGAAGCAAAACGAAAAATTATTGAATTAGAAAGAGAAATTGCTGAAGCAGAATTAGACGAGGAATTTGAAAATGACGATAATGAACGTGGTAGTAAACTTAGTGACAGTAAAATAAGTTTGCATTCTTCAGAAAAATTAAATAATGTTAAAGACTGGATAAATAATAATGATTGTGCAATCAAAGACCAACTTTCAAGTGTAGATCACGACAGTTTCGTTAATGATAGTGATAATTCTTTATCCAAATTATGTCATGTGATTGAAAAAGCAATAAAAAGTGCACAAAATCCTGAATTATCAGAAAGAATTTTGAATAGACAAGTATTGGATAAAGAACTCCCAAATTTTGATGGTAAACCTGAGGCTTGGCCGTTGTTTATTTCGCAATACAGAAGAAGAAGTGAAGTTTGTAAATATACTGATGATGAAAAAATGGCAAAGTTACAAAAATGTTTAAAAGGTGAAGCATTAAATTGTGTTAGAGGTATGATGTTACACCCTAAAAATGTAGATTTAATTATAAGCACATTAGAAATGCGATTTGGGCGACCAGCTCTTATTATAGATTCGATTATAACTGATATCGAGAATTTTCCAAATATTAAAGATAATGATTTCGACACATGCATTAAATATTCATGCAAAATCCAGAATTTAAATTCTACATTAGAACAATTAAATGCTAAAAGTTATATTGAAAATCCGATTTTATTAAAGAAAATAGTTGAGAAAGTCCCTAGCAATTTAAAGATTCAATGGGGTCAAGTCGTTTATCAAAAAGAGCAACTGAAATGTCAAGTATCAATAACAGATTTTTCAGACTGGTTAAATTCTATTGCTCAAGCAGCTTGTTGTGTTAGTACGCCGAAATTTAATTATCAGACTCAAAAATGTACAAATTACAGAAGAAGCGAAAATGTAATGAACGTTAGACAGTTAAAGTGCGTTTATTGTAAAGAAGATCATCATATTAAAAGCTGTCCTGTAATGAAAAAAGACCCTGTCGATGTCCGTTGGACAAAAATTGTAAAAATGAAAGCATGTTTTTGTTGCCTGGGATTAAATCACATGCAAAACAACTGCAAGTCGAAGAATAAATGCACATTTGATGGGTGCACAAAACGAAATCATTATTTGTTACATAAAGAAGTTGAAAATATCCCTTCAACATCAACACAAAATACTTTGACGAATAATAATGAACACTCAGTTGTTAATGAAGAATCAGTTTTAAATATTAACCGAAGTTCAAAAACTTTATTAAGAATTGCTCCTGTTCAGATATTTGGTCCGAATGGAACATTTCATGAGTACGCATTATTCGACGAAGGTTCAACAATTACACTCATCGATAACGTGATAGCTAAAAAAGCTGGATTACATGGACCAACAGAATCCTTTTGTATGCAATGGGCTAGCGATATTGTGAAAAATAATGATGATTCCGAACGAATAACTGTCAAAATTTCAGCGATAGAAGATGGTTCAAGAATTTATTCCATGAAAAATGTAAGAACAATTCAAAATCTCTCATTACCTATGCAAACATTTTCGATAGATAACTTGGAAAATAATATTAATTTGCCTGTTCACGAATTGAAGAATGTACGTCCAAATATACTAATTGGACAAGATAATGCAAATTTAATTGTACCAAGGGAAGTTTATGAAATTAATTTCAGTCAGCCTATTATCACAAAATGTTTACTTGGGTGGACTGTTCATGGCAGAACCACAAAATCTGAAAATGTATGTCAAACATCGTTATTACATATGTGTAGTTATGAAGAAAGTATCGATAAATTAATAAAAGAATCATTTTCTACTGAAAAATTTGGTGTCCAAGTGACAAACAATAAAATAAACAGCGAAGAAAGACGTGCTATTGAAATGCTTCAAAAGACAACAAGAAAAATTGCAGGAGAAAACAGATACGAAACAGGATTATTATGGAAATTTGATAATGTACTACTTCCTGAAAGTAGAAGTAATGCCGTGAAAAGATTAATATGTGTTGAACGGAAGATGGAAAAAGATAGAAATTATCACGAGAAATATTGTGAAAAAATAAATGAATACTTAGAAAAAGGATATTTGAGAAAACTTAAATCTAATGAAATTAAAACAGAATCGAAGAAATTATGGTATTTACCTCATTTCGCAGTTTTTAATCCCAATAAACCCCATAAATTTAGAATAGTTTTTGATGCAGCAGCAAAAAGTCATGGCGTTAGTTTGAATGACAATTTACTTCAAGGCCCTGATTATTTGACAAATTTGCCGGGCGTCTTAATGAGATTTAGAAGATGGAAATGGGCATTTTGTGGAGATATACGTGAAATGTTTCATCAAGTAAAAATTATTGAAGAAGACAGATGTGCGCAAAGAATTTTGTGGCGAGATGGAGATAAAAGAAAAGAAATAGAAGAATATGAAATGTTAGTAATGACATTTGGAGCGACATGTTCTCCGTGTTCTGCTCAATTTGTAAAAAACCTTAATGCTAAAGAATCGCCGAATTTCCCTCATTTAGTTGAAGATGTTGAGAAAAATTTTTATGTTGACGATTATTTGGATTGTTGTCAAACTGAACAAGAGGCAAATTTAAAAGTAGATGAAGTTAAACGGCTTCATCGAGAGGGGGGATTCGAAGTTGTAAGTTGGATTTCTAATTCAAAACTAATTACGAATAATGTATCTGATGTTCCTTTGGAAAAAGATTTGAATAAATGTGAAGCAAATAGAATATTAGGCGTTCTATGGAATGTTACAAACGACTGTTTTGTATTTCGACTAAAATTTCACAAAGTACAAGACGACATAGTAGCAGGTCAGAAAGTACCAACAAAAAGAGAAGTTCTTAAGCTTGTGATGTCAATTTTTGATCCGCTTGGTTTTCTAACTAATTTAGTTATACGTGGACGAATTATTTTACAACAAATTTGTAGAACTGGAATTACATGGGACGAAATTATATCTGATCGAATTTTTCAAAATTGGTTAATTTGGTTAAAAGATCTAAAACACATTGAGGATTTAAAAATACCTAGATGTTATTTTTACTCATTGGGAAGTGCTAGGTTTATAGATTTACATATTTTTTGTGATGCAAGCGAAGAAGCTTTTGCATGTGCAGCTTATCTACGAATAGTTTTAGACGATCAAATTGAAGTTTGCCTTATTTCTTCTAAAGCAAGAGTATGTCCTCTAAAACCACTATCTATACCGAGGCTAGAATTGCAGGCTGCAGTAATGGGTAGTAGACTTCTAACTACTATCAGAAAAGAATCGGGACTTAATATCAATAATTCCTATTTATGGTCAGATTCGAAAACAGTATTGCATTGGATTAACGGGGATGGAAGAAATTATAAACAATTTGTTTCTCATCGAGTTGGTGAAATACAGGAACTAACAAAACTCGACCAATGGAAATACGTTCCAGGTGATCAGAATGTCGCTGATTTATGTACGAGATTTGCAAATTCAATTAACTTATGTAATAATGAAGAATGGTTTCATGGACCTAAGTTCTTAAAATGTTCACAAGAATTTTGGCCTAAGCAATTGGATATTTGCAAACTAAAAACTGACGATCGAGAAGAAATGAAACGAGATCCTTTATTTATGGGTTACACTACAGAAAATTTTAATATAATTCCAAATATCAATCGATTTTCAAAATGGAGAAGATTTGTAAGAGCAACAGCGTGGGTTTTTAAATATTATTTTAAATTACTTCATAAGGTACGAGGCAATGACATTGAATATTATCCAGAAATAACGTGCAATGAATATCACGATGCTGAATTATACTCTTTGAAAATTAGCCAGCAGGAAAGTTTTCCAGAAGAATATATACAATTAAAAAATAATAAAAACGTTGATAGAAATTCAAGAATATTCAAATTAATGCCAGTTTTAGATGAGAAGGGTATAATTCGTATGAACGGACGTTTAAGACAGAGTGATATGATACAAAACGACCTGAAAATGCCAATCATTTTAGATCCAAAAAACAGATTGACAAGATTATTAATTTTATATCATCATGAACAAAATTGTCATGTTGGCGTAGAGTCTGTGTTGAATAATTTAAGACAGAAGTTTTGGATTTTGAAAGGCAGAGCAGCAGTTAAAGATGGTTTTAAATCATGCCAAATTTGTAAAATTAGAAAAGTGACACCTGTGCCACCTCAAATGGGACAACTTCCACTAAGTAGGATTACTACTAATATGCCACCATTTACTTTCTGTGGTTTAGATCTTTTCGGTCCCATGACAATAACTATTGGACGAAGAAAAGAAAAACGATGGGGAGCACTATTTACTTGTATGGCGATTCGAGCAGTACATTTGGAAATTGTTCATTCGCTTACAACTGACAGGATAGAATGGCATTTTATACCACCTGGAGCCCCACACATGGGAGGTTGTTGGGAGCGATTAATAGGGTCAGTGAAGAAAATTTTACAGAATGTTTTAACAGTAGAAAATCCTAGAGAAGAAGTGCTACAGACTGTTTTCGCAGAAGCTGAAAATGTAGTGAATAATAGACCATTGACGTATGTTTCAATAGATCCATCTGATAAAGAATGCTTAACACCTAATCATTTGTTGTTAGGAAATAAACGTGATTCTTTACCAATAAAATTTGAGAACGTAAATCCTAGAAAGTTGTGGAAGAAGACTCAACAAATTGTCGACAGTTTTTGGACCAGGTGGGTTAAAGAATATTTACCCACTTTAACAAAAAGAAGTAAATGGATCGACACTAATTCATCCATACAAGTAAATGACGTTGTTGTGGTTATAGACCCGACATTTCCAAGACATAAATGGCCATTAGGTAGAATAACGGCTGTTTATCCAGGAAAAGATGGGATTGTTAGAGTAATAGAAGTTCGAACAGCCTCTGGTGTTTATCGCCGTCCTATCACCAAAGTTTGCAAATTAGATGTAACAGTTGATGATGGTGAAAATGATGATGGTGAAAACTGAAACAGTTTGCACGATGGGGAGAATGTCGAATTTTTATTATGAATTATAATTTTATAATCATTGTTTGTATTTGTTGATATTATCATCCTGTAGTAGTTGAATAGAGAATAAAAAATAATAATTTGATGTAACTTGTCAGTTGATATAAATCTGGTAAAATATCAAATTATAGACAAAAATAGATGATAAATTTTTTACACTAACAAATGCGTCTATTTAGAAAAATAACTATGTCACATTTCGCATTTAAAAACCTATGCTAAGCCACAATCGTTCAAGAGCTGTAACACCTTTCGGAAGCAATTTCGAATTAGAAGTTTGACGTCGAATTGCCATGAAATCCACTCTAGAATTTAAATTGTACAACTTTTCTCTAATTCAACCCACATTTTAACGGCTACCGTTTCCAAGATTCCAATGCTATCCCATTCTTATTTTGGACACAGTGTATATGTCGCGTCCACAGCTATTTTTGTGTATTATTATTATTATGTTTCCTTAGTTTTAATTTAATACGTAGGTATTTAATTATTATAACCATTCTATATTTCCTAATTACTTCAGTATTCCAATTACTGAATGCTCTTGTCATTTAGTTTTAATTAATTCAATTTCTTAATGTGTCGTTGTGCCGTGTAAATATGCCTTAAGAACCTTACTTATCGCGCACGCGCACCGCGAGACATATTTTTCATACCATGCGATAAAGCCGCAACGTGAGTACCCGACGCTAATTACCCATGTTTGAACTCAATTTATGAGTTAACTATTTAATCTTTCCGCTTGAAAATACTTCATTACCTAATCCCATCTTTTGTCTTTAAAATCCTATGAAAATGTTTGCTAGCAGATACGTCTTAGTGGCGACTACCATGCGCAAAATTATGCCTGCAAAGCGAAATATGATGATTTTCTAACTCTGTTTCTGAACTAACTATCCAATATTTCAACTTCAAAATACTTCAATACCTAATCCCATCTTTACTCTTTAACTCCCTATCAAAATTTTTGCTACCAGATACGTATTAGTGGAGTCTACCATGCGCAAAAATAGGTCTGCAAGCGATTTTATTCAAACGCCCCTCTTAAGTAGGTTTTTTAAGGCTTACGTTCTACCCTTATAATTCTAATCTGCCCAGGTCCATTATTGAAATCTCTCACTAGTAGTTATATAAACGTTAAAAAATAAATACAATTGTGTAATTTCCCAATTTAAGAGCAATTACTCAACAGTATAACCACTTGAAGTTTAATTATTACAAGCTTAGTAGGTATTCAATTCAACCAATATACGACAAAAAATAAATATCAAATAATAAGATTAACCCATTAAATCAAATATCCATTTCAACGAAATCTAGAAGCTAAGACACCTCCATTTTATTTTAACAATTTATAGCAAGAGAATCCCACATATATCTCCTGGTTGCCGTTGTCTGATTCATGTCCTTTTTTTTTTTGTTTCTCCTTTTCTTAGACCCGTAAATCCAAGATTCTTAACTTTTTATTTGCCATAGAGATATTTTACACAGAGGATTAATCATTTTTTATACAAATGAATAATTTAAGAAAACTTGTGTGTTATTTTCACTTAAGGAGTCAAACAATTTTCAACAAGTTTAAATACGTATTTCCAATTTATTTATTTGATAAAGCCACAGTAGGATAAAAAAAAATCTGTTGTGTCGCCCCCATTCCCGACAAGATATAATATGAGGGTTGCCTTTTATATTTCGGGATTTGGCAACCCTGGTGTTGCAATCTGGCAACTGACAGCTCTATCGTAAAGTTACTCAGAACGTTTTGACATACGGGCGCTATTTGTGTTGTTTACAGTAACTTAAAAGATTCATCTCGACCCAAAAATGGAATTAAACCATGAACATTTTCATTCGATTATTTTTTACAACTTTCAAAGTGGAGTAACTCAGCAACAGTGCATGGATGAACTTAATTCGATTTTTGGCGATGAAGCTCCATCAAGGACCAGTGTTTATCGATGGTATGGTGAATTCAATCGTGGTCGTAGTTCACCAATAGATGTTCGATGATTAATATTTGTTTTTGTACCCTAATACCGAAATATAAAAGGCAACCCTCATATAATCAAAAATACACTTAGCCGCAAAAATAACGCACAACCAAAAAGGACGCTCAATTTCAAAGTTGATTTTCTCACCAACCGATAAATCGATTTCGATAATTTTTTTTTGATCTGTAGCTTTTTTCTTTGGTAATTGCACTGTGATAGAATTTTTTATTCACACTTCAGTTTTCGGCGTATACAAGGTGCAAAAATAAGAATAGTTTTTACGTTAAATTTGAGACACCCTGTAGGGAGCCTTAGCAACAACGTAATGTTAGTTTACCAAACGCAAAAGCTGTGTTTCTCAAAGACAAAAGTCGAATTTGCAAAAGTCGAGTTTCACAAAGCAAAAGCTGGTATTTCTTTCTTTGCATAAAGCATTGGCAAATAGATCTTCTCACAGGATTGAAAATACAAAACAAATCTGTCTTGCAGTACTTTCTGCAACTGAAGAGTCGAATTGAAGACGAAACAGAAAACTGAAAATTGTCCGCCACAAATCAGTGGTATACGTTCTCTTTCCCAGCGAAACTGGGTTCCTGTTTATCAACTTTGAAAACGAATCGGAAAATCCGAAACAATTTTCGTTGAAAGGCGAGGGAGTTTCAGTAACTCCTTTCGATTTTCTTGATCTCATCAGTAGGACAAAGAAGTCCTAGAGCAATGTAATGTTAGTTTACCGAACGCAAAAGCTGTGTTTCTCAAAGACAAAAGTCAAATTTGACAAAAGTCGAGTTTCACGAAGCAAAAGCTGGTATTTCTTTCTTTTTCGTCTTCAATTCGACTCTTCAGTTGCAGAAAGTACTGCAAGACAGATTTGTTTTGTATTAGCAACAACGACGGATGGCATGGTGAAATCATATTGTAGCCTCATGTTTTCTAAACATTTTGGTTTTTTAATTTCTCTGATATCTGTCGTATCAAAGAAAATACACAAAATAGAGAGCATCAACCCCCTCCTGACAATCTGCCAGATGTCCAAATAATGGTTGCCAAATTTGGAATGGACTTGACCAAAATGAAATTTCCAATTTAATATCCAGTATGCCGAAGCGATGTGAAGCAGTCATTAGAAGTAGAGGCGGAAACACTTTTTATTGTTAATTATTGTTATTTTTAGTTTAATGTTAGTTTAATAAAAAAACATGTTCTGGTATAAAACTGTATTTTCTTAAATTATTCATTCGTATAAAAAATGATTAATCCTCACAATTTTCCAACGATTAATTTCCAAAAAATCGATCGCGACAGTTCCCTTATGTTATACTAAAATAGTAAGTAAATTAGTCATTTTAATAATTACGGTTTTTAGCAAAACCTATTTTAGTATGCTTTTTATTCAACATCATTGTGGATTGATTGATGATGTAAGTAGATTAAATAAAAATGTCGTTTAAAGTGACACGATATAGACAAGATGATAAAGCAAAAAATTTGATACAAGTATTATATATCAGGTTTAATGGATATACGATACTTTTTTTAAAAAATATATAGACAAAGATTGAATATCTTTACTAAAGACTAATAATGCCTCTATCCAAAAATGGTGTATGAAGGGCAATCTGTCGCTCGTCGTATTTAGATAATAATAATAGCATTGATTGCCCAACATTTTCCCTATAACAGAGCAATAATTAACAAATTATTAAACGAACAAAAATAATAATTATAACTAATTCGAAGACAAAGAAAAACACAATGAAAATAAAAAAAATCCCGATGGCAGCCAGTCGGAAAAGTAGATTTTTGATTTATGTATTTTTGATTTATACTTAGTCTACCACTGACACCCACTATTAATAAACAAATAATAGAATATTCTGACAGTCGCTAAATATAACCAAAGTGTGTAGTTAACACTCAACAATCTTTTAGAGAGGTCATCAATCTGGGAATTCCATGATAAACGCGAGTCCACATAGACCCCAAGAAATTTAACAACCATATCGTAACGTATTGACCCCTAAGTGAAAAATCAATCCGCTCTGTTTTTGTAATTCCGGTGGTAACTATATGTCCTCACTGTATGTATGTGGAAAAGTCTAACGAAAACGAATAAATATCTTACCTATCTAAGTGAAATGCAGCAATTTCTGCGTTGTGCCGCTCAAAATCCGTGAAGTAAAAGTGATTTGGTAAAGTTTGCTGTTCTCTTGGGAATCTGCAACAAAAAGAATTACACTGTACTGTATGTAGCTGGTCGTCGTCTTACATTATTCGTACAGGTACTTCGGAAATAACATTCAATTTCTGCGATTCTATAATAAATTCTCATTAATTCTTTTAGTGTTGTGGTATTTTAAAGAAAATTGTGTAGGTATACAGGGTATTACTAAAATTATATATTTTAAACATGTAAACGTACTCTTTTTGTGAAAATTGTGCCCTAACATGGAAAAAAATGTAACAAAGAAATACTTACAAAAGAAAAATAAATTGAAAAAGTAAAACATTACATATTATACTTCACTAAGTATTAAATAAAGTAAAACATAGGTATGAAACACAATATTTTAGCACATAAAAAATAGAAAAGATATATTTGTATCATCAGACTTACCAGTTTTGATAAAGTTGAAGAATTCTTTCCTAGTTCTTGTAAATTATCATAAAGTAATATTTCAGTTTATAAAGTCCAGTTCATTTTCAGTTCCAGAAATAGTAAGTTTTCTAAAGTTCTTAATAGTGAGTCGACGTAAAGTTTTGATCAATAAATTTTTTTGTTTATTCTTTTTAATGTATCTAAAGTTAAAGACCTTTTTGTTTCTAATTTAGTTTCAGTAAAGTTAAAGTTTGTTTCTTTTAGTAATTGTTTAATATTTTGATTAGTCGAATTTAAAGTCTGTTCTAATTGTCAGATTACAATTATTATAGTTACAATCGGGTTTCCGTAAGGGCTACAGCTGTACAACGGCACTTCTGGATGTTACTGATGACATTTTGCGTGATCTCGATACCGGTAAGTGTTCTACTTTGCTATTGATAGATTATTCAAAGGCGTTTGATACCATAAGTCATGACATTTTACTGGCAGTTCTCAGCTTTTTCGGATTTTCTTCAAGTGCTTTGAATTTTCTGAAGAGTTATTTGCACGGTCGTCGTCAATTTATTGAAACCCTTAATGGACGATCTGACTTGGGCTACATAGCTTGTAGTGTACCTCAGGGATCAGTATTGGGACCTCTGCTTTTCTGTATATATACATCCAACCTTCCAAGCTGTCTTAATTTTTGTAGTCCCTATATGTACGCTGATGACAGTCAGCTGAGATTTTCATTTAATCCTGAAGATATCTCTGTTGCTTCAAATCAAATAAAACAAGACTTAACTTCTCTTATAACTTGGTCCAGTGCACACCAATTAAAAATTAATCCATCTAAGACAAAGATATTGGCTTTTGGTAGAAGCAGGGCATTCGTGGAACAGGGTCTTAGGGTTGACATTGATGGTACGCCCATCGCATTTTGTCAGTCAGCGAGGAATTTAGGGGTTGAAATGGACACTGATCTGCGCTTTACGGGTTACATAACTAAATGTATATAAGTAAAGCATATTCTACATTGAAAATGTTATATCCGCACAGACATTGTCTTACAACACATTTAAAAATAAAATTAACAGACACTCTTGTGCTAAGTAACTTCAATTATTGTGATATTGTGTATGGTCCTTGTTTGTTGAAGTCAGATCAAGATCGTATTCAGATTTATTAAATTTATTTCGTGGAGATTGACTTTTATTTTCCACATAGTATAAATAAGAAGGTTCAAGAATAAGGAAAACAATTTTTTTGTTATTGTAGACATCAGCTACTTTTTTTCGCTTTCGGTTGCCATCATGCTTGGATCACGCTGTATATGTGAAATAATATTCCTACAACTACGAAAAGTGTAGTCACCGTAAAATACTTTGCATGTTCTTTAAAAGAAGTTGATATCCATAATAGTGGATGAATATTGAGATAAGGGTAATTTTTCCAAGTCTTACGGTAAACTTTATACAAAGTAATAGTGAAGTTAAAGTTATACGTTTATTTTAATCAAGTAATGGAGACGGTTAGGAAACATTTCAATTGATTTAATATTCGAAACTGTTGGAATAATTTAGTTCTCGATGAGTATATCTATCTATACACAAAGTGATAAAAGGCTTTCAAGGAAATTGTGAGAAATAGGTATTTTATAAGATATAGATTATTAAGAAAGTTTCTAGTTGCACACTATCACATTTTAGAAATTAAGTGTATGAAATTAATATTCGATTTTGACTTTAGGTGCTTTGGAGATGCAGTGAGCTTTTATACAGTGAGAACGAAAAGTCACGCAAAAATTCGATCAAATTTTTTTTAAAAAAGGTTTATATGAAAAAGTTTTAGAATTATACTTAGATCATCAAGTTCAACACTTACGTAATATACGTATATTTTTAAGAAAACAGTGTTTTTCAATTTATAGTTAGATTTACTATTAGCAGAGTGCTTATTTGCAGTAAATTTAAGTTACTGATGTTGACTGTTTAGAATCTTTATTGACAACTTATTATCATACAACATAATATTAAATATAATGTCACATAACACAATATACAGTGTGTATTACAATATACAGTCCGTATTCTAACATTGACGCCCTCTAGCGGACATTTTAGGAAACTAAAACTATTTTCCAGGGATTTCTCTTGTCCTCTTTTGTTGTTTTAGTAAAACAAAAAAAAATCCTAAAACCGTACCATAAATAGTTTTCGAGATAGAGCCGGCGCACAGTGGGGTATTTGGCCAATTTAGCAAGACAAAATTATACAAGAAAGACACTAAGTGCAAAACAGGTTCTAACAGTAAGGTTGGTTGTATAATTACTAAAATTGGTAAATTAGCTAAGTTTTCTTACACAACGTAAATATACAGGGTGTCCTTGGCAAATATAACAAGAAAACATCTAGGAGAAAATATTAAATACAAAATAGTTTTATAATGATCAAAAATATGGGTCAAATAGATTATTAAAAAAAAAACAAACAGGGTGTTTTGTAATTTGGGGTGTTTCGTGTATGTAACTTGATTAAAACACTGGTTACGGTATTTACAAAATTAAATATTTAATTACAGAACTTAATATGAATTTCGTATATTGAAGTACATTATTTACAATCATTACTAAACTTAAAATATGTATACAGTGTGGCACAAGATAAATGGTCGCCGTAGTACCAGCAGACTAAATTACAATATATATATATATATACAGTGTGGCACAAGAACAATGATGGTCGCCACAAGCACAGATCTAGAAGAAAATCGAGTTTCTAGATCTGTGGCCACAAGTGTACCAAACATTTTTACCACTTTAGAAAAATTCTAGGGGAAAGATATTAATTGAAAATTAGTTACGTTTTTTTTTACAAATTTATCCATATACAGGGTGTTCCAATTCTGACACCAACATACAACTAGCTTAGTTCTAAAAAAAAAATATGCAAACATAATCAGAGCCGCTAGGGGAGTTATTTGGCCTTTATCTTCTTCTTCGTTCGATTATGTTGTGTACGATTTTTAATATTTTTTCCACGGGTAGGAGTGTTAGCAATATTTTTTTAAACCTGTGCCGCATCTCTTTTTCCTGTAGACTGGAGCTGACTGTGTGTAGCAAATAAAATCTCACTGCAGCTTACATTGCTTCTTAATTGTTCTGTTTTTCGCAACTTAGTGCGATCACTTGCAAGCTCAAATGCTTTTATTGGACGACCTGCAGCCTGCTTTGGTAGTTTCGGTAGTCAAGCCAATTTGTATTTTTTATCTAAGAACGTCTTTTCGTTATAGTGATCAGCTGTCCATTTGCTTTTCATCTAGGATTTAAAATAAGAAAATTTTATTTTAACATCTTTCATATCTTCTTCGGAATAATGAAATCGATTTTGCAGATGATGAAGAATAAAATCGTGGATACCCATATCAGTTTGTTCTCGCATAATGTTGAATAACTCCCTTTTAGTGATTAGAGTCACAAGTGATGGGTCTATAAAAACAGATATATTGATGATGTTATAATCTATTCGAAACGTTAAAACATTCTTTTTATTTTAAATGAATATTTGCAATAAAAATATCCAACACTTTTATTGATAAGGTATTATTATTATTATTAGAGAAGTTTCAACTTTAGGTTTTTAAAGAATATTAAATCCAATGAGACAATAAAATATGGCAACCTCTATTTTTGTATTAAAATAGACATAAACTATTATAGTTTTAAAAACAATTTATATCAAAATAATTTTCGATTTGCAAAATTTTTTTAATTATGTATTTCGAACATAGTGCATAAAAATAGTGATGATTTCTTGGACACAGCGTATTATTAGAATGCCGAATTCACTAAAAAACCGAACAAAACCGGATGAGAATTTCATTGAGCTTGAAAGCAGAATAACTATACTTCATTCTAAGGTAAAAATTATAGCTGGGACTCGCTCGGAGATATAACAAATTTCTTACGGTTTTTTAAGTTCCTTATAAAAAGTAAGAAATAAAAACACTATTTTTGTCAAATATGATTATTAACAAAAGAAAAGCAAATAAAAGTGTACTTATGTACTATATATAACATAACTTACCTGAAAGACTAGATTCCATCATAAATTATATTTAAAACAATGTCCAAGTACAAAAAAATTATCACACAAAGACACACTTTATATAACGAAATACTAACTGAAACACATGCTCTTATATAAATAGTCAGATATACACTAACCCTATGCACCTATGGGTAAAAACAGAGGTCCAAAAAGAATATTTTATGGTTCTTTGTCTATCTGGCTTTATGATAGGTACATTTATTACCCATTTCTAACAAATTTACAAAATTGAATTTTGGCGCGCTAAATTAGGCAAATACCCCACTGTGCGGCGTCCTTCTTATCTGTACACCCGGTACATTAGTACAGTTACAGTGATTACTAAGAAGTCACGATATTCTTCTTCACGAAAGTGCGGACAGTGTCTTCATAATTAGAATGATACTCTGTGATGTCACGATTCGCTTCGGAATCGGTTCCGCCTGTGATCATCAATACAACACTTCCAGATGAAAATGAATCATTGACATGAATTGCGTCGTTTTTTATCAGTTGCAAACTGCGTATTACTTATAAAAACAACCCAAAGTATTACTAGGAACATTATCTCAGCTTTACATACTTTCTCCAGGCCCTGTAAGCTAACCCCCTTTCATAAAATATACCGCACTGAGTTAAAGTATATTTTTATGAGGTTATAAGTTAAATAAAATGCACGCAAAATGCAAAAGTAGGTATCCACAACAAAGTTTCATTTCAGTATTCAAAACATGTGAACTAACATACTGTTTGTTGGCTTGAACTAATACTCCAGTATTTTCTTTCGACCATATTCATGCACATGTATATTATATACGATAATTTGATTACTTACGACGAATGTGCTGGTACATTTCTGTATATATATCCATAAGCCGGATCGCGATACCATTAAAATAAATGGCCTGTCATTTCGGTTTAGAGAAGACGTATTATTTTAGGGCATAAAAACACACATAATATACGTGCGGAAGTCCCAATGGATGTTGGAAAAATGTCAGGTTATCAATGTGGGAACTTCCTAATAGACATGCTGGTAATAGAATTGGGAATGATGGACTAACATTTTTGGGGGAGCACTTGATTTTACACGCACGTCGAACAAGGCTGTTTATTAAGATTGGTGTTGACTTATCAGGACATGCTTTTCTATCTATGTGTATCAGTTTTCGGTTTTTCAAATCAAATCAAATCAAAATCTTTATTTTCCATAAACTGCAATTGCAGTGTAGAAATTGTCATACAGTATAAGTATATACGCAGTACAAATACATAAACACATCTCCGCCACAATACAAATAAATAATATACAAATGAAGGCAGTTACGATATATACAATATCCAAACATTGATACACAAAACAAACATATAAACAACAAACATAGAAAGATCTTACAAATTTCTACAATCAAGAAACTCACTTAGGCTATAAAAGGCGTGGGAAGTTAACATAGTTTTCAACGTAAATTTAAATGTATTAATAGTAGATACTTCCTTTAATGCTCGAGGCAAATGGTTATGTAATTTAACCGGCAATACTAGTGGACTCTTGGCCACTAAAGATAATCTGTGTCGGGGAATCCGAAAGTTAAAATTCTCACGCAAAGCATATGGTGAACCACTAAATAGTGCATAATCAGAGGGATTATTCTTCAAATACATAATACTGTTAAAAATGTTGTCTTTACGGACCCGAAATTTCGATCGATATGTCATATGCCAAATAAAACTATAACTTCAATCTACAGAAATTTTGACATATTCGCCATTTGCATGGTTTTCAGTTATCGACACACAATTTTTCAAATTTTAAATAAAATGAGTAAAACAAGAAATAAACCAAAAATAAAACCAATAAGTCGAAATGTTACAACAAAAGTAGGTTTATTGATACAATTTATCAATAATAATTAAAATGATTATAATGTTATAAATAGATATAAAATGCAAAAATTAATATAAAATTTTTTTCTACAAATGGTAAGTTAACCGACTTAAAATAAAAATGTATACTTAGAAAATGTTATTTCCAGAATCAAAAACCCCCATTGACAATTAAATAACTTCTGTATTCAATAAAAGAAATTTTACCCCCCTAATATTAACCACTGAGGATGAGAATATTATGTCTCGAAACATGTATGGTTGTATAATGTAATGACACAATTTTTAACAAAATAAAGAGATTTATTTGTGGAGAAGACGAATTTTGATTTATCATTAAAAAATTGTTATTATTCTTTGGTTCGTCCTGCCTTATGTGTATATTTATGTGTTTATTTTTGTTATTATTAATTTGCCTTTTTTTACTTTATTACGGTTTAATTTGGTAATTTTTATAAAGAAACAATCATTTGTTTGTCTTCCTTTATTATATTCATATTTAATGTATTATTGCATTCACAAATATTTTGCTCGCGTTAATTTTATTTACAAATTTCAACAATTCCTGTTATCCCTTTCATTTTACATCCCAAACGCGCCTCGTATATACAATTCCTGCCTATACGCGCATTGAATGAACAGAGGGAGACAACGAGTGGTACAAGCTAAGTCGGACCGGTCGAAAGTACACACGCCAAAATTTTACCTGCCCTTTTTATATACAAGTGAATAGAAATACATTTTCCAAGTGCAAATTCCAACATTTTCCCTTTCCTGGTAAGTCCTACAACCTTTTCAGTAATTTTCTTGTCTAATATCATTTTATTAATTGTGTTACACACTGGATTGGACACAAAATCTCAACAGGGTGAAACAAGATTTTTGAAATCAGCTAAGCCTATCATAATATAGGCCAGTACGCAACATAATTGGTTAATATTCTGAAAACGTCATTTTTGACATAAAATTTCAAATATTTCGAAAACGGCTGGCGATAGTTACAACATAGTATGCATAAAATATGTTTAGAATTACAAGGATAATCCAAAAAAAATATAATTTATATATGGTCGCATTTGAAATAAGGAAGTTGACACCCATTTCCGGTAGCTAGCTAGAAAACATCTTTAAATCACTATTAAGTCACCAAAGCATTCTCCACTTCACTAAAGTGAAAAGGCAAGTAGAACTGCACATCATCCGTATACGTATGAAGCTGCAGTTTTTGAATTTGACATCCGACATCAGATGTAAGGATTGTAAAGAGAAGAGGTCCCAGGATGCAACCCTGAAGAACCGTCCGATGTTCCCCCGAAGCCAGACATCCCTGAATTCAACTTAACTCGCTGTCTTCTATTAAAGCTTTCGAACCACTTCACGGATACAACATCGAAGCCCAGATATCTCAATTTGGCTAGAAGCATATCAAAGTTAACCAAATCATAAGCCTTACTTTGGTCTAATAAAATTAGGACAACAGATTTCGTCTTGTCTACAGCACGTGACAAGTCATCCACTACCGTCAACAGGGCTGTATTGCTACTATGTTGTTTCTGAAGCCTGACTGCTCAGAGGGCAGCTTACTAGGCTGCTGCAAATAATTTTGAATTTGATCACATAGTCGCTCCAGCATTTTGGAAAGGGCTGGTAAAATATTAATTGGTCGAAGCTCGTTGTAAGAAGAGGGTGACTCTACCTTTGGAATCGGAATGACATTTATTCAAAGTTAATGAAAAAAGTGACAAAATAACCAGGTAAAAATGTCGATTATCATGGGAATTACATTTTAATTTTTGGCTTAAATAATGATTTTACCGCAATTTCAAATGCTGTTTTCCTAATAAAAAAAAACAGTAGATTCCACTGTCACTAAAGTATCTAAACTCTATGCTAGACAAAGATATTTGCTAAGTTTATGAGACAGACAAAGTTTTTGATCTATCCGCAGCAAACTTATTCCTACTATTTTCCAGTGATTGCTGGAGACAAGAATTACACTATCAGTTTCATCGGCAATCAGACAACGAAACATATATGAAACGTGATTTCTGAACATTCAATGACTTTAAATAAATTTCTTCAGGTTCAGATACGATAATAATAATAATTCATCTCACAACTAATAAGTTGATGCTATCTCTGCCAGATATATGACATGGAGAATGGTATGGAAATAAGAGGAAATTATACAAACTGGTCACGTATATGTGGACCAATTCGCTATCTCCTGCCAGCTAGCAGCAGCGCTGCGGAGCGTCGCCGTCTCCGTCGTGGGGAATATACAGAACAACTTTTGTAACAACACTATTAGCTGCTAACATTTTTAGATGAGTTTTTCATGCGCATTTCAACTAGATAGACCAGGGTCGATAATTTTTGAGAAAAAAAAAATTATAGTAGGAGGAAACCCATTGGAAAAGGTAGAGAATATAACAAAAATGAAAGGAAAAATAATTTTTTTTTAAGGGTAAGAAACGGTTAATGTCGATTTCCCGTAAAACTTCAAGTTCTATGAAAAAAAGTTAAATGGCAAAGTTGTAGGTAATAAAAAGATCTACAACTTTTGTTTCGACACTTTTTTCACATAACCTCAAAATTTATGTGAAAAAATCGAATAACCGACTTTTTGGTTTTTATTTTTATCTTTTGCAAAAACATTTATTTTTTCACGAAATTTGGTGAAAACTTGCCTTTGCATGTCCCAAACATACAGTAATTTTTTGATTTAAAATATTCATTATTTCACCTTATTTTGACTTAATATCGAAAAAGCATCCTAATTTTCAATCGAAAATTCTCACGTCAAAACTGTAAATGAAGTGTTTACAAGACATCAATTAGCCACTAGAAAACAACAAGCAGGTGAGAATATTGATCAATATTTTCAGTCAATAAAAATGAATACATTCAAGATGCTTTTATTACTGGATTAACATCAGTTAACATAAGACAAAGGCTGTTAGAAAATTCATCTTTAAATTTCTCAATCACGGGCATTAGAAGAAGCACAAAAGAATTCTGAAACCTACATATTATCAAATCATAATAAATTCGTCACAAATGCAACTTCCAACAACGAACATTTCAAAAATTTTGAGGCTACGACGTCAGCTGTTTCTCAATTATGTTTCTTTTGTGGAAATCCGAAGCATTCACGGTCTGTTTGCCCTGCAAAATACCAAATTTGTGTATATTGTAGGAAAATTGGCCATTTTGCTAAAGTATGCCTTAAAGCAAAATCAACGTAAGAACAATGACATCCCATTGTTCTGTGTGTTCCGAAATTAAACCGAAATTCTACAAAAATGACAGTTTTCATCTTATAAAAGCAACTTCTCCCTTAGAAAGACTGAATATAGATTTTAAAGGACCTTTGCCGATTTCAACTACTAATAAATATTTACTAACAATAGTTGATGAATATTCGAGATTTCCGTTTGCATATCCGTGTTCAAATATGAGCTCTTCAACGGTTATTGAGTGTTTAAATAATCTCTTTTCAACTTTTGGAATGCCTGCATACATTCATTCTGACAGAGGATCATCTTTCATTTCTGGAGAAATCCTTAATTATCTTCATTCACGAGGCATTGCAACTAGTAGAACAACTCCATACAATCCTCAAGGAAATGGACAAGCAGAACGCTATAATGGCATAATTTGGAAATCTATTAGTTTAGCTCTAAAATCTAGAAATCTTAAACCTTCAGATTGGGAACTAGTTCTCCCAGATGCATTGCATTCTATTCGATCCTTATTGTGCACGTCCACAAACGCAACACCACATGAATTATTATGCACTTACCAAAGAAAATCTACCAATGGAACAGCAATTCCTTCATGGCTCATCAATCCAGGAAAAGTGCTGTGTAATAAAATGTTCGGATCTCTGTCACTCAGTAATATGGTTGTGTCATCAGCATACATGTACAATGTCCCCTGCGTAATGTTAGATGGAAGATCGTTCACGTATAGTAAAAATAAATATATATATATATATATATATAATAATAAAGAAAACTAATCAAGTTAGCCGCGCTCCGATTACGGCATTAAACTAAGCTCAAAAAAATCGAAGGTGACGTGTCACTTAGTTTCGCTCTATATATTACAGTTTAGGCTGTACCGTATAAAAACATCGAAATTTGCTCACCCGATACAATCAACAGGTATTTTGCATAAATAGATTTATATTTTCTCTTTGAAAATAATTAAATAGTGTACCTACCTCATCAGTTAAACCGATTTTTTGTTTAAATCTGAGCTATTGTTACGGTTCTTTCTTGTTAAAAGTTTAATACTGTTACACAAAATATATATTCGCATTTCATTTACTCAAAGTTTCGAAATTACTTTGGCTTCAGACAGCAGCAGCTAGCGAAAGTAAGCACCTTTTTATATTTGGCTTACGTGACAAATTCACATTATTTCATAGCCATTTTTCGTGTTTCAGGTCATATAATCAAAGGAAAATTTATATTCCTTCCTGCATATAAAAGACACGTGACATCTTGTCATTTTAAAGTTTAAGAGATCGTATACGTTGATAAAAGAGAGATATTTTACATACATCTCATACCTAGGTAGCTATTTTATGGCAACTCTTCGCATTTTTATTGTGCACTTTAGTTTAATATTTTAGTTGATATTTGTCTGGAATTACCAATCGAAATGTGAAGTAAATCGCAACTCTAAACACGCTCTGTTAAGTTTTAAATACTTGAGAAGTGTCAATAAATACAAATATCCATTGAGATAAGGGATAATTTTTTACTAAATATAGGTTTTACTCCTGGAAGGTCGACAGATGATGCAATGGCTGTTTTGACTTCTGCTGTTTATGCTTGCTTAGATAAGAGCAGACCGTGTGCTGCAGTCTTTATTGACCTTGCGAAAGCATTCGACACGGTATGTCACCAGAAACTCTTATCAAAACTTTATGGTCTGGGAGTTAGGGGCAATGCTTATAAACTTGTTTCGGACTATTTGGCGGACAGGCAACAGATGGTTAAAGTGGATGATTGTGTTAGTTCTTCAGCCTCTAATACTTTTGGAGTGCCCCAGTTCTTGGGCCGTTTCTTTTCTTAGTGTATCTGAACGACCTGTTAAATTTAAACTGCAGGGGAAAATTAATATGCTACGCAAACGACACAGTGCTACTGGCGGAGGGTGATTGTTGGACGGAGGTCGAAGCGGTTGTGGAGTCCGACTTAAATACGATTGTACAGTGGTTTGATAATAATTTACTTACCATTAATCTAGAGAAAACACAATATCTACATTTTGCCCTATACACTTTGGACACTATGTGTAAAAAGATATCCAATCATTCGAACAGATCAACTACAGTTAGCCATTTGGCAAATAAAGGAATTCCTGAACAGCAATTAATAACAATAATAGGACATAGCAGCTCTAACTGAATTAAACCGTACTTGAATATTAACCAAGAACGCCATGGTGAAATAATCAACACCATGCGAGGAATTTCTTCAACAGTGGAAATTAACAATCCGTCATAACTTCAGCAAACTCTTCTTCCAATTTAACATTTACCAATTGTACTTTTCACAACTGTAGTTTTAAATAAAAATGAATAATATTTGTTTGATTAAAACTAATACATTTTGTATTGAAAATTATTAAACGTCAGATTGACAATCAAATTTTTGATATCTACAAAGTAAAAAATTATCTTATCGAATACTCCTCGGGCCTTGAGAAATACTCAAAATTTTGCATAGAGAATCCTTCAAGCGAGTTGCTCAAGGATAATCATCATCAAGCAACACGCTTTCGGCATTCCCTATGAAAAAATTATCTCGGTATTATCAAGACCCTAGGGGTATTGCTACTGAAAATTAACTAAAATATTTTGAAGAACAAATCTATTTATAAAATAGCGAAGAAGTTTACGTTTATATGTAATCGACAACATTAGACGCCAATGGGCTTAGTATTGGACAAAATGCTAAACTGGAATGCTCATTTGGGCTCTACAATAAGCAAGACTGTCCTTATGGACATGTCGGCGAATCTGTGGAAAGTTCTGGGGAATCAAACCCAAAGAAATCTACTAGAAATACGTTATAAGAGCAGCTGTTGTTGGTGAACGAAAGCTTTACAGCGAACGAACCAAGCAGGAGCACTGTGCGCAAAGATAAAAAAAAATTCTCTGTTAGCCAAGCGGCACTTAAGCTAATCCAAAACATTGTGGAATTGTGAAAACAGACTCTAGTATCGGGAGGAACAATAGTCTGACTCTTGTCTGGATCCCGACCCACTCTGGTATGGGCGACTCTCTGGCAAGAGAAGGGACTAAAGGAGAATTTCTCCGACCAGAGCCCGTAACTGGCATAGCGTTTAATACTGCCCAATACGTATTTAATACCTGGATGGCAACAAAATATCAGAACTTCTAACAGAATTATCCAGGTTTGCTACATTCCAATGAATTTATTAATTCATCGAAATCAAAAGCCAGGGAGCTGTTGGCTATGAGAAGATCCCAGCGTCAACTGATCCCAACCCCAACGACAAATGATCCCACCGACAACTGATCCGAGAAATAATGTTTTAGCATGACTTAGCAGCTAGCCTTAGCGGGGTCCGGGGCAGGCCCCGGTGGGGGTAGGAAGGTAGGAGGTAGGTGGGTTATGAAGGTAATGAGCTATCTGTTAATACTATTTTACTTAATGTAATTGTTCATATTTGAAAATCAAAGTCTGTGAAATTATACGGTCTAATAAATGTATTCAATATAAATATTTATAGCATTATATGGTGATATTAATAATTACTTTAGTTGATTACTCGTGTGTGTGTGTGTCTGTACGTTTGAGGGTGGGTGAATTTGTGTCGATGGGTGGGATCAGTTGTCGTGGTACAAGATTTCTAGGATCAGTTAACGTGGAACCATTTTTGGTACTTTGAAATGTCTACATATCGTCTCCTGTATTAACCGCAATGCCTTAAATTTATCTTAAAATTAACCCTTATTTCCAAATATTTCAAAAACTACTGGATCTAGACTTATCAATCCTTATGTCGTCTGTCCTGTCTTTTAGAACGACATTTGTTTATGCTAAAATATGCAGGGTATCGCGTTAAGAAAAAGCAAGTTTGCCCGCATGCATTGAGCAAAATGGTGAGCCTGCTTTTGTAAATTTAAATGTTTTTGTTTTATTATGTGTTTAGCTAATAAATAATTTCAATTTGGATATTTGATTTGATTTTCGAAAATTGCTTCTTTTAATAATCAAAATGGTTATAATTTCATAAGAAGCCACTGTTCGAAATTTTGACATAACTTATTTTCGTCTTATTTTTGGTCGTAGATTCTACCCCCAAAGGGTGGGTAATTTTTTTTTTTGGATCCTGTAAATAAGAACCTAAATACCCAATAAAGAAAATAATAATTGCTAAATATTATTAACAACTGGTTTATAAGCAAAAAACCATTTTATGTTTCGTAAAAAATCGTCTGTCACGGAAATCGTTTCAATGGCTCAAACGAGTTTTATTATGCAAAATCACCTTCATGATGCTGGAGATAGTGCAGGAGCATACACAAATACACATGCATCCATAGTACTTCAGGACGTGTTTAATCTGTTCCACATCGCCATGACGAAGCGCATATTATGTAACTTTTAACGGAAATGGGAGGAAATCTTGGTGTGTTGTTATGCTCCTTTTACCTGTATATACCCGAACATACACAGGAAGGAAAGGGTGATTGTTTTAATACAACAATAGAGATATTAATTTCAAAGACATTTTCCTATTCACTGCATCTGAAATCTGGGTATTATAGTAGACAGACATCTCAAATGTGCTTGCCAAAATGGCCCAGGTGGACCCCCAGAGGTCCACGGAAGACTCGACGGGGATGTACGCGTGAAATAAAAAAGGGAATGAAAAATGGTCGTATTTAGACTTTAAGAAAAGCATTTTAAAGCTTTAAGATTCAAATTTTCAGATTTTTTGGCAAAATTTTTTAGGAACTACGGTTTTCATGCAGCAGATGACGCGAAAAATTAATATTGCAAATTTTTCGCTCCACAGCATTGGCTTAAAGGAATTTTTTTTCAGTTAGGACATGTTTATATAAAATTAATTTCCTTTTTTAAAACTTCCCTTAATTTGGTGCATGTTTAACAAGATCCTACTCACTTTTTTAACCATTTTTAGAGTTTTTTAATAGTAAAGATAAAGATTTAAAAGAAAACCTGATCAAACTGAAAGCAAACATCGCGTGTTTGACAGACTTGCATTTACAACGGGACATCCTCAATTTAGCTCCAACAAAGGGTGTCATTTCGGATTTTCTTGAAAAATTAAAATTACTCGGCGCGAATTATCCCAGTTTCCAAAGTTGTCATAGGCAGAATGTCTTGATGAGGATATTCAGACATACGTTCAACATTTAGATTGTCTCTCCATTTTATGAAACTGAAGTGGCGAATGTGGTATTACAAGAGGAGCTCCACGAGCTTATCACTAATGGGAAATTGCAAGAAAACTTTTGATTGCGTCGAAAAAACTTTTTGTGAAAAAAAAAAGACCAGATTATTGAACATGAGAAAATTATCACGCTTTTTTCTTAATTATTTTAATAAATAGTACACAAGAAAACATACTATTTTTATTTTTACTATTAGATACTTTAGGGCTGAAACTCAGCCGCGACGCAAATTCTGATCGATAGATCTAATCTTCACATTGTTTGACGTGTTTTGGGAATATGGTCAAAATGTCGCAGCAGGGGGTCCACCGAAATAATTATACGATTAATTTTTAACATTTCCTATCGCAATACTTTTTAAAACCAAAAAACTCTTAACAGTTGCGTCACTATTTATTTATAAAAGTTTATTGTCCCTATTTAGAGTTAAAGCAAGATTGCCGAGAAATAGTGATCAGCACAATTATAATACCAGAAGAGGAAATAATATCTTGCAAAGGAGGCATACTCTAGCTAGAACCATCGAATATTCACTATAGATAAGAAGGTTCAGTAGACGCTGGAAACGGCATCGACTCGCCGCATTCCCATCTATATTTCTGGCCCGCTGCTATATATACTATAAGATACTATACTATAACTATAAGCGCGGTGAAAGTATATAGTGTTAAGTTGTTTTAGAATGTTTTTGTTTTTTATATGAACGTTTTATTTTCATTTTTGGTATGCAAACTTTAGTACATATATTTAAAGTAAAATAAATAATTAAATAAATAAATAAAATACTTCTTGGGTGTTGTAGCTTAATATCAGTAGGTGCTTTTCCAAACACATGAAGAACTTTTCATTAATTTTAATTTGTAGTAACACATAAATGTTTATTAATTATTACTAAACTTTTACAACGCACGCCGCTGGAAATTTTATGAATGAAATCAGCCATGTTTTATTACAACTGCATTCCCCTTACCAACACTGCGCTGTTACAGATCAATTTGCCAAACAATATGTGAGTGGTTCGCTGTAGGTATAATATTTATTTTGCCTAGCCACATTAAATCAATTAATAGTTTAAATAAATTCAAAAGAGCAATTAAGAAGTTGCTATTCCCGGGGGTTTTTTATACGGTTGAGGAATTTAAGAACCACGTGTTGTCTGGCAATTAAGTGTTTCTTGTTTTTGTTTGTCACAAAATTTGTAAATTAAAAATTGTATGTCTTTTTAATTTATATTTTTGTAAGTATAGGTAACTGTGATTGTTTATTTGTTGGTGTGTTTACTATTTAGTTAAGTTATGACAATTGTCTATACTATGTACATGGGAAAAATTGAGACAATAAAGAATTATATTACATTACATTCAAGGGGAAATTTTGTTTTGAAAGTCGAAATAATATTCTAAAACAGTGTCACATCCTGTTACGTTTATATAATTAAAATAAAATAAATGATTCTTACCTCATTGGTTTAAACAAAGCTTTCAAGTCTCCGGAATAATAAATAATGAGCTTCAATTGTGTGCCACCAGGTTGTTGAGCTGAAACAATATACAGTATTAATGAAGAATTGCTTTTTGTAAATGACACAAAGAGTTCAATATATGAAACAAGACATTTCTGTCCATTTAAATTATATTCAAAGAAGCTTCAACAAAAGTAAACGTTGAATTGCTCTGACTATTTAAACGTATATGTAAAAACACATGGTATATTTTACACTTGTTTTGTGTTTGAGAAACTGTTCGATAACTTAACCCTGTTTTTCTTGAAAAGTAGATCCGACAATATCTGTATATTTGTTACAGGAACCCACATTTTTCATTTACATCCTACAACAAAACCTTTAAAATAATGATGTTCTTTGTTTAAAATAACAAAACAAAAATGTATCGTAGGTAGATAGAATGTCACACAAAAATGAAAACATCTTAAAAGTCGCATTTCTTAAAACGTTAATTCTCTTTTTTCTGTGTCTGTATTGTGTTTCTAGACTCCTTTTATACTCAAAAAACCTGTAGAGTGTGTGCATGCTTTGAAACTGTAAATGAAATGTATAAGGAAGCAAATGCATAAAGTTGCGAAGCTTCGAGATTAAAAACTATAAAAAGTGAACTGACCCAAATAAGAAAAATACCAAATGTGCAGAGTCGTATTTGCATCGAATTTTTGTTCACTAAAGTTGAATGGTTGATATATTCAGTGGTTTTTTCTTGGAGATTGAAAAGTTATAGCACTGAACATATACCGGCAAAGAAGGATCACTTTGGAATGGCCTGCAGCTGCAAGCAGTAAACAGATTTGAAATTACGAGGCCCACGCGGACTCGGTTATTTAAGCGTTAATCTTTTGTGGACAAGACGAAATTTAAAAGTAATAAAACTAAAACGCTGTTTAAAATTACGGGATTTATTAACATGATAACATGATGATAATGAAAATATTTTTATAAATGCTCTACATAATTGGAATGACAGTCTAGGTTTAAGTGTCTGGTATAAACAAATAAATACAAGAATTATCTTCTGTTAAGATATTTTTGACAAGTTTTTGACAGCTCTCTCGATATATCATAGAATGTGTGACTTTAGAACTAAACAAATAAGAATACAATATTTTACTAGGTCACCATATAAAAAAGACACACTCTGGACGTCAATTTGTTCCACTCGGTACAAAATAACTGCTAACCGCACTGATTTCAGCATGCGCGAGATGTAATGGGTGAAGGAACGTTTCGTTTTTCAGCCACTGACCCTTCTATATGTTATATGTTCGGTGGTCATAGGGCAGTACAAACTCTGTTTTAAATATATCTGATACAAAAAAATATATTAGTGTATAGAGGATGTGCAAAATTTATTTGAAAACGGTCAGGTCAGAGTATATATATATATAATCATGTTGCATTTGAGAAAATTGACTTATACCTATTTTTATTACTAGATAGCACTACAGTAGTTTGAGACCACCCTGTAAACTTGGGGGTGATCCTGTCAAGATAGTTGCTTTTTTTAACTTATTCTTCATCTTCCGTCAAAATTTCCAGAGTCTGCCTATTCAGGTAACGAAATGATGAATATTTTCCAAATACCTGTTTCGACCATAAAAATTCAAAATAAAGTATTTAAGTTATTAAACAAAACGCCTTTCTCAGATGAATGTTTTACTCAAAATAAGTGCCAAACTATGGCGATTTGAATTGAAAGTGGCTTTAAATTTAACAATAAAAACCCAGGGCTGTATTTAAAAAAAACAAGTTGATGATGGTTTTTCAAAAACGAAACGTTGTAGTGAAAATTTGTAAACGCTACCTTATTAAGCTCAAAAAGTAACAATCAGAAAGTGCACTTCGTTTTTTTTATATCTGTAAAAATAATGTCAGAAATAAATAAAAACTAAAATCGCAAAAAATCGTTTTTCAAAAATTCTCGAAAACGGCTAAAGCTAGTGGACTTTTGAAAACAGCATTTAAAAGGTGTTTAAATTGTACAACTTATCTCTAATATAACCGATATTGTAACTCGTACTGTTTCCAAGTTTGCAATGCTATCCCATTCTTATATTGGACACAGTGTATACAGGGTGTTCTATTTGAAATAATAATAATAACTGCTTTATTGTGCAAAATAACCAAATGACAATAAAAACCAAACAATAAATTTCACAATATTTTACATAACCTAGTACAGTAAATCTCAGTCCTCAGGCTATCAACACAAAGGAAATGAGATTTGACATATGCCACTCATTCCAAAATAAATCATAAACTAAAAAGAAAGAACACGCCACACTACTCTTTCAGTGCTATAGAAAAAGTCGGCGCCTCAATTCACCCCTAAAACTGAGCAAAGGCATATCTATAAATTCCAGCAATTTATTTAAAAGTTTCAGCCCGTTATAAGCAAAACATCCTTCAAATTTGGACGTAGAATGTTGAGGAATTGTATACAAGTTGAAGCGCAGACCCCGTCCGTGAATATCAAATCTTCTTAAAAGTACATTAAATAAATACTCAGGCGTATGCGAAGTAACTACTTTGTATAGTAAAACAGAGTACAAATAATCAAATCTAACCGCCAGATTAGGTTCTGCAAGCTTTGTTAAAAATGGTGTAATATGAGCCGCAAATAGCAGAGAACAAATGAATCTTACGCACGCGTTTTGAATTCTCTGAATTTTAGCTTTATTATAATTATGTAAGTAATAATTCGAGGGTTGCCTTTTATATTTCGGGATTTGGCAACCCTGGTGTTGCAACCTGGCAACTGACAGCTCTATCGTAAAGTTGGCATTTTTGAGGTTATTTGTGTTATTTTGAGGCTATTTGTGTCGTTTACAGTAACTTAAAAGAATCATCTCGGCCCAAAAATGAAAGTAAATTGTGAACATTTTCGTGCGATTATTTTTTACAACTTTCGACGTGCATTAACTCAGCAACAGTGCATGGATGAACTTAATTCAATTTTTGGCGATGAAGCACCATCAAGGACCAGTGTTTATCGATGATATGGTGAATTCAATCGTGGTCGTAGTTCACTCCAAGACGAATTTCGTGAAGGTCGTCCAAAATCAGTTGTTGTTCCGAAAACCATTGATGCTGTGCGCGAACTGATATTGCAAGATCGTCATGTGACCTTTCAAGAGATTGAAACAACCGTAGGCATTAGTGGGACCAGCATACATTCAATATTGCATAAACATTTGACTGTTAAAAAAAAATTGTTCGCGTGGGATCCCACACAATTTGTCAATCGTTCAAAAAAAGGCTCTTGTCGATTGGTCGAAAGAAATGCTCAAAAAATACGATCGCGGTGCTTCGAAACACGTCTATGACATCGTGACAGGTGATGAATCGTGGATTTACGCGTATGGGCCCGTAAGTAAACAGCAGTTGACTGTACGGGTGTTTCAAGATAAGCCAAATCCAACAAAAGTTGTTCGCGCACGAAACAATAAAGTGATTTTCGATAATTAATATTTGTTTTTGTTTTCTAATCCTGAAATATAAAAGTCAACTTTCGTAATACACTTGGGAACAGTAGTCAAGGTGCGGATATATCAAGGGTTTAACAAGAAGCAACTTTGTATTTTCATCCAAAATATATTTTGGATGGTACATACATTTGATCCTAAAAAACGAATTTTTATATAACTGAAAACAGTGGCCACTAAAACTTAATTTGGAATCAATTAAGATACCCAGATCCTTTGCGGTATCCACCCACTGCACCACTGTTCCATCAATAATAACACTACCAGAAGTCCGCTTCAACTCCGTATGGCGCTCATTACCAATGCATAACGCAACAGTTTTATTAGGGTTTAATCTGAGGCCATGGCGTTTACACCAGTCGGAAAAATACGTTAAATCTTGATTAACATTAAAAATCGTTCTTCGAAATTCAGCAATACCACAATGAAGGTATATTTGTGCATCATCAGCATAAAGGTGTATTTCTGAATGTATCATAGTCAGCGGCAAATCAAACGTGAAAATGGAGAATAAGAGAGGTCCCAAAATACTTCCCTGAGGAACACCACTCGTTAGTTCTGTAAACCGAGAGCTTCTTGAATTTACTTTTACACACTGGTGCCTTTGAAATAAGTAGCTATTAAACCATATTAAGGAATTTTCGTTGAGTCCCAAATAATAAAGCTTGCTCAATAAAAGATCAAAATTAACCAGCTCAAATGCCTTACTTTGGTCCAGTATTACCAAAACCGTAGACACTTAGACTTATCCAAGGTATATGAGATATCATTTGTCACCTTTAATAAGGCCTGGCAGTGTAATGTAGAATTTGAAAATCATTTAGATAGTCCAAGTTTGTATCAACTTTTTGTATAACTGGGCGTGGCTCACAAATCTTAGAAGTATAGATTAGACTGAACTATCTAAGTAGCCAAATGATCCATTGTTTAGTTCTCCATAAATATACAATACGCTATCCACTGTGAGACACCCTGTATATAATAGTTTTTGCGAAATGTAAGCACGTTTAAATAAAGGGATTTAAACTAAATTGACTTCAAAAGAATTATTCTGTGGTTATGTCAACAAATTTCCACTACAAATCGCTGGTGTATTTTCTAGGCCTACTAACTTGAGGCTTGTCAAATATGTTTTTATTATTAAAAAGTCGTTAATGTTTAGACCAATTTTAATGACTTCTTTCAAATGTTGAAATGGTGCGTGTTATAATATTGAAGTGCTAGTCTTCTTTTGTGCGCTATAAATGAACTCCTTTTCCTTGCAATATAGACATTACTATTCTACCATAATTACCTCTAGATGATTAATCATTATAGATTGTATATTTTGATTATATTTTACAAAACGGAACCAATTTATATAGTTTTGAACTATTTCTACTTTTATTCATTTTTATTTTTTTTTTATTTTGAATGTTTGATTGATGACGGTGGGTGCTGTTAATATTTTAACGAAAAGCGCATTTAAATGAGTACAAATATTATTTATTCAGTGTCACATGAAAAGAAACAAAACATGCAAGCAAAGAGTATTAATCAAAAATAACCATTGTTGTGGTTAATGGTTTTGGAATGCCTTTTGTGGTTTAATAATTTAAATTGCCTAATATATTTACCTACTAAATATTATTTATTATCTATAATTTCCAAATAATAATATATGTAGCGATTTCTAAATTAAATAGAAACTTTAGTTATTGGCGATATGAAATTATTGTCATACATCAAAGAGATAAATCATTTCTATTGATTCAATGAACATACATTTTTCTGCACAGTTTCCCGTGGCAAAACTATTCAGATTTTCAATATTCTTTCAACGCCTGATTTTGTAGACCTATTATAATAATAATAATGTTTATTCAACCAATATAGTAACATACAATTCAGTTACAGTTATACTAATGAACATAAAACTTAAATACACTGGTAGACAAACAATCAATCTTACCACAAAAATCAACTTAATGATTTATGCGTGGTCTGATTTTTCGCCTTGTGTACAAGCGCTAATTAAATTAAATGGAAGCTGATATATTTACTAAAGCTCTATCTGGACCGAAACATATAGTATATTTAAGTTCACAGTTAGGACTTCATCCACAGTGACGTTCGTGAGGAGGAGTGTTGGAATATGGAATCACCCAATACACTCACGTCACAATGTTATAAAAATAATAATAGATTGTCAAATTAATTAATATATTGTCAGTTAGTTTTTATATAGTTTTCGTTAATAAAAGTTAATATATAATTGTATAGTCGTATATATATTATAAAGTATCCATAAACAAGTCTCTGCTGCATCAGACATATTTTTAAATGATTTTGATATAAGCTTAGTTTGCTCTAAAATGCATAGTTAACTAGATATTAATTTTAAAAGTCAAAAAACATGCCCCATTATAAGCCATTTTTTATAGTTACGCCAATGCGTTTTACAAATAGTAGGTATTTCATAAGATGTAAAATAATCTATTACACATTGGTTCGAAAAGCTACTTATTATACAGGGTGATGACATTTTGCAAACCCATAAAAATCTTTATTTTTGCAAATGGCACACCCTGTATATTATCTAACTATTAAAAAGCCAACATTCTAAAGGTTCAAAAAATGCCATAAAAGTTATTGCTTTAATAACATTTTTTATTAGAAAAATTGGTATAAACACAAATTTACTTGCTATGCTAGATGTCTGAATCGAAAGAAAAAATAATATCTAGGGTCTTCCATTTAAAAAAACGTACATGTGATATGCAATAGGATAATGTAACACCCTGTATAAATGGCACCTATTTTAGAATGTAGTCCTAATAGGTCTACAAAATCAGGCGTTTGTAACAAGACACCACGCCACCGGTATTATGGGTTTTTTATATGGATATTTTTTCTTAGTTTTATAGTTTTATACCAAACATGTCTGAAAGTCTAATATTTTTGTAAATATCATACATCTGTAAGTAATAAATTTAATATCTTGATGCTTTTAAC
Organism: Apoderus coryli; assembly: GCA_911728435.2. Classification (NCBI taxonomy): domain Eukaryota; kingdom Metazoa; phylum Arthropoda; class Insecta; order Coleoptera; family Attelabidae; genus Apoderus; species Apoderus coryli. The sequence continues at coordinate 9,332,086 of OU452215.1, read as the reverse complement.
AAATGTTCCTAAAAGGATTGTTACCTAAAAGAAGAACCTTTTTCTTGTCGAAAATATTGTGTTTGTTTATGAGTTAGTCTAAAGATAAACGCATATATGAGAAAAGATAACCAGATTTAAGAATTGCTTGTTACATAAAGCAACAAGACTTTAAGTTATGTTGGAAATTTGTTTCACACTACCATGCTTTCACCAGACGGCCGTTTCGTCGATCCACGACTCATCAGTGGTGATCGGCAAGCAGTGTGTATATAATTTATCTTGTCAATAACTCAACCTTTAACGATTAGCAATATTATTAATTGGTCTTAAATAATGAACATTTTTGTATTTAAAAAAAACATAACAACTATCGATGCGTGAGACTCAATTAACTTATATGATTAATTATTGTTGTTTTAATTTTGTATACTTAAATTTAACCAAAACACCTCGAAAAACTGTGCTGTTTTACTCAGGAAATTTAATTGACATTTTAATTGCTGGAAAAAATACCTCATGAAATACTGTTGATTTTTACCATTTGTATATCAACTACCCTTTGTTTGCTGTAACTATGTTTAATATTTATTTAATGAAGAATAATGAGAAATGATGAATATATAGGTAGATACTACATTAGTGTCAGAACACGGGCGAAGATTCTCATATTACTTTTTAAAATGGAAATTTCCGTTGTGTCATCATGCAAAATAGACAATATTAAAAACAAGGGGTTATACAGTGCTTTCATTTTAAAACTGGCCAGCCAGAATGATCTCTAATGATGATGCATATTGCATGCTAATCTGAAACCATAACCTAACAGATCGTTTCAACGCGAAGACATTACCGCCATCGTGCTAAGAGCGGATAATGCAGAACTGAAATTAGGCAAGTGCGCGAAACACTTGCGTTATTGCGAGGACTGTCTACACAGTTTCCACAAATCGAAGGTTTAAAAGACATGGTTCGCTCTTATAGTAACTCGTATAGATCTCATATTAAAATGGCAAAAAAAAATGCGAACGATACGTATATTGCTGATGGTTCTAATATTGCCAGGGCTACATGGGATATTATCAACAATAAAAGGAATAGTTCTGCTACCGAACAATCATTAACAAATCTTACTGCTGATGATTTCAATATATATTTTACCATAGTATTGCGGAAACTTTAACCCATGACTTATTCTCAAATATCGGTCCACTGGATTTGTTGTCTCTTGACATTCCTGGCAATTTTGAGTTTAATGAAATATCTTTTATTGAGATGAGAGATATCATAAACTCTTTTAAAAATAAAAGCTCGACAGACATTTTTGATTTGAATATCTTAATCATTAAATATATTAAGGATATAATAATTATACCAATGACAATATTGATTAATTTGGCGATCTCATCCGGTATGTTTCCGAGTTGTCTGAAATTTAGCAAAATTATACCGTTAATCAAAAAAGGATCTCCAGATAAATTGAACAACTATCGCCCTATTTCTATAGTGCCTGTTTTAGAAAAAATGTTTGAAAAGATACTCTTTAAACAATTAGTCAACTATTTTGAAAGATATAATTTATTTTCTCCGAATCAATTTGGATTTAGACCGAAACTACGCAATGTATTTTTTTATTTTTTTTTTATTTTTTGTTGCTAACTGAATAAAGATTATTATTATTATTATATAAGATAAAGTTACCAATATCGTAACGGCTACGTGCTGATCACTTAAAATGCTACTTGGGGAGGACAAATACATTATTAACATTCCCTCGAAAGTTCCTTGCATTGAAACCATATTGCACCGAAATCCCAGTTTGTGTGTTGATTTGCAGCATCGGTATAATGATAGCACAATGATAATGGAAACAGAGGTAAAATACGTAATGTAGAGGAAAGAATATTAATTCTTCTATAATAAAGCGCCCGTCATTCACCCTGTATATATCATCATATTTTTATAATTATCTTAAAGAATAAGCTTACCAACGTGTATAATTGGTTCTGATTGCATTTCATATAGAAGTTCCTCTACCAGAGGACTATCCTTTTTATACAGTTCGTGCTGGCTAATTTGATAATGGAACTGTTGAAGCGTAGAAGCGTTTTTCCTGAAACAATCAAGACGTAAATTGATTAAAACTTTATTCAACATTTTTTAGGTCTTGCGTGTTCAATTGAAACGCATGAAGGTATAGTGTATTCAAAGTCAATGTAAAATATATAAATTTAATGATTCTAACCGGGCTATCCGTTCTTAAGCCTCTTTACATTATAAAAGGGCAGGTTTTTGATACATTTCTCCCTCGTATATAAAGACGGATAATAAATCATGCCTGCCAAAGGATACCGACAGTAGTAAAAATAACTACAGTGACTGGAAAAAGTATTGGGCCTATGGACGGCTACGGTCGATATTGCCATTACAAAGGGATATCGAGTTGTGGTTCTTTATATCATTTTAAACTAACTTTAGAAACACTATACCTGAAAAAGAAATGAGAATATTATTGTAGGTACGTCTAAAACAGGGTGGAGGTTGAGGGTGAGTGCTAAAAGTCAAAGCCTCGATGTTTATGCTAAACTTCTAGACAAATTCAAGGCATAATGAATAACTCAACAAACAAAAATTCATTTTTTAATGCGATTATAAAATAAAAAGACACTTCCAGCGAACGCAGATTGTTGTTAGTATCCAATTTACAATCAGTTTGACCAAATAGGTCGTGAAACAACAATAATTCGACATTTTGGGACACAGTGTATATATTATCACCATTTTTTGGTCGTTTTATTGTAAAACCAGAACCAACTACAAATTTTGAAGTTGTGCCGGGTGATATCTGACTGGAATTCAATTTAAACTTTATTAGGGTTTTGTGTAACTGCCGCCGCCAGGGGCTTTTAGAGGATTAATTTTCAGTAGGAACTTTTTGCCGTATTGTTTCCGAACAATAAATTGTTATATTACGAGTATAATAATAATATGTTCATTACAAACACTGAAAATGTTGTAATAGCCGCCGATACATGCATGAATACCTATACATAGATTCTGGAATAAACATTAAAATGTGATACACAGTTTGTTTTACATTCCTGGAATACCTACCACATAATTTTCATATATTATTATTTTGTAAAAAATAATGATATAAGCAGAATAGCTTATACAGGGTGTCCCCTCTCAATTGGAAAAAAACTTCTCAATTTTTTTGTCGATCTAATAGGCGTTAAACAATTTAATGTTGTTTTTCTAAATTAATCTAACGGGAGACATTAGTTTCCCGCTGTGATTTCCCGCTACGTTTACCGAAAGTGTGACCACATTCCTCTGTTGTTGAAAATATGCCGATAGGGAACTGTTTTCAACTCCCACGTGGACGGCATTTGTAGGACGAATGGGGAATGTTTACGAATCGCAAGTATAATAGGTCACTGACATTGTATTTGATTAGGTAGATATAGAAGTAACAATTTAATATAATATAAAGAGAGTATTTAAGTAACTTAGAGTTTTCGGCGATAAAAGACGGTTTCTTAAAGTACAATCAACAGTTTATGTGGCGGTCCTAGCTTATTTTAAATGGCCACATTGTCACAAAATTGACAGACTCAAAAGATGCGCTTGCCCATTTAAATATTTTTACTACAATTTTCATTCTAGTTTTAAAAATCACGTAAAATATTAACAATAATTATTTGATTTTTTAAAGCCGATGCCTCTATAGCTTTTAGATCTGACAGAATCGGTCAGAACTCTGATTGATATTGTCATACCCGGTATATTGTAATAAGAATATTGCATCCGGTCGAACTAAGTATTTTTCGTTGATTAATGATTTATAAAAGTTCATCACTCTGACATCGGTATTGGATCTACTAAATAGACAAAATTTGCTGATTGACATTTTTGCACAAAAGCGGTACGAAGCCAGGAATATACAGTTTGATTGGTCGATATTCGAAAGAGTGGAAAAAATCAAAAGTTATAAATTTTTACGCAACAGGAAAAAAACAGGCTCTTCTGTCCAACTTCGGCGAAGTAAACTCTGAGTTCTAGAAGTAGTGTCTTTTAAGCTTTACGGTTTATTTAACGCAGTATTAAGTATCAGTACTAATTATTCTATATCAGCTGTGTCGTCAAAGATGATTTTGTACAAATGGTTAGATATTAAAACTAGAAATTAAAATACAATATTTGTTATCAGGTTTCTGTGGCGTCATTTGTAGAACGTTCGCTTCGCATGCGAAAGGTTAGGCGCCCAGCTATGGCAATACTTTTGATTAATTTTTTGAATTTTTTTTATTTTTAATTTTTTTTTTAAATTTGTTTTTTAAAAAATTTTTTTTCGGATTTTTTTTTTAATTTTTTTTAAAATTTTGTTTAAAATTTTTTTTTAAATTTGTTTTCGCGGATTTTTTCTTATTTTTTTTGATTCTTTTTTTTTAATTTTTTTTTTGAAATTTTTTTTTTATAATTTTTTTTTACTTTTTTTTTTTTAATTTTTTTTTTTACAATTTTTTAAATTTTTTTTTTACAAGCCTCAATAACTTTTGTCATAGATAAGACTACCACAAGACGACTGGGAAATCCCGAAGGGATTTCTTGTTAAAACTAGAATAAAACGTGATAGTGGCGTCAGTTTTGTCTTTTTTTTTGAAATTTGTTATTTATATTTTTTTTAATGTTTTTAAAAAAAAAAAAATTTAATTTTTTTTTAATTTTTTTTTTACAACCCTCAATAACTTTTGTCATAGATAAGACTACCACAAGACGACTGGGAAATCCCAAAGAGATTTCTTGTTAAAACTCGTCGTTGTCGAAAAGATGCAAAAAAGGACAGATATCTATGATAGTTAACTCAAAGTTGCGTTCGCTTCGCAAGCGAAAGGTTAGGCGCCCAGCTCTAGCAATTCTTTTGATTAATTTTTTGAATTTTTTTTATTTTTTTTTTTTTTAATTTTTTTTTTAAATTTGTTTTTTAAAACAATTTTTTTCGGATTTTTTTTTAATTTTTTTTTTTTAATTTTATTTAAATTTTTTTTTTTAAATTTGTTTTCTCGGATTTATTTTTTTATTTTTTTTTGTTTTTTTTTTATAATTTTTTTTTGAATTTTTTTTTACTTTTTTTTTATTTTTTTTTTACAATTTTTTTTATTTTTTTTTTTACAACCCTCAATAACTTTTGTCATAGATAAGACTACCACAAGACGACTGGGAAATCCCAAAGGGATTTCTTGTTAAAACTCGTCTTTGTCGAAAAGATGCAAAAAAGGACAGTTATCTATGATAGTTAACTCAAAGTTGCGTTCGCTTCGCATGCGAAAGGTTAGGCGCCCAGCTCTGGCAATACTTTTGATTAATTTTTTTAATTTTTTTTTTAAATTTGTTTTTTAAAAAATTTTTTTTCGGATTTTTTTTTTTTTTAATTTTTTTTAAATTTGTTTTCTCGGATTTTTTTTTGGTTTTTTTTTTAATTTTTTTTGATTCTTTTTTTTTAATTTTTTTTTGAAAAATTTTTTTTTATAATTTTTTTTTTTAATTTTTTTTTACTTTTTTTTTATTTTTTTTTTACAATTTTTTTTAATTTTTTTTACAACCCTACCACAAGACGACTGGGAAATCCCGAAGGGATTTCTTGTTAAAACTAGAATAAAACCTGATAGTGGCGTCAGTTTTGTCTTTTTTTTGAAATTTGTTATTTATATTTTTTTTTTTTTTTTTTTTAATGTTTTTTAAAAAAAAATTAATTTTTTTTTTAAATTTTTTTTTTACAACCCTCAATAACTTTTGTCATAGATAAGACTACCACAAGACGACTTGGAAATCACGAAGGGATTTCTTGTTAAAACTCGTCTTTGTCGAAAAACTGCAAAAAAGGACAGACATCTATGATAGTTAACTTAAAGTTGCACCAACGGTGAAACCTCATTGCTATCTATATGGAAAATTTCTTTTTTGCTGCATCCCAGCGGGTACTTTTCAATGGTGATTGAATTCGGAAAAATAATATATTTTATTTATTTATTTACGTCTACTAAATTTCATTTTGTGTGCAACGCAGAGGGAGATATCAACTATTTTTTGACACACAGAGAAATACCATTTTCTATAGGGATTGTCACTTTAATTTCAAAGTTTCATTTGAAACTTTCTCTTATGGATTTTTCACTTGATACAAATTGACACACTTTCGAAACACTATTAAATAATATCGTGCTGTGTTAATTTGGTAGAATGTGCCTCGCTTACCGTACGCGCGCCAGAATGTTGTAGAACAAACGACTATTTACTGGAAGTGTTCGAGATAGGAGAAAACCATATAAATAGCCAACGTATAAGAGGGACAGACAATCAGTATGAAGTTTAAATAAATTAGCTATAATTAACTCTCGTTATTATTTTACACAACGAACTCAGAAAAACGTTACAATAGTTTTAAATTTATTGTTATAACACGATGCACTGACTCCTTCGTGTGTCACCTTGTATATCAAACTTAGCTAACTCAGTTACAAGTTCAAAGTGTTGGTATTAATAAAGACCAGTGTATTTCGGCAATAAATTATGCTCGGTAATAAATTGCGTCGAAAATATAATTAAATCGATTCCGCAATAACGGTACAACATTACTTCGAGATGACTGAGTGTTGCCGTTTCATAACGAGGAGAGGTAGTCCTAAATGGGGCGGCACCTTAATCTCATAAATTTCATAAGATAAGCTTCATCCTGGCGAAAATGACATACGACGCTGTAAAAAATGCACGTAACAGGAATTTTTACTAGATGTCCGTTAATTAACGGGAATAAGGGCACGAAATCACCTTTAACATCGCACGCCGAAATACTGCGAGGGAAACGGTTTATAGATGGCGATAAAGTGGCGGAAAAGCCATCAAAATTTATGCGTCGTTCTGGAGAAAGGATATTTTCACAGGAGACGATAAGAAATATAGTTGAGCTTTTTTTTTTGTAGAATGAGAAGAATTCGATTAGATTTGCTTCAATTACCTAACATGGTGCATTTCTCGACGATGTAAAACACGCTTATAAAAGAGTCTTTTACGTGACTCGTCGTAAAATTAGCAAAATAAATATACTGGTGTCCTCAAGGCACGAATAGCTCTCCATACAGGATTATATGTATATAAGTATATATAAGTTGAGTGGTAGTCTTTTATTCAAAAAGATTTGCTGATCAACCCAAGAAACACAGTTATCTAAGTATATATATATGTCCTTTAGGCCGACGAATATTGGAGACTTCTACATCTACTTGTTCTGTACAATAAAATTGTGCATTCGAAGACTCCTCTATATTTATTCAATAAAATTTAGTATGGGGGTCGTAGTCATTCTATAAATACTCTCAATTTTTGCATTTTCTATTTATAATTCCAGCTCATTACCTAGTCCCATCTTTAGTCTTTAGAACGCCACTAAAATGTTTGATATGGGTTATACACCAGTGGACAATACAAGTTTAAGACGACATGGCAACATCCAAGGTCTAAGTGTAACAAAATACAACAACATACGCCACTGGTAGATTTCGTAATCATTTTCCCTAGTCTGGATTTATATTTGTTTTTCATCATAGTTTTGATAGCGAAAATAAATAGTTTCTAAGTTCCTTTTTTTCTAAGAAATATTATAATCTTGTTATTAACTTCGAGATAACCAAAATTTAGATCAAATTTAATGGATTATAACTTTTTCTTCCATAGTCCGATTTCAACCTTTTTTCTTACAAAATGTAGATAATTGCTTCGGTTTTAATTAATTTTATTCAATTTTCAAAAATACAGTTTACATGTTGAAATATACAGCTAAGTAAAGCTAGATACTTTTAAAATATATAATAATAATAAAATAAATGACAGAAACCTCACAAAAATATAACTGTTACACTTAAAATATGGATAGCTATTCGTGCCTCGAGGACTACAGTTTATTTACGTTGAAAGACTGTGCAATAAAGCATACAAAATAAAATAACATTACGTAGTATAAGAAGTAAAGGGATACACTTAACTGACAACAGAAATGCTTGCTTATGTTTTATTCAAAGCTTCTATTAAATGTATAAAGAGTAAACGTTAAGTGTGTAGCTCTATGTTAGCCTCATCTTATTGAGTAGGTACTAAACATTAGAAAGCACTTTATTAGAGCAACATCTTTATTTCCTTTAAACAAAGTGATATAAAATTGAACATGTCTTATGTGAAAGTATATTCGGGGGGTTGTATGATAATTTGTGAGAATACCAATGTTTTTTATTGTTTTATTTTTCACTTTGAGGGTGTTACACTTTTCCCAACGTGTCTTCAACTTATTTACATAATAATAAATAATAATAATAATAAAGCTCTTTATTTTCAAGAGGTAACAAGACCCCCCATTACAGAAAATTCGAATTCATTTCTAGAATAGAATTACAAATTGAAACTTAAATAAAAAACAAAAACGACAAATTCACAATTATACAAATCAGTTAAAAATGTTAAATCTTATCAGTAAACAATTATAATTAAGTACAACGTTTTAAACAAAAACAATCAACTAAAAAAATTAAACATTCATGTGTGCTGGATATACTCCAAACTCCCTAAAATATAAATACTTTACGAATCGCCTCTGCACAGACTCTAATGCACGTGCATGGCACTGATACAAGGGATTCCACTCGATCGAACAATACTCAAGTCTAGCCCGCACAAATGAAAAATATAATAATTTAATGGTTGAAATATTTCTAAACTTTTTAGTGTTTCTGATCACAAACCCCAACATACGGGATGCAGATGCGGACAAGTGCTCATAGTGGGGAACAAAGGTTAAAGCTTCATCAAACAATACACCCAAGTCTCGAACCTGCGAAACTCTTTCAATGGGTACAGCTCCAATAGTGTAATTCCAAATTACTGGGGTTTTCACTCTGTGAAAGCTAACAACGTTACATTTAGAAATGTTCAAATAGAGCTTATTTCGATTGCACCAGTTGTCGACAACTCGCAGTGCGTTTTGGAGTACCACGCAGCATAATACAATTTGGGACATTCTATAATTTCAACAAGATCATTAATAAAGATGTTAAACAATAGTGGGCCAAGGTTTGATCCCTGTGGTAATAGAATTAAATACTTAAATATTATTAATTTTACTGATTATTTAGGTGAAAACTATATAGGTAGCATTTGAACAAAAAAAAAAAAATAAAATAATAATACAATTTCGTTGGCATCATATATTACAAGAGCGTATATCTGAATCTCTCCATGAAATTTCAGATAACACTGGAAATAGAGAATGCGGTGTTGGTTATATGGAAATTACATGTGTCAGAAAAGTGGTATAAAAAAGTATCATTAGAATAATATATCAGTTGATACTTGACACTATGCTCATCTAAAAAAAAAAAAAATTACACTTCTACTTTACATTTAAAATATAAACTGTTCGGTATGCAGTTTTATAAGATAATATCTTGAGGTTTAGGATACTTGGTCCATAATTATGATACTTTTTCATAGTTGTGATAGAATAAAACCTCAAAATGTCACATAGAAGAATTGGTTCACGCAAAAAAAAAATTATAATATATTGTGTTTGTAAACGTGAAGGCCTGTGAATTATTTATATTTTTATTGTAAAAGAAATGTTAGAATGTTTAATTTATATTCTGAATTTTAATAACAAACTGTAAAATAATAATAATAATAACAGAATGGCCTGAAGAAGGCGATAAGCCATCGCCGAAAAATACAAAAAAATTAAATAAGAATTTATAGAGAAATCTATTCAATTTGTTTCGTGGAAGTTGACTTTAATTTCTTAAGTAGGTACTTATTTTTATTGCTTAATAAATTAACATAAAAACTTACTTTAGTGTGTTTCTGTTTATAAATTCGTTTATGACACAGTTCTCAATTTTACTTTTAATGATTTGTGTGTAATACTATTTACCAAAACATTTAAAAAATCTAACAAAGTGGATATTTTTCAGTAAAAAGTTGGACCGAAATTAATTAATAAATGCAAAAATTCATAATTATTTTAGAGCACGTAGTCGTCATTTTTGACATAACCGGAAGTTTTAGTAGCTTATAACTATTTTAGCCGATGTTCCCCTGTCGATTTAGGTATATCGCCAAATTTTTAAAATTCTCTGATGGGATTCCCCGTCGAACACCATGTATATCAATGATTTACGTACGTTTAGAATATAAAATGCAATTTTTAATTTTTATATTTTGTTTGCATTCGTGATTTAATTATCGTATTCATGAAGTTAATAAAACTTAGCATATCAATATGTTTATTTTCTTTGTTTTTTGGCATACCAAAAAAAAAATGGACATAAAATAATAATATTGAAAAGTTTATTATTAATATGTAAAAATATCTCGAAATTAATTGTTCTGCATACAAAACTCATTTAATTGTATAAATAATATATTCGAATTTTTTGTTTTGAAATTCATTATTTATATGAGTTATTCCGATAAAACTGTTAAATATATTGTTAATCATTATTTTCCATTAAACGTTAAATGTGAATTTATAAGCATATACCTCTCTATTTTCATCTCAAAATGCAAATTTTGAAACAATGGATAATCTATAAATGGGAGTCTGCATTGTGTAGAGTGAGGACCAAAAATCACCCATAAATATATATTTTATTTATCCAATATTTGTCTTGTTTATAAGTATTTTTTACCATATTATTTAATTATTTATGTATGTAAAAAGTATTCTTTATTATTTTTAAATTATTTAATAAAACTCTCAAAACAACACCCAAAATCATTTATTATTTGTCATCACATAAAACAACGTATTTCTAACAGCTTATTAACATCTCTCTTCTATTACATCATATTATATTCTGATACTGGTTCGGCCGTCCTTATTGTATCAAAAACCAAAACCTGTTTGTCTGGTGTGACGTAGGCGAACCACGTCGGAATGTACTTTACAGGGGATGATTGCTAACATATATTATAATATCTCATACTTTAATATGGAAGAAGCAAGTGGAAGTAGTACACATCAGCAGCGTAAATTATATTTACGCTGACATCAGGTAAGCGCAGTTATTATGAAAAATGATAGTTTATTTTTTAATTTTAGCTAAAGTTAAGTTTTTTTAATCAACATTCCTTTTAAGAACAGAAAAATCTTGTTAAAAATATACAGACACACCTGTTCCAGATTTAAATAAATGTTTGATAAATATAAATAAAAACAAATGCATAAAAGCAGAGCTTTTAATAATACGTGGTATGAGACGTATTATGATATGCTAACAGGTAGCATAAAAGTAATTTGATTGACAGTTTCATAAAATGTGTTTTATTTAGTATTATTATGAAGTAGGTAAATATATTAATTAAGGTTTTTAAGAAAACAATACTTAGGTGAGGTACCTACTTATAAACATAACCTATATTTTATGCAGTTGACGAAGTAGGGATATCCCTATTAATTTTAGCTACCTATTAAGTATATGACTTTATTTTATGTTATGCTTCACCACATTAAACTACCACAAGCCGCTACTGATTTTTACCTTACCAACATCGCATGATTCTGTAGAATTTTTTAGCTGTATACCACTTTTTGTGGGTTTTTTTGTTTGAATGAAAATACTTATTGATTGATGTGTATACACACATAAATATCATAGTTGGAGGTTTTTTCTTTTATATATTTATTTTATATTACTACTTTATCAGTCAACTACCACATCATTTACGTGGGATGTATTAGAAGTTTTTCTATGGATAGTGATTTTTTTAATGTATCGATATATTCGATTCGATCTTAATTTCTTTTTAAAGTTGAACTATTTCCTCGAGGACTGCACCTGAGTTTAATAGCCGCTTGTATTAAAAATAGAATGTGAATTTCTAAAATGTATATTTTAGTGCTTATCTTTGTCAACTCTGATAACATATTCGTGCTTTTAACAATGTGCATTTTTAATACGTTTCACCTCAACACACTTTTGTTAAATATCCTTAGGGCGACCTGAAAATTTTTCACAAGTTTTTCATTTAAAATTTGTACAATGCCGGCGTGTAGAGATTAAATAATATTTCATTCAAGAGTTGCCGCGTAGTTTTGTATATTATACTACTTGCCTCGGAAAAAGTTTTATGCATAGGTGTAAGTTTTAAAAATCAATATTTCAAATAACTATACTTATTAAACTGTTACTGAAATTTGTTCACACTATAGTATACTTTTTTAATGTTAGTTGAAAATGAGGCTTTTACTAGGTACTGATCAAAACCAAGGCATTTCATATGTTAATAGCATGTTGTTATTGAGGGTTCACTTGATGAGCATACCTGCATATTTGTAAAACACCGAGAGACGAAAGATGGATGAAAGGGCATAAGAAAAATCCAACCAGTCAGATCTATAGGTGATCAAGTAGTTGCTTAATCACAATGAGTATTTTAAACATGCCACATTATGCACTCTGGGCGTATTACCATTTTTATTATCACGGCTTAATATTTTATTATTATTTTCTCTTGGTGTAACGTCCTTTTTATATGTAACACAACTTTACCGTTTAGGCTACTCAAGTTTCACCGGAACCCATACACAAGTCTGTTACGTGAATATAGGGACGGCCGCCAGCTTTAACAGTGGAGAATAGGCGGTGGTTTTAAAGTAATAGAATAGGGTGCCACATAGTTTTACGTCGCTATACCCACAACAGACTGGAACCAATGAAAAACTGTGAAACACCAGTGGTTTTCGATTGCCTCTGACTTAAACCCCAAAAAAATTAATCCGAACATTAATAAAGTAATAATAAAAAAAAAACGGAATGCGCTAAATTTTGAAAATGAACTATGTTAATTAAATTGTATTTTCCAAGAAAGAAAGAGAAACATTTACTCAAATTAAAGTAATGAAAATATGTACAAGAATGCTGATACATGTTTTCCTACTAATCAATCAGATCATTCGAATTATTATACTAGATTGCGCCGTCGTGTACAAGATCTTCTCACATCGGCATACAAAATTATTATAATTTATTTTTTTTCCTTAATATATTTAGATATTATATTATATAGTATATCGCATACTTTTCTTTCGACAATCACAAAATTATTACTCAAAATTGCTTCCGTATTAAAATTATGTAATTAAATAATGAAAGAAAAATTAAGAATAAAAAAAACACCAGGTAAATGGCACTTGACAGTGAATGGGCTTGGCTACACAAATCACCGCAGTAACAGGGTTGATCAGTGCAAGTTCAATAACAAGAAACCACCATCAATAAAAACCCTAAAATAATTGAACTCTTTAGATAACATAAAACAAAACCTGACGGGAAGACTACATACCTGATGGAGGGTTTATGATTCCGTGAAAAATTAGACCGTGAACATTAAAGGTCACCGTATCCTGCTGAGCAGAAATGAAATTCTCCAGAACACGTTCAGTAAAATCTAATCTATAATCACTTTAACGTTGTGTCAAGTCAGTCAACAGGACACACAACCATACATGTTTCGACATATAATGTCATCATCAGTGGTACAATTTTATTGAGTAAGAAATCTTGATGTACCTACTTAAGAAATTTGAATAACTGAAATTAAACGTAAAGGTCAAATATATGAAAATATAATAATGTCGCTCTATCACTCACCATTTTGTGTAAAACGCATTAGGTCGCTTCTCTCCAGTTGGATAAGCTTCCCTGCGTTGGCCTCTGAAGGTTTGATAAACCATTTTGATTGTCTTAGGCGTGGAGTGTTTCTCCAGTAGGACTTAAGTTGTTCCTTTTCCCATCTCCGAAGATGTTCTTTCATATGGCTTTTTGGAAGGCCAAAGATGGGTTCCGGGCCGCAGAACGGAGCGTTTGCGCCCTCTTTTGCAAGTTGGTCCGCCGCTTCGTTCCCCTCTATGCCTTCATGTCCTGGCACCCATGTCAGGGTAATCTTTTTCCCCTGAGCTGCCAGTTGCTTTAGGGTCTGTTTGCATTGCCATGCTAGCTTTGACGTGAAGGTGTAAGACCTCAGTGCTTTTAACGCAGCTTGACTGTCTGACATAATATTGATCTGCCGTTCCGGGATGCCTCTCTGCAGGCATTCTTGAGCACAACGATTAATAGCGTTGATCTCTGCTTGGGATATTGTTGGACTTTTCCCGAGAGATTCAGAGAGCAACATGACAAATGCGTTGCCAGAATAACTTTTTCGAAAAGACAGACAGACTGTAGCATTAAACAAACAACACAGTTGCAACAGACTGACATGCGGTAAATGCTCTACAACGCCTGTAATCACCCATCTAAGGGAAAACTTATCTGATGTAATATAGACGCAGTCATAGTTTAATTGAGCGAGAAATATGCCTGAGATATATTGTGTGTGTAATCATCAATAAGACAGACTTATTATATCAGTAGCAACGAAATAATTCCCTCGAAACGGAACATGTTATTTTGTCAGCAACTGCCAACTAATCGAAAATTTACTAAATTAAGTTGGGAAAGTTTATACCTACGAGTAATACGAGCATGGTGTATTAGTTCTAGCTCTAGGGTATTTTGATTCTGTCATAATGTTACTTTTTACAAAAATAAAGTTATCCCGTTTAGAACGTGGTAATACCTTTGTAGGATTTATTATACCAGATGAGTCAGTTTTATTTTAGTATCATTCTATTGCATATTCTTTTTTGTAATTAAATGATTTTATTGTATCAAGTAATTCTACAGGGTGGCCCATTAGTGTGTGGGCGGCAGATATCTCAAGATCTATAAGCGATAGACAAAAAAATCCTGTACAAAACTTTTAGGCACTGCAGAGATGTACAAGTGCTTCACAAACGCGCAGCAGACCAAACTTGCTTTTTCTTAATGCGACACTCTGTATATTTTAACAAAAAAGGATGGCGCTCTAAAAGACAAGAACAATGACATAAGATTTGATATGACTTTAAAAATATTGTGAATCTATACAGGGTGTTCCAAATAAAAGAAATGTGTTTTTTTAACTTTCATTAAAGTACATCTCAATAAAAATTAAAATTTTTTTAAATATTTTATTTTTTTTTTAAATATAAACATAATTTCTATGAAAAAATTCACACCTATTCGTTTGTTCTTTTCAATCCAGTCTGGGCTGATAAATATACCCAGTCATCACTTGTTACGCCAAATATAAAAAACCCCCAATACTAAATACAGGGTGTCCAATAATATAAGTTATATGAACGTAAAGTTTAATTCTAAATAACTTGTTTATTTCAAATACACCCGGTATATGAGGTCAAAATTAGATGCACAAAGCAATTATCTGCCAAATATTATAATACTTTCCTATGGATAACTCTTGACGTTTTCGTGGAAAATCCACATATTCATTATTGTTGCGGATGATTCCAATGTGGACTTTGGCAAAATTATTGGATGTCGACTATTATATGGAAGATTAGAATTTCTAAGTCGGCCTCCAACTCGCAATAAACTATCTTTTATAAACGGATTGAGACATAATATTTTACTTGTGCTTCGTATTTGTTTATTATTTGATAAAGAACTATATTCTTTAGGAAAATTTTGAAGTTGTACAACCTTTATAAAATAATGTAGGCTTTCTACAATTTCAATAGGCGATAAGGGTCCGTATCTTTTATCCTTTATTGTCTTTCTCGAATTTGAAATAAAACGCCGAAAATAACTAAATACTCGCAACACTTTATTTAAACAAGAATACCCATTTAAAAATAAATTATAGATATCAAAGCTTAATGTGTTTATACATGACACAACTCTCTGTTCAGGAATATCTTTATTTATTTGAATATGCCACCACAATTTATTCTCACTCAAACTCCGTACTGTAGTACCACGGGAGAGTAAATCGGCTGAGTTATCACCAGATTTAACATGATCCCAGTCATTCAAATCTGTTAGAGATTGTATTTCACTGACATAAGTCTTCCGTTTGCTGCGATGACCTCTTATCCAACACAAAGATATCATAGAATCAGTCCAATAGAAATATCGAGTAAAATGAATTTCTAAAGATTCACAAACCTTTTTCTTTAGATTGGCTAGTAACACAGCACCATTCAATTCCAATCTAGGTATATGTGATGATAGGTGCTACCCTAGATTTAGCACATAATAAAGAAGAAATAATTTGACAATTACTTTCAATACAACGAATGTAAATACATGCACCATAAGCTATTTCTAAAGCATCACAAAAGCCATGAAACTCAATTGTGATATAACTTGATATAGCTGCTTGCCGTGGAATTTTTAAATCACAAAGATACTGTAAGCCTGAAAATAAAATCACTATGGTAACAAGCTATTAGGAATTTCATCATCCCAATGCAATTTCAAAGAGTTGTACGAACTATTTTTATTCTAAAAGAACTGGATATCGAATTATAAGTTAAATACAGTCCACGTTCGAATCATCCCCAACATTTTGGTCCTTCGAGCCGGATGAAAACAAGATATCCAGTTGTTTTAGAATAAAAATAGCTCGTACAACTCAACTAAACTTATCTGTAATTTTCTTATTCTCTAATTAATAATATACAAAATGAATAAATTATTAAACAATTATATTAGGCTAATTTTTAATTGAATCTCTTAGTTTCATGTAGGCCATCCAGTATTTGATGAGGTAAAAATGCAAATTAAAGTAAATTTTTCCTATAGAAATGTAAATTAGACAAATTTTAGTAGCAACCATTTTATATTGCCGACAAGTACTCGTACACAGTGTGTATCAGCTAAAATAATAAAAAAATTGAGACTTGTTTGCATTTAAAATAAGAAAGTTGGTATGATGGGCCACCGTTACACGATACATCCTGTATAAAAAGTTTTTGTTGACAATAATGCGAAAGTAAAAATACCTATTGTCATGTCTGAGTTTAATTAGTATTGAATTTATTCTATTTGGTTAACATACACTGTACCTCGACTGCGCCAAATTTATGAATAGATGTATTCCATGTAGGAATTCACGAACGCCACAGCTTCGTCAAGTAACTGTTACCTCTGCTGATGCCGTCTAGCAATTTCCTCAGGCATGAAACATCATCGTATGTGAAAATTTTATTATTAAATTTCCTCGGTCTTAATTAGTATACATTCCATCTTCCAGACCAGCTCCGGTAAATTGAATAACTTCTTAAATGTACGTATAAGTAAATTTAATAGGCAATATGCACGTTAAGAAATCTGTTAATTGAAAAATGAAACGGAACTGCAGAGTTTATAACGTTTGATGATTAAATATTTGGTAGTCAAATTTCTATTACGTGTGCATTTACTAAAGTTTTAACCAGCACTTAGTGCTATTTGCTTGAGAACTGCGCATATAAAATAATTCAAATCTGGTGAGACGCTTAAGAGAATGCTTACGTTGAGTTTAATGAGATCTATAAGCATTATCCTACTAACTATATTCTAAAAAGTTACTATTAAGTACTTGACACATCATTGCTGCATGCAAGTATAAGAATGCCAAAAGGCGCTTTTAGTATACCTACAGTGAGGAACAAAAGTCCCCCCCACCCCTTTTTAACTTCTGAACTGTTTTCGAATAAATTTATATAGGAAGTATTTTTTGTTTTAATTTCGACTATTTAAGTATATTATATCAAAACTAGAAATAACTAGTCAATATTTCTGCTATGATTAGGAAATATGCTTTTCCTTAAGTTTTTAACACCTTTATATACTATATTCGTACGCCAATGTGGTCTAATTTTTTATGGTTAATGTTTTCAGTTAAACTCTATTAAACCAATGACAAATTATTCAATATTTCGGATAAGTTTAGGGCGTATGAATTTCTTAAATTTTTGAATCCTTTTTTAAACCCCTTGCCGTTACTAAATGTTTCCTAAAAGTAAACGTGACAAATTCAGACTCTGATCATATCCCCGAACGGGGTAAACACCATCCTGCCACCAAGCCAGATACTTTAGGAATCTCCCCTGGACCCTTTCCACTGCCTGTTTATGAACCGAGTAAAATGGACTCCAAATTATGCACCCATACTACAGTTTCGATCGTACATATGCATAATAAAGAGCTGTAAGTGTATTTATGTCCGTGAATACATTACAGTTCCGAAGCAAAAATCCGTACCTGCGACTGGCCTCCTCAACTTTACTACGAATGTGATTTACAAACGTAGGCTGTGAATCGAACACAATACCAAGGTGCTTAAAGGTCTCCAACGAAGATAGCAGAACACCATTGAGCTCCTAAGAAAACCCAGTACTGTCCATTTTTCTCGAATATGAAACAGAGTTACACTTTGATACGTTTAATTCAAGCTTATTCCCAGTTACTCAACTTTGCAATGCATAAAAATCTGCTAAAGAATTTATTGAGTGAAAAATTTTAAGGTCGTCAGCAAATAAAAGACAGCTGGTCCCAACAGCCGAAACCAGATCAATAATAAAAAGGATGAATAATAAAGGACCCAAATTAGAGCCCTGCGGAACCCCGGAAGTTGTAAAATATGTTTTAGATTTATGTTCATTAAAATATACAAATTAACATCTGTCACTTAAATAGGATAAAATAAGTAAAATTAGCTTTTTTGAAAACCCAAACTGGTTTAACTTTTGAATCAACACACCATGATCCATTCTGTCGAACGCCTTCGAGAAATCTGTGTATATAACATCAATTTGACCACCAAAGTCTAAAGTTTCAGATATATCCTGTGTCATATGTGCAAGATTTGTGACAGTCGACCTATGACTCATGAAACCATGTTGATGTATAAAAATCTCGTTACACACATAATTATAAATACGTCTGTATATTATTGACTCAGTTAGTAATCTGGGAATTATCACCAGCTTTAAATACTGGTACAACTTTTGCTTGTTTAATAATATAAGGTTGAAAACGATCGTGCATGATGCTGAAACCTAGATACATACAGGTCAAACAGTGAATACAATTTTTCATAGAAGTATTCCACCGCGATATCAACTTCTTGGCACTGTCTCAAGTTTGACCAATCCGCTGCGAGTATACAGAGCTTTTTTAATTTGTATGAGCTTCGGAGACAGGAATATGCAATTTAACATACAAGGCAGGGTGATGCCTATCCTCAAAAACAAACGGTGTGTCGTATCGTGAGACGTCACCCTCAATATTAGATAATACTAAATGTAAAAGTCTGTTATTGCAATTGAGAATATTTTTAAATTGTTTAAAATTAAAAAACGACCCAAAATTTTCAACACATCTGTCATTATTATTACCAATGGCATATGTCACCAAAAACTATAACCATCTTATCAAATAGTTGTTCAAAATGTTTCAGACATTCAAAAAACTGTTCTAACAATTCAAACGTTAGTGATGATGGTAGATATAGTTCCATGATATAAAGCTAACAGTCAATCATCCTAAATTGTTGATGTAAAGAACCAATATCAATAGATTCTACTTTCATATATTTTTTACAGCTACTAATACACCACCAGCCGTAGGCAAACCAGTGTTTACAAAATCGCGATCCCTGCGGTAAACAAAATAATCGTTGGTAAAAACTTCACTGTTACTTACGCTAGAGTTCAGCCATGTTTCAGTCAGCACTATCTCACAATCAGCAACAGAACCATAAAAAGTGTCTAATTTTGTTTTCAAGCTCTCTCACATTTTGATAAGCACAATGCAGGAAATTCAAACTGTTGGGCGTTGGCGGTTTAAATCCAGAGACACAATTTTGGGCTTCCCATTGAAGAATCTAATTTTTAAGTTGCTCTCTCCTCCTGCAATTCTTTCGTCAAGTTCCTGTTTTAGTTTGCGATATTCCTCTGTCTGATTTTTTGTACGATCAGGATTAACAATAATCAATGTTAGTTTTATTATTTTATGATACAAACAACAAACATTTTTGGAATATTATTATTTTAATTTATTTTATTTATTAAAAAAAAATAATAAAAAATGTAATAACCATCATCATCTATAAAAAGAAATCAAGAATAACAAAATAATGTAAATTTTTTCCTAATTTAGTTTTAAATTAAATATTTAAAATTTTATTTGAGAGACTTTTTCCCAAAACATCAAAAAATTTAGCTATGAACACCCTGTACACAGATCAAACATTTTATATAAATGCGATTAAAACAATTAAGCGCTTAAACAGTCGACTAATTTTCTCCGACACTGCTGTACTTCCATCTTCTACGAGCCAAGTTAATAGCCGGCATCCAGATTAAGGGTGTATTCAAATATCAATTAACCCACTACAAACCGTGAAAAGCGTGGAGATGGCGTGAGTAATTCTAGTCTCTAGCGGATCGTCCATTATTTTTCTTTCCACCATATTCAAATTCGATTTATTATTCCATTATTTTTAATTGACACGGTTAATTATTTAGATAAAAGCTCTCAAAGTTTGTAATTCAACTTTTAATTATATGGTTTCGGCTTCACTACGTATCTCCGTTAGTGGTAAGTAGTTTCATCATACGCCCTATGCCGCGCTTTCGAAATATAGGTTAAAGAGTTTGTATTCATTTATTTGCAATTTCATATAAAATTTAAAAACGATGCAACTGAAAATCATACATTTGATGATATTTAAGAAAATTTCAAAAACGATTGGAAGTAACCTACGAAAGTTTCTTAGATGGACACTTAAATACGCCTACAAAACATTTTAGTTCAATATCATATTGTTTGGCAAACTGATCTGTAACAGCGCGGCGTTGGTAAGGGGAATGCAGTTGTAATAAAACATGGCTGATTTCATTCATAAAATTTCCAGCGGCGTGCGTTGTAAAAGATTAGTAATAATTATGTGTTACTAAAAAATTAAAATTAATGAAAAATTCTTTACGTGTTTGGTAAAAGCACCTACTGCTATTAAGCTGTAACATCCAAGAAGTATTTTATGTGTTTAATTAATTATTTATTTTATTTCAAATATGTACTAAAGTTTGCATACCAAAAATGAAAATAAAAAACAAAAACATTCTAAAACAACTTAACGAAATAAATTAAATTATTTGGTAATCTTACTAGATATAAACAAAAAAATCTAAAACAACTTAACACTTATCGAAAATAATTAAAATATCTTGGATCTTTTCGTTGCTTTAAGTCACGTTTAGAAACTATAATTAACTGTTTTAAATATTTCGATTAAATATAACGATCATAATTATATAGTATTATTTTATAGAAGATGGCAATCTGTTAGATTTCGTCAACTTGAGCATCATCATTATCATCAGTCTCGCTGTCGTCATCGTGTCCTAAAGTTATTATAATGTGCTCAATTTCCTCCAAAATTCTTCTTCCAACTCCTTAACATGTCGGCAAAAACTATTCCAATCATTACTGGATATTAAGAAATTCTTCTAATGTAGTTAGGTTGAACGATGTTGTGTCAGACAGTTTATTTTTTGGAATGTCGTCTTCTTCATCCAATTCACTACAAAGTTCCTCAACGACTTTTGCACATCGATCAAGTAATCCTTCATCATCAAGATCCATCACTTCATCATGGTCTCCATCATCGGAGATTGACTCTCCGTCTGATGGATTAGACGCCAAAATATCATAAGCTTCCTCTGAAGTCATTTTATCCAAGTCATATGACATTATAGAAAATAAAACAGCTTCCTTACAAAGTGGTTTATCAAATGAAACCACCTTAACTAATATCATAACACTTTTATCACGCTATATTTTTTTGTAGAAAGTGACTAAATGTTGTTTGTAGATAATTATTTAACATAATAAGTAATTATACTTACATAAACGTTTTTGAAAATACACTAAAACAAATAAAACTTTACGAGCACCTATAACCACGTGTTTTCGTCATTCGCATCAAGAAAAAATTAATTTTAATTGAACTGTATGCATTACTGGCGTATTTACCTAAAAGGTGGCAGCACAGGGTGTATAGCTGGCAGGGTGGTTCTACTACAAAACCACTATGCAATTAAAGAAAATATTTTTAGTAAGTGGTTTCCAGCTGGAACCACATTGCCCCAAAGGATTAAGTTTTGCGTAAGTTAACTCGGAGACGTTCTAAGAGATGTTTTTTTAAATCGAACTACCCTGATTTTTTACCCAATAAAATTGCATATTTTTGTTCCTTTTTATACGAGACTTAATAGTTTTAGTTTTAGAAATATCAAAAATCGAGAATGGTATTGAAAAATTTACTATTCCGAGGATTTTTGGACACTCTGTAATTTTGGTATAGTGTTAACTTCGGTCACGATTATGTTGTTAATCTTTAAAATACCAAAATGCTAAGTAGATTCAATACAAATTTCCAGCTTTGATGCCTTAATAAACAACAAACAATGTGTAAGCTTATATTTCTACAAGAACAAAAAAAAATGTTTTGAACCTAAAACACTAAAGTAACAGAACACTAAATATACAATAATAATTTGATAATATCGCAACTCATACACGACAACAAAAGTATAAATAATAACACCACTCTGCCACTGGCTGATTCAATATTACTACGAGGGGCGGCAACAATCGCGGGGAAGAACTCAGTTTCCACCAATTGCGTCTACCACCAATTAGGATTCGTTTGCCAAGCAATGCAACATGACATAAAATATTTGCTTACATAGGCGTTCGCAAATAGTGGTAAAGGGGTAAACATAAAAACATATTTCCTATTAAACTAAGATAACCTACAAAATGCTAGGTTCATAAATAGTAGAAGAAGGGCTAACAAAATTAGACTGTAAAAATTATATATTTACCCTTTTAAGTAGTTGCGTTGGTGTTAAAAATACACGACAAAAAACTTCTGCACCATAGGCGTCCGTGAAAACTCTAATAAAGGAGCAGAAATATCTGTATCCACGGTAACTCAAAACTCGCATATAACAGATTTTTAACAAAAATACTTAGGATAGGAAGGATAACTCTAGGTCCTAATTAATTTTTGAAAAACATTGAGCGTAGGCAAGAAGTTTAACAAAGAGTTAAAAAATTTATAGTTTTTAAACATATCCCAAATATTGGGAATACGTGGTCAGATTAACAACTGGGTTCACTCATAGTTGTCTGATAGAAGATTTGCTGTGAGGGTTGAATAGGAGGCATCTCCATCAATATAGGTACTCCGCAGGGCAGTATCTTGAGCCCCCTTTTGTTATTTGTACATGATCTGCTTCTGCATATCCACTTTGGAATTTGCGTATGCAGATGATTCATCAATATACATGGTGTCCCGAAATTAACTTAAAACAATTTACATTCTACAAGCAAAAATAAGATTTTTTTTATGCAAAGATACGTAAGTGTGCATAATGTCATTTTGATATCGAGACGCGTTTCGGAAATATTACTAAAAACCCATCGTGAGGAATTTACAAATAACACGAAGCATTTTTCGATATATGTTCATATGAAAAAAAATATATATATTATTTTCGATTGTAATATGTTCCATTAAATTATACCGGGTGTCCCGCCGAGAAGGGATTCGATCGATGATGGAGAAACTACACGGTGGAACAATCTGAAAATCTGGTACCAATTCGGCTAAAATGTGTTCAAGAATCTAGCACTTCCGGTTGTACCTGAAATGGGTGTCAACTTCCTCATTTCAACGACCCTATATAAATTATATTTTTTTTGGATTCTCCTTGTAATTCTAAACATATTTCATGCATACTATGTTGTACCTATCACCAACCGTTTTCGAAATATTTGAAATTTTATGTCAAAAATGACGTTTGTAGAATAAAGAATAATAACAATTTTTTATTATATTGAAGCTTTAATAACTTAATTTGTGAGAATATCCTAGGAGATATAGACCTACTTTAGGCGCCTACGTATATTTTTCTAGTAAATACTAATACAGGGTATTTGAAAAAAAAGGGTAAAAAATCAAATTGAAAAATGTGTCATAAATCAAAATTTTTAAATGGCAACCCCGCATTTTATATTTTTTTTATTTTTTTTGCATCAAAAATAAGGGAAAGTTTATGAAAGGATGTCTATCCCAAAAACTGATAGTTTTCAAAATATTGGCAATTTTACATTTTTCTATTACAATAGTGGTATGAATTTGAAATTTAAGTGATTTTAGTTGGCCATGATGGCTTAAGATAGCAAATAAATATGACACTTGACAAAAATAATCAACAAATTGTAGACATTAATTAGTATTAATAATCACGGCGGGCGTATAAATTATATTAACGAATACTATCTAAATTTGTTTATTATTTCTGGAGAATGGTGCTTTTAGAAAATCCAGACTCCACTGCAAATTTTCTCAGAGATGTCGTAGGATATGCCGTGAAGTACCCCAGTACAGCTTCATCGTCACAAATAGGTTTCCTTCGTTTTATTTTTGTCTTTACGGACCCGGAATTTTTCAAATTATCTATTATAATATATTTTAGCCGAACTGGTCCCGTCGACCTTAGTACTACACCACATTTTTCAGATAGTTCCACCGTGTAGTTTCTCCATATTCGATCGAATCCCTTCCCGGTGGGACACCCGGTATATACTATAAGATACTATACTATAACACCGTAGTATATTTTCGATGACTATAACTATAAGCGCGGCGAATTGCTTTGTAGACATAAACAACAAACGTGCCGACACGAGGTGAAGTAACTGTATATTATTTTAGACTGTGGCAATACTGTCCCTGAATGAGTTAATATAGGCATCCTGTCGTACATGATACCTAAATAAATTAGCATGCATAATTTAGTATAACGACACTGTAACTATAATAAAATAATCTGCTATGTTAATCTTCGACGACGTAATTTCTAAGACAATGCCATTAAATTAATAGCATTCAGCATGTCATATGCCAAAGATGTCCCGTAATGAGCTAGCGTGACAGCGGATCGACTAGACTTTGGCAATGTCGTTCGGAAACCAATTACGTTATAGAAAGGAAAACCAACAAAAGCGAATATCGCTGAGGTAGAAACCGAGGAACACATGATGGCGTAAAATATCTGTGGATATAGAGATGAGGCGGTATACGCGTTGCGCCACAAAATTTTATCTAATACAATCTGAAATGGTGTTGCATAGTTTTTCCGGACTGCATGCATACGAAATCGATCGATTTCTGGGGAAGATCATACGATTTGAACAAGGACTGACAATTTGCAAAATATATCTAAAGGAATTTACATAGACTTTAGTGATTAAAATTATGTAATTCTGAGCATTTTTTCCAAATTAAATCGAAAACTACCGATCAAAACCATAAAGTGTTGCTTTATCTTTTCTAAAATTACAGTCTTTTGTTTTTTTATTACCAAATAACAAATAAACTTATCAATGTACTCTACAATATGTTTTTTGGTTCGTCATTCAATCTTAAAAAAAGTTACATCAATAATAATAATAATAGCCTTTATTGCTCAACAGATTTTTCCCTTAATAGAGCAAAATTATAGTACAATAGAGAAAAAAAAGAAGCAAAACCAAAATATTATACATATTGAACACAATAAATATTCCATCAAAAATAAACCATGAGTCATCTATACATTAATTAAACAACTAACAAGAAAAAAACCGGATTGACGTCAGCTCTTATCGCTGGCCAATCCATTTTACGAATTTCATGCTCGTTAAGAAAATCTATAGTAATCGCAGCAGTATGAGGCCTTGCATTATCCTGCGTCAAAAGAAAATCAGGGTCTATACCATAGGCTGCAGGAATAACGTGATCTAACAGACTGATATCCATATATCTTGCAGCTGTAAGACTTCTCAGTATCACTACAAGATCGGTTTTTACGTCTAAATTTATTCCACCTCAGACCCTTATCGGACAATCTCCAAATCTGGATACTTCTTGTACAGCAGCAGTGGATTATCGTTCATTCGGACGTCTATACACACGCAATCGGTCATCACAACGAGTGAGATGAATGCGTCCGTAAAAAGTACTGACTTCCATTGGCGAAGTTGCCATCCCAAATGTTCACGAGCAAAGTTTAATCGCATAGTTTTATGATGTTAAGTTAAAACAGGTTTTCGTACCGGCCTTCTTGGTTTAAATCTCCTTCCCGTAACCTGTTTCTAGCAGTCTGGTTAGAAATGGTTACCTGATGAGCCATCCTAAGTGTACTTCGAAGATCTTTTGCTGTCGCTATTCGTTTTCGCAAAGAAGAAACTACTAAATATCGGTCCTGAAATTGTGTAGTTTTGCGATTCCGACCTTATCCGGTTTGTCCAGTTTCTCTATAGCGATTTTACACACGTTTGATAACTGACATACTGCGATTAAAATTTCTAGCTACTTGTCGATTTTTGACACTAATTTCAACTAAAGCTATAGCACGAGTGACTTCTATCTCGCTAAGATCTCTAGTTTTGACAGATAATGACTACTAACTGTCATGCCGTTGCCCGATGACGCTCTCTAAGCCTGACGCGACATAAAACCAAAATATGAATATTTTCATAATCACTTTATTTTTTGTACTTGCTGTGGAATATTAAACTTATCTCGAATAAATGAGCATAATGACGTTTATTTTTTAACAAATCACAAAAGTAAAATGTAAATCCATTATGAAAATATAATTTTCATTTGTTAATAACAGCAAGCCAAAAAATTACAGGGTTATCCAAAAGTGTTCCTTTAATTTTTTTGAGCAGTGTATTAAATGGTATTGTGCTGCAATTTTACAAAGGATCTCCTTTAATTTTCCAACGCCTAATTTGCGACACTCTGATACTTTCTTTTTACCTACAAGAAGACATAACTATACATATTTTTCACCATTGGATAGAACTCTTCGCATTCTAAATGAAAATAATCGTATTGATCCCAGTAAACAAATATACGTAAATTAAACGTTGATTGAACGTGTCAGTCGTTGATAATTGGTCTTACGTTAGAAAAGTGACGGTTTATTTTAAGTTTAATTTTGCACCGTTCAGTTTAAACGTTATAGACACGTGTTTTTCTTATTTAAATACAACTACGTGCATTTATTATGTTTAAGTAACGTTTTATATGTATTATAATAAACCCTACAATAAAAATGTTTTTTCTAGGTGTTTTTTAAACGCGTGTCAAACATTGTCAAAATTAAAAACGTTCTTTATGTAATTTATAATAAACCGATATTTATAGCTAAAATAACGTTAGAAAATGTTCATTAGAAGCGCATAATTTTTATAGGCGACAATGAAAACGTTAAAATGACGTTTTTTAAGTAATTTATAGTAATCCGAAAATTACAGTTAAAGTAACGTGTAAAATATACCATAAAAATGCGTATTGGTTAATATGGGAAAATTCAAAACGTTTATATAATGTTTATAAAGTATGTTATCACAATTCCAAATGTACCTACAATTAGAAGAACGTGTGAAATTATTCTTAAAACGAGCAATATTTAAAGTGGGAAATTTTAAAACGTTTCCAAATACTTTTAAAAAATGTGTCAACGAAACGTTTGATGTAAAACTAAAATTAGAGTAGAAGTCGTATTTTAAAAGCTAATAATTAACGTTTGTGTAATCGTATTAATTACGCATTCGCTTTTATATATTTTTGTAACGTAAACTATACGTTGATAAAATGTATGTATGTGTTAAATAACGTGAAATCAATCGTTATTTAAACGTTTCTAAAATACGTAATTAATGCTATTACACCGAAGCTAATAATTAACGTTTGTGTAATCGTATTATTAACGTATTTTAGAAACGTAAATAACGTTTGATTTCACCGTTGAATATACATATATAAATACGTTCAATACAGGTTTTTTTTAAAGCATTTAACTAACGTTTCGTTATTCCTGTTCTGTAACGTGAAAAAGCGCGACATATCAAAGTCAAATGTACGTATTTAATGTACCACCTTTTTCTGAAAAGGTGCTTTGTAATGATAAACGTTAAATAAACGTATGTGTGTTTACTGGGATGTATTTTGTGGTTCAATTTTGAAGTTTAAGCGTCAATTTGATTGTATTAAATGGAATATGTCTGTGATTTGTTTTTATTGGGAATTTTGTAATGTGAAATTTAACATTGATCCATTTGTTAAATTAAATAAATAAATTTTGAACTGTAGAAAATCACTGGTATCGAATTAATTTGTTTATCTCTGTTTTCTAGTTT
Organism: Apoderus coryli; assembly: GCA_911728435.2. Classification (NCBI taxonomy): domain Eukaryota; kingdom Metazoa; phylum Arthropoda; class Insecta; order Coleoptera; family Attelabidae; genus Apoderus; species Apoderus coryli. The sequence goes on along the minus strand of OU452215.1, from coordinate 9,303,926 downwards.
TAAAACAATGAGAAGAGTGTGATAAAGTGAATGGAGTATCTAACATACATAGCATTGAAGTTATACCTCAATCAGACTTGCTTCTCTGGCCAGTCCCACATTACGCCCTTTTTAACATCAATTTACACTTTGACATGGCTTTACTGTGAAGTTTGAAGGTAGCTTTGGCTTAATTTAATGCCTTGTTGGCACACGATTAATGTACTTGTGCTAAAGGCTACCGTTCTCTGTTTACAAAGATATATAATTTAAATACATGTGAGTCGGATACAATACGAGGGTAAAACACGTTGTATTAATTGCTGTTGCGTTCCAACATCCAACCTACTTTGTTGTTCATAACTTATTCCATTTTCGTTGTTTACTGTTTTTCCAAAATTATAATAAGGCAATATGGCAGCTCTAAGAACTAACAAAGATGGGTTATGGTTGCAAAAAATGTAGATTAAACGTTTATAATATGTTATGACAGCATCTACGTTACTTTGGGCCTTTGGGATCATTTAGGACGACTCTAATTCGATACTTGCAGGCCTTGGACGTGAGTGTGCATTGTTGTTAATTGAGATTTATGATATTATTGTAAGGTATAACTAGTGTCTGTAGCATAACATTTGGTTTTATTTAGAATGTGATGTTATTTTTTGTTAGATGCGTATAGATATTCTATTCAAAGTTAAAAAAAATATTTATGTTGAAAATAAGAAAGTGAATTTAGAATTTTTGAGACCAATCTGTCCCTGCTATCGAAAATGTTATGTATAAATTTAGAGAACAAAGCAAAACAACTACTCCACTGGCTAGTACCACGACTGGCATTGAATTACAAGCACAAGTTTTCTAAATAAATACTAAAATGAAAATTTTCTATTTTGATTTTTCGCATCAAATTAGCTGAATATACAAATACAAGAAAAAACCAAATAAATCATTCAAATGCAAGCAAAAAATATATAATTTATGTCATCCGATGTTAACAAATTTAATTTACTAAATGTATTAACACTTTTAGTCTATACTTGATATTTTGAAACATCAAACTTCAATAATAAGTAAACGTAGTTAATTTTTTTTTCTAGTTTTAAGCTAAATATATTGTCACGTTGTCTTGAGAAACCAATTTAAATCAACCCACTTCTAAACACCTTTTTTTCTGATTATGTGAAAGAAATTCCTTTAGCTGATCGAATAAAATTAAACTTCCAACAAGACGGATGTCCCGCTCATTCCTCGATAATGGTTAAATCATCAGTTTCGGAACAAATGGATTGGAAGGTATGTGCCAAATGAGTGGCCACCTAGGAGTCCCGATCTCACAATTAGGGACTTTCATTTGTGGGGATATCTGAACTAATATCTGTATACAACCAATTCCAATAATAATTTAGATCTCTTGAAAGAAAATATAAGAGAAGTCATTGCAAATATCCCACTACAGCAAATTAGGAATTGTTATCGGGAATTCAGATATTGAGTTGAACTATATGCGCTGAACTCGTTGGAAAGTCTTAGGAAAGTTATTTCTCTTGACAAGTTGAAGGTTACAGGGTGGTAGCAAATTATTCCAGTATTATCTCCTATTTGAAATAGGCATAAGTCAATTTTCTCAAATGGAGCACCCTGTATATTATCAAATAATCTGAAAGACAATCAAATTCTTTTTCAAATGATAGGCCATATTCCTATACCTAAATGGTAAGGTTTTCGAAATAAAATTTAGTTTACATTTTTGTGCTTTTTGAGGTTATTAAAAAAACGCCTTTCTCAGATGAACGTTTTACGCAAATTAAATGACGATTTTTCATGAATGATATTCCACCTATTTTTGAATTGAAAATGACTTTAAATTTAACAATAAAAAATTCAGGGCCGTATTGAAAGAAACCAAGTTGATGATGGTTTTTCAAAAACGAAACGTCGTAGTGAAAATTTGTAAACCCTATCTTATTCTCCTCAAAAAGTAATATTATAAAATGCTTTTTTATTTTTTTATATCTGTAAAAATAATGTCAGAAATAAATAAAAACAAAAATCGTTTTTTCAAAAATTCTCGAAAACAGCTAAAGTTAGTTTATTTTTTAAAAGGTGTTTAAACTGTGCAACTTTTCTCTCATTTAAGCGACATTGTAACTCCTACCTTTTCCTAGATTCCAATGCTAGCACATTCTTATCTTGGACACAGTGTATAGTTTAGTCCATCCCGATGACTTGCATTTTGAATAATTTTAGAAAAATCTATGGCAAAGACCAGTTTCAAACAGCTCCAACCCCTTGGAAGAGCATGATCGTCATGAAATCATCCCTTTCCTATATTTCTATTAGTTTATATTATGGATATCCTGTATAACAAAACTTTATAGCAAGAAAAGTCCAACATAACATTATAACCTAAAGCAAATCTAAAGTTACACAAAATACATTTTGATTTTATCGCTTCTTGTTATAATCCAAAGCTCCGCAGTTATCTCGGGATTTTCGAGTCGACCGCATGAGATCGTATTTATTCCAATGTCTCCTAACGGCACTTACCTAACCTCTGAACTAATAGGATTTTCACAAAAACACCATCTACACGGCGACGTTCGGCTACCAGTATTTCATGTTGCGGTCCCGGTCTCAAAATACGTAATACGGAATTTATTGCTGGCACATGAGGTATGCATTATATGTTGTATAATAGTTGCAGAGTACAAGAACATATACCTACACCTTTTGGCATAATGAATAACCTTATCTCTGCCGAATATACCACGGACCATTTGTTGGTATTTCCATTATACGAAGGATGTTGTATAGCTTCCTACTTTTGAATGAAGTTTAGCTATCAGAGGCGTGTATATGCATAGACAATACAGACTCTGCATACAGTAATCACATTTCGCAAAACCTATGTGAAAGCTAAAATTAGTTTTTTAGAACTCTTGTTACACGTACCAAACAAAACGGATGTGTACAGGCTTCAGGTTAGCGGTGATTACGACTTATCGTAATCACATATAATCACCTCAAAAGTTGGCTAAAAGTCGAAGACACTCTGTAGGAAGCATAGAACAACAACGGATGGGACATGGTGAAATCATACTATAGCCTCATGTTTTAAATAAATAAATCGTTTATAGGTGCTTTCAAACCAACATGGTTTTACACAAGTCAAACAAACAAGAAAAAACATATACTTAGTCTTATTTGACCAATAGGTAAATAGCAGTCAGAGTCGAATCAGTTTTATCGGATTTTCATGAAATGGATTCAGGAACACCCCAGGGCAGTATACTTGGTCCGCTGCTCTTTTTGGTATACATTAATGATCTTCCAGCAAATATTACGAATGGCTTGCTGTATGCTGTATGCCGACGACACAACAATTTTACTCTTTGACAAGGATCCTGAAGCTTTAAAATATAAGATCGATGAAACTTTCAGGAGTGGTGTCGGAGGAATCGATTGATCATTAACTTCGAGAAAACAGTTGCACTAAATTTGGGTAGGTATGGAAGGGCATCAAATTTTAACTTGAATTTTAATATAAACTTTAATTGCCATAGTCAGACTCCGCAAAATTGGTAGGGGTTTACATTGACGCGAAGCTAAGTTGGACGACCCATATTGACTGCGTTTGTGGCAAACTGAGGAAAAACATATGTTTTAAATTCACTGCGAAATTACATGGATAAAAAATCGCTGCTCTCGGTCTACTATGCACTGGTGTACTCCACCATTAACTATAACATTATGGTATGGGGCCGAGGCGTTGAAATTGAACGGGTATTTATTTTACAAAAACGTGCTATTAGGGGTATGTTTAATATAACATTTGGGGGTACCTGCGGGGGTGCATTTAGGCAAAACAAATTGCTTACAGTAACCTGCATCTACCTGTATAAACTTCTCATCCACACGTTTAAGACTAAGGATGTTGTGAGAACTAACGGGGGCAATCATGGATATAGCACTAGGGGGAGAAGCCTTCTTTACTTGCTTCGCCCTAAACATGAGTCATACAAGAAGTCGCCACTATACGCAGGTTTATGTTATTATAATTTGCTTACCGATGACATGAGGAGCTGTCAATCTGAGAAGCAATTTAGAAACTGTTAAAGACATTTTTAATTGAAAACGCTTTCTACACCTTAACAGAGTTCCGTGAGTCACTGCAATGACGGCCTATATGTTTGTTTTGTTTGCAGTTATTTTGTTTGTTTGATTTTGTTGTTATATATTTTGTTTGTTTGATTTTGTTGTTATATATTTTGTTTGTTTGACATATTTGTATTTTAATGTATTTTTATTTTCTTTTAAGTTTGGACTAAGATATTTTTTTATTTACATATTTTTTTATATCTAAATTTAATTATATTAAACTTGCCTGTTAAAACATACATATGATAGGTATTTTAAAAGCATATTATGGATTTGTTAATTTGACTGTGATTATGAAATATTGACTTGCCTATGTACTTTCTTGTACTTATTGATGGCGAAATAAATATTTGATTTGATTCGAAAAACTTGATGTTATAATGTTCTTAATTCATTCGGCATGTTCCTTAACGTCCTCGCGATAATTTACGCCAAACATAGATCGAATTACACGCCTCTGTATTTTAAACATAGCGCTCTGAAATAAGGCAAAATATGTTGTTCTTAGAACGCTAATAGACACCTCGTCCCTCAGGCTGCCCAACAGGTAGACGATCGTACACAGCTTGCCGGAAACGCTCTCAACATGCTGATCCCAACACAATCTCGCATCAAGCACAGTGCCCAAAAATATAACTCCCGAATATCGCGAAGCGAAAATATAATTGCTTCTGTTTTAGTTTGATTCAAACACAGCTTATTAGCCTCAAACCAGTCGGAAGCCCTCGACCGCACCTCCCGCAACTGATTTTGAAGACTTTCGAGGCTACTGGACACTCGGATCATCGTCGTGTCGTCCGCGATTATATAATGAGTGTCCCTGACATAACCTGGAAGATCATTAACGTATATAAGAAATAACAAAGGCCCTAACACAGAGCCCTGTGGGACACCATGTTCAGGACATATCAGACAAAACGTTGTTATAAAATGATCACTGTTGACGCTCTGTATATGTATGGAACAGAATAAAAAAACGCCTGAGACCATAATTTTCATTTTATGCTGTGCAACAGTAGTAGCGAAAAAACCGTAAAATTTTGGTAAGCAAAGTTTAAAAACGTATTTTTTGATGTGAAGGCAGAAATAAGAGATGCATGAAAAGGGCCATTTTATGTCCTAAAAGAAAATAAAAAACAGCAGTTATACAACCAAATAAAGGATCTGGATAGATATTTTGTGAAAAAAGTGCCAACAGCAGAATATTTAAAAACAGGAATTTGAATTTAGAAAAGCAACAAAAAGAGCAGTCAAATTGTTATTATTGCATATTAAGATCACGAACAGTAAGGATATGTTTATCGATCAATGAAAAGTTTTCGAGACTGAGCGAAGCAAATATTATTTGGTTTTGCCTTTTTTAAATAGAAAAAAACATTATAATTTGTATAGGGGGCTATGAAACAGACAGACTCTGAATATGGTACAAATCAAGTTTGTGCCGATTGGAACCCAGTAGTAGATTTTTGTTTTTTTTCATATTGTGGCAACACTGACCTATAGAGAACATTGACGCACTAATTATTTTTTTAATTTGTTTTCATTCATTTTTTTGTTAATTTTTTTGTTAGTTTTTTTTATTTTTTTTTATAACCCTCAATGACTTTTGTCATAGATAAGACTACCACAAAACGACTGGGAAATTCCAAGGGGATTTCTTGTTTCAAGAATAATAAAAAAAGTTCAATGAACTGGGTCATAGAGATGCAAGAAATGTATCGATATATTCTTTCTTTCATTATTAGAGATGCAAGAATCGTATCGATATATTATTTCTTTCATTATTAGAAATGCAAGAAATGTATCGATATATTATTTCTTTCATTATTAGAGATGCAAGAATCGTATCGATATATTATTTCTTTCATTATTAGAAATGCAAGAAATGTATCGATATATTCCATTCGATCTCAATTTTTTTAAGGTTGAACTATTGTCTCGAGGATTGCAACTGAGTCTATTGGCCGCTTCTTTGTATAAATAAATGGCTAAGTTTACTTACCGTTCACAGAACGGTAAGTTATTTTCTTACCGACGCGATGCCTCAGCCTTAGTAACCAATAAAAACCGATTTGGTAAACTATGAAAAACATCAAGTCGTACAAAAAAATATTTTTATGGTCAAAAGTTGCGTATAAGAATTATCGATTGTTTATGGATAAATCAGCATTAGATCATCCCTAGAATCTACTGTAAAAAATTATAATTATAACAATTTCCACAAAATAAAAAAATTATCAAACTTACTCTGCTTTGAAATGTTTCATCTCAGCAATACTTGGGTTTCGTTTTCGCCACATGTGTTCAGAGTCTTTGTCCAACACGCTATCAACTCTTCCCACATCCGCTTTGTATTTCTCCCGTTCACTTGAATCCATCACAACGTAGTCTATAATGTCGGCGAAGTCATCTTCAGGCTGTTTTTCAGGTGGGGCTACTGACTTTTCAGTTTTAAATGCATTATTTTTTTCTTTACCACCTTTTTTGGACTTTTCTATGGTTCTCTCTACGTTATTCAACAATGTTGCCGCAGTTTCGTTAGGCAGTGTCTCTTTGGATATATTTGCACTAACCACACTGTAACAAAAAACAAACATTAGCGGGCCATACACGCAGAGATTGATCCGCAGGTATGAAACGGCGGTAGGCTCGTACAAACAAATAGTTTAACACAATGCTGCCGTTTATAATTTACATAACATATACAAAGAACCATATGAAAAATAAATAAATAAATAAGTGAAAAGTTTTAAACTTCCTACATTTCTCGTAGTAGTAAACGTGTTAATTTTAACAATAGTTAAGATTTTCCAGTTTAGGCTTACTTTTACTGATTTCATATACATATACAGTACCTAGTTTAGGTTCAGGACATAATGTAAATGTCCTAGATACGTTTTCAAAGCACAAAACAACTACACGTCCTTGGTCCTTATTAACAAAAATATAAATTCCTGTATGGAAAGCTATTCGTACCTCAAAGGCACCAGTTTATTTTTAATAAAAAAAAATTGTCTCAACAGAGTACATTTTTTTGGAAACAATAGTATATTAAGTATCAAGAGCTGTCAAGCATTCGTTGCAGCCCGCCGCTGCAGGGGCTTTACCGCAAGTGGTGTTTTTCGCCTGCCTCTTCATAAATTAGAAATACAATATTAAACCAAAAGAACTTTATTTTAATAATTAATTATAACTGATATAACCCACACAAATTGCTCTCAATAATTGTTATTAATATTTATTATGCCTTGAGCATAATTATTGATAATTATTATGCTAGATGGTAAATTTAGATTTGAATTATTAATACACTGATTATTACTGTTAAAATTACAGTTTTCGGTGTGATTTACTGTGAGCAAATTATCACTTTCTACATAAGAAGATATCGACGTCATTGGATCGTTTCAGAATATTTTATTTGCCACATTTTTCTTATTCTCTAGTGAGTTGTCCACATAACTTTCTGCCACTTTAGATGATTGCCATCCACCATGTTTTTTTATCGTTAGCAACTTTGCACCTGAGTGGCTGATGTGCGTCGGAAACAGTGACCAGTGTATGTATAGGCGCGCATAAGGCAGATTTAGAAACTCTGCAATTTTATACCGAATTTTGCCGATTGTGTTTTTGACAACTGGCTGTATAGAACATTTAACATTTTTGTACGTAAGAAATAGTCTATCATGTTTGACGTGCGACGGCCTTAAAGAAGCATACTTCTGATTAAAAATATTCACTCCATTTTCAAGACTTTTATTGATGATCGCGAAGGTTCTCGGAATTTTGATTTTTGTCTCCGGAACCGATAGATACAAATATGCAATCATCGTTGACTAGAATACCAGCAACTCTCATATTGGTTCTTTCAATCCTTCGACAAGCACCATGAATGCTCATTATCAGTGCAATCTATCAAAATTATGTGTAACAAATTACATATTAAGCTATTTAACTCTTTTACTTACTTTGCACACTAATTAAACTTCATCCTTTAGAAATTTCATACAATCCTAGTAGCTCAAAATTTTTGATTTTTTAGCTTGCTATCCAACAGACTGTTTTCGAAGGTATCCTTGCAATTTAGGAAATTCACTCAGATTAATGGACTCTATATTAATGACAGTCTTTAGCATAGAATATTCCGCCCAAAGGGAGGCAGAATTGACACATTTTCGTCTTTCGTTTAAATACGCTAATACAATATTCTCTGTTGTATATTTTGCTTTATTTTATGTTTCCATTCGTTAAACATTTTGTAATTTTTTTCATATCTTAATCGAGATTTTGTTGGCAACAAATTTTCACTTGCTAATTTAGCGATTTCTTTTAAATCAAATTCTTCATCTGAACTCATTTTTATACCAAATTAATTATTACTGTTGTAGTTGGTTATTAAATTCCAACTCAGTCTATCCAGGGCCTTGCCCGTATGTGTGTTTTTTAAAATTTTTAATATTTAAGATAAAATTAAGGTTTGTATATTGTTTGGTTACTGTTTCTCTTTTGTAATCCCTTAGCTATTTATGTTTAAGAATTTATGTTGTTGCCTTTTAGGCTGATGATGAAGTGGGACTCCGAAACATGTCCCCTTTTATAAAGGAATCTTAAATACAATTTTATTAGTGGAGACGATGTAGGTATTTTTATTGTAATTATAAAGTTAACGTTTAATTAGTAGAAAAAATTAAATTTATTTCAACAAAATTGACCACGTTCTTCAACAATTTTCTGAATTTGATTTTCCTCGACAACGGTCCACTTTAGAGCTTATGACTAAGAGTAACTTTTTTGTATAGAAAATATTGGCGGTTCAAATCGTTATCTTAAAACCGTATTTTTTCCAGTGGTGTAGAAATTGGGGAGAAAAACATCCACCACCCCTTCAAAATATTCACCAATTATGAATTTAAAACAAAAAGTCTTACAAAAAAACATACCCTATATAGAGTCGTAGTATTTAAAATAAGGAACCTGACGCCAACTTCCAGTATAACCGGAATTATTATACTCTTGAAAACATTTTAGCCGAATTTGCCCCGTCGACCTAAGTACTACAAGGACTCTACTACGATACAAAATAAAGACGCCTTCAGGGGAGCCTTTTATTGTTTGTTAGTTCAGTTTCCGGACACCCTGTATTTTAAAATTTCAAAGCCCCTTTAATAATATATTTACCCATAATAATATAATAGAATAATTATTAATCACAACATAAAATATTGTGGCTGAAACAAAGGCCATTGTCCTCGAAACAAAATAGTTGGTATTTTTTATTTGTTAAATAGAAAATTTGTCATCAACTTCTCAATGCACAACCAAACTTTATTACAGCGCGCAACGTTCACAGTTAAAATACCCATTTCTTTGCTCTATACTCCGTAAAACTCATCAGCAAACAAAACAGTGTTTTCTTTTATTTTGTCCTCTTGGGGAAGCACGGAAGGACGAAAACAATAGAGGCTCTAGTATTGTTTTTGTTTTAGTATTATACAACACATAAAAAAAAGGTTTTTAAGATTTAATTCCTGTATTTCTGATGCATAACAGCTGTGGTGGTAATTTTAACCCCGTATAGGGTGAACATATTAGATCTGCTCTGAGAGTGGTGTGGTCTAAATATAGACTTCCTCTGAATCCAAACAAATGTAAGCCAATAATAATAACTTTTAGGAGGCGTTAAGATCCGTTTTTGCGAATCTACACCCTTCATAACGCTGCGCTTTAATCAAAGATCTTGGTGTATACTTTGACAGTGATTTATGTTTCAGTAACTTCACTGAACAACTCTCCGCTAATGCTCTGCGAATGTTAGGATGTATTTTTAGACTGACCAGTGTGAACTGCCTAAGGAATCTCTATTGTAGAATTCGCGGTTTATCCAAAAATAAACTATTTAAAAGTGTTTCTTAAACGTAAGCATTTGGGGTCCCACGCTCTTCTATTTGTAATCTGTCAATTTCTGTTTGGTGTTGATTTCTTTTATATTCATATTTTATATAAATGTGTAGAATTATGAAATTATGTTTATTATTATGTATTGTTCTTGATACGGTTTTTGTTTTGTTTCTTTTTTTTTTTAGAATAATTAATTAGTTTGTTGTGATATAGCTGATTATATTTTTAGTCATATTGTCTTGTATTGGGTTCTTTAACCTGTTAGACAATAAAGAATATTATTATTATCTCAAGTTTTTATTTTTGGCACTTAGCACCTTTGGAATTTCCTGTCTTCAATTAGTTATAATCGTTTTTTTAAGAGAGTTTTGTAAACATGTCTGGGGGCTATCGATTTAGATTTATTTTGGTGAATTATCTTCATATATAAAGTTAGAACCGTTCTATTTTTTCCAGAGTTCTAACTTTCCAGTTTTATAAAGTTGAAGAATTGTTTTAGTTTTTAAAGAGTTAAAACTTCTCAGTTTTTTTATTAAAGTCTAAGTTATGTTATTAGTTCTTGTAAAATATTAAACTATCAATAAAGTAGTATCTCAGTTTATAAAGTCAAGTGCGATTTCAGTTCCTGAATTACTCAGTTTTTCAAAATTTCTTAATAGTCAGTCGACGAAATGTTTTCTCAGTTCTTTCTGTTTGCTCTATTTAATGTCTCCGATATAAAGAGCTTTTTGTTTCTAAAAGTTTTGGAAAATTAAAGTTTGTTTCTATTTGTAAATTGTCGAAGAGTCGAAATTTAAAGTGAGAATTAATATTATTATATTAAGATTTTCATTTTCTTTTAATGTTTTATTGATTTTATCTATTTTTTTGTTGATATTGATTTTAATTATTTTAAATTGTTGTTTTTATAGCCCTCAATATTGTGTTTAAAGTAAAGCTTCTAGTTGGGGAAAACTTTGGAAATCTTAGTAAACAAAAGGGTCATTTAAAGAGTGCTTTTCAAATATAAACCAAGTGTGTTAAGTTACCTGTGACATCTATAAAGTATTCAGCGATCTAGTCATAAAAGTCAGATTTATTTTAATACAGAATACTCTTCGATTATATTTCCATCAACTAAAACTTAAAAGTAAAGGCCGCTCGCAAAGTTTGTTATGGAACCCGTGTAAAATTTGTAATAGGAATCGGGGTTCACTTGGATTGAGGCTTTTAAACAGATTTCCTTCTGGGTATATACAACGCCCGCTAATTTAAATTGTCACAGCGTGTACAAATCCTTCAAAGACACCTTGGGAAAAGTGTACAGTGGGACTGCGTTGAATAATGAAATGCATTTTCTCCAGCGATAGCAGATTTATAGAAAAAGATCAACCACAAATGATACGGAAGAGAGATGTTGAGAACATTTTCATAGGCTTCTTATTAGTCGTAAACCTTTTCTACAGTTTGGACCACAGATATAATAATAAATCTTTAGTTTGGACAGTTGGTATAGTTCAGGCAGATTTCCTATTTTTATACAAATACTGACGTCAACCAAAAACCGCAATATTAAATCCAAAATTAAAAACAAAGCCCGTTCCCAACTTTAATAAATGTGAAATCATACAGACTGAAGTGGCATTCAGAACGAATAAAATTTGAAGCAAGTAATATGAATTCGGAATGTCTGCATTTCAAAGTGGTTAGTTATTATTCTCATGATGGAAAATTGTTGATGTTTCAGAATGTGTTAATTTCGAGACGTGAATTTAAAAACTAATAGCAGCTGGGTAAATAAAAACTGTAAAATTATGAATTATCTAATAATAAAAACTTTAATAAAAGAAAATTTGGCCACAGTTATGTACGTATGCAATTATCTGCAGCTGCTAATGTCGAACTGAAGCTGGATTGTTATGAGAAATAGAAGCATTCGGATGCATCCGCCTCATTCTCTGCTATTTTATGTGAAACAAAAACAGCGTCAAATTCAATTTAAATATCTCACTTTCTTCTGTGGCATTTTTGATTTTCTAAAAATTAACTTTGGTACTTACGAAATGCTATGATTGTGTATTTTTTTTAACTTAATTTAATGCAGTAATCGGATCAAACCTAACTTGATTAGTTTTCTTTATTCATGGCGATTTTCATTTTTTGTCATTTTGGTTTTTCCTTTATATTTCGGTTATTAGTAGAGTTACGGGAAAAGTGTTTTTATCAAAGTTAGAGATAATTTTATGCTTAATGCAGTGGCGTATCAAGAATTTTTTTCGAAGTCCAATTGTTCAAGATATCGCTATCAACTTTGTTTTCTTAAATGGGACACCCTATATATGAAAGCCAGTTAACTGGTTTACATCGGAACTTCGAGAGAAAAGGGACAAGCTCATGGCCATTAAGATAGTTTGTGAGTCAGCACGCGACGCTTCTCATCGGGCCTGTATAACTCGTTGCATGCAGATTATAGGAAGACTATTGTTGGCCATAAAAAGATGGCCTACGATAGATATATAGCTAGCTCCACTAATAAACCACGTTATATCTGGAGAATAATTAATAGTGAAAGAAACTATTGTACAATGCCAGTTAGTACTCGGCTTACACCTTCCGAGTTTAACTGTTTTTTTGTATATGTTGCTGATAAAATTACTGAGGCCATGTCTGTGGATCTTGATGAGCGGGTGCATATGTTAAGTCGGATACCGATGCAGCCTAGCTCCTTTTTTATGTTGCCCATCTCGGACTTTGAGGTCCTGGAGACCATTCGCCACTTAAAAAACTCGAGCAGTCTTGATATGTTTGACTGCAGCAGTTTCTTTGTGAAGGAATATGCACAAACAGTTGCTGAGCACACACTATTACATTATTATAAAACTATTTTGTATTTAATATTTTCTTTTAGATGTTTTCTTGTTATATTTGCCAAGGGCACCCTCTATATTTACATTGTGTAAGAAAACTTAGCTAATTTATCAATTTTAGTAATTATACAACCAACCTTACTGTTAGAACTTGTTTGGCACTTAGTGTCTTTCTTGTATAATTTTGTCTTGCTAAATTGGTCAAATACCCCACTGTGCGGCGTTTCCTTTGATATACAGACAATAGTCGCGCGCGCCTTCCCGTCCACACCGACCGCGCTGCAACGTACGCGAAAGCGTTGCTCGGCGCGGCGCGTTTGGTGTGGACGCGCCTTTAGCTCTCGCTTAGCGGATGTCCTTTCACTATTATGGCACTTTACGTGAGAAGAAATATTTTTTTCATAAAACTATAGCAAGGCAAAATGTATAAGCGATATTCTCTATTTAAATTAATATTGTTTCCGCTTCAATCTACATTCATTTAATTCACAAAATGCAATGTTTCTTCTATTGTTCGTATTATGTAATTATTTTTGTTGTTGCATATTTATGCCGTTTATATCAGGCCATGAAGTTAGTGCTGTTTAGAATAATTTAAATGGAGAGTGCGACTGCAAGTCAAAATATCCCGTGATTTTAGATTAGCATTGCAAATTTTTACAACGTCCGGAAAAGTGGAACATTTACGTATTCGTTTATGTTTTTCATTTTTCTATTTTTTGGTGCTATTATTATTTTCTGGCCAATTCATTTGCTGCCTCGCTTGCTTGATAGCAAAAAAAAATTATTACAAGCTACACGGAAAAAAATACTGTTGCAGTTTCAAATATTAGTTAGTATTTGGTCGCGATTCATTGTTTCGAATACATTTATTATGGCTTCAAGTCCATGTAATTCCAACAATATAATACTTCGTTTTGAGGTAATTGCTGGTAAGTTATTAAATTTAAAATATTTTACCTACGACCACTACTGTAAATACTTAAAAACACACACAGTACTTCATATTTCAACGCTTTATATTAATGACTACATACTTTTAAGCCCGTAGGTACTCCCGAACGTCTAAAATAGCCAGATTTCCATGTGGGTAAATACATACTTAATATATGTCGTTTTTGTGGGGCTTTCGCGATTCTACTTATCAATATTCTAGTGTTATTTGTTAGCAAATGAAAATTCGATAGCCAATGAGAAAAAAAAATAGTTACCTGTTTGTTTTTTGCAGCAAACGGTTGCGAAAACTACCATAAACTCCACCTTCCACATCATTGTTGTCCGCATATTTAATTTTACCATGCAAAGCAGCCAAATGTTTCCCGGTAACCCCAAAATCCATCTGTATATCCACGATCAGTAGAAGCGTGAAAAGAACCACCGCCACACTGAGTCCCACCACTAAACGTTCCTTAAATCTTAAACTACCACGAAACATGTCTGTTCTGTTTATTAAATCACTATCACGATTAGAGTTTTCTGTAACCTTATCACAAGCCTTCAGTTCTGGAACGGATCGTTGATTAGTATTTATTGGTACAAGACTAGTCGTCAATCTATGCTCTTCAGGAGGTGGACTGTATTTGGTTTTGTTTCTAAAAACGAGTTCTTTGGAAGTTTCTTTGGTACTGTTACTAGTTAGGGGTTTTGAATGTGTTACTGCATTACTATTTGGTTTCCTTAGCACTAACTCATTTGTTGGTTTGTATTCAAGAGCTTTTGCTTTTTTCTCTCTACATGGACTAAGTGCTCTACTAATACTAGCAGTCTTTTTAACGACTTTGCTAAAAGTTTTTACCGCTTTATTGTCAAGTTTCTTTAGAATTGTATTTACAGAAAATTTCTTGTTTCCTTCTTTACTAAGATTATTAACATATGTCCCACTCTTCTTAATTCTATCACAACCTATTTCTGTATCGCTCACCACCAACTTACTACTACGATCTACAGACTTTGACTTGGTGGAAAAATATTTTCTTCTACTATTAGGACTGTAATGATCATGAATATAACCCTCTGAGTTTTCGAGAAGATTTTCTTCTTCTGTGGAATGAAAGGTGTGTGTTCGTGAATATCTTTTTGCTAGGATTATTGAATTTTGTGCTGATGCGTTTGACAAAGCTTTTGTATTTAGGTGCGGTATAGCATTCTGAGATGAGCTGATGTGACGAAACGTCGATTGGAATGTTGGCGAAGAGGCTGCAAGTTTTGAACATTGCAGCCTTGTAGTGGTCTGATTATCCAGAATACGTTTCCAATGGCACTGTTATCGAATGACCTGGAACAAAAAATACATGTTGAAACTCTAATATTGTGTAGTCATAGTTTAAACTATACAGGGTGGGTCATCGTAGATGCGACGATTCTTTCAACGTCTGATTTTGTAAACCTATTAGAACTGCATTTTAAAATAGGTGCTATTTATACAGGGTGTTACATTATCCCGTAGCATATCAAACTTGCGGTTTTTTTAAATGGAACACCCTAAATATTATTTTTGCTTTCGATTCAGACAACTTATTAAATGATTTTGATATAAGCTTTGTTTGCTATAAACTGCATAGTTAACTAGATATTAATTTTAAAAGTCAAAAAACATGCCCCATTATATGCCATTTTTTTTTGTTACGCCAATACGTTTTGCAAATAGTAGGGATTTCATAAGATGTACAACATCCTGTAGTAAAATAATCCATTACACATTGGTTCGAAAAGCTACCCATTATACAGGGTGATGACATTTTGCAAACCCATACAAATCTTGATTTTTTCAAATAGCACACCCTGTATATTACCTCACTATTAAAAAACCGTGCAAAATATATTATTAATTCCAAACATTACACTATTACAACAAAATCGAAGAATCTGTTTACATTTTGAAAAACTTAAAACGTAAAATGGAATTTCGTGCCATGTTAAGGTAGTTTTTCTGTTTCTCCAATGGTTTTTGTAATTATATGGATTTAAAGTACATTTTCTAAGAAATGATATACTTTTGCTGTATATTATTTTTAAGATTGTAAATGTTTCAGCATTTGTTTGCCAATAGTAAAGGATCTTTATTTTTGGTCAAAGTCAATAAATTTCCTCATCATCATGTTTATTTTCTGGGTTTTGTAATATAATACAAAGATAGTAAAGTACAACCATATGTTTTTCAAAGAATAGTCCAAAAAGCACAATTTTGGTTAAAGGGAAACGCTTAAGTATTGTCGAAATACCTACCTTTTGGATTAAAAAGGCCATTTTAAATCCATCGATAACACGCAATTCATTGCGAATTTTGTAATTCTGTTTAAGATGAAGAATAAGTATAAATACAAATTTAAACTTGCACAACAGTGTAATGTTGTTAAATTAAAGATGTTACAATAGTATTTTCCTCATATAAATGACAAAATCTTAATATTGTTGTTTTTTTTATATAAAAAATATTTTTTCACAAATGATTCAAACAAATTTAATTATGTACTAAATTCCCCCCTTTTTAATGACCACTGATGATGAGAGCTGTGTCTCTCGAAACATGTCTGGTCGCTGACGAAAGATTATAAATAAATAAAGAATTGTTTGTGGAGCAGACGAATTTTATTTATCATTATATGATAAACTCCACGTATAATGGAATATTTCTATAACATATTAAAGAATTATTTCAGTTATAAACTCTTTCAAAAATACCAGGGTTTTTTCTAATTGAATTACACCAAGCAAAAATGCGATTCCTCCATATTTTCCACAGGAGCAGCGTAAAGTAAGGACTTCAGATATCCACTCATGAAAAAATAGAGTGGGCTTAAATCCGGGGATCGTGCACGCCATCTTCTTGGTAGAAATACGGGTCCAATTAAGCAGTCACCATTCCAATCAAAACGTTGAACGAGAACTGAGGTTAAAAATGAAAATATTGCACGCGGATTTTCATCACAAAATTCCTTATTGCATTTCTTGAAAAACTCACTTCATCAGTAAATAAAATCAACGAAAAATAACTTAATGGCAAAGTGGACTAAAATGCTGGTTTTACATACACAAGGAATTTTGTTTAATTTAGCAGGGCCCCGGTCTAATTCAATAGAACCAGACCGAGGCATGGGTCGACAGATACTGACGAATTCGTTTCGCTCTTGTTATGAGCTCGTCAGAGTGTAATAAAACGGACGGGCAATGGAATTTACTGTTGTCCGGCCCTGTTATTTTGTTGAGTTTGAGTTTGAAATAACTGTTGGTCTAAATATTTAAAATGTCTTTTTTCTGATTGGTTTATTTTCATTTTGTATTACCTACTATGTAACTTTTATGAGGCAATTCTGGAAAGGAAAAAGGACGTGAAGATGAGAATGGTTCTAGTCTTGATCGAGTAAAGAAGTGCTTTCAAAATTGTATAACGTTAAATTAAATATTTTAATTTGTTTTTGAACTTAGTAAATTTTTCAGATAAGATTTATTTTCTAGTTTTTGTTTAAAGACTAAGTTCATTTCTTTTTATTCTGAAATAGTGAATTGTATAAAGTTCCGTAAGTTTTGATATTCTTTCAATTGAAGGCCTTTTTGTTTAATCAGTTTTTATTATATAAAGTTTAAAGTTATTTCTTTTAGTAATTGGAATAAATTCCGTTTTCACTAGTATATTAAAGTCTCGTATAGGAATTAATATAATTATTCGAATTATATTAATTTTCCTATTTTTAAGTAGTACAAGTAATAACTACGATTTTCTCCTAAATTCTCATTATCGCTTAATTGTTTTATTCTTTCTCTTTCTTTTATTTGGGGCGAATTGAATAGCATATTGGGGTTCATTCGGATGGAGCTATAACATTAGTATTCTTTCTGAATGTATATAACACCCGCTAATTCCAATAAGGTTACAAGAGTACGATAGTCGTTGCCATCTACAAATATCAGCCTGCATATCCTATACCATACAGAGGCCTCTGCATGGTATAGGATATGCATTACTATGTACATGTAGATGATACGTGTTTACATGTGTCTACTGTTGTGTATCCTGTTGTGCTTAAATGGGCAACGACTATGGTACTCTGACGAGCTCATAACAAGAGCGAAACGAATTCGTCAGTATCTGTCGACCCATGCCTCGGTCTGGTTCTATTGAATTAGACTGGGGCCCTGCTAAATTAAACAAAATTCCTTGTGTATGTAAAACCAGCATTTTAGTCCGCTTTGCCATTAAGTTATTTTTCATTTATTATATTTACTGACATGAAATCCTTTTAATAAAATCAACATCATCAATTTTGTGCAAAAGCTATTGACAAAATGCTATTACAACCTTAGCAACTTTTCGAGTAGAAGAACCTGTAATTTCTTCAACCATGTTCAGCATATCATCTTTTAGCCCTATCGCTCTTGCTGTCTTTGGCTTTCTCAATTTAATAAACCTATTTTTGAATTGGAAATGGCTTTAAATTTAACAATAAAAAATCCAGGGTATATTTAAAAAAACGAACTTGATGATGGTTTTTCAACAATAAGAAAGTGTTTCTAATTTTTTTATATCTGTAAAAATAATGTCAAAAATAAATAAAAACTAAATTCACAAAAAATCGTTTTTTCAAAAATTCTCGAAGACGGCTAAAGTTAGTTTACTTTTGAAAACAGCATTTAAAAGGTGTTTAAATTGTACAACTTTTCTCTAGTTTAACCGACATTGTAACTCCTACCGTTTCCAAGATTCCAATGCTATCCCATTCTTACTTCGACACAGTGTATATTAGCTTTATTCGAAACTGTTCTAAAACTATCAGGAGTGATTTAGTATAGTAAACTAGAAGTTTAGTGTTCGAGTGTCAAGTAAAATCGTTTCCGAACGGTTACGTGATGATCTGAAGAATATGTCTTCCCAAATATTAGGCGTGCGATTATATTTAAACTATAACTAAACATAACCTAAGCCTAATCCATCTAAGTAACTTTGAATTTTGAATAATAATTAATAAGGGCTACCTTCAAAGAGTTGTACATCCTCTGGAGAGCGTTTTTCCGTCCCTATAATATGTTGACTTTGCTTGTCAGTTTAGTTTCGGGACATCCTGTATACTGCATGAAAAATACTTTTAAAAAGTGTTTCCGAAAAAACCCAAAACCACTGTTTAATTTATCTGCGGTACAGCAACGTAATGTAATTGAAACTAATTGATATTTATTGCAGATAAACAAAGCTGTTCCTAAAAAAAACGCACTAACCGTGGTATATTCAAATTATATTTCATAACAATGCAAAAATAGGATTACCTACTACATGATCACATTTGTTTTATTTATTTTTTTCCGTATTTTTGTATAATTAGAACAGGCAAGCTAACTCCATTAAATTGCGGCGAACTTTTGTAAAATATAAATCCATATTTTTACATTTTCAACATTTTTGTTTTGTTACCTAGTGATAATAATGATAATAATATTAGCTGAGAGCATTTTTTGTGAAATTCCGTGAAATGGGGACTTTGACCGCTCGCGCTGGGGTTAATTTGACCTAAATCATAAACAAATATTCATTGTGGTTTACTTAAGACACCCTGTATGTTTTTTTTTTAGTTGAATGTATACTGGTCCCACTAATGCCTAAGGTTGTCTCAATCTCTTGATAGGTCACATGACGATCTTGCAATATCAGTTCGCGCGCAGCATCAATGGTTTTCGGAACAACAACTGATTTTGGACGACCTTCACGAAATTCGTCTTGGAGTGAACTACGACCACGATTGAATTCATCATACCATCGATAAACACTGTTCATTGATGGAGCTTTATCGCCAAAAATTTAATTAAGTTCATCCATGCACTGTAGCTGAGTTAATCCACGTCGAAAGTTGCAAAAAATAATCGCCCAAAAATGTTCACGATTTAATTCCATTTTTGGGCCCAGATGAAGCTTTTAAGTTACTGTCAACAACACAAATAGTGCTCGTATGTCAAAACGTTCTGAGTACGTATAACCTCAAAAATGTCTTTACGATAGAGCTGTCAGTTGCCAGATTGCAACACAAGGGTTGCCAAATCCCGAAATATAAAAGGTAACCCTCGTATAAGCGCTCAAAGAATATTAAGATTTTGGGTTTTTGGTTTTTTCCGTACCAGATATATGATGATGAAAGGATGATGGAAAAAGCGGGTAGTCGGGAAGCAACTGCATTAAAAGCAGGTTGCATTTTGTTTTAATTTCCCGAACCGTTTTTAAATTTAATAAAACAAAACGATCATATCAAAGTATCGTTTTGATTATTTTGTAATTCTACATAAATACTTAAGTAGCACTTGGCCTTAGCCATTGTAAGAAAACGAAAAGTTATTAGCACCAGTAACGTGGTTCTTCGAATTACGTAGTAATTTCAAAATTACTTACTATCTTTGCTGTTATTGTTTGGGGGGTTTGAGTGTTGTTGGGGCAGTATAAACCGACTAAAACTTGGTGGCCACCGAAGAAAAGACATTTGGAGACTATTTATTTGTGCGGGTTTACAGTGATCAGAACTGTAAGTACTTAGTTATAATTAGTTAGTTAGAGATAAGTTATTAGTTGATTTTATTCAGTTTCGATTTTTTCCTTTTTAATAATAATAATTAAACCAAATTATTTTGTTTTTGTGACAAATCCTTTTCCGACCTCTTTTCCTGAGATTTTAGAGTTCTCATCTGAGCTAGCAAAAGAGGTCATTTTCAACGTGATAGAAGTGAATACTTCTTTCACAAGAATTTCAAACTACAACAGTACCTCGTATAATACACAATCTTTGCCTTGTAAAATAACACCCTAAGTGCAGCTGTGCCTATGCATGCACTCTCGCCGCTATATACCTACATAATAGTGTATGGTATAGGATATAGTGTGTATCATACACCACAAATATCTCTGTCTCTCTCTCCCTCATATTTGTTATATGCTTCATCTCTTTTGCGTGACACGACCTTGAAAAATCACTCTCATGCGGCCAAAGAAGTATTCACTTCAAAAAAAAAAACTAGACAAAAAAAATCTTCTATCTTCACTAATAACCGAGGAACCTGGCGATTACATCGAAATTGGGACACCCTGTACAGGGTGGGCAAAACTCGATGTCCCAGCTCTGTTATAATAATAATAATAATAGCTTTATTGCCCAACAGATTTACAAAATCCCTTTACAGGACAACTAGATACAAAAACTTTATTACATTCATATCTCAAATTCTAGATTTAATTTAAGAAAAAAAAAAGAACATCAAAATTCCAAAACCGCATGAACAACACGTTCTAATTTAGTAACACTATCAAAAAATATATCAAAACAGTGACTTAATTCATTAAATTTAACAGTCATTACTTATAATGGGGATCTCAAGAGAACATTAGTCCTAGCACGCTCACATCTAAACAAACAATCATGTCTAGTGGAAATTCTGGGAATATTAAAGTTTAGTTTTGAAAGAATATAAGAACAATACACCTTGTTATGGAGAACATTAAAGATGACAAAACACGACGAAGTTCAAGACTTTGCTTTGAAAATCGAGCTAAAAGAAGTCCCTGATCGTATCCTCGAGTTGGATAAGCGCCATCCTGCTTCCAGACCAAATATTTCAAAAATCTACGTTGAATTTTTTTCTAATGACTGCTTATGATATGAATAAAATGGGGGCCAAATGATAGATCCATACTCTAATTTAGAGCGAACATAGGCAAAATAAAGGGCAAGAAGAGCATTGACACTCACCAATCCCTAAGAAGCCATACATACGACTTGCTTACTGAAATCTGGTTTTAATGTGCTCATTAAATGTGAGTCTCGAATCGAATATCAGTCCGAGGTCAGTAACCAAGTCTGATCGGGACAAACAAATGCCGTTCAGTGTATATAAATTAACAATGAATTTCTTCGTCCTAGAGTAAGTGACGCATTTACACTTTGCTATATTTAGTGATAGTTTGTTCATGTCACACCAGTCGCAGAAGTTATTAAAATCGTTCTGCAACGCCAAGCAATCCAACCTAGTTGTAATAGGTTTAAAAATTTTAAGATCATCAGCAAACAAAAGCTTTCCTGTCTGAATAGTTTCGACTAGGTCATTGATAAATAAAAGAAAAAGCAGGGGACCCAAATTGGAGCCCCTGTTAGGAGAAACTGCAAAACGATAGAAAAATTCTGAAAAAAGGTTGTTGTCTGGGGTTAAGTAAGTTCTATCTTACTCACATTTTTTGATTTGAAAGTCGTGGCGATAACGTATTTTTTAGTTTTTTCTAGAAATTAACTTATAAATTGTTAACGAATGAAGATAAGCTTCATGCTATAGAGAAACATAAAATTAAATTATACGCAAATCCTAAGATCACTACTTTTACATTTAATCCGAATAAAATAATAACCCGAAATAATAATAACTTTGCATCTGTTAAGCCAAAAGTTGGCAACTTGGGTTGCACTCCACAGACTAGACGATAATTTCATGTGGATTTATGAAAACTTCTTTTTAACAATTAACGTAATTAGTGTATCTCTTTAGTCTTTGCACTAAGCTGCAGCGCTTGGCACCACAAATATTTTAATGCAAGTTTTGCTACTGCTAGCAGGTGAACAGAGGCGCGGCAATATACTTTACTATAATACACTTTGTCCAAGATAAGAATGGGATAGCATTGGAATCTTGGAAACGGTAGCAGTTACAATGTCAGTTGAATTAGGGAAAAGTTGTACGATTTAAACACCGTTTAAATGGTGTTTTCTAAAGTAAACTAACTTTAGCCGTTTTCGAGAATTTTTGCGATTTTAGTTTTTATTTATTTCTGACATTATTTTGACCGATATAAATAAATTAAGTTCCTCGTTGTTACTTTTTGATGAGAAAAAGATAGCATTTATAAATTTACACTGCGACGTTTCGTTTTTGAAAAACCATCATCAACTTGGAGCAATAATCTTTATTTATTTATCCACGCTGGAGTTCAAATTAAAAAATCCTGGACATAAGGATACTTGCGGTCCCTCGCCCATTCATACTGCATTAGCAGAGCTGGAATTAGTAAAGAAAGTTTTATGACAAAAAACGATATAAAATTATAACTCATTGTATGCGTATTTCGCCACGAATTCATATGAATTAGTGGCGAAATACCCATAATAATTCTCTGGAGAATAAACGTACCAAAATTTGCGAAGAAATAGACGGTCATTTATCAACGGATTCAAGCGATGTTAGAATTACATTTGAGACACCCTGTATATAAATAAATTTTATGAGACCATTCTAACAAACTAAGAAAACTCAAAAGTTTTACTACTAATTAATAGTAAAAAGTAACCTATCACTGATAAGGTTCTGCCGTGTCTAAAAGTCTCAAATAATAAATAGAAACATTTTTGAGTTACCCCATAGATAACCTCTAGGAGCTTATAGTTTCTCCTTCAAAGAAATCTTGAATTGGAATCTAAAAAAATTATTCAAAATATTACTTTTTTGTCCTTAACAAAATAAAGAAATACATTTTTGACTCACCCCGTACATAAATTTAAAGTGTATGCTAAAAATTTCTAAACATTTAAAAGTTATTTAAACTGATCTCATATATTCATTTTGAGAGAAAAATTTGAATAAATAATAACTTGAAAAAGTGAATAGTGCTCATCCTGTAGAGAAACTTAACAGATTTTTATATTTGAGCTCTCTTTTAAACTGCCATGAATTTTTGCTTTTACAGTGAAATTAAAATTTCTCAATAAATCAATACGCAACTTAAAAAAATAATAATTTGCATATCCTGTATAAATACATTTAATGAATTTTTATATTTGGGTTCTCTTCTTAAGCTGCCATGAGTCAAAATGATCACAAAAATTTTATTTTTCTTAGTAACTATAATCAATAACTCAAAAATGAATTGAGATCACCCTGTATCGAAATACAACCAATTTTCTTGATAGCTGTTTTTCTTTTTTTAAACTGCCCTGAGTTAAAATCATTTTTGTTTTCAGAGCGAAATTAGAATTTGGTGATAGAGATAGAGAAACTAAAAAAATGCAAAGGCTCTGACGCGCCTAAATAAATAGAAACATTTTTAAGTTACCCCGTATATGACCTTTAGAAGCTTATAGTTTCACTTCAAAGAAATTTTGAATTGAAATCTAAAAAAATCAAAAAATTACTCAAAATATTACTTTCTTTCCTTAAAAAAATAAAGAAGAACATTTTTGCCTCACACTGTATATAAATTTAAAGTGCTTATGCTAAAAATTTCTAAACATTTTAAAGTTATTCAATTGCAATCTGAAAAATGTGAACAATCAATAACAAATTCAAAAACGAACTGTGACCACATATTTTCCGGTGTAGTTGGGGCGTTCTGATAAACTACTTCTTTAATACTTCCCCATAAAATGAAATCGAGGGGCGTTAAATCAGGTGACCTAGCAGGCCACACAACGGGGCCACCTCTTCCAATCCATCGATCAGGCTATTCATGATCTAACACTTCACGGGAAATTCTGGCATAATGTGCAAGACAGCCATCATGTTGAAACCACATATTTGTCCGTTCTTGGAGTGGTATATCTTGAAGTAGAAGGGGTAAATACTGCTGTAGAAACTGCTGATATTTTTGTCCATCCAATGTTGCTTCAATATAATATGGATCAATCAAGCAATGTCCAAGAATTCCACACCATACATTCACCGTCCAAGGGCGCTGTTGTTCCACTTCTCTTACCCAACGCGGAGTTTCGACACTCCAATAATGCAGGCTGTGGCAACTCACCTGTCCATGATTTGTAAAACCAGATTCGTCCGAAAACAACACACGAAAAAAAAACTTTCTGTTTAATCGAATTTGTTCTAGTGCCCACTGACAAAATCTACGGGTGAAATGTATGCCGCTTTAATATGCTAAGAATGCTTGATTTAGAAATTCCAGAGTCTCGAGAAATTCTTCGACAAGAAACATGCGGATTCACAGCAATAGCCGCCAATACTGCGATTTAATTATTTTCACCACTGACAGTAGCTCGTCGAATTAGTTTTTTCGGCTGTACATTTTCAATTTCTCATAGCAAACAACTTTTATTTGAACTTTTCTTCCGAAAAATGTGCCGTTTTTAAGATATAAGGCTGTCTCAAGATAAATGGACCACCCGGTATATAGATAATATTTTATTGTAGTAGTTTGCACATGCCATAAAATATCCCAAATCATTTTTTTGTTGTTGTCCGGTTTGGTGTTAAATATTAACCATGTCGAAATTGTTGCGGTTAAATTGCGCAGCTCGGTGGCTAGCTCCATTAAAATCCGGACGTAAGGACCCCCGAAACCATAAAATAAAACTAGCCGTATAAAGCTTTCCACAATAATTACAAATTTAAATATTAAAGTAAGTATAATCCTCTGTGTATATCTACGAGTATGTGCATATTGTTATACACTATTTTGGCTTTGTATGTTTTCCATTAACAACCACTAAAAACCAGTCAGATGGTAAGTAGATACAGTTTTTAATTAGCGTGCATTTTATACAGGGTTATTCACTGATGTTTGCGGCAAATTCAAAAATTATAGATAGATGGTTGACAGTTAAGAACATGGTGGATTTCGATAACCCCAGAATATCATGTTGATGGATATATTTTATAAAAATGAAAAGAAAATACATTTTATTGTAAAACCTAAAACCTTTTTAATAATAATAATAAAGGACTTTTATTGCAACAAATTTCTTACATTTGCAACAGGGCGAGTTTCAGTTCTGGGTTACATAGTCTGTTCAGCTGTCATTTATCATTCTCAGTGACAAGCTATAGAATGTCAATAATTTTTTTTTGTATTTCAGATATCACCTATTTTTTTTCGGACGCCTATTTTACATAAATTTTTTGTTGTGTATTTTTAAAACTAATTCAACTACTTAAAAGGCTAAATATATCATTTTTACAGTCTAAGTTATACATTATTAAGGTCAATTAGCAAATATGATTTGTTTTAGTTTTGACCCTCTTTTTATGCGCTTCATCTACGCCCTATAAGTCCCAAAATATCGTCAGTTTTCTGTCATGTCTAATAGTCTGTTTCTACCAAATTTAGTTGAAATCTGTTGAGCCGTTTTTTTAGTAATCGTGACTGACTGGTAGACTAAATAGTTAATATACATGGGAAGAAAGTAACTCTATTTTTTTCTTTATTGTTTAACATAACGCTATCAATTTTGTTTTCTAAAACGGGACACTCTATGTATCAAAGTGTCACTAACTTCAAAATTGTATTCTCTTTATAACCCTGTCAGTGAACTGAAGTGCCACTTCACCAAAAATAAATAATAAAAACATATACACTGTGTCCAAGATAAGAATGGGATAGCATTGGAATCTTGGAAAAGATAAGAGTTACAATGTCGGTTAAATTAGAGAAAAGTTGTACAATTTAAACACCTTTTAAATGATGTTATCAAAAGTAAACTAACTTTAGCCGTTTTTGAGACTTTATTAAAAAACGATTTTTTGCGATTTTAGTTTTTATTTATTTTTGACATTATTTTTACAGATATAAAAAAATTAAAAGCACTTTCTTATTGTTACTTTTTGAGGAGAATAAGATAGGCGTTTACAGATTTTCACTACGACGTTTCGTTTTTGAAAAACCATCATCAACTTGGTTTTTTTAAAACGGCCCTGGATTTTTTAATATTAAATTTCAATTAAAAAATATGTGGTATTAGCTCTTATTTAAAATTATTCAAGAAAAATCGCCACTGAAACTGACTGAATGCAGAGTAGTAGCTTTTGTAAAAACATTCTTTCGACGTTCCTCACAATTTTTATTATTATTTGAGAATTTATTTCTGTCTCAGTACAACATTTTATGCTGTACGCGATTTTTTAAATTTAGTTGAAATTTAGGTGCTTTTTGAAGTTATTAAAAGAAACGCTTTTATCAGATGAATGTTTTACGCAAAATAAGCACCAAAGTATGGCGATTTTTCTTGAATAATTTTAAATAAACAGCTAAAAATACTGAAAACTTGTTTAAACCATTACATGTGATATACCACCTATTTTTTAATTGAAAATGGCTTTAAATTTAACAATAAAAAATCCAGGACGTATTGAGAAAACGAAACGTCGTAGTGCAAATTTGTAAACGCTGTCTTATTCTCCTCAAAAAGTAACAACTAGAAAGTGCTTTTAATTTTTTTATATCTGTAAAAACAATGCCAGAAATAAATAAAAACTAAAATTGCAAAAAATCTTTTTTTCAAAAATTCTCGAAAACGGCTAAAGTTAATTTAATTTTCTATACAACTTATCTCTAGTTTAACCGACATTGTAACTCCTGCCGTTTCCAAGATTCCAATGCTATCCCATTCTTATCTTGGACCAGTGTATACTAATTTTTTCAATTTATAGTCATTATTTTTAAAGAGCCAAATGCATTTTAAATGTTATGAGATAATAGAGAATACTACGACATTTCATGCCTTCAAATTCGAGTGTAATGCAAGCAAAGGACGGGCGGAAAAATAGCCCGGGTCGCGCGACTCGCGGCAGCTTTTTATCAAGTGGAGTGCATTACATGTGTGCGTGGATCTCCTACACTTTGGATTTAAATTAGAAGGATAAATTGTTTACGTAGTTTTTTTATTATTATTATAGTTATTTGGATGGTTTTAGTTTGTGTATTATTCTGTCAAAGAAAACAAGCTTTTTAAGGATAAATTTCCCTTAAACTCAAAATTTTTACATCAGTATTCTTATTCGAAAAACTGACATAGCAAAACCGGGAGACAGAATGCAAAATTATATCGTTAAAAAGATAAATGTATCCGATAAAATAAAAGCTCTTGTGGCGAATTAGCCATTTTTTGTTCCCTGCATAACACCTCTTTTTCAACCGCCACTGAACCCTGTATGACAGTTGGCTATACATTTAGTCAAACTTAATAAAATATATGTTCAAATTTAGAGTTAAACTTTACGTTCATATACTTTATATTATTGGAAACCCTGTATTTAGTATTGTGTTTTTTTATATTTGGGCTAAAAAGAACAAACGAATAGGTGTGAATTTTTTATTCAAATTATATCTATAATTTTATAAAATATAAAATATTTAAAAAACTGTCAGGTTTAGGTGAGATGCAGTTTAATGAAAGTTAGGTTTATTTTGAACGGCGAATCTAAAAATATATTCATATACAGGGCATTCAATTTAAAAAACACAATTATGGTCCATAGTTGGAACACCCTGTATAGATTCACAATATTTTTAAAATGTAGCCATAAATCATTTTTATCGAACCCAGCATGAATAATAATAGTTTAGCCACACTATTCCGTGCCGTATGGCTTGAATAACCCTGTACATATAGCATATTGTCATACAGGGTTATAAAGAGAATAAAATCTGGGAACTAGTGATACTTTGATATATAGGGTGTCCCTTTGAGAAAACAAAATTGATAACGTCATCTTAAACTATAGGACTTTGAAAAAAAAATTGGGTACGCAATTGTATTTAGCATCAACTTATCTCTAACTTTTATAAAAGCAATTTTTACGCAACTTTAATAACAACGCAAATATTATGGAAAAAAAATTACAAAAAATGAAAAACAGCCTCCCGTTATCATAAATTACGTATGACTGGTTCATTAGGTGAACTATCTTGTGAAGCTCTCAGGAAATTACCCTAATTTGGCTTATCAATCAAGTACTGTAAATTAATTCTAAATACCTACTCCCAAACTATTCAGCATACCTACTAAGCAACTCCGGTAAAGTGAGAAATAGAAGTGACGAGCAATGCAAGAGATAACCAAGGTTAATGGACTGAACAGCTCCCATGAACAATTATTTACACGGGAATTGCCGGCCTAACGAAATAATTACAAACTGCCACTCCATTGCCTAATTCGCGATAAAACTAAATTACAGACGGTATTAGCAAGCACCCTGTCTGTTGTGTCGCATCGATCCAAATAGCGATGAATTGAGTTGTGATGTGTAATGGGCGCTTTCGCGTTTAAATAAATAAACATTTATTTGTAAATAAATTGCCTGATATTTTGAAAAATTCATGGTTTAGTGCAAATCGGGCATTTGTTAGTTAAATCACAACCAAATCAAAATTATTTATTTAAATATAAAACATATTGACAATCCAAATCGGCAACCAAGAGCATAAAACAAACTTAAAACCCTCAAATGTAAACACATGTTTTTAGTACCTTATTCTTTGAATTTTCCTGGGCCGAAGGCCGTAATTATTAATAACTGCTTTATTTTTTACAATGAACAGTACACACTGAAAACACTGTTTGGATTTAAAAAAAGGAGTTGAACCAAACAAATATATCATCGGTATACGACAATCAACCCATGTTCTTCAGAAAAATACCTATATGGTTTATTTGAAATACCCAACTAGTATTTGTTTGATATAAATAAATATTTACTTGACTTAGTACTTGTACTTAATTGTTAATTGGGCTTGAAAATGTACGATTTACTTGGCCCAAAGGTGCTGCTACTTGGAATAAATAAATATTTTTTCATTCCGAATAAACATTGTTTATATTAAATATTTGATTTGTTCTATCCAAATAAATAATATGATCCGGCCATTGACATCGAATGGAATATATTGATACATTTCTTGCACCTCTATTAGTAACAGAAAGTTGACATTTCTAGCATCCTCGTCAAATTCAATGTATCCAAGTAACAATATTGCAGACGGGCTACAATTTCAATAATAATAAAAAAAGTTCAATGACCCTGTTTTCAATAATAATAAAAACAGTTCCATGACCCTGTTTTGAACTTGCAACTTTACGATTAGCAGAGTAAACGTTTACACAATTGGCTAACAGGTATGCCATGGTTGGTTTTTTAAAATGGTCTTTAAATGCAGACGCGCGGAACGTAGATGGTGAGGAAGGTAAAAATCAATATTCGAATGCCAAATGTGTCAACATGCGTCAACTTGTGTGATTTAAAAACAATTTTGCGAGATTTAGTTGAATTGAATTGAATTAAATAAAAATAATATGGAATTTTTTCAATAACCAAATTATTTTAGCAAAAATAAATTAAAATACCATACCATATTATTGTATAGGGTCCGCCATCTAACGTTTTTTTTTTCAACAAGTGCTTATTTCGTGAAGGGTAACACTTAGCTCATGTCTGATTTGACAGATAATTAGTTTTATCCTCCGCTGAACGAATATGGTTGTGTATACGCTTGAACAACGCTGGGAAATATTGCGACATTACTTTGAAAATCATGGTAATGTTGCAGAATGTGTGCGAAAATTGCGTACGGATTTTGGAAGAAGAGAAGCACCGTCAGCTCCGTATGTTCGTTATCTCGTGAAAAAAGTGAAAGAAACTGGCATCCTCATCGATAAACCAAAGCGTGAAAAGCCAAAAACAGTGCGTACACCCGAGAATATTGCTGCTGTGGCAGAAAGTGTGCGTGAAGCGCCATTAACATCAATTCACCGTCGGTCTCAACAATTGAACATTTCGGAGACATCATTGAGACGAATTTTGCATAAAGACCTTGGTATGACGCCATACAAAGTCCAATTGGTTCAGGAGTTGAAGCCAACTGACCATCCAATGCGTTTTCGCTTCGCTCAGTGGGCCTGCGATCGACTTACAGAAGATGCCGATTTTGCCAAAAAAATCATCTTTCCAGATGAAGCTCATTTTGATCTTGGCGGGTATGTAAACAAGCAAAATTGTCGCATTTGGGGCACAGAAAACCCGCACGCATACATTGAAAAGCCGATGCACCCAAAACGAGTCACTGTTTGGTGCGGATTTTGGTCCAGAGGCATAATTGGGCCATTTTTCTTCGAAAATGAGCAAGGAGTGGCCGTTACAGTCAATGGCGATCGTTATCGGGCCTTGTTGAACGAATTTTTGTTCACAAAAATTGAAGAGGAGGATATCGGCAACATTTGGTTTCAACAGGACGCCGCTACGTGCCACACAGCCGAAGCTACACTCGATGTTTTGTGCCCTGTTTTTGAAGATCGCATTATCAGCCGCAGAGCTGATGTCGTTTGGCCACCTCGGAGCTGCGATTTGACACCGTTGGACTATTATTTGTGGGGTGCCGTCAAAGATAAGTGTTACGCCGACAAGCCAGAGACAATTGACGCTTTAAAGGACAATATTCGTGAAGCCATTGTTGAAATACAGCTGCACACAATCGATAGTGTGCTTAAAAATTGGACCGATCGTGTAGGCTACTGCATGGCCAGCCGAGGCAGCCATTTGAATGAAATTATTTGTCATTATTAACCGGAAGGATTGTACTTTCAAATAAAAAAAGAAATTTGAGAAAATATTCAGCAGTTTTTCTTTTATAGCATTTTCAAAAAAAAAAAGTTATCTGGCAGACCCAATATATGTATTAAGAAAATTAATTGTGACTTTACATTAATGAAAAATGTGACGGTTTGGGAACTATTTTAAAAATGTTTCCCTTCAAAAGAGCCTCACCAAAAGTAGACTACCGCCTATTCTCAATATTTAACTGTATGTAAAAACACATGACATTTTACAATTGTTTGTCTTTGTGTTTGGGATGTGCATGAACTTTTTTTAACAAAGTCTTTATTGGGAGCAAACTAACAGATTTTGCCGTATGATATTATTTATTTGGATAGAACAAATCATAATTAAAAAAAGAGTTTATTGATATAGCCATACCTAATACAAGGAACCATTCCCAA
Source organism: Apoderus coryli (assembly GCA_911728435.2). NCBI lineage: Eukaryota > Metazoa > Arthropoda > Insecta > Coleoptera > Attelabidae > Apoderus > Apoderus coryli. Next base: position 9,272,314 of record OU452215.1, on the reverse strand, counting down.
CTGTAATAAGTTAGGTACCTAGGTGCCTATTTTATAGTATGGTTTAAGAAATACTGTGTTTTCTATTTAAATCAAATATTGCGTTAATTTTGGGTCACTCTTTATTATCCAATCTTTCGTTTCTTTCAATAAATTTGTTAGAATATGTGCAGCACATTTACTGGGTGGCATGATGAGAGCAAATAAACATGTTTGTATTTCAATATCACAAACTAAAAGGCACTCACATTTGCAGAAAATATCTCGATCTAATACTAAACTTAATTAAATTCCTGACCAAAACCAAAACCTGGTGCATCTCACGTATCCTTCCTTTGCAGCTCTACCACCGAATAATTTATCAGACCCAGGTAGTTTGTGATGTAATTTATCTTGTAGAAATATATGAACACATCAAAATACGGTAATATCTAAATGAACAAGGAATGCTTTCCAAAGCAATCTGGAATTATTTGATTTTGCAATATTCTATTGCATTTTAGATAGATTTTCATTGTGCATTGATTTACCTATGAAATTTTCCGAATTACAGCTTTTTTGCTGAAACTTTACATCTATCGCACAATTTTAATTATTTAATTGTAGGACCATGTTGCCTTTGGAAAACAATTGTTGTCGTCATAGCAATAAATGTGTTGCATGCCTCCATATTTGCGTAAAATGCATCAAATGATGATGGGCGTAGTAAACGCTATGCCGCACGAGCAAACGAGATCCAGGAAGCAACTGCTCGTAGATGAGGCAATCCACAAGTACGATAACAAAGAGGAGATACTGCTCGGAAGATGCGCTATGGTCGCTCTCGAAAATTACGGAAATTGGAATATTCCTGAACGTTTTGTTTACAGATGACGTTTGATGAGGTTTGTCCTAATATGGTGGATGGGAGAAAAAGAGTATGGGGAAGACCTGGTGAAAAGTTTAATCAGAATTTACTAAGAGAGTGCGAATGTTTTAATAATGGTGGGTCTGTTATGGTGTCGGGAGGGATTTCAATGAATGGAAAGACACCCCTTTCTGATGATCGCAAGAAGTGCTTTTTGAATTTTAGAGAAAACTAGATTGACAATGATAAAATTAAAATCCAGCTGTACGGAATTGTTGATTCGTTAATTTCGCAGATGAAGTGGAGATTTGACTCTTTGTTGCAGGTAGTTTTAATTTTTTTTAACAGGACTTTTTCTTGTTGAAGAACTGCCCAATAGCTTAGAAAGAAAAACAGCAGCGGATTTGGCACTAAAATATATTGATGACCTTCACGCTAACGAGCTAAATTTAGAGATTGATTGATTCATTAATATGGGTTATCGTCGAATTAATGTATTAATATTGCCACTGATAATGGAACTGGATTAGTCCCGAAACATGTTTGGCTGTAGCCAAATCATTTGACGATTATTCGATTGAATTTATTTCGTGGATATTTATTATTTAAATGAACTAGTCTTTCAAATTTTTAAATAATATATCTATCCCGCTAATGGGGCTACAAATTAACATAGTTTTCTCCTGTATTTTGTATACTATAGCATTTAAAAGTGTCCATCCTGTATACTTAATTTTCTCGCTATACACCGATGGGTTAATTAAACATGACACCCAACACACACAAAAAAACACTGAAAATATCTGGCTTATCGGATCTGACCTATTTAAGGCAGAACGAAAACAATCATCAGCGACCATCATTATCACCGCTTAACTTGGTCTCCTGTAGGGTTAGCAAGAACAAGGATTTTTTGCTAAAACTTCATAAAGCACGTTTTTTCAGTTTTTGAAGCATTAGGTATGTTAAAATAATTAATACCCAATAATCTCCACAATATAATCTTATTATTTAAATCATACTCAACAAAATGATGTTCACTGATGAGGCGTCTTCTTCAACAGGGGCAGGGGGACTATTGACAATTGAGCCGGTTAAAATGCAGGGACGTAGATCTCTTAATGTACCTGTGGTGTAGTATAATAGTAAAATATGTAATGTCAACCAAATATCTATATTGTTGACACAATAACATGTCAATTGTAACCACGGCACACCTGATTATTTTCTGAACAATAAACAATATGGTTGATGATTTCCGGTAAACGAAATTTATGTTTTAAACTAAAATATTTTAAGGACGACTGAAGATATACTATTTGTATTAGCTTCAGTGATGATTTTGAAAAAACGAAACGTCGTAATAATTATTTGTAAACGCTATCTTATTCTCCTCAAAAAGTAACAATGAGAAAAAGCTTTTAATTTTTTTATATCTGCAAAAATAATGTCAGAAATATATACCTAAACACTGAAATTGCAAAAAATTGTTTTTTCAAAAATTCTCAAAAACGGCTAAAGTTAGTTTAATTTTGAAAACACCATTTAAAAGTTGTATAAATTGTACAACTTTTCTCTAATTTAACCGGCATTGTAACTCCTACCGTTTCCAATATTCCAATGCTATCCCATTCTTATCTTGCACAAAGTGTATATCAATAATAGAGTTCAAGCTTTGTAAAACTGAACATAAATACTTACATTTTTGGATTCAAGCGACCGAAAAGTTTATGTACAACACCGGGTATATAAAAAAATGCTTTTAAAATTAATTTTTATTATTCAACATTTAAATTTGTCTGAGATTTATCAAAATATTTTGGGCGTACCTAGTATATAAGCATTCAACACACAACGTTTGTTACGAACGAGAAATACACTTTGCAGTGGTCTAAACATATTCACGTACTCAGTAGGTACACTACAATTTTCTTTTAGCTGTTGTAGCGTGTAGCAGCAACATCTATTGGTTCTTAGTGAACTAGAGGTTCCACTGACTGTGTAGAGATACCACTGCTGTTTTTGAGTATTAATATTGCCATAAGCGTTGATCAGCTATGTTTGTTTAACTATGCTAAAATGTAGTATTTACAGCTTCGTGACACGAGTCAAGTGCTGTTGTACCTGTGAATTAGAATCCTAATACAATAATTTGAAAGAGGGTTTTGTGGCGTCATTGATAGAGCGTACTCTTCACATGCGGCAGGTTCTGAGTTCGAATCCCAGCTCTGGTAATACTTTTTGTTTCTAATTTTGAAAAAAGTAGTTAGTTTGTTATGTTAGTTTTTTGGAAATAATGAAAATAATACAATTATTATAAGAGTAATAATTATTAATATTCTGTTTCGTTACGCATATTATTATATCGTGTCGGGAAAGGGGCAAACACCAACCTAAAACTTTCTTATTTAAATTTTGGTTTTTACTCACGATCCATCGCAATGCTTTGTTATAATTAGACCGTCGGATTCCCCGGGTCATCCATAATAACGGCTCTAGGAGGGTGTTAAAATATTTTCTGATTGACCCTGTACATTCCCATCTTCAGTGACATTAAATCGGAAAGTTTCAAGAAATAGTGAACAATTATTCAAAAATTATATGTTAAAATATAATTAAATATTATATTATGCTATTGTTGGGTCTCCAGTCTCCATTGCATATTTATATACCGGGTATTTCATAAAGGATGGATAGATAGTATAATATTTTATGAAGTAAGTAGGACATTGCGGAAAAAATTCTCTGAAGAAAATCGATCCTAGGAAATTGCTGGAGATATAATTCTTAGTTCCTAACTACACCGCTAGAGGACGTAATAGATATGGTCCCGTTAAAAATGCATTTTTTGGTAAATAGCCCAATATAAGTTAAGATAAGAATATTACAACAGTAATCATACTAAGATTCTGCATGTTTTAGGTCTAACACTTATTACTTTGGGGCTTAAAATAAAGGCAGTAACGAAGGACTAAGGTTTACTTATGAAAATGTGTATAATATTGGTTTAATTGCTGCGGTTACGCAATCAACTACCATTTGTTAATAGCAGTATGATTCGGGTAGTATGATATTGAATGTGGTATAATGCTGGACATCTGCTGAATTAGTCCAAGATTCTGATCCAGTCCGAGGTTATCGACAACTACTGATAGCATCGAACAGGTTTTCTTTATTTGAATACAAATGAATGAACACATTCAGCATGATGGGCTACGACCGGGCAACCTATTCAGTTGAAACAAACTATGAATTATGATAGATTTGGCGGATTTTAATAGGTGTTTCCGTATCTCAATTTTTATGTAGCATGCATAATACATTTGATTGGAGTAAAAAAAAAATTTACTGCTTAGCGATAGATCATCAACAAAATAACAAAACACTAATCTCCGCCATTGATTAAACTGCATGTATAAATCGTGTAAAAATCAACAATAAAGGAAAAAACTTGCCCATTTTCTGGAAATAATAAAACGCTTTTGATTAAAATCATGTTAGCTTTCCACAAAATTTCCATTCCATTGAGTCCAGATAAAGGACTGTCCGGATTTAGTAATAACGGCGTTTATGTTTCCAGTGTGCAAGTGAAAGACAATGGCGTAGTATGACAGGTGCAAGGATGAAATATTGTAATGGCTATGAAAAAAAAAAAGAGATGTTCTGAATACCATTTAATAAATAATAGGGACACTGGCAGTTCAGGAAGCACAATTGATTGATTATTATTGTACAGGGGAATCACGAGTAACGGTGCTGTTACCAGTAGTAAAATGAACATTTTTGTTAATAATAATTATAATACCTGATATATAAGTCCATCTGGATCACTGCAGAATTCTAAATTAGTTCATCGTTTGGCAAACTCCTAAAACAACTAAAATGTCCGTTTATTTTACTTATATCAGAAATTTTTCACAACAGGGACTTCTCGCGTAGCGAAAAAACAAAAATAGGACTCATCAAACACCAGTAATAACACAGGCCAACAAAATGAAAAAAAAAATTTGGTGCCAGAAATCTAACATCTGATTTTAGATGTTTTTAATGTGCTGATTCCAAAAATGCCACCAGATTTTTTCTATCAGCTCTAGTTTTTGAGATACACGTTACAGGTTAAATGATATATTTTTTTCTGATAAAGGACAACAAATAAAGAGATAAATATGTACTTAATCGTCAAAATAGGAATTTCCCAGAATCTAATTAGCCAAATGGATACCTGGAATTGTCCCTGACCCAATGTTCCTATACTAGGAACTACTCAATACAATGCTCTTAATTACTTTTATACCTGTAATTGCCTATGACCCGATCCTTCTATACCTGCTTGGCTGTACTTGATTTAGTATATTACTGAGTTTTCCCAAGTAAAGTTGTGCTATCATTTTGTGTAAATTTTGGTCGTTTTGTAGTATCAAGACACTAAACTGAAACAATGGCATCCACAAGCAGACGTACCTGTGTAAATCATCCCGATGTTTTTTGTTATGTGTGTGGTGAATACACTTTGAAAGAGAGCAGAAAAAGGATTTCTGACTTTGTGAAAAGAGCTTATCTTGCCTATTTTGGCGTTCATTTAGGAGATCAAGATAAATCTTGGGCCCCACATTTCATATGTAAAACATGTGTTGAACATTTGCGACAGTGGACAACTGGAAAGAGGAAGTGCCTAAAGTTTGGTGTACCAATGGTTTGGAGAGAACCGCGGAACCATCATGACGACTGCTATTTTTGTCTCGTTAATATTAAAGGCATAAATAGAAACAATAGACACAAATGGACATATCCTGATCTAGATTCTGCAAGAAGGCCTGTAGTGCATTCGGAAGAAATACCCGTTCCATCATTCAGCAGTCTACCCAAACTGACAGAAGATTATACAGAAACATCAACGTCTGACGAAGTTAAAAGAATTCAATCAGAAAACGACAGCGATTTTGAAGCAGATTTAGCAACTCCGCAGTGTTTCAATCAAGAAGAACTAAACGATCTTATAAGAGACCTGAATCTCTCAAAGGAATCCGCTGAATTACTTGCATCCAGATTAAAAGAAAAAAATCTACTTTGTCGAGGTACTAATATTACATTTTATCGTAAAAGAGATAAGGATCTGCTGCCTTTTTTCACTCAGGAAAATGACTTGGTATTCTGTAACAATATAAAAGGGCTCTTAGAAAAAATGGGTTTGCCTGAATACACTCCAGATGATTGGCGCCTTTTTATTGACAGTTCAAAACGTAGTTTAAAATGTGTTCTTTTACATAACGGTAACAAATATGGCTCAATTCCTATTGGTCATTCTACTACCATGAAGGAAGAATATGAAACAATAGCATTAGTTTTGAGAAAAATTAAATACGAAGAACATCAGTGGTCAATTTGTGTTGATTTAAAAATGATTAACTTCCTCCTTGGACAGCAGAGTGGTTATACAAAATATCCTTGTTTTTTGTGCCTTTGGGACAGCAGAGCTAAAAATGAGCACTGGGTTAACAAAAATTGGCCTTCAAGAGATGTCATGATTCAAGGAATACAAAACGTGATCAACGAACCTTTGGTTTCAAGAGAAAAAATCTTACTTCCGCCCTTGCATATCAAGCTAGGCCTAATGAAGCAATTTGTGAAGGCCTTAAATCGAGATGGAAATTGTTTTGGGTATTTGTCACGTAAATTTCCTGGCATTAGCACGGAAAAACTAAAAGCTGGTATATTTGATGGTCCTCAAATAAGGCAACTTGTTAAAGATCCACAATTCACGACATCAATGAACGAGACTGAATCTAACGCTTGGAGTTCATTTGTTCAAGTAGTACAAAATTTTCTTGGCAATCATAAAGCAGACAATTACGTAGAATTAGTGGAAACTATGCTTTCAAATTTTAATATTCTCGGCTGTAACATGAGTATAAAAGTTCACTACCTCCACAGCCACCTAGATCGTTTTCCAGAAAACTTAGGTGATTGTAGTGAAGAACAGGGGGAAAGATTCCACCAGGATATTAAAACTATGGAAGATCGTTATCAAGGACGATGGGATAGCCACATGATGGCGGACTACTGCTGGAGCCTTCAGCGAGACTGCCCTAGTAAACTCCATTCTAGAAAATCGTATAAAAGAAAATTTTTATGTGATTAGTGACTAATGTAATTATGTAAATTAAGTTTTTGCAATAAATACTTAAATCCATGTGTCTTTGTTTTTTTTAACTGTCAATAGTAATATTATATATTATAACAGTTATAACGTAAATTATATACACAATTTTTTAAAAAATCTCAAAAACTAGATCTGATAGACAAAATCTGAGAACCTTTTTACATTCTGCATCCAAAAATTACTCAGGAACAGTTAAAAAATCGCAGGCACCAAAATGTGTGTTGGCCTGTGTAATAGGTACCTACACCATAAATTAAAACGACGATAAATGCTTCAAATTAATTCTTAAAGTTACACTAATTCCGTCTACTTCTATACAAAATGTAAACACAAACAAATAAAAAAATACGGTTAATATTCTTGCGGTAAACCTGGATTACAATAACTATACAGTGGTGTACCGCGTGACACGTACAAGCTTGACGTTTAATCAACCAGCAGCTTAACGTGTTGCCAAGTTTATAATACACATATTACGCTAAAGGTTTGTTTCCACAAGAGTGTTTCTGTAAATTAAAGCCAGAAACAGTCAGGATTCTGCGCAAATCAATTACGATGCGTGTCACCAAAGTTATGCGCAGAATCCAGACTGTTTCTGATGGTTTCGGAAGCTTGTGAAAACAAACCTAGTTACCTGAGAATTTAAGCGCAAAATGTTTTGTAGCTAATGATATATTTGACAGTTTCACGTTCCTTTTATAAAAAATTTAAGTGAGGTGAGCGGTACGTGATTATGTCACACAGCAGTTAGGTCTACAAATTGAGGGTGCAGCTGATCAAATCCGCAATAATCCTGGAGTTTTGCACGTATTCAAAGTTCAGTCATTAGGCGCGTAAATAAGTGTGTTAACGGTTAACGATGGCCTCTTTGGACATTTGCTGTTGTAGTGCTCTTTGATCTTAATCTAGTGCTAGTGTTATTGTGCATTTGAGTGTTTTGTTACCCTTTGTGGTCCTAGGAAGTCCAAAAATCATTGTATGGCATGGTTTTAAAGAAAACAAGCTAACATAATATTTCGCATGATTGTAGTTACAAATTATTAATATTTATATATATTCATATTATATATTTTCAGCTTTAAAAAAATATGTTAGGAATTTCTTGAAAGGCGATTCTGCTAAATCTTATTTTTCTCTACCTTCAGTTGAAATTTTTGTACTAAGTGCATATGAAGTATAGAGGGTAATAGTTTCATGATTTTTTTTTTTAATTTCACCTGAAATACGTGTTTTTGGTCATTTTATAAGGTAAATAAGTACTTTTAAAAAAATGTTTGTTTGTCAGTCTGTCTATATCCACAATAACTCAAAAACCACTTATCATATTATAACCAAATTTGGTGCAAATATAGTACAGGACCTGTCTAGTTGCTCACTAACTTTTAGGATACATTGAGCGGAGCTAAAGGGTCTACAAAAGGGTTCAAAATTTAAACAAATTCATACTTCTTAAACGTATCCAAAATATTGAATAACTTTTCATTGGTTTAATAAAGTATAATTTAAAACATTAATCACAAAAAAATTTGATCACATTGGAGTTCGAGAAGATTGTAAAAAGGGGTTAAAATCTTAAAAATACAATCATAAACACTTTCTTACATAGAGCTTCGTAAGTTGGGGCCACTTGAAGTTCGACCATTCTGGTATAGAAGAATAAATAAAAATTCTTTTAAAAAAAAAACCGAAATTTCACGATATTTATCAAACACACCTCGTAAATTATCTATTATAAATGACAGATGAACATATTTCAACACATTTATTCTATTTTTAAGTAAATATACACTTGCCAATTACACTTGTTTGACGTTGTTTCATCATTTCATTTGCCAAAATATTTGAATAAAATAAAATGTATACATAGATCTATCGTACGTATTATACGTTGTATAATGCACGTTTAATGATTATCACAGCAAATGAATGCAAAGGTTATCAATTGTTGACAATACATACATAATATCATCAATTTCCCATTTGATTAGGTCACAACGAATAATTATCACAAAATACCTATTAAACTAAAACTGCACATCAACATTTTTATCTATTTTATACAATAAAATATAATATCGATGGATGTTGAGCAACAATAATTAAATTTGTGCTTTAAAATTATTATTTTTATTATAATTTCATAGTCAGCATGTTCGTAGTTACTATCAACATAGCCTGATTTAAAACTGTACCTATAACAGGTAGGGTAATTATGTTTAAACACTAATTCCTCGGAAAGTATTTTACACGCTTTATTTATTTAGTGTTATAAACAAGTAAAACGCTAGAAGAAAAGAAAAACTATAATTAGGTGCCTGCGTGTACTCGCAATTTTATTTTTAGTTTTGTACAGGGTGGTCCAAACCCATTTGTAGAGGAGCTATAGAGAAAAACAAACCTACATGCTTCGATCTCGAATTTTATAAAATACTGATTGCTGAAAACTGCATATCGATCTCTTGAGCTGTTGACAAGATACAGGGTCGTTTTCAATTTTGCCCACTCGCGTAACAGCTCGTGTTATGCATGAATAATTTTTGTTTCTACAAATCCATTTTGTACACATTCCACCAATAAATATTGGTACTAAAAGGTATCCATCTATTGTGCCACACCTAACACTGAGAGACTCGTATCAGGGATGTTTAATTTGAGGGATTTGTTGAGAAATATTAATGGATCAATGGCATTATTAATGGATCAATGGCATGGTGATATCGACCGAAGATCATCCTAACAAATTCTGGTCTTTTTTGAGTAACCATGGACGTACTTCACGTCTACCAAAAGTTATGAAGTACAACGAAATGGAGGCTCAGGGTCCTCAGCAACTAGTTGATTTCTTTGCCGATTATTTTCAGACTTCTTACGTTCAATCTACTCCATCTAATCCGGTGTCTGCTGTGTGGACACGGCTACACGATATACAGTCGCTAATAAACACTGCAAGGAACAGAAGCAATGGAAAATGTTATTGCGAACATGCGTTAGTGGATACGAAGAACAAGAACTACTTTATTCAAAAATTAGAAAAAAAAAAAGATATTGCCAGAGCTGGGCTTCGAACACAGAGCCTTCCGCGTCTATCAATGAAGCCAAAAATCCTTTATCAAATTTAGAGTTATAGGTTCCGACTACCTAACTTGTGAAATTTTAAACGAAATTTTCTCTAGAATTATGGGAGCTTTGATATGCCACACTTTTTAGTACTAGGCTCATTATGTTCGAAATATAGAAACAATGTTCTTTTTCTTTCAATATAGTCCTGATTCACCCTGTAGAAATAAAACAATGTTTAATTAATACCAACTATTCTTGCATTCAATACAGATATTAATGAATCGATCAACTCTAATTAGCAACAAATTCGTCTTTCGAGTAAGATCATACTTATATGGAATGAAGCCGTTAATATACAACAGGAAATATATGCATGAATAATTCCGTCTGACACATTGAAGCCACTTAGTGCGTAAAATTAATCATTTTCAATAGGTAGCTGAGTATTTAATAAGATAATAGACACATTTAGACCTAAAATGTTGATTAACTTACGCGGAATGTTCGATAGTTACATATTATGTATAGTATGTGGATCTTCACTCATGTACAGGGACATGGTTGTCGAAATTGGTCTGACAGAGAAAACCTTTTTCTCCTGGTGTATCTCACACGCATTTTTCGAAGTCTCTCGAGAATTTCTGGGTAAAATCTTGATTAACCATTTGGCCTTGGCACCAACTCTATGAATAATTCCTTGACTATCAAAATAGCTCAGCATGCATTTGATTTTTGACTTGCTCAATATTCCTATGTTGGCCTTGGAGAGGTTGAAGTATGCTTTCTATTGCTGACCAAATGTCAAAGTACCTTTCCGTTCTCACAATTTGTTTTTGCTCTTTGTTTTTATTTCAACTCTTCATCGATCATTTGGACTATCAAACGAACGCTCGAGATGGCGAATTTTGCCAACATTATCATTGGTTCCGCTGCAAGGCTTGTGTTTTTTCCACAGGATTGGAAGGTTGCGAAGGTGTGTCCGATTTTTAAGAGCGATGACAGGGCTTTTATTTGTAATTATAGACCTATATCCATATTATCAAATTTCTCAAAGCTGTTTAACATTATTTTATATCAGCGGATTTATAAAGTGACAAAGCCTAATTTATCAATAAGTCAACACGGTTTTATCGGTGGCAGGTCCACGGTTACTGATCTGTCTGTGTTTACACAATTTACTTCAGAAACTGTTGATGGAGGAGGGCAGGTCGATGTGATTTACACGGCCTTTGCCAAAGCATTTAATAGAATAAATCACGTGGTTCTGTTGACCAAGCTTACTGTGTTTGGGCTTGGAGCTGGGTCTGTTTCGCTAATCCATTCCGATATCACTAATAGATCCCAATATGTTCTCCATAATGGATATAAATCGTCAAAATACCATATGTCATCTGGTGTTCCGCAAGGATCGAATCTGGGCCCATTATTGTTTTTAGTTTTTATAAATGACTCAGCCGGACTTCTGAATTGTCAGAGAATGCTGTTTGCGGACGATATGAAAATATTTAATTCCGTTAATAATCTTGACAATTGTAATCGTTTGCAGCGTGATATGGAGTTGGTTCAATGCTGGTGTGAGGAAAATAAACTGAACTTGAACTCTTCCAAGTGTAAAATTATGTCATATACCAGAAAAAAATCAGCCATTCATTTCGAGTATACGATTGGTGAGACGATTTTAAATCGTCCTGAGTCCATTAAGGATCTTGGTGTGACCTTTGATAAGAGTCTTTCATTCGATATACATATAAATAACATAATTCTGAGTGCATCTAGGTCTTATGGCTACATTGTGAGAAATTCCAGATCTATTGAGAATATGGGTACAATAAAAACCTTATACTATGCTTATGTCAGGTCAAAGCTGGAATACTGCTTTTTAATATGGTTTCCATATTATAACTGTAACAATGTTTCTCTTGAGAGAGTTCAGCGTAAGTTCTTAAAATACTTATGTTTCAAAACTGATGGAGCATATCCAGAAAGAGGAATAGAGTATGACATCTTGTTAACAAGATGTCAAATACAAAGTTTAGAATTAAGACGAAAAATTCATGCAGTAAAATTCCTTTTTAATATATTGCATAGTAAGATTGATTGCGCTGAACTCTTGCAAAAGTTGTATTTTTTGGTACCAAGGCAAAATTCGAAATCTTCTAATTTATTTTATAACGACTGACCTAGGATCAATTTGTTGATGAAGTCGCCTGTCTACACAATGTGTCAGACGTATAACTTAATAAGCGATGAGAGTGATATATTTTTTTATCACTTAAGTACTGTTTTGGGTGTTTTGAATGAACATTTAAGTTGAATGTATGATGTTTCTTTCTTTCTGTTTCGGTTTATTTGTATTGTTATTATTAAGATTAAGTAATTTTGTAAGATTGCTCTGTAAATGGATTTTCTGTTGAGCAATAAAGCAATTATTATTATATAAGGCTTGTCGTCAAATGATTCTCGTCCTTAAATCACCTAAAAACCTGAGCTCTTGACAAAACACTGTTTTCATAGGTCTGACGTAGTTTTTCAAATGTCTCCGTTGCACTGCGTCCAAGCCTGAAGCAGAATCTGATGGCATAACACTAGTCAAAGTTGTACTTGGCGCGTATCAGATGTTTACCTGCCTACCTTTTTGTGTTGCCAAATCGCGCACTAGAAGTTCAGTCTCATTCCTTCATTTACATGCACACCTCGTAGGATTTTTGTGCCTCCGTTTTAAGAATATCTGTAAACACAACATGTCCAGTCTTAACGGTACTGCGTACACTTAGATTGCACGAAAATCCTACCGTATATTCTGAATTTTGCTTGGATAAGGATTTGGTCATGGAAGCAAATGTGTGTCTCTCGATCTTTGTACTTGTGTGCATGTGTATGAGTCTCTGTATAGGTGTATGTGTTGGTATATCCATGATAAACGACATATACGAAATTCTCTCTCGACCAACTGTCATGTTATACCCGAGTGTAACATGGGGGACTCCTTTGCGAACAGAATTTATGTAAACCGTAATGTATATCCGGGACGAGATGTGTGTTAAAAGGGACGCGAATCGAATTTATTGGCTTGTAAAATGCTCTTTTTCTTGGACACGGGTGGCTGCATATTGTGTGTAACGAAAAAGGTAAAGTAGGCAGAAAATAGATAGGTACTATATGATATTTTATTCTGTCATAGGTATAGTCTTTCTAATCTTAGTTTAAAATTATATAAAAAAACACAACTCGATATCCATTTGTAATGTCAATACAAATTTTACTCACTTAGTCAGTGACATTTTTTTATAGAACGTAAAAATTTTATAATATTTATGTGTATTCGTCACTTCATTATTTGCAGACCGTAACTGATGGTAAATATTTAAAAGAAGACGTTGGCTTAAACTCCCACCCCGATTTCGCTGACTCTGTTACCTCGTCTTCAACATTTGGTTCTGTATCACATGGTCGCTTACACTTGATCACAACATGATTCCCACTCAAAACGAAAACAAACGTGTTCCGCTCGCGTCGTATACCGGCCGTGTCTGATACAGTGACTGCTAAAAGTTTCATCCACTTGAGGTTTTATTAAAAATTATTATGTAATTTGATAGATCTTCTATCATTTTATTAATCTAAGAAAAACTATTGAACAGATCATGGTTACAATATTCTGCCACCGTGTTTTACTGTCGGACACAAATATTTTGATAAAATGCTTACTTTATGAGTATATGAAATATGAAGGAAAAATAAAAACAGTTTACTTAAAAACTGTTTTTTTTTTCTAAAAAATGCGTTTCATGGTAATCCACGATGGAGTACGTAATTTCTCAAATAATGTAATTTTTTTTATGGATTATTAAGTAAATTTGTAAACTCTATTTACTCAAAAACTAAGCGTTTTATCAAAATAAAGGAAGACGAAATTTTTGAGCCATATTACAATTTTTTTATTAATATGAACTCAAAAAATTAAATATTCCAGCGACAAAAAAATTGGAGCGTTATTTCCTTCCGCCCCCTCCAGTTTGATACGCTCATGACTATAATTTTGGGAATCCTTTTTGTTTGAGTTTTTAAAAATTAAACATCAAATTTCATTGATGTATCTAAAAAAGTTTCGTTAATATTCACAAAAAAAACACCATCAGGGGCTAACTTTGCATCTCAGTTGCAATGCGTTTGTGGGCCCATGTTTATAGGAACTTTTTTCTTAGAATTCACTGTTCTATCACTTGGACTAATTTGTAATAATACACATAATGTTAATGGGGGAAATAAGGGTAGAACATTATTTGTAAGATGGTGGCAATTTCAGTTACACCGGAATTGGTGGTATTGCAAACGGATGTGACGTCAATCGCAACAGTCCAGGAATTTTTCAGCGTGTGAGAGATTCACTAAGAAGTCTAGTTTGAGACCTGCGTTATGTCAAATAATGACAATTACACGACCCTCGTATTGTTTCCTTATTAAAGTTATTAATTTTCAATTAAAACAATCAACAAAAATTTAATTTTAAATAAATTGCAAGGATTCCACTCTGCCCTAAACTAAAAAAAATCAATTACTTATTCCTTAATTAATTATCAATTAATTAATATTGAAAAAAACGCAGCGGTTGGAAACAAAACGGAAACAAATTTCCACAAATTTTACCTAAACATATAATTAATGAAAATTCAATTTGTACTGACATACGCTTCAAACTTTTCGTCGTCTCACCAAACTTTTTCCAAATTGATGCATTCATAAATTTCTTTCATACATACATAAAACCTCAAGCCACAGCATCCCTGGAAGCTTTAATCGCCTCTCGGCCACTGAAATATTGACACAGAACGTGAATTATTTAACATTTCGACACGGGAAACACCAACGCAACGGCGCAAAGCAGGAGGAAAATGTAAAAGATAGAGAAGTAACTTTTTTAATTACGCACCGAACTTTGTTGCTTTTAAAGCGGATTTTGGTTAAACACAATATAAATTAATAAATCATTTGTGGACTGAACAAAAAGTAACAAGACAAATTATTATATCTTAAGATATTTAATTCGGCAATTATTACGGGGCACCTGGTGCTCCAAATTAAGTAGGGGAGACCGCGGGGCTTTTTGTCGCAGTGGTAGATTGTTTTATCGGAGTCATTTAGGCGGTTTGGCTTCTCCTCACTTTGACCTGCAGAAGGTCTTTTGTGAATGACTCTAATCTATGAATTGCCCAGCTGTCCCACACTTTTCATGAGGTTGATGATTTCTCTGGTGGCTAAATTCCTTGCCTCGTCGGGTGTTGTAAATGTAAATAATACCTGCTAATTCAAAATGGTTACAGTATTCCTTTGCAAACAGAACTGATGCATAAAATAAACAGAAGCATGTTCCCGTAAATGTCCCATTAACCTTCCACATATTGTTATAATAATTCTCTTTTGCAGAACCGCCTGACACACTGCAATTAACTGTTCACCATGTTCACGTAAACAATCTACCTAATTTTTCCGCCACTGGTAAGTGGCATTTAATGTCCTGACCTGTCGAAATAATTAGTAGAGAAACATTTTTTCCAGCTTACTGAATATTCATTCTTACAATGTGAATGGGGACAAAAAGTCGAGGGTGTATTTTCCTCATAGGTGTTTGTGTGTGTGAGTGTGTAACGAATTGTTTCCGGAGAACGTAATTTATGCATGGTGCTATTACTGCGTACACAGCAAAGTAGCAGGTGAAATGAAAACAAAAATTAAAAACAAGAGATTGAAGGACAGTTGTGGATAGCTACAAAAGTTAAAAAAATTGTAGGTATAGATGCAAGTACCTATCATGTGTTTAGAAATTAATTTTTTCTACGACTGTCTTTAAATGCCTTTATTATATGTTCAATCATGATTTGAAAATTTAGTACATTGTAATGCTGTTTATCATTTACCCGTGCGTAATAATATTTCCCACTAATTGCTAGGCACCTAGTGGGAAATATTATTACGCATGGATAAAATTTCCTGGTAATGACAAAAGTAGCGGCGGGCATGAAAAATCACCATAGCAACGCCGAAAATACAAACACCAAATTGACAGTTTTGGTATTCATAATTAATAATAATTATAATTAAGTATTTCGCTAATTTCAAAACACATAAGCAGTGATAGTGAATATAGTTTAACACCACCTAGTCAATTTAATGCTTCTAATTTATCGTATTTAGGCTTATACGCTAACAAGGGTAAGTTTCGAAAAACATATACCTATGTTCCTAAAAATTATGTTAAATTTGTTCAAAAGCATTAAAAACAGTCGTAGAAAAAGTATAGTGTGAAACTCACATGAAATGAACATTTCCTACTCGTATGATTTACAGCACTCGCCTGCGGCTCATGCTGCAAACGATCATACTCGTAGGAAATATATGTCATTTCATGTTGTCTGGGTAACAACGATATTGCGATAGAGATTACAACGATGTAATAATCTCCTCTGCTTCATATCCAACCAAGGAATTTCTCTCAATTTATGACTGATAGGACAGCCTCTTTTAATGCCAAATATAAATCGTAAGCAACATTTCTGTATTTTTTGGATTCGTTGTGCGGCAGATGAAGTCAGGCAAGGACCGTAAACAACATCGCAGTGACTAAAATTCGACAATACCAAAGATTCACATAAAGTAATTCTTAATTTTTTATTCAGTATATGTCTTGAGTTATATAAAAGGTTAAGACTACACATCGCCCTTTTAATACACTCAGAGATATGGCAGTCAAATCTAAGGTTAATATCAAGGTGCAGTCCCAGGCATTTCGCTTTATTTTCAATTGGAAGTACCTTATTGCCAATGCAAAGTTTAACATGTTGCGTTAATGTTTTTACGTCCACAGGCCTACCGAACAACACATTTGTTAGGGTTGAGGGTCAATGAATGTTCTTCTCATATGCGATTTATAGTATCCAAATCTCTATTAATAATTATACAACTGTTTTGCAATTGACTTGGATGGAATGAATAGAGCAGAGTAGTGTCATCTGCGTATGTTTTCATTGAACATTTTTCAACGAAATTATTAAATTGAGAAGAAAGACTAAATAAAATTTGGCCCAGAATAGTAGTACCCTGGGGTACACCTCTTGAAATTTTGAGACCAAAAAAAATTATAGTAAGATGAAACCCATTGTAAAAGGTAGAGAATATAAGAAAAATGAAAGGAAAAATAAATTACGGGCGATCTGAGGTCGGGAAGGGGGAGGGGTGAGTTTTTAAGGGTAAAAACGGTTAATCTCGATTTCCGGTAAAACTACAAGTCCTATGAAAAAAAGTTAAATGGCAAAGTTGTAGCTAATAAAAAGATCTACAACTTTTGCATCGCCACTTTTTTCACATCACCTCAAAATGTGTGTGAAAAATTCGAATAACCGAGTTTTTGGTTTTTTATTTTTATCTTTTGCAAAAAAATTTATATTTTCACGAAATTTGGTGAAAACGTACCTTTGTATGTCCCAAACATACAGTAATTTTTTTGATTTAAAATATTCATTTCTTCACCTTATTTGGACTTAATATCGAAAAACCACCTTAATTTTCAATCGAAAATTCTTACGTCAAAATATTTGCTTTTTTAGAAAGTTGGTGTGTTTTTTGTTCGTTGAAATCTGGTATAAAAAAAATACACTACTATGGTGAATGTTCTCAGAAAATGCAAATAATGAAAAAACTCGAATCCGAAAAAAAATTTTTTTATCATTATATATAATTTTGAGCTATTTATTAAAATTTGCACTTTAATTACTCGAAAAACGTAAGATTTCATGTTATATTGATAAACAAAAAAATTACAAATTCATAAAACATCAAGATTGCAAAAGACATGCGAAAATATCTTGCATTCTAATTATTTCTCCATTAGTTTTTGTCTCTTTGATGGCATTTCTTCTTCGTTAGATTCCGCAAAGCTTCCCGATTCTAGTGTATCTTCGAAATCTTCAAGACCATCACTGTCTTCATCTCCAAGATTATTTCCGGTCTGCATTCGTTCTTCATCCACAATTTCATCTGAATCATCAACTTCCTCGTAGGTTTTTTCTTCCACATTGGAGCATGTTTCAGAACCATGACAATTTGAGCATAAATTTCTGCATTTTAAACCATGTTTTCGGCAGCCACATTTTAAACTTTTACATCCAGTTTCACAGCTGCAGCAAATCGTTTTAAGCAATATTTCCGAAGGTCACTCAGGTATATAAGTAATCTTAAAATAGCAGTAAATAGGGATCTACGCATATAATTTAAAGAAGATTCGAATACTCTCTCAAAATATTGTAGATGTCTTTTTAAATATTAACTTTATTAACTTATTTGGTTGTTAATTCTAGTAGTATATTTCGATTAGCAATTTTTTTGGTTATCAATATAACATGAAATCTTACGTTTTTCGAATAATTAAAGTGTAAATTTTAATAAATAACTCAAAATTATACATAATGATTAAAAAAAAATTTCGGATTCGAGTTTTTTTCATTATTTGCATTTTTTGAGAACATTTACCATAGTAGTTCATATTTTTTGTATACCATCAGAAAGTAGAGATTTCAACGAACAAAAAACACACCAACTTTTTTAAAAAAGCAGATATTTTGACGTGAGAATTTTCGATTGAAAATTAGGGTGCTTTTTCGATATTAAGTCAAAATAAGATGAAAAAATGAATATTTTAAATCAAAAAAATTACTGTATGTTTGGGACATACAAAGGTAAGTTTTCACCAAATTTCGTGAAAAAATACCCCTGGTCTATCAGATTTTATCTAAATGACTCCTTCAATTGTCTACGACGGCCGAAGTAAATAAAACAATAACAGTGCTAGGTGTTTTTGTGTTAATTTATTACCGATTGTTTTACGTTATGGTTAATTTGTTAAAAGGAAACAAGTTTATATGTCGCGTGCGGAAAAAAAATGCAAATCATGTAGGTATAACACCCGCATATTTAAATACAAATAACATTCCGTGTATTATTTGCGTAGGTATAGGAAATGCACGTAATCCTGGTGCCCATGTATCATATACAAACCACAAGCGATATCAAGACTGTTGAACTCCAAAGAAAACATATACCTAACATGCAATAAATCTGATGTATTGTGTTTTTCCACATTGAAAAATTTCGAAAATAATAAAACAGCAAGAAACAAAATTGCTCATTATTTCAAAAACCTTCTAGCCTTCCAAGAAACTATCAAAAAATCACTCAGATGGACGTGTAGAAACACAGAGTAGAGTGTGTTTATTATCGAAAAATAATCCTTAAACATTTTTGAATATTTTAAAATATAAACTCTGAGGTTCATTGATTGACTGTTAAGATTTCATAATTTCTAAATAAATCGTGAAAAAAGTTAGTTATTACCCTTGAATTATGGGGAGGTGCGCCGTCTTGTTGAAAATAAATACCATTTCTCCGTTGACCTAAAGGTAGTTCATCTAAGAATGGTTCAACTTGTGATCTTAAAATCTGAATGTATCTATCTCAATTTATCATACCATCAAAAACATAGGTGCCAATGAACATTAAAACCAAATCGTCCTTGGCAGTCACTATTGAATGCGATTTGGCTTGGGCCCATGTATAATAGTTGTACGTATTAGATATTCCCGCTGTAACGTTCCATCTCTAGTAAAATGCCAACTAGCTGTTCAGAACATTTTTTGCTCTCGCACCATCTCTAGTAGAAACGTCATTCGTAACTACGACAGAAGCAAGCGCGTGTGTTGTGATAAAACTTGTAATATTTTTCCGATTTATTTTACAATTAAACTATTTTCTTTGTGTATTCTTATCCGCAATAAATTTGTTATTTGTTTAAAATTAAACTACCTATGTGTTGTCTGTTTTAATATAGCCACCCACTAACAACCCTGTTACACCGCGCTACTAATGTATGCTTCATCTGTCCATATACACCTCATACCAAAGTTGGCGGCATCCTTCTATATTTTCATCACACTCGATAAAGCATTTTAAAATGTCATATTTTTCATAATTTTGATGCATTTTTAAATTATTAAAACTTATTTTATTTTAGATGAATACCGAACTCGCAAAATATTTGAAACCACTTTTCAATCAAATCATTGCCTTAAATATTGCCGCGTCCTTTTTGAACACCTTGTATATATCAAAGTCAAAACACCTCATAGCGTCATACTAATACAGACCCAATTGTAAATCTAAGGCATATTATTTATTTAAAAAAAATGTACACGTATAAGTAAATAATATTAAAAATAGTAATACACTTATAAATATTGATTAAGTTATTCACAGAAAACTCATTGTTACTAACTATTAAAACGGTACTTTATTGCATGCATAAAATTTTATTACTTATGTTGAAGGTGTAGGTAGGTAAGCAAGGGCAAATGGTGTGATTTTATCCCCTAAAGTCGTAAAATTAATGTTAAAACAACTAACGAATATCAACAAAAAATATAAATTTGTTGTAAAAAAAAACCTGGCAATTGGACTGATGATGGCTTGAGCAGAAACTAGTTTATTTTTATGTCTATTTTGCATTAGATACTTTGTGGAGTAGATTTTAAAGTTTTACTTTATTTGAAACTGACCCCACTTCAAATATGCATAAGTAATTTATTTTGTTAATTAAATAATAAAGTTGAAAGCAACTTCCTTTACACTCGAAAGTTGCACAAATGTCAAACTTATGCTGCTAACTACTGGATTTCTCACGCGGTGTGCTGCTGCGCTTTTTGAATAATTTGCGTGCATTGTCGGCTTTTAGATGCATTTGTACTGGAACCATTGCTTCTAGCGACTTGGACAAGGTATACCTCGCTTAAATATAAAAAAGGGATATCAAATTTTTTCAGTCGAAAATGACATACAGTGTATAGCAAAAAAGTTACGACTGATTCAATAGGGATGGAACCCTGTATGTAGCGCCCTCTGTCAGTAATCACAAAACTAAGATCATATTTGAATTTAGCATGATAAAAAACCCCTGTATACCACATTTTATCCATTTCTTGCGTCTCTAGAACAAACGACTATTTACTGGAAGCGTTCGAGAAAGGAGAAAAGCATATAAATAGCCAGCGTATAAGAGGGACAGACAATCAATCATGAAGTGAAGAGTGAATAGATTGCGAACAGTATTGTGGCATATAAATAGTGGTGAAATTAATAGTATAAATAAATAGTGAAAATAAATATAGTCATATTAGTTCGTTTAAGTTATTAGTTTGTTTAAGTGTTTAGTTATTAAGCGTAAATAAAGTTCATTATTATTTCACACAGCGAACTCAGAAAAGCGTAACAATACAAATGTCAAAATGTAATATTATACGGATTTTCAAATCCTATTGTGATATTTAAGATGAATTAATTGTATTAAGCGACACCTTGGATATACTTATAGTATTCTATAGACAACATAACCGCCAGTCGTCATGGATTGGCATACTAGTCAGTTGGCGTAAGCCAGTGCCATTAAAAGTAATAAAAATAACAAAATAAAAATCTAAAAGCAACGCAACAGATTAAATATTAAAAATGTTAATAGTCATTAGTTTTTCACATAACTTCTTTACCTTTTTGTACTTTGTTCTGCAAAACCTCTTAATAATCGCCCTAAAATTAAAACAAAAAATAGATTATTATATATTATGGGTATATGATAAGAATAATAGTTTAATAGAGGAGAAGATCCCATTTTGCTTCTTGTTAACCTTTTTTAAATTTTTTGGAAAAAATCCGAAAGTCGCACACACCTAGCCTAAAGACTTTTCTATTATTGTAAAAGGAACATGGTTTAAAAGAGTCAAAAATTACTGTGATTTGAGAGGAAATATAAGAAATCATGTCAATTTCACATATAGGAAGGCAGACTGTTTGTCAAATATGAGCCCATATCAAAAATGCAACTTTTTGGTTATGGGCGACAACGTCGTTGTTGAGTTTAAGGAAACCAAGTTTACAGTAGCCACCGCATTCGATCGAACATGCATGAGACATGTTGAAAAAAAGAATTCGTCAACAAAATCTGGGTTATGTGGACGTTATCCATGCCGTCCCTGTTATTTGGGAGAATATTCCTCAGCAACTTATAAAAAACCTCATAGAAAGTGTTCACCGAAGAATAGAGGCTCGAATAACAGCAAGAGGACGGCCATCTGAATATTAGTTATATTTTCAAAACTTGGTTTAACCTAAATTACATTTTTTTAATTTTTCAGATTAAGTTTATTTCATTTATAGCTCTCCATACAGGATGTTCCAAGGGGAAAGGTATCGATCAATTATGCAGGAACTACACTGCAAAAAAGGCTATAAAATCAAATTGAAAAGTGGCAAAATTTTTATTTTTTGCAACAATTTGAGTCAACAATCTATTCGGCGGGCGACACATGAACAATTAATTTTAAGACACGCAAAATATTAAACACAAGTACTCGATTCGAAGTCGTCCTTTGATTAAAATCACTAAGCGACACTAAAAACAATATTATAGATGCGATTACTGACAATATAAAACAATGTTGCTTAAGATAAAAAATAAAAAAACACGCTTAAAACAAGTTCAAATACACTTTCAAATAACGTCTTTATATCCGTTAAATTCCCGAAATAAATGAAGCGTTCATTGGATTTATTTTTATTATATTATGAAAATGAAGTGTAAACATTTCCATTAATGTTCTGGATCAGGAACTTGCGAAGGGTGTCTTACAGCAGTAACACCCCATTGACATTGGTCCCCTTTTCTGTTTGACAATGCTCTAATATTATGAACAGTATAAAAGCACGGTATTTTGTTTTAGGGAAATGTAATATGCTTTTAAATTTTCATTTCATATCTCGGTGCGAATAATCAAAAGGACAGGTGAGTTTTCCACACCGCCAGAACATTCATTAAACTTTTCGCATAAAATGGTCTTGACTCAGATTTCTCTTGTATACTTCAGCACGCAGAGTGATTTTTTTTTTTTTTTACTTTTGAAGTTATTTCGTTTTAATGTTCTGATGAAGAAATATGAGTGAGACGAGTGCCTGGGAAACTGTTGCGATTTGATTTTCAATTTATGGAAATGTTCTTTACATATAGGCAGGCAACCTATCAATCTACAGGGTGTTCCACGGTGACCGCCCATAGGAATATTTATTTTTTAAGACAGCATTTCAAATAGTACAGGGTGAGCAAAACTCGATGTCCCAGCTCTTTTATGAGTAAATAAAGGTTTGTATAGCAAGCCATATTTTTAACCATTTGGTTTACTTATAAGATGAAGAAATCACATTAAGTTTTGCTTTCTTTACACTTACATACACTTAAATATTTTAATTTATTAAATGTTCAACATGACCGCCGTTGGTTAAAAATGCAATTGCCAAGTCTATGAGAAACGTGTTGCACAGATCTCTGTGGGAATACTATTGGCAGGATCGCCGCCGCCGGCACCGCAGAAGAGGCGGCAAATCGGGAAATGCCAGGTACTTAAAACGTCTAGTTTTTTCGACATAATCAATAAAAAATGTTTGTATTTCTATAATCTTCTTATTTTTGTGATCATTTAAAATAACGAGGTTAATGGGGAACAACTATATGAACCTCCCTGTAGCATGATAACATTTACGATTGAACCTCGCAATTTTCTGATTTATTATTAATTTAAAATTTTAGTTATGAAGATAATTTTTCACCTTTGCCTTGTTCATAATAATGTTCTATAACTCATCAACGAACGACACCTCCAATTAAATTTTCGCAAAACTATTTTGTTTACAAGAGTAAGCATAATTGAAATTGCCTAATGGTGTAACAGATTTCAATGTTCAACAAGGATTTAATTTCATTTATGCGTACAAATTCACATACCCATCAATCAATATTATTGATTTAAAATTATAAAACTTGTAAAAAAGGATGAACGTAAGCAAGTCTTCATTATATTGCACCATCTAAACATAAGTTTCAATAAATAACGGCAACAACTACGTGATTTTCAAAAAGTTTCATTTATTGGACGTGTTGGCATCTACTATAACTACTTTTTAAAATTGGATTCATATTTATACAGGGTGTCCCTAATAACCTAAAAGTATCAAAGTTCAAAAACTTTTATTTAAAAAACACCAAATGGTGTACAAAACAATTTTTTTAGCCACCTTAATACCATTCGACAGGTAATTAATACATACATTTCTAGGTAGTTCAGAAATATAACGTTCCATTTAAATTAATTCCGAATTTTCTTACGGAATTCTTTAAAAAATGTCAAAATAATAAAAAATTCCGATTTTTTTTACAGAATTTCCGAGTTTTTTTACGGAATTCTGTAAAAAGTCAGAATAATAAAAAAAAATTCAACTTTATTACAGAATTCTGTAAAAAAAAGTCAGAATTGAAAAGTTTCGAGTGTGTAAAAAAATTAGAATTGAAAAATTTCGAGTATGTAGGTAAAAAAAGTCAGGATCAAAAAATTCGGATTTTTTACAGAATTCTGCAAAAAAAGTTAGAATTATAAAAAACTTCGAGTTCTTTTACAGAATTCTGCAGAAAATTTCAGAATGGTATTAATTCTGAATTATTTTACATATAAAAAGTCAGAATTCTGTAAAAAAAAACAAAAAGTCAGATTGAAAAAAAATCCGAGTTTTTTTACAGAATTCTGACTTTTTACATGTAAAATAACTCAGAATTAATACCATTCTGACATCTTCTGCAGAATTCTGTAAAAAAACTCGAAATTTTTCATATTTCTAACTTTTTTTTGCAGAATTGTGTAAAAAATCTCGGAATTTTTTGATTCTGACTTTTTTTACAAACTCGGCATTGTTCAATTCTAACTTTTTTACAGACTCGAAACTTTTCAATTCTGACTTTTTTACAGAATTCTGTAAAAAAAATCTGAGTTTTTTTTTCACTCTGACTTTCTTTGCAGAATTCTGTAAAAAACTCGGAATTGTTTATGATTCTGACTTTTTGCAGAATTCTGTAAAAAAGTCGAAATTGTTTATGATTCTGACTTTTTTTTTTAATTTTCGAGTTTTTTTACGAAATTCTGTAAAAAGTCAGAAAAATAAAAAATTCCGATTTTGTTACAGAATTTCCGAGTTTTTTTACGGAATTGTGTAAAAAGACAGAATCATAAAAAAGTTCAACTTTTTTATAGAATTCTGTAAAAAAAGTCAGAATTGAAAAGTTTCAAGTGTGTAAAAAAGTTAGAGTTGAAAAATTTCGAGTATGTAAAAAAGTCAGGATCAAAAAATTCGGATTTTTTACAGAATTCTGCAAAAAAAAGTTAGAATTATAAAAAACTTCGAGTTCTTTTACAGAATTCTGCAGAAAATGTCAGAATGGTATTAATTCTGAATTATTTTACATGTAAAAAGTCAGAATTCTGTAAAAAAAAATCCGAGTTTTTTTACAGAATTCTGACTTTTTACATGTAAAAAAACTCGGAATTTTTTGATTCTGACTTTTTTTACATACTCGGCATCGTTCAATTCGAACTTTTTTACAGACTCGAAACTTTTCAATTGTGACTTTTTTACAGAATTCTGTAAAAAAGTCGAAATTTTTTATGATTCTGACTTTTTTTTTTAATTTCCGAGTTTTTTTTACAGAATTCCGTAAAAAAACTCGGGAATTTTTTATCACTCTGACTGGCTTTGCAGAATTCTGTAAAAAATTCGGAATTGTCTGCCTGTTTTTACAGAATTCCATAAAAAAACTCGGAATTGTCTGCCTTTTTTTACAGAATTTCGTAAAAAAACTCGGAGTTTTTTTATCACTCTGACTTTCTTTGCAGAATTCTGTAAAAAACTCGGAATTGTTTATGATTCTGACTTTTTGCAGAATTCTGTAAAAAAGTCGAAATTGTTTATGATTCTAACTTTTTTTTTTAATTTTCGAGTTTTTTTACGAAATTCTGTAAAAAGTCAGAATCATAAACAATTTCAAGTTTTTTACAGATAAAAAAACTCCGAGTTTTTTTACGGAATTCTCTAAAAAAAGGCAGATTGAAAAAGAATCCGATTTTTTTTTACAGAATTCTGAAAAAAAAATCGGGATTCTAAAAAAAATATTTTGTGTGGCCCTATCTACTCTTTCGTATTTTTGTTTTTGTAAATTTAGAAAAAAAATTTAATAAAAAAGCATAATAATTGGCACCAGAGGGATTTGAACTGGGTTCATTGGTATAGAGCATTGGATCAGCACAAAAGGTCTAAAACCGTTTATTATGGACCTGTGTATTGTAAATAAGTATAATAGTCAAAGATTGTATAATCTCTGTTATAGGAAAAGGTCGAAATATTACCTACTTTTGTTGACATTAAGCCAAAATATAACATTCTAAACACTTTTTCCTTATGCAAATTTTTGATAACTCATATCCTAACCCCACTTTCGAACATTTGCAACTTTATTTAGTTACCAGTAATACATGCCCGTTTTGCAAAAATTATGAACGACATAATGTATTTTCTTCTCCCAAATAGTTAAACTTCGCTTATTACCTAGGAATTATTATAAATATGATAAATATAGTAACTTTGCAAAATTATCAACACAAATAAATTTAATCTTTCATCAAGTAAGAGAAATGGATAAAGTTTTCCCGTCAGGTTCATTTGTCTTTTCCATTCCACTACATAATGATATCAAGAGAATATGTTTCGTTTGCAACAGTTAACAAGTTGCAAGCATTTGTTTTCTGTTCTGAATAATAGTGCTGCAATTTCATTATTACTAATATAGGTACGTACGTGTCACTTCTCAAACATACCTATACTGTGTAAATTATTTAATGGTAATGCAACTGGTCCAAGCGAAAAATTGGCAACAAATCCCGCCCAGGTATTAATTGATTCGAACTGATGTTGACGATGCGCAACAATAGTTCCAAAGTTCGAAGTTTGCATTGTTTTGTTGCTGATTCAAGAGCCAGTTTGCAGCCTGCATTCTCCAAGGAAAGTCGTCAGGAAGCAGTTGATGCACTTCTTGCAAATGGTATGGATACAACAGCTGTTCAGTGCCTTTAAGTCAATCTTATTTTTTTATGTTCTGCTTGTATCCAAGAGATTTCCCACATTTTCCAGGACACCCTGTATATTTTGCCGGAATTGAGTTGACGCTCTTGCATTTGTGTTTGTATATGGAACACGATTTGAGGTGAGGTGATGGTAATAAAAAGGAAAACTCCTTTTATCTACCCACTCTTACGAAATTCTAAATTACTGATCTGGCAACAGACTATTACGATGATTTAATGTTAGCCCCACTCATTTCTACTTCACCGGGTTATAATAGCGCTTGAGGTCGATTTCATTAGACGCGTTAAGTGAACGATTTATATTCTATCGCACACATAATACCGTATGATGTCCACCGCATTAATTATGAATGGTAATGATGTAGTATTGGTATTACTCAATTATTTCAGGAGCATAACTCAAGGTGTGGTATGCCACAAATAATTAATACGTTCGAACGCCGCGGCGTGTATAATTATAAGGTTTGGTTCAAACGAGAATGAATTTCTACTAGTTTGGATACGGTTCAGTTTGGTCTTAATGTTCTTAACGATGTATTTTCATAAATATTTAATAAATAAAGTCTTTATGGCCAAAATTAGATTTGACAATATGCGAAGTTGAGGTCTAGGACTTCCCCACTTAACCTTTATAATTCTAGACCAAAAAGCAGGTAACAATACTAAATAATACAAAAGAAACAACTAAAACCCACAATACAAAAACAATAATTCTCTCCATATTTTAAACCGGCTGATCATGAGTGACATCAGCCAGCTCATTTCGCGTAACTTCGCTCTGTACAACTCCCTTTTCTATCCGCGTCGCCAATGAGGCAAACACAGGAACTCTGCCTTAATTGAATTTCATGTTGATCTTTTACTTTCCCGCACAGGGAAAGTATATTCTGATCGTGCTAAAAAAATTTGGGATAAAGACGGATATAACCATATTGAAGTTCCTTGAGATGATTAAGACCATTTCCAGATGGAAGTCTGTCTGTCTGTGTGTCTGTATGTATTCTTCCACGATAGCGCCTAAACGCTTTAACCAATTGAGTTAGATTTTGGTGTATGAGTTTGGGGGAGTCCTAGCATGAACCGATTAGTTTTAGCGCTGTTATAGAGGTGTACTTTAGAGCAAAAATCACATTTTTTCACAAACCTCGTATACGACTGAAAAAATTTAACATCTGATGGTTGCATTTTAGGTTTTGGACCATGCACAACTTTTTATGAAGAATAACTTTGTTCCGTAAAATTAATAATAAAGAAGTTTCCCATATGCCGCCAACTTACGTGGACACACAGTATATTTTTGATTATATCATATCTTGTCGGGAAAGTTTTGGGGCGACACAACCGATTTTTTGTACTTTCATTTGGTGTATACCAATTTCAGGTTGATGAACGCCCCTTTTATGCATTGGCTGACGTGTTGAGTAAACCTTAATTCTGTAGCAAGAATTAAACCTATTAGACTAGGGTCGATAATTAGAAAAGGTAGAGATTATAACAAAAATGAAAGGAAAAATAAATTACGGGCGATCTGAGGTCAAGAAGGGGGAGGGGGTAAGTTTTTAAGGGTAAAAAACGGTTAATCTCGATTTCCGGTAAAACTGCAAGTCCTATGAAAAAAATTTAAATGGCAAAGTTGTAGGTAATAAAAAGATCTACAACTTTTGTATAGACACTTTTTTCACATAATCTTAAAATTGATGTGAAAAATTCGAATAACCGAGTTTTTGGTATTTTATTTTTATCTTTTGCAAAAAAATTTATTTCTTCACGAAATTTGGTAAAAACTTACCTTTGTATGTCCTAAACATACAGTATTTTTTTTTGATTTAAAATATTAATTTTTTCACCTTATTTTGATTTAATATCGAAAAATCACCCTAATTTTCAACCGAAAATTCTCACGTCAAAATATCTGCTTTTTTTAAATCAAATTTATTACTAAAAAAAATTGCAGCGGTCACATTTTGTAGATGAAATGTAAATTTTAATAAATAGCTCAAAATTATACATAATGATTAAAAAAAAAATTTCGGATTCGAGTTTTCTTCATTATTTGCATTTTCTGAGAACATTTACCATAGTAGTGTGTTTTTTTTATACCATCAGAAAGTAGAGATTTCAACAAACAAAAAACACACCAACTTTTTTAAAAAAGCAGATATTTTGACGTGAGAATTTTCGTTTGAAAATTAGGGTGCTTTTTCGATATTAAGTCAAAATAAGGTGAAAAAATTAATATTTTAAATCAAAAAAATTACTGTATGTTTAAGACATACAAAGATAAGTTTTTACCAAATTTCGTGAAAAAATAAAAAAATTTGCAAAAGATAAAAATAAAAAACCAAAAACTCGGTTATTCGAATTTTTCACATAAATTTTGAGGTTATGTGAAAAAATACAAAAGTTGAAGATCTTTTTATTATCTACAACTTTGCTATTTACCTTTTTTTCATACGACTTGCAGTTTTACCGGAAATCGAGATTAACCGTTTTTTTACCCTTAAAAACTCAGCCCTCCCCCTTCCCGAACTCAGATCGCCCGTAATTTATTTTTCCTTTCATTTGTGATATATTCTCTACCTTTTCCAATAGGTTTCATCCTACTATAATTTTTTTTGGTCTCAAAAATTATCGACCCTGCTCTATAATCTCCTTGTAGATTCCTTATAGACAAGAGGGACGTTAGCAACAATTAAAGGAATTAAATCTGCATATAGCGGAGTCTATCAACATTTCTCCAAATTAGCAATTCACAGTTAAAAAGGTTGATCTCAAGAGAGTGAGCATGAGAAATTTCAACAAGCGAGGCCAGGTTTTTATTTATTTTGACAACGTTCTCCACTATTTCCTCAGGCCTGAAGGCCCTATATATTTGTATTATTATTGAAATTATTTTAGGCACGGATTTGTTATTGTTTTGAAGCCTGGTACTCCACTAACCACGAGCCAGTGGAAGCTCGTGACTTGTTAAAGAGGCTGTGCTTTTATATGTGCGTTATACAGTGTGTCTAAGATAAGAATGGGATAGTTTTTTTTTAGTGGCAAATAAAGTCAAATCTCCACAAAAATGACTTTAACTTTTCTCTAATTTAACCAACATTGTAACTCCTACCGTTTTCAGGATTCCAATGCTATCCCATTCTTATCTTGGACACAGTTTATACCTACCTAATAAAATATATTTAAAATGGGTTAGACGCATTGATGCTGGTTGGAATTTCCATGCAGTTTGGCCTTTTCAGCGAGATGAACTAAATCACCAACACCACCATTGGCTTTATAAGGATACAAAGACACCACTAATTATTGTCCAATGGATTTCACCATCAAAAACTAAACACACAAAACAAAATAGTCTATTTTTATCTCACAGACACAAATTCGTTTTTCCCCGGCCTGTGCAATTTTGTGGAGCTGACGTCGTTTGATTTATAAAAAAATATCTAAGTATTTCTTTAAAAGAACGTATTATTAATATTAACTGCACTAAAAACATCCATTAAAATGCTAAGGATTATTGGCATTAGGTAGTTTAAAAACGGATAAATTTATAATCCATTTAGGATGCAATTATTAATAAAGATAACAATATGATTAGACATTGTTAATACTCTGCCTACATTTATTATAAGATTAGAAGCGGATGGCAATAATAACAATGTTATTTACATTTTTATAAACTTAATCTTTATAAACAAAAAGACCAGTTTATTTTCAAAACTTATCTGTTGGGACAAATTTATATCCAGAATGACAAGGTTGACATTTTTGTCCCTTTTCCAATTAATTACGGACTCCATTAATTGTTCATCCGCGCCTTTCTTAGGGCCAGGTCTGTTGCCACAAAGAAAATTAGGTAGTTTTTACAGATAGTTTAGCAAATATGTTTTGACCCTTTTTTTATACCCTTTATCTACGCCCGATGAGTCCCAAAATCAAATCAGTTCATCGGCATGTTCCATAGTATTTTTGTAGCAAATTTTGTGAAAATACCTTGTGTCGTTTTTAGTCTCATCATAATTTGTATTTTGAAGTTGGAACAGTTCTGATGGACGACCTATAAAAATCATCCTGTATGTTTTTATAAAATAAGTTAATTAAAATTCTCATTGCAGCCTAAACACTTTACTAACTAAGCTTCACACAGATAAACATTTACTTTGTTTTCATAAAATGTACAAGGCAAAAAGGTAAGAAAATTCCATCTTATTTCGTATAGTATCAAGTATTTTTCTCGGACTCCCTATGGGTTTTCCATATTGCTTATAACTACCACAGTAGGGGTCTGTCTTTATTGGAAAGCTCTCGAGAGCGTTCATTCTCAAGTAATCTAAATTCCGATATGTTCTCTAATATCGTCCGTCCCTTCAGTATAAAAGTAATTATTTAAAGGATTTACCAAATTAAAAACGTGCGAACGGGTTAATAAATCGTTAGAATCTACGTTTCTTACTTCTTAGCCACTGGGATCTTTTATCTAAATGCAAACTAATTAGCGTTTGAAAACTTTGGGGCTGGCGTAACAGTAAATATAAATGTTTTAAATATTTTTATATAATCTTTTGAAATGGGTTGTAGGACAGGGCCGTAGCTAGGGGGGGCGACGTTAAAAACGTATGTCATAATTATCAATCCATCATTCATTCATTTTAGTATTTATTTAGAAAACTTGTGCTTGTAATTCAAGGCCAAGTAAAAAATGGATGTGAAGGGGGATTTTTTTTTGGTTGTCAAGGTCAAGCGCCTTAGATGAAAAGTAGAAAATTATCAAGGTAAAAAAGAACACGTTAAAATACGGGTCGCGTAAGGTAAATCTTATTTTTTGTATTTTTAAAAATTATGCCCCATTCACAACTCTACGAAATCCAATACATAATCAAATACAAATAAAATACAAAATTATTTGTATTAAATAAACATTAATATTACTACCTAATTACTCTTTACCGCTACCGCAACAAGTTGTGCAGCACAACCACTCATCTTTACTTGTACTAGTCAAAATATTATTACTATTATTATTAAATAATTAAATACACACACTTTTTAATCAATGGCACTAGTATTTAAACAACAAACGAACAAATAGTTCAAACGTAATGTAAAAAACCGTAAACAAAAATACCTAACGTACAAATCGAATTTCGTGCAAATAGTATACCTTCTTCTTCTTTTGGTGTCATGCAGATTCCTGCGTAAAGCGTCCTTCGTTTTTCTTATCATATGGTTCTATTTATGGCGGCTTCTTGGAGCGACTGGAAGTCGCTTATTCCCGTCCACTGGCGTATGTTTCTAAGCCAGTACAATTTCCTCTTTCCAATGCCTCGTCTTCCACCTTCGATCTTTCCCTGTAGTATCAGGCGTTGGAATTCGTATCACTCTCCCCGTATAATGTGTCCCAGGTAAGAGATCTTCCGCTTCTTAATGTGTTCGAAGAGTTCTCGGTCTTCCAAACCAGCCATCCTGAGCACATCATCGTTTCTGACGTGTTCCGTCCACGATATTCTTAGCATCCGTCTCAGAATCCACCTCTCGAATGCGTCAATTCGGTTGATAGAAACAGCTTTAAGCGTCCATGCTTCCGCTCCGTATAGGAGAACCGACCAGACATAACATTTAACCATTCTGTACCTGAGTTGGAAGTTTAAATTCCGGTTGGTGAGGATTTTTTTTAGTTTTAGAAAAGTTGTTCTTACTTGTTCTATCCTGCAGCTAATTTCAAGTTCTGGGTTCCACTTTTCGTCCACGACAGACCCCAAGTATTTAAACTTATTGACCCGCTCTATTTGCTCTCCATTGAGTTGTAAATTTACGTTTGGTACGATATCTCTAGATATGACCATAAACTTCGTTTTAGTGATGTTAATCTTTAGGCCCCTCTGTTGACTTGCCTCATATTATTAATTGGAATACCGTTAACTATAATGCCCATGGGTCCTTCAGGTACTATCTCAGCAAAAACCCTTTCCACGTAGATGTTGAAGAGCATTAGGGATAGAATGCAGCCCTGCCTGACTCCTTTCTTTATTTCAAATTCCTCTGTTGTTACTGAGTTTTGAAGTCGTATTTGAGCTGTCTGGTGCCAGTATAGATTCGCAATCAGTTTTACATATTTGTTGTCCAATCCAAGTTCTTGAAGATATGTTACCAGGAGTTCGTGTCTTACATTATCAAAAGCCTTCTCATAGTCGATGAAACATATGAAGACGTTTTTTCTTTGATCAAGGCAGTTTTGCACCAACGCCTGCAGGCTTTGGTTCCAAACCCTTTCTTGAAGCCAAACTGACTAAATCCGCTTACCTCCTCGCATTTTCTGTAGAGTCTAGTGTGCATGATTCGAAGAAGCAGTTTTAAAAAATGGCTCATTAAGCTAATGAGCTAATTGCAAATTCTTCTCTGATAGTGCCGGTAGCCAGTTGCGTCTTTATGAATCTTACATTGTCTGCGTTTTTCCATTAGTTCTAGTATTTCCGCGTTCATCCACTCATTTCTTATTACGGTGTTCCCTTTTAGTAGATAGGTGTTATTGGCGCTTTCAAAAGCATTTTTGATGTTGGTCCAGCATTTCTCGATGTCGTCTGCGACATTAATACTTGATATTTGTCTATTAAGATGTTGATCATATTCTGACCTTATGTCGCTGTTTCTAAATAATTTGGAGTCGAATCTCTTGTTGATTCTTTTCCTTTTGGCCTTGGCTAATCTCAGCCTGATGTTCGCACAGAGGGGGTTATGATCGGATTCAATATCTGCGCCCGGCAGCGCAACGACTCTAGTTATGATATTTCTAAATCTACGGTTTATCACACTTTTGCTATTATTCCATATAAAATTAATTTATTAATAATATGTCGATATTCCCTGTAAATTAGATATTAATAATTACTAACCACCTACCCTTTATAATATCCATTAAGATCGAAGATATCTTTTATGGGTATAATAACAAAATAATTATAAAAGAATTATAGAACAGTTTATTGACAGAGATAGTATACAAATGAACTAAACCAATTCACACGAAAATAGCGATAATATCTCGGGATCTATGTGTATTCAAGCACAAGTCCACAATGAGTGTGTTCATGTAGGTATGCATTACACCGCCCGGTCCGGTCCGGCCTGCGATGTTAACTATGTTTATTTTCCTAGTTGCTTAATTCCATAATAACAATTTAAAATTGATAAAGCGGAAGCGTACATGTACAAAATAATATATTATTTAGTTGTTGTACGATAATGCATATCCTGGATGCAAGCATAATATTATAATATGCAATCTACTGATTATACCTACCTACTCATGCCCATATACATTTTCATGTTATATAAGGACTGGCTAGCTAGTTACTACTACTGTACATGACCCTAGACCCCAGTGATAAATATGTTATCTTAAAGTAGGTACAAATTTAAATTTTGATAATATCCTATGGATGACATATACACTGTGTCCCAAAAGTTGTGAGGGACTGTGGATGGTGTTGGATTTATTTTCGCAGAGCCACTTCACTTTATTTTTAATTTGGCACTACATTCGAATACTTTTCCGGAATTTTCGAAAATTGTACGAGTCTGTCCTGCACACTGCGTCCCAAATTGCTCTAGACTGCATGGCTTACAGTTTTCGCCATAATCGAATTGGGCTAGCTCTTTTACTTTTTCAAAGTTTCAAAACCATTTTGTGTTACTTTTTTTACTTAAACTAACAGGGGTTGTAGAGAGAATGAAAATGAACATTTTTGTTAATAATAATTCCTCATAAATACATAACTTTTTATTTATATAATGTAAATTTTTGACATGCTACAATTGTATGATTTTTGTACAAATATGTGGTAAATAAATAAATAAATAAATAAATAAATAACAGGTCATAAATTTCTTTCCAGTAAGCATTCTCTTGAGATCTGAAAACAGGAAAAAGTCGCTGGGGGCTAAATCTGGAGAATACGATGGGTGGGTAAGCAATTCGAAACACCCAGCTTTATATGCCTCAATAAAGGTAACACTACCTCAAGACTATCTAAAAGATATCTGGAGGAAAGACATTTGGCCTAACGGAGCTATAGTTTTTCGTTTTTTTCCAAGAAAAGGATACCACAATAAAAAATGATAGTGGATCCGAAAGTACAACATTTAAAAACACACACAAAAACTGTATTGAATAATTCCAAAGCATTTAGAAATAGCATAAATGTATATTACCAAAATGCCCGCGGACTAAGGACAAAAACCTGGATTTCTACACGGGTGTATTGACGGATGACTACGATATAATAGCTGTAACGGAGTCCTGGTTAACCAATTCCATCTCTGACGGAGAACTGTTTGATTCAAGGTACCAAGTATTTAGACATGATCGTGAATCCAAAAAGACTAGAGGTGGAGGGGTGATGTTGGCTGTGAAGAAACGTTTAATATGTCAAGTGATTATTGTTGACTACGATATTGAGTGCTTAGTGTTAAGGATTAAATATTCTAAAAATTATAACTCAGACATAGATAAGTATGAAAAGTTTTTTAATATATTTGAGGACCTTTTGGAGGATGATTTTAGATTAATGATACTGGGGGCTTTTAATATTCCTAATTTAACTAACACAACATGTGATAAATGTAATTTGTTACAGAATTTTATTAATGTATATGATCTACAGCAGTTTAATAGGGTTCCCAATTGTATGCTCAGATACCTTGAGTTGGTAATTTCAGACTTGCCTGTGGCTGATGTAACCCGGAGTGCGTCTCCATTGGTGCCTGAGGACGGCGATCACCCGGCTCTCGAGCTAAAAATTGTGAATGACCAACACAGTCCTAAAAGATATTATCGAAAAATGTTTAAGTACAATTTTACAAAAGGTAACTATTTATTGCTCCATCAACTCTTAGAAAGTACTGACTGGACTGATATATTATTGAGCCAGGACGTTAATAAGTGCCTTGGTGCCTTTTATCACAAAATGCATGAATGTATAGACATAGCCGTACCCAAGCATTCAGAATTTTCCCTCTTGGTTTTCTAACATTCTTAAATCAAAAATTAAGTCGAAACATAGGTTGCACAGAAAAATAAAAAAGCGTAAAGCCACCCATGAACAAAAAGCAGAGTTTCAAATCTTGAGAAAAGGCATAAAAGCCCAAACTAGATATTATCCGTGGATACATTGGATACAGTTTGGAAGAGCAAAAACTTTTTTATTTGTACAGCAGCGGACCCAGGTTACTTCGTTGCGGCACACCAGAAGTGGCAATAAACTGATCCGAAAATGTGTTCCCTATTTTGACGGACTGAGGTCTCAGGAGCAGATATGAGCAAATAAATTGAAAAACATTCTCAGATATACCATACTGAACTAATTCTCTGAGTAGCAATCTGTGATGCACCCTGTCAAACGCCTGCGCACGGTCTGTATATATAACATCAAGTTGTTTTCCTTGACCTATTATAGTTGACGCAAATTCAGAAAAAACACACAGGTTTGTCGTGGATACATTGGATAGAGTTTGGAAGAGCAAAAACTTTTTTATTTGTAGATTTAAAAGGAGAAAAAAACAAAAAAAATAAAGATTTACCTTACGAAACCCGTATTTTAACGTGTTCTTTTTTCCCTTGATAATTTTCTAATTTTCATCTAACGCACTTGACCTTGACAATCTAAAAAATTTCCACCTACGGCGCAATTTATCATATAAGTGCCTGCCTAATTAAATTACCCACGAGCCGCCACTGCAAATTTCTAAAGAAAACTCTTGACCTTAAAATTTTTATTGAGGCTTACGTGAATGTATCTGTAATATAATAAATAGTATGCCATAGGATATTACACTTCAATGTTGCCCTTAACTTTAAATGACACTATTACAAGTTACATACGTGCAACCATACCAATTGCACGCTGTAGAAAACCGAGTTTCCAAGGCAATTTTCTAAAGAAATTCTACAAATACTGTAAAAAATGGTTGACACAAGTGCAACAAATTCCAAGTTACAAACACCGCAACAAATATAAAATTGCAGAAA
Source organism: Apoderus coryli (assembly GCA_911728435.2). Taxonomy (NCBI): domain Eukaryota; kingdom Metazoa; phylum Arthropoda; class Insecta; order Coleoptera; family Attelabidae; genus Apoderus; species Apoderus coryli. Next base: position 9,235,193 of record OU452215.1, on the reverse strand, counting down.
TTGCTTCAAATTTGGGGGAATGTGTGATCGTGTTCAAGACTCGTATGAGAATACATTTGGGTTTTATTTACAAGTTGCACGCGATGCCGTAATAAAACTGAACATAATAATCCCACAATATCAAAACATTAGTATATTTAGAAAAGCATCACATAAAACTTTCAATGTTATACACTGAAACACAGTGGTTTATTTTTGAATGAACGCGATATATTTTCGGATTTTTGTGTAATAACGGAATTCCTAAATTTACGCAATACACTTGTTGGATAGTTTCGAAATAACATTCAGCATTGTAGAATTAAATGAAAATAATTTTTATAATTCGAATACTACACATTACAGAATTTAATAATTAATTTTACACAATATATTCTAATTTTTGTTTTTTTTTTTTAATTTTTAGCGAGTGTATATTTCGGTTGTCTAATTTTATTTTTTTTTTACAACGTTTCGACGATGGTTTATCGTCTTCTTCAGGTGATATTCTAGGAAAATACAAACATTACGTATTTATTCAAATATTGTAAAAACATTATTTAGGTACCTTTCGCTTTTCTTGAAATTAAATACATTAAACAGTTTTGTTATTAAAATTCAAAATATAAGATAATATTTTAAAAATTGCATTGTATAAAATAATTTAATTTTAAATAATTAAGTTGAGTGGTAGTCTTTGCTGACTAGTTAATAGATAACTGTGTTTCTTGGGTTGATCAGCAAATCTTTTTGAATAAAACTATTTTACACTATCACTAAGACCAATTATTTCATCCATAAATGCTCCAAATAGTAAACTTACTCAATTAATAACAGATATAGTAACGATTTCTTATGATCCTAACAATATCTATTTCACAAAAGATTCTTTTGATTTTGCTCATTTTATAAATAAAACTACTACCTGAAAATTACGTTCTTATTAGTTTAGATGTAATCTCACTCTTCACAAATATACCACAACAATTAGTAATCAATAGTATTTCAAAAAGATGGAATAACATTAAACAAAATACAAACATTCCAAAAACAGAATTTCTTAAGATTGTCAATTTTGTTTTTGATTCAACTTACTGTCAATTTAACAATATTTATTACAAACAAATTTTTGGTACTCCAATGGGTTCAACATTATCTCAATATATCATGGATGATCTTTTGGATATTTGTATTCCTCAACTTTCTTTTAATCTACCTTTTATAAAAAAATATGTAGACGACATTATATGCGCAATACATTTTAATCATAATACTGAAATATTAAACATTTTTAATAGTTACCACGAAGAAATTCAGTTCACAATTGAGGAAGAAAAAGACAGATTTGTACCGTTCTTAGATACTAAAGTACTAAGAAACCCAGAAAACCAATTCATTTTAGATTGGTATAGGAAACCTACTAATACAGGTAGATACATAAATTATTATTCATACCGCACACAAAAAATGAAAATAAATTTGGTATTAGGGTTAAAAAACAGAATTAACAAAATTTGTCATCCTCAATTCAAAGAAGAGAACTACAAAAAACAAACTACGAAAACTACTACAAAAATTATTATATAATACACAAGAAAATCAGAATACAAGTGTTCAAGTTAGAAACAACCATGATTCTAACATTAATAACGAAATTTCTTATATTTTTTTTTCCAAATATAAAATTTATAACCCCAAAAATAACTAAAATTATCAAAAAAGATCTTCCAAATTTAAAAATTGTCAGCAAGTCATCAAAAACGATTAACAATTTATATACAAAAACTAAAGATCAAGACTCCATTTTAAAAAAATCTAACGTAGTTTATAATATACCATGTTCAGACTGTAACCAAGTATATATCGGACAAACTTCCCGAGTTTTTAAAGATAGAATTACCCAACATAAAAGTGATATTCGACAAAAAAACTTGTGCATTGGCTGAACATTGTATCAATACAAATCATTTTCCAGACTTAAATAATGTAAAAATCCTTGCCTGTGAACAAAATCAAAATAAAAGACTTTTCATTGAAATGTTTGAAACGTATAATACCGAAAATACATTAAACAAAAAGAAAGACTCGAATGAAATCAGTAATATATATTCATATTTATTTACTATTAATAATAACACCCATGATGACAGTAATATTTCTTTTGAATCTACTTTCTAACCTAAATAAAAAAACTTGACATTTCACTTAAAAAACAATTTACCACAAATAAACTAAACAAAATATTTTTCAATAAACATGTCAGTATCAATTACAAAAAATTCAATTAACTTAAAAATGTTAAATTTTAATCATTATTTTACAAAGTTGACAAAAAAGTTTGCATTAATGTTCTTTAATTTACAATTTTTATTATTTTTACCAATGTAAAACTTGCCTTGTATACTAAGGTAAACATATTTTTAAATTTTATATATATTTATACTTAGCTTACTCTTATATTTGTAGCCCCGAGGAAGATATAAAAATATATCGAAAGCTTGGCATAACGTAAAATAGTTTTATTCAAAAAGATTTGCTGATCAACCCAAGAAACACAGTTATCTAAATTAAAGTATACACCTATAAGAGTGCCAGATGTTAAGTATAACTTTAGTTGCATATGAGACTAAGTATTTTAAAGATAGCCTCGCATTTACGTGAACTATGAGAGGCCTATATCGGCAACTCGTAAATGTAAAACTATTCATTTTTATTAGTAATATAAAAGCTAAATTTGGCTGGATACAACTGGGTCACTCTGTATCATACCTATGACTATTTGATTCTGTTTTCATAAAAATGTATTTATCTTCTATCTCGGCTTTTTGTTTGTCGATTTTTAGCGTTAAATCAGTTCTCCCACATCGCAACTCGTAAATCAATTTTCTAAACTCTCACGATACACACAAAACAAACTCACAGTCATTACATCAACCTGCTCGAAGTCCACTCTATTTCTCTATTTCTTCTCGACTGACATGTAAATTATACACATACCTACACAGTTCTACATTTTAGAGGGTGTTTGTTATTATTTTTACGTGGCTGGCCTAGTAGAAACTTTCAGATTTTAAACTTGGAGAAGGGCACCATAGATGTTGAGTAGTCTGAGTAATCAAAATACAGTGATTGGGTTAGCAGCTTGAATTTAGTTATTTATTTATTACTGATGATTTTTGGCAGGTGTAAGGGGGTATTTTTGGATCCCCCTATTGCAGTGTGGGAAAACTCCCGGATACAAGCAGAACATGAAAAAATAAGATGACAAGTTCCAATATTTTTTCTTCTTCGAGTTTCGTAAAATAACAACAAATTAACAAAAAAAAAATCCAAATATTTGTACTTAAGGTACGACTAGTCTTATTTGAATCTTGGATCTTTCGTCAAAATGCACAAAATTGAGAACGACTCTGTATCTTGTCAATAGTTCAAGATATCGATGTGCACTTTTCGTCATCTAGTATTTCACAAAATTCGAGTTCGAAAACATGAAGGTTACTTTTTCCCTAGGGTGTTTTCAGTAGTAATACCCCTAGGGTCTTTATAATACCGAGATACTTTTGTCATAGAGAATGCCGAAAGCGTGTTGCTTGATAATAGCCCAAGGCCGCAGGCCGAGGGCTATTATCCTTGAGCAACTCGCTTGAAGGAATCTGGAGTATTTATCAAGGGCCGAGGAGTATTCGATAAGATAATTTTTTACTTTGTAGATATCAAAAATTTGATTGTCAATCTGACGTTTAATAATTTTCAATACAAAATGTATTAGTTTTAATCAAACAAATATTATTCATTTTTATTTAAAACTACAGTTGTGAAAGGTACAATTGGTAAATGTTAAATTGGAAGAAGAGTTTGCTGAAGTTGACGGATTGTTAATTTCCACTGTTGAAGAAAGTCCACGCATGGTGTTGATTATTCCACCATGGCGTTCTTGGTTAATATTCAAGTACGGTTTAATTGAATTAGAGCTGCTATGTCCTGTTATTTTTTGTAGTCTTAATTAGTCTTAATAGAAAAGCAAATTATTTTTTGTAAATGTAATTCCGTTGCCATTATGTAATAAAAAATTCATACATATAAACATTCAGTGTTTCTTCATTTAAAGATAATATCAACAAGTAAAACAATGTAAAGGAAATCCAAACATATCGATAACATAAACTAACCAACATACACATGGGTAAGTAATTATCAAAGCTAAACTGCAATTAGTAGCACTTTACGAAGAATAATCTTAAGGTCATTAACCAATAAAAGTGAAGAATTTCGCAACGGTTATTCCAGAAGCTGGTAATTATAAATAGAAAATTCTGTAATAAGCATTATAAAAGTTTAGGTACTATTAAAACAGATACATATTGTTGCAAACTGTGTAGGTACTTACTTGTGTCTGATTTGATGATTTATTTCCTAGGACACAGTTTTTAATGGTCATTTGATGATCCCCTAATGTGCCTCTACTTATGGTAGAAGAATGTACAGTTCCTCGTGCCTCACCCTGTATAAGGGGACTCATTCATACAAGAAATAATTACTTTAAACATTTTGATACATGCCACGAAGCCAAACAATTGTGCGAAATGTATAAAAAAATGATAAAATATTATTATTTGACGTGGCGACTATAATAGTCAACAAAACTGAAGACCTAATGGATACATTTAGTTTGACGCGGATGCTCAAAATGTCAACTTTCTGTCACTAATAGAGATGCAAGAAATGTATCGATATATTCTTTCTTTCATTAATAGAGATGCATTGGCCGCTTGTTATAATACTAAAACTTCTTTTGACATTTTTTTTTTGTTTTTTTTTTTACAGGACAATTCTCAATTAAGAAAAATAACCATTTTGTATTACTTAATAATGAAATATTACTTTCATCGGCTTGTTTAAATAATAAAATTGTATCGGATTCCCAATAAATTAATAATAATAATTAAAGGATTCGCTTATATATTCCAGTGACCGGTTAAATATTCCGCATCTAGTATTCTCTATAAATGGATGATTTCATATAATTTGGTTTGAGCATACTGTTTATTTATTTATGTACCTATATGCATATTACGATATGTTTTATTAAATTGCTAAATGATATGAATTAAAGTCACTTATTATAGAGTGATCACTCAGCCACATACAGGATATTTCACTTAAAAATGCTAATGGTAATACATTTCAATGAATAATATTCTGCATAATGGTATGTACAGGCAACAGTGCATGGATGAACTTAATTCAAAATTTGGCGATGAAGCTCCATCAAGGGCCAGTGTTTATCGATGGTATGGTGAATTCAATCGTGATCATAGTTCACCCCAAGACGAATTTCGTGAAGGTCGTCCAAAATCAGTAAATGGTCGCCTGTTTTTGGGGGAAAACTGAACATGTCGCAACCGTACCACTAGAACAACGCAAAACAGTGAGGATGGAATCGCGCAAGTGGACTGGCTTTCCAATGAGTTATTTAAGTTTATATTTATGTAGTTTTATCTACTGTAATAGGTACTATGTTTAGATGAATGTGTGTATAAAATGTTAAATGTATATTATTGGATGTTGTTGCTATTTGGTGTTAAGTGGAGTAGCTTTAAGCTAGACTTCACTCTATCTAGTGACTAGATTTGTTTTTTTTCGCTGCTTACTAAGGAATTTAGACGATTTATTATTATTATTTTAAAACTCAATATAAGTAATTAAAAAAAATGTAATTTTATCTTAACGAAAAAACTTTTCCACGTAATGAAATTGATATATTTATCATAAGTTTAACATAACTTTAAACACAATGAAAAAGAGCTTTTTGTAATTTACTAATCACTGAAAATGGAGACTGGTGCTCCGAAACATGTATGGTTGATAAAAGATTTATAGACAGATCTATTAAATTCGTTTTATTTCAAATACATTTAGATATATCGTTGTTCTCGACTTTAATATGGACTACTTCTTTAAAACAAATTATTTACTTTTTTCATTTAGCTTAACAAATGATTTTTTTAATTTATTATTATTATTATTATTAGTTGAGACAGTAAGCGGTGAAACCGATGAGACTGTCGCCCGATTTGTAAAAGATAAAACTGGTCTCAGTGCATAAAAACACGACGATTTACTATAACGAGTAGTAGACCATGCAGCTGCCCCGATCTTTAAGCGTAATGTCCAGTCCGTTGTTAAAACTATTCACTGTTGGCGCTGATACAACCTCCTCCGACATATCATTCCACGCATATACCACTCTATTTGACAGAAAGTTTCTTCGAGCGAGCTTGGCGCATCTTTCTTTGCACAATTTCTTGCTGTTACCACGTAGGCTCGGATTTCTATTAAGATGAAAGAGATCCAAGTTTATTGGGTAATGTCCGCTAAGAACCTTATACGTTTGTATCAAGTCGCCACGACGACGCCTTTCTTGAAGCGTTGTTAAGTTCAAAGCTCTTAGCCGATCTTCATATGGCAGTTAGCCCAGCGCTTGTGGAAGCTTGGTAAATCTTCTCTGAACTCTCTCCAAAGCCTCAATATCCTTAACAAAATAAGGAGACCATACACTATTGGCATATTCTATGCCCGGCCTGACAAACGACTTGTACAGCTTCAGAACCATGTCATTGGACCTTGATCTAAATGCTTTCTGGATCAAATACCACAATTTGTTGGCCTTCTTCACTACCGCCGAGACATGGATTTCCCATTTTAAATCATTGGTAATAATCACGCCGAGATCCTTTTGCTGGAGAGTTGGTCTTAATTCGTGTCCACCAAGGGTGTAGGACATTTCGGGGTTATTTGGTCCCAAATGGAGGACTGCACATTTATCCAAATTCAAACTCATCAGCCAAGTTGATGACCAAGTCATCACTCTGTCGAGATCGGTCTGGAACACCTCAGCACTCTGCAGCGGATCACAAAACAGTTTAGAGTCATCAGCAAAGAAACTTGTATTTGCATTTATATTTCCCGTCAGATCCGATATGTAAACCAGGAACAACAGCGGGCCCATCACCGAACCGCTGTGGACCGCCAGTCTACGCGAAATCGAACCATTCGCCCTAAACTGGAAACCTCTTCCTCTAAGGAAACCCTCAATCCATCGCAGGAGTTCTCCGCGAATACCATAATGTTCCAGCTTCAATAGCAGACGAGCGAATTGCATCTTATCAAATTCCTTCTCAAAGTCCAGGTACACCACATCAGTAGGCTGACCATCATCGTTCTGTTTGTTCCACAAGTTAAGACATTCCAGCAGATTTGACTCCACTGATCTTCCCGACATAAATCCATGTTGTTGGTTAGGAATAACGTTTGACTGCAGTAAAAATGGAGTTATTGCCTTCGTAATAATTTTCTCAATGCATTTGCACAGGGCACAAGTCAAACTAATTGGTCTATAATTTTCAGCATTGTATTTGTTCCCTTTCTTATAAATTGGTAGGACTATTGCATTCGACCACCCATCTGGCAGGGTTCCGGTGTTAAAACAATTCTGCATTGCTCTTGTTAAAGGTTGCAACAATGGTTCAATGCATCTCTGCTGATATTGCCCATAAGTCCTTAAGTACCTGTTGAGTTTTGGCTCACCCTGTATCCAATATCAATATTTGTTATGTAGGATTTTAAGGCCTAGCTAGGTGATAAAAAATGTTTACAAAAGTAATCCAGAAATAATTGATATTAGTCCTATGCTCTGTCGCATAAAATTCAATATTTATGGTTTGTACGCGACAAAGCCAAGGTCATTGATAATGGTCGACTTGCCGTGTGGGTTAAATAATATTTCAAAATCCTATTTGGCAGTGTTTTTACATAATAAAATTATTTATTTAAATATGGTGCAAATTATATGTGCATGTATGACATGGTTGTTAATTTGTTTCTTATACAAATTTAACCTAAACATAATTTTTATGCAATCTTGTCGACTACAGGGAATATGTTACGCAAACGTTTATATTTTATTTAAGAGATCATACTCGAAAATAGTTTTACCGAAATTTGCTTAATTTTGCGTTCATTTCCAATTACCACCAAATATGCATTTCGTTTTGAAAGGTATATTTCAACAATCGTAAAAAGTTAACTTTAAACGATGTTTTGGCAATTGCTTTGTGTCAGACTCACTGAAGAAGTTGAATATTTTGATTGCCCGGGTGGCTGTCTTTAGTTCTTTATAACATAGATGAACTGGTTCACACAGGCGTTCGAAAAAGGGTCAAAAACGAAAAAAAATGTTTTTCCAAATATAACACAAAAATTATATCAAAGCTATATGTAGCATGTATGGCTTTATAATGCGTAACTGCAAAGGCTTCAATAATACATCTGCCCTTATCACCTTGTTCAATGCCTATGTGAGGTCAAGATTGGAGTATTCTTCCATCATCTGGTATCCTCAGTATAACATTCATAAACTAGAGGTCGACCAAATTCAACGTAGATTTTTGACGGTTTGACGTTCAGAGTCTGGAGTACCGAAGAATTCAGAGCTCATTAACCATCTTATATAAATTGCTTAGAGAAAAAATCGACTGCTCTTTTCTACTGTCTTGCTTGAATTTGTTAGTTCCTAGGTTAAATACCAGATCGAATTTAACATTTCACTTACACAGAGCTAGGACCAATGTACTGTTAAGATCGCCTGTTCATGTCATGTGTTCTAATTTTAATAGAGTTTCTGATAGGTGTGACATTTTTACAACTACAGTCAATCACTTGAAAATGGTAGCTGCAGAGACATTTGTGGTTTAGATGTGTGTATGTGTGCGGAATTAATTAGGATTTATAAATTAGTATTTTAGTTTATTGCTTAACATTTAATTTTTTAGTTTGTAATATTGTCCTTTAAATGGGAAACTGTTAGGCAATAAACGCTTTATTTATAACAATTTTGTTTACATAGGGGTTCGTAAATAGTAGAAAAGGGGGCAAAATAAATTTTATAATAAAACTAAAAAAAACAATTATTTTGCGTACAAGAACTTGGCCTAGAAGATCTGAAATATAAAATATGTACGTATAAATAGTGCCTCTAAAGAGAAGAAAAAGGAACAAAACCCGATAATTAAAAAAAAAATAGCTGATGTCTAAAACAAACAAAAAATATATAAATTTTAGATAAATGACAAAAAGGTCATAAAATTATTAGTTTTACACTTAAATATGGAGAGCTATTCGAGCGTCGAGGGCAACAGTTTTTTTTTTGATATTGTTTGTTTTGTTATCTTTTTGAGTCTTGTTCTTTGTTAGAAAGTTTAAAACTTAATTTAATTGTTAAGCTTAACTTAAACAGTTCCTTTTTATTTTGTCAGTTACCATGATTCATTGTATATTCCAGCTAAAAACTAATGGGCAGTATTGGAACCATGGCTTCCTAAAAGGGCCCAGAAACAAAAATGGGTTTTCTGTATTTTTTAAAGGTTATTTTAGTTCCTATTTAAATTAACTTTGTTTATATCACGTACACGATAATAGAAGTTAGTCCTACAAAATTAATGGTGTTATTTCAATAATGTTCAAAAAGATGATCGAAAACATTTAAGGTGGGCCTTACTTGGTTCACTTACCTTACTTTAATTAGGTAGGTAGCTGTTACTTCCGCACCGCACCTTGTATATATCATGTAGTTTTAAGCTATTATTTAATTCTGAAATAACTTTCTTTATATTATTTTTGGGATTGGGTTTACTATTGTAAGCGTAAATCAAAGCAAGATAATTCTCTTCATTGATCTAAAATATTTCATTAATATTTTCTAATTGTTCTAGTAATTTCTACTATTTCTGTTTATAATTATTTATACTGGAAATTAAAAAGTGGCTACTTTTGGTGAATTGGATTACTGGGTTGAGGGTGGCTGCAGCCTCAAGCGGAGAGTGGCCCCAGGAAGGTAAGCCTTTTTCCAGTTCGTTTCTAATCTAATTCAAATAATAAAAAATTCAAAATAACTCATCAGTTCGTTATCATGGAACGTCGCGAAACATTAAAGTGAAGAGAAAATACCCCAAATATCCAAAAATATAATAATATATAGGGTGTTCAATTTGAAATAAGAAAGTTGGTACAATTATGACAATTTATTATAGCAATCAAAACAATCGTATGGTTACTATTCAGAAAACTTGTAATGTTCCACCTTGTATTTGTTGAGAGATAACAAACAAAAAATACTTCTTAGAATAAAGATAAAAATATAATTCCTTCTTATCAGCATTTTGTGTTAAAAACATACTTAATTCATGTTCAAAGAGATATCCTACTGAAAATGATGCATATACGAGGGACTCCCTATACATACAACCGCTAACAAGTGAATACGAGGGTTGCCTTTTATATTTCGGGATTTGGCAACCCTTTTCGACGTCGACTCAGCAACAGTGCATGGATGAACTTAATTAAATTTTTGGCGATGAAGCTCCATCAAGGACCAGTGTTTATCGATGGTATGGTGAATTCAATCATGGTCGTAGTTCACTCCAAGACGAATTTCCTGAAGGTCCTCCAAAATCAGTTGATGTTCCGAAAACCATTGATGCTGTGCGCGAACTGATATTGCAAGAATTGTATTATTTCGGAGTTGTTTTACAGAATTCTGCAAAAAAAGTCAGAATACTATTAATTCTGAGTTATTTTACAGAATGCTGTAAAAAAGTGAGAATTGAAAAATTCCAAGTCTGTAAAAAAAAAAGTCAGAAGGATAAAAAATTTCGAGCTTTTGACAGAATTCAGCAAACAATGTCAGAATGGTATTATTTCTAAGTTGTTTTACAGAATTCTGCAAAAAAGTCAGAATACTAATAATTCTGAGTTATTTTACAGAATTCTGTAAAAAAGTGAGAATTGAAAAATTCCAAGTCTGTAAAAAAAAAGTTAGACGGATAAAAAATTCCGAGGTTTATTACAGAATTCTGCAAAAAAGTCCGTATCATGAAAAATTCCGAGTTTTTTTTACAGAATTCTGCAAAAAAAAGCCAGAATCATAAAAAATTCCGAGTTTTTTACAGATTTCAGCAAAAAATGTCAGAATGGTAATAAATCTCAGTTATTTTAGAGAATTCTGAAAAAATAGTAATAATAGAAAAATTTCGAGTCCGTAAAAAAAAAGCAGGATAAAAAAATTCGAGCTTTTCACAGAATTCAGCAAAAAATGTCAAAATGGTATTATTTCTGAGTTGTTTTACAGAATTCTGCAAAAAAAGTCAGAATACTAATAATTCTGAGATATTTTACAGAATACTGTGCGGGAAAGTAAAATAAACCGAAATATCAAAGCGGAACATATTATTTTTCGACTTTTTTCAAGTAACACAACAACACCTGGGTGTAAAGATTATTTTGGGCCACTCTGATGAATTGCTGACCAGTATACATTTTTATGCTATTGTTCTATAAATATACCTACGTGTATGCCATTGAAAGATAATAAGTATGTATGTAGAAACTGAGGCAGAAACAGAAATATGGCAGTTTCAGTCGTAATTCAAAATAATAACACTTGACTATTATTTTTAAAACAATACATTCTAGTTCTCATATTTATATTGCTTTACATGAAATAAATTAAGCACTTTCATTGCATAAATCAACCTTCTAAATAGTGGAATTACATACATAAGTACGTTTAAATTATTCACTACAAACAAAAGAAACCTTTTTTTTTTTTGCTCGTACTTTCAATTTGTTTCTGTGTTGCCAGTTTCGCAAATCATTTGCATCTTCAGACACGTTGAATAAAAGAGGTAAAAACACGTGCGTTAATACACAATCCAAATAATCAATGTTTAAATTATTTGTGACCGGATTTTCTCCAGGCAATCGGAGTTTGAAATTGATATTCAATACTTATTATGTAGTATTCTGTATTTTCATTATTATTGTTATTATTATGACCATAATCTGATGTCGAATGACAGTTTTTTAAGTTAATAAAGAGTTTTGTAAATATAATACTTGACAGATTAATAGATGAAATCAGTCCACATAGTAAATAATAGTTAATAAGGCAACAGGCGGTTTTACCCTACTAATTCGGGAAATGCTGGTCGAGCAACATTTTCTTTTTTGTTTTGGTAAGAGTGTATATATAAATTGTAATAACAAAATTGTGTTTAGTTAAAATTTGCGTAGCTACAAAGTCTAAAATGTTATCTTTTACAAAACCTACAATGCGAGTAGGCAAACACAACAAAATTATACAAATTTTCATAGTTAATATTACCTATATACAGGGTGTCTCTATAAGGTCTGTACAAAATATTACCACAGATTTGTGGGATCAAAACACAGATCTAGATAGGGGGAGATAAAACTGTTTACATTTCCAAGCGATCAAACATCATTATTTGTAGATATCGATAATGCCAAACTTCCGCTGTGAACCCCGCATTTAATACCTTTGTTTTAAAATACACTATTTTTTACCGTTTTATTACGCAAAATATAACTTAGGTGATGGTACTAAGTTTTGTATATAATAAAACGATATACCCAACATACTTTTTAGTTACCTTTTTTATGAATTTTAACAGTTTCAAGGCATATTTCACCACATCATAATTTAATTATGAAGTGCACGTGGCAACTCTGTAAAGCTAAGCAACTCAGTAGTACGCGGAGAATTTACGATATCCATTCATTCTTGTAATTAGCAGGTAGTTTGAGCTCTGTTGTCAAATCTCCTTTGTGCTCGTGTTTATTTCCTGTTAGTTGGTGATTTTGGGGAATTTTGAGTGTTTTTTTGTGCAAAAACTATAAAAAACCATTAACAATGGTACGTCAGTGTATAGTTTGTAAAAATAATGAAAATTTCAACTCAAATTTGATATTTCGGGGGTAAGTAACGTCACGACTTGTTATTGTTTATCAGTGGTGTAGTTTGCTTGCTCTACAAATTAAAAATAAATTTTTGTAATTTTATAGGGATGCTATAAAATTACAAAAATTTTGAATTCAAGATTCAAACAAAATACCCACTAAAAGTGGTATACAACAAAAAATTCCACAGAATTATGCGACGTTGCGTTGGTACGAAAGGAGATGTACCTGAGGAAGGCGAATAAGCCGAAACGTTGTACATTGACATGAAATAAACATATTTCAAAAGGAAAAAAAAAATTCGCTTATAAGAATCTTAAATCCCAAGAAAAGAAAAGAATAAAAAAAATATTATGGACATTCTTCAACGAATTATCTTAAAAATGGGTACACGTGGGTTTTTCGGAGTGCGAAACCCGAATATGGACACTATTTCACTGTGGCCGTGATCCAATTAAATAACCGTAAGTTTTTCCTCAGTGTATTTTTTTATTTTTTTTGTTTACAAAATAATGCACTGTACATTTCCAAGCAATAAAGGTACTCTTGTTCAAATTCACTGACTAAGTGAGTAAAATTTGTTGTTAGTTTATAATATCAGAAGCATATAAATGTATCTACTGATAAGCATAACTTGTATTAGCAATAATATTAATTATTATAAAGGTATGTTCCTTGCTGTTCGAACACGGACTAGGTACGTGTGCATCTATGTCTAAACTTCTAACAACAAAAACAGTCTTTTTCAGCGTAGGTTGCCGTGTTGGAGCGGCCAGGAAAAATACAGAACACTTTTATACAAATTGTTAATACATAAAGGATATTTAAAATATCGTAGGACATGTATTGTGATTAAAAGTTAAAAGTGTGCGCCTAGGGATGGCTACGGTCGGTATTGACATTACAAAGGGATATTGAGTTGTGGTTTTTTATATCATTTTAAATTAAAATTAGAAAGACTATACTTTACTCTTGATAATTTTGAAAATTCATCGTAAAAACACCCTCTACATTAATTAATCGGACTGATTTTTTCAACTTCGTTGTTTTAGACCAAGCAGGGGGGAATTTTTTTGTCATTTACACCTTACGTGCACTCAATCCGTGGACACACTGTATGTATATATAAATTTGCTTTTATTTTAGCTAAAACAATGATACGCCCATACTGATAGATGTATGCATCCGAAAGTTTTTTTGGCGATTTCAAGAGACATTAAAAATTCTTTACCTACAGCACTGCTAGTTTTGGCAGCACGACCCGCCACTGCCTATCAATACATAAACAGAAAACTCAATAACATTTCAAAAATTGGTTTTAATGCATAACATACGTACTTACACAGACATTGGACTATATTATTATGTATAATTAACACTTACCGGTATCAAAAACATAATGATAAAATCCAACATAAATGAAACAAAGTATTTACAGTAAATATATCCACAAGTTAGCACTGGCAACTTGAACAAAAACCACAAAATATTATTATTATTAAAGAAAAACAAATAGCGTGTTCAAACAACTAAGTAGCTTTTCAATTTCGAAAAAATCTAGTTTCCCGCCGATTTCAACTCGCGCAATACGAAACGAATCGCAATGTAGTAACTACACACTCTGATACACGTACCGCAGCCGCCCGCCACATGACTGACGCGCTTTTATTTTCCGATTTTCCACAACCACTAGCGAGAATCTATTATCTACGCTATGTTGCCACGTTAGCGTCTTTTGTTCATGAGAGAGCGAAATTTATTATTAATTTTTAGCCCATTAGTGTGTGGGCGGAAGATATCTCAAGATCTATAAGCGATAGAAAAAAAAATCCTTTACAAAACTTTTAGGCACCGAAGATATATACAATCCTAAAATGTTTTTGACTATACGGGGTAGTTCACAAACGCGCAGCAGACCAAACTTGCTTTTTCTTAATGCGACACCCTGTATATTTTAACATAAATGTATGGCGCTCTAAAAAACAAGAACAATTGCATAAGGGTTGATAAGCCTAGGTTCAGTAGTTTTTAAAATATTTGTTAATAATGGTTAATTTTGACATAAATTTAAGGCGTTGTGGTCACTACAGAAACAAAATACATACCAATTTTTCATGTCACATCCATTTGAATTCCCTTCTTTTCTCCGTTTTACTGGATTTAATTGACCTCTGATTTGTAATTTTTCAGGGTGGTCACATTATGTAAATTGTATTTTTATAGGAAAACCTTAAATGGGACACCCTATATCTCTACTTAAATTCGAGAAGTTCCTTTCCTATACTTTTTATTGTTATCATATTTCATGAGCCTGAGGCTAACCGTTTTTTTATAAAAAATTATTAAAACAAAAAAAAAGAAAAAATTGCCAACTAAGTCGCAATTTTTGTTAGTTCAATTACAGCTCTGTTTTAATAATTTACAAATAGACGCTCTTAAAAAATTAAAATGCTTTAAACACACATTTTGGGCAATTTACCTTTAAATTTAAGCTTAAAGTAAATACAAAATTACCTATATCTTTTGTTATCAACTAAACAAGTACACAAAAACTATAACATACTAAATATATCTAAAACTAAACAATCCAAGTGTTTTAAAAAATGCTCAAAATGTCGACCATCTTGTTCACTGCACTTCTGCAGTCTTAAAATAAATGAATTTTTAGCCCGTTGGAGCATTTGGGGAGTAATGGATGCAAAAGCATTTCGGATTCGAATTTTCATGTCTTCTATGGTGGTTGGTGGCTGAAGGTAAACTATTTCTTTAATATACCCCCATAGAAAAAAGTCGAGAGGCGTTAGATCGAGGGATCGGGCTGGCCAATATGTGGCTCCTCTACGTCCTATCCAGCGAAATTTTGGTTTAACCCATTTCTAACACGCCTTGCAAAATGAGGGGGAGCCCCATCTTGTTGGAACCACATATTCTCGATTATGTCAACAGTGATATTTTGCAAAAGATCAAATAAATTGTTATTGAGAAAATTAAGGAAATGAGGATTCTGATGATCTGAATAATAGTAAACATTGTGTCTGTTAACCGATCCGTTCTTGTGAAAAGTTGCTTCATCAGAAAAAATAATCTTGTTCTAAAAAATCTCGATCCTCGGCTAGCTGGTTTTGCATCCACACGTGGAATGGGTGACACTTTTTTTTTTTAATAACGCACTGAACTGAAGTTCGACTTATTTCTAAATTTTTTCTTACATCGCATTGACTTATGTAAGGGTCCGTTTCTTTTTTTACATATTCAACGTGCCCAGTTGCCGTAAATCGCTCTAAAAGATTTCTAAATGTCTCCTCCCTTGGATATCTGTGTTTATTGAGGTATCGCTCTTTATAAGTTCGACTGGCAAGGCTTAAATTTGTTATTTTTATTTTACTACCCTTATTATATTTTTTATACCGGTCTGAAAGAGGTTTGCTGGTACGCAGATGACTGTAAAGGTATATACTAGTATAAAATCCCAACCATAAAGTCCCTTGGACACTATAATGGATAGGGTTTTACCAGTCTAGTTACGGTTGTAATAAAAAGTTAATTATTCTCGGGATTGCATCTGGTATCTGCTCAGACAACCTAGATATTCTAAGAGCTCACTTCGTACACACAACTCGAGCAAGACGGTTCATTTTTCTCTCTTCTCTAACAGCTCATTTTATTTAAATATTATTTCACTCTGTTGCAACAAAAACATATCTATCCCGCACTCTGTTTTTTTATTCTCTAAGTTTAGTTTAAGTAAGTTTAAGTTGTTGTGGAGTTGTAAACATTATTGTGTAAATAATAGAAATTTATTTTAATTAAAATTCGCGTTTCATTGAACCAGTGTAGAACAACCAGTGTTGATTAGAAGACGTTTATTCTTTCCCAATAATGGTAAAAACTCTACCATCTGATTTCTTTACAATGTCAGCCAGCTCGTGCACCTCCAATTTGCGACCGTTCGTAACCAATTTGAGAATTTTTTTGAGGTTTTCTGGAATTTGGGCGTCCACTGCGCTCTGCATCATTTGTGCTGGTACCACCACGTTTAAATTCAGTAGTCCACGTCTCTACCATTTGTCTCGATGGAGCAGAACTCGGATAATGTTTATCAAGCCATTGTTTGGTTTCCACTGTATTTTTTTCATCAAATACCAATGCTTTACCAAAACTGGAAATTCACTTTTTTTCATTTTTTTTTTTCAATAACAAAAGTTGCTTTTTTTGGCAAGGTTTTGTGACTGATGATGAAAGCTACTGCTTTCGAAACATGTCTCACATAAAATAATTTTTGGATGAATAAATTTGTGGAGGTGACGTTTTGTTTGTTTTGTTTTAAAAAGTTAAATGTCTGTAGGGAAAGCTAATCGTGCCTCAGGAGCACCAGTTTATTTTGACTTCTGACAGAACCTGTTAAATACAAATAACACATCATCAACAGAATAATATGTCAAAAACAAGTTAATGTAAAATGTCAGGGTCAGGTTGGATTTATAAGTTTATTTCAAATTTTGGTGAAAAATTTTCTTACCGAATACCACACCAGCAAAAATTCTTCCTGGAAATTTTCTTTCGTGCTTTCAAAAAAAATAATAATAAAGTAATGTAAGCTCTTGTGATATTACAAGTGAAAAATATCCAGAAATACTTTCTTTTTGTAAGGACTAACAAGAAACGACGCTTGTATTGTACGATAAGGATGTTTTTTGTGACCGCTCTCGGGGTGTTAACAGCGTGTTAACGAGCGGCCAGTTTTGCCTTGTGGGTCAGTATGTACCTACGTGTTCTACATTTAAAAGAAAAAAACAGTCAGCAAAATACTTATATTTGTAAATTAAGTAGCATAAACTACGATACTGATGCAAATAGAAATATGCCATATACTTAAGTAAGCAGTTTTATGTTTATTTAGATTTCATGTAGTAATTTGGCTCCACTAGGTTGACGCATCAGCAAAATTATGAAATATATTTTTTGGAAATAAAAATAAATATGATGTAGTCAGTAGTTTAAAAAATATTATTTGTTTTTAAATTTTGAGCTTAATTTTACATTTCTTATCCATGTCCAAAAGTATGATCGACTTAACTTTTTACTTTCCCGAACAGGGAAAGTATTGTGAACGCCCAAAAAAAAAATGAGATAAAGACGGATATAACCATTTTGAAGTTCCATGAGACGATTAAGAATTATATGATTAAGAAGTGTGTGTATGTTTGTATGTGTGTCTGTATATATTCTACCACGATAGCGCCGAAACGCTTTGACCAATTGAGCTAAATTTTGGTATATGAGTTTGAGGGAGTTCTAGGATGAAGTCATTAGATTTTGGTTGAAATCGCTTAAGCTCTGTGATAGGAGTGGACACACCCCCTAAATTTTCATATATCAGTAGGGGTTGAGTGATACATCATTTTAAAGCATATATCCTCCAATTGTTATTGGTTTTTTATGTAGAATCCGATTCGGTAATGAAAAATATATATTTCCATTAAGAAAAAACGAGTTAACGTTGAGATAACTTTGAAACGGTTGACAAACTCGCCAATGGGTGCTACCATTGTTTTTACCCCACAATAGCAAACAAATTTTATTTGAACTTTTTTCCGAAAAATGTTCGTTTTTAAGATATAAGGCTGTCTCAAGATAAATGGACCACCCGGTATAATATACTCGACATGTGTTGTGTTTGAAGAAGTTGTTACACATTAAAGTTTTGACTCACACTGTATAATAATACTGTTAGCAATTGAATGCTAATTATGGCCTTCACAGTCAATAGATTTTTTAGATTTTTATTTTAAAGGAAATAAGCTGGTTTGTAATTCAGCTATTAAATGATGTATGTTCCGGTCCGGTAGGCAGGTATACATTGTAGTCAACAGATGATAAATTTGTTTTGTCAAATTTTCCCATTGGATTTAAAATGAAATTGTTAGCAAAAATAGTAATGGCATATGATATTTACATAATACAATGTTTTACCTGATATTAGCCTTCCATGCTAAATGCCAATACACATACCGGGAAAGACCCGATAAGTAGGTATAAGGCCATACGTGGAGGAAAATCAGTAGGAATAAGTGTTTGAACGCGTTGGATGTGGTATGGATATAACAGATTGTCCTTAAGAATGAAAATGCACCAAACATTACTATTATTTACATTCCAAACCTCAGCAACTTTTCAAGTATAGAAGTACCTGGATTTTCTTCAACCATGTTCAGCACATCATCTTCCCGCTCTACCGTTCTTGCTATCTTTGGCCTTCCTGTTTCTACACTTCGGTTTAGTGTGCCGGTTACAGGTTTCATGAAGGCGTCGTTGATGAATGATTTCGAAAATTTTTCACATTGTATTTCTTATTGCTAATAGTAGGTACGTTTTCCAGAACTTCCGAAAGCGTGTATTCCAGAAAGTCGCTATACACCTGTCCGGTCCAATTATAAGCAGTCACCCACGATTCTAATCCAAACGTTCAAAGAGAACTGATGTTGAAAATGATCTTCAAATATCGCATGTGGATTTTCATCAGACTATAAATGTTTATTATGAAAATTCCTTAATGCATTTCTTGAAAAATCAGTAAAGAAAATCAACATCAGTAGTTGAAGAATTTCAACAATTCGCTACTTCTTTCAAACCATCCATATCAGGATGAAAGGACGTCTTTCGACGTGTGTTTTCGCGCATGTTCGAAGCAACCACTACTTCTTGTATATTTACATACACAAGACCGTCGTTATTACATCTATGATATATGGCTTTCTACCCATACTGATGAGCACTGCTAGAGTTCGAAAGCAGAATTTCCATCCCCAGTGTGTGACACCTTAGTCATATCAAACAGAAAATTTGTTCAGGGCATTTGCCCAGTTCGTTTTCTATACACTAACTGTTAATATCCAGTCAGTCAAAGTTTTGCACTTTCTGTTTAAAGAAGACATAATTATACTGTTTCGACTTCAATTCGTCTCTTCAGTTGCGGATTACCGCAAGACAGCGTTTTTATTAATATTTCAATAGTGATAAACACAAATGAACATATGGTAGAGAGATCAGTGACTCTCGAACACACCATAATTTGCATATAATGCAAAGATCACAAACATAATCAACAATTTTCTGCAAAAGCCATTGACAGAATGCCATAAGTACGTGGAGAGGTTTCCGATTAAAATAAAAATGATAGTAATAATAAAGACTTTATTGCAATCATAGTTCCAAAAAGCGAAGTCGAGGCAAAAACCAACTGAATCTAAATTTGCGCTTTACTAGAGCTGCTTTCTTTCAATAATTTTCTTGATCCAGGATTCGTTGGATTTCTGAATCGTGATTCTTTTCATTGCTATAGATAAGCAACGAGAGAACGTTCGATAAGTTTAACTTAAAAGTTCGAGTCTAACGAGCCATAACTTCTTTAGACTCGAACTTATAGGTATTCTTATAGGTATAATATAACGTGTTTCTTTATAAATATGAAATATGACATTTTTGAAAGATTCAGAGGTTACAATTTCAACGAATCATATTTTTTAAATGTTCCGGAGAGGCAAGGGGATTACGGATCCGGATCACAATGAGAGCTAAAGTGGAGATGAATCACAAAATGCGTTTTTCGCGAAAAGAATCAGTGAATCCAAACGCGTTTGGATTCTGAAATCAGTAGCGAAAGAAAGCAGCTTAGGACTCGACTATAAAATGGGTTAGGAATTCCCCGGGTGTCTCACATAAATCTACGTGCTTTACGGCCTACCATTAGGCGTTATGAACGCGTTAAGAACATTTTCAAAAGAATGCGATATAAAAATGAAGATGGGAAACCCGAAGAGGCCAAGATCGCAATAAATGCACACAAATTTATACATAAAAGTCCGGTAAAAATTTTATTATATAGAGTGCTACTCATTTTAAAGATTCACTAGAGTTTCGAAGAGGAAAAAATTTTTTTATTTGTAGATTTAGAAGAAAAAGTCATTCTTTATAAAAACGTCTGATTGTGTCAAAACTAGAATTTCGAGTACGAAATTTACGATTACTATACAGGGTATATCAAAAATAACATTTTTGATTTCCTTGTTTTTTTTTTAATTTTATTATTTAATAGTAGCTATGAAATTAACCACTTTGAGAAAAAAGTTTATTAGTGTTTTTTGCACAATTGGTGTAATAAATCACGGTTTTGAAGATATTTTCATAAAATTAAAAAAAAAAACAAAAAAATCAAAATCATTAAAAATGTTATTTTTGATATACCCTGTACAGTAATCGTAAATTTCGCATTTCACATAGGAGGTTTCATCACGACAACGACGATATGTTGTATTTCGCATTTGAAATTGTAGTTGCGGTACAAGCCGACGTTTTTATAAAGATTGACTTTTTCTTCTAAATCGACAAATAAAAAAGTTTTTCCTCTTCCAAACTCTGTCCGTGGACACATTGTATATTTATAATTTTTTGGATATCATTCTTGGGGTTTTTGGTTCGCCTTATTTACAACAAAAAAAAATCCTGAAGAAGACAAAAATTGTTTGTCGAAACGTCGTAAAAAAACGTTGACATGATATAAAAGTTTTTTATCTCACTATTGTTTGTTAATGCGAACCAAAAATCCCAAAAATGATATCCAAAAATAAAAAAAAAATTACATTAAATTTCATTAAAATTTTCTAGATCTTGAAAAAGTTGCACTGTAAAGAGTTTTTTACTATATAGAGTTTCACTATAAACAGTGTATTGGACAGAAGCACTAAAGCGATGGTGCTACTCTGGTATATTTGGGGCAGAATAGACATTACACGATTCAATTGACTAACGTCATCACCAGAACACACGAAAACAGAACGCTAGTTACCCCATTTCTAGTATGTGACCTATAGAGACGCCTCGACACTATATTGACAGTAAATTGAGAAACAAACAAAATAGTAACTGTGAATTCTCATAAGAATTTGCGACACGCGAATATAATTTTTTTGATATACAGAAAAAAGTGTCCTGACAATTTAATCTCGAAGCGATTTTCGTGGAAATGTTATATTGGAAAAGTTTTCAAGGGGTTGGAAGAAAACTTTTTTATTGTATAGAGGCTTGCTTTGCCATAAAATGTATTTCCGATTTCTATACAGGTATTAAAAAGTGCGAGTACAACAAAAATAGAGTTGTTTATATCGACAAGCTATTGCTTATCCACTTTATTTTATGTTTTAGGATTATAATAGGACTCCGTCTGGGACCACGCTACGTTTCGGTGATAATTAACAAAGTATAACGTGTAATAGAAATTATTAACGATACTAAACTGATAGACAGTTCCAGGGGCGTAGTGATGCCGGTACGGGCCTGTGTTCCAAGGAATTTCCGGGCCCACCCCCTCACCGCCACACCCATTGAAAAACAATATATAATACCAATATTTAAACGTTTATTAAGAAATCAAAATTTTAACCAAAGCACATTTTAAAATATAAAAACTAAAAAATATACATGCTATTTCCATAGAATAAATAAAGAGAATATGAACTCCCACCACTTTCTATTGTCCTGTGCGAGGCAGGTGGTAGCCATTTTTTAATATACACGACAGATCCGTATTTACGTTTTATTGAAATTACAGGATAGGTAAAGAACAGGGGAGTAATAGAATTACATCTTTATTAATAATAAAAACAAACAAATACTTTTATTCATGTTTCCATATAATCACAGGCAGAAGACTGATGGGCCTCAAATCAGAAAACTGCTGCACTTCCATCCTTTTTGGAATAGGACATACAACGGCATCCTTCCAACAAGTCGGAAAAACATACATAAAAACTACTTCCTCATTAACTAACAAAAAGTCAAAAATACTGGCCGAAATTTGATGGTTTTCATAGTAATCGAGAACAGGCCGAATTGATGTTGTAAACTTGGGCACATTTTCAATATAGAAATTATCTATAGACTGAGGATCATTCAAATGGTGTGGGATAGAAGAATTTTTTTTGCTAGATAATATATTTAGTGATTTCAATTCCTTCCATAGAAACTTCTTGTCTCAGTTTTTAGACATAGCCTCAAAGTAAGCTTTCCGTTCATTTTGGATTGAACGATTTGTGAAATTACGTAACGTTTTATAGTAATTCCAATGTTCTGAGTTTCCTGATTTTCTAAATTTCGCCTTTGCCTTATCTCTATCTATTTAATATAGAAAAGATGCAGAATGCAGTACCGAACCCCTTGAGGATAGCGGGCCCGTGTTCCGTGGAACACGCGGAACACTGGAACTACGCCCCTGGACAGTTCCTTTGCAACATGGAAAATTGTACCGAAACTCAAATCACGATATTTTCGGAATGTAAAGAGATATCGAGTTGCGGTATTCGGGAGGTTCTTCAGTAGCTCTTTAAGAGCACGTACACGGTTCGACCGGTATATTTCTTTTACTTATCCACTTATACAGGGTAAGCAAAGGAAGTCATGTTTTTTTAGCAAAGTTTGTCAGATTCTCAATTTTTTGTTGGAAATTTTTCTATGCACCTTTTTGACCTTTGGACTATCCTAAAAAAAAATTTCTCAAATCTTCCGAAACTTGACTAGGTATAACTCAAATTATCGAATTTTTGAAAAGTGTTAAATGTATCCCTAAAAAAGGGACATTTTCGGGGGGTCTCTTGAAAATGGGTATTTTTTCTCATAATGTTGCATAAAGTAGGATTTGTTGCGCCCGAGGATAGATTGAACGTTATTGCCTCCAGTGGCGTGCAGTAAAAATTTGCCACTTTGACATTATGTAATTTAAACCGAATTTATAAATTATAATATGCAATTAAACAGCTTAATAAACAAATCTAAGTTACTACTCTTAATATAGGGGTGTATTTCAGTGGCGTAACATCCAAAGCTTTTTTTGGTTTGGTAAAAAGTGCTAATAACTTAAAAATTGTTATTTTTTAAAGTGCTATGATGCTAGCCAACACTGCTATTCACCAATTTTAGACCCAGGTCTATTGCCACAAAATAAATTCAGTAGTTTTTTCCATTTTGTTTAGCAAATATGATTTTGACCATGTTTTATACCCTTCACCTACGCCCTATGAGTCCCAAAATGTAACCAGCTCATCGCATTCCATAGTATTTTTGTACCGAATTTGGTTAAAATCCTTGCAGCCGTTCTTTAAAGCCACTCCCAAGTTCAAGAATCAATTCAATTAAAAAAAAAATCGCGTGCAGCACAGTACACGTGATAGAAGTGAATACTTCTTTCACGATAGAGAGAGAGAGAGAGAGATGCCGCTATATACATAATAGTGTATGGTATAGGATATACTGTGTAGCATACACCACAAATATCTCTGTCTCTCTCTCTCCCTCATATTTGTTATATGCTTCATCTCTTTTGCGGGACGAAAATTTTATAAATCGTGTCGTGACGCGACCTTGAAAAGAAGTATTCAAAAATCGGTGTCCGCCCCAAACTTTTCCGACCAGATATAATATAATCAAAAATATATGACCTGCGTAACGAAACAGAATTTTAATAATAATTATTATTATTATTATTGTATTATTTTCATTATTTCCAATAAACTAACGTAACAAGCTAACTACTCAATTCAAAAATTAGGAAAAAAATATTGCCAGAGCTGGGATTCGAACCATAACCTTCCGCATGCCAAGCGCACGTTCTATCAATGACGCCAAAATTACTGTATTATATTCTACTAAGAGTTATAGGTTCCAACTACCTAACTGGTGAAATTTTAAACGCAATTTGCTCGAGAATTATGGAGGCAAATATCAAAAGTAACCTATCGCTATTTTATCTGCTTTAAAATGATGTATCACTACTGCTATTTGAAAATTTGGCGGTTGTGTCCACCCCTTTCAATCAAAAACCAATAGGTTTATCCTAGGACTCAACCAAACTCATCCCTGTGCGGGAAAGTAAAACTTACTAAATATACGATTGCCTAAATTAAATTATATTCTTTGTTAAAATTTAACTGCTATAGACAAGACTTTAGTTTCATGACAACATTGACGATTTGCGAACGATTTTAAAAATGTTTCCATTTGGAGAAGCCCCATAAAATTACCCCGTCCTATTGCGAAATCAAGTCAACATTAATTTGTAAATAATGCTGCTTTGGGGTTTTTTTTATTAGATCCTTTTAAAACAAAGAAAAGTCTTGGATTTTATGGTTCTACCAAAAGATGTATCAGGTTTGAACGAAAACAATACTACTGAAATATTTTAAAATATAATTTTAATGTTACAATAATATACAACAATAAAAACTAAAACTTTACAAATAAAAACTGAAATTTAACACTAGTACAACGTAAAATAATGAATAAATCAAAAACATATTTACATTAACGAGTATTTTGTGTGTGTCAAGTGAAATGTGAAATATTAATGATAATTAATTAAAAGAAAAATAGTGTTACAAACAACAACCTAATAAATCATTATACGAATTGTGGATACAACAATGTGTATAAAAAATTGTTCATATATAAGTAATACAAAATTATATTAATTTTAAATTAAATATATTATTTTATTTATCTAATATTACATTATTTGTTTGTTCTAATTGTTATTTCATTAAATGCGTTTTGCTTTGTGCTTCTACAATTCTTTTTCAAATTTATTGAAATTGTTATACACTGCGATCATTTTAATCATTGTATTCTAAACTTTCAGTTTTTCCTGCCAACAAATGTATATTTATAAAATACATTTCAGTAAATTTGAGTAGAGGGCCTTTCAATATGAACGATCGAAATTTAAAGAAATAATCCACTCACAGTGACATAGATAGATCGGACAGTAAATCAACTCCACATAAACTTGCTCTATAGTTAACCTTCCTTTCAACAAATGAAACCAATACACAGGTGTGTTATTTAGGTTGCCACACCATCCTGTCGAGTCGATTTATGAACCACCACCCTCAAGTCATTAAAACAGAAGATCTACTGAAATCAACGCTGTTCCGTGTGAAATTATAGTGGAACTCCCACAGCAGTTCATTTCATACCGTTCACAAGAATCTTGTTTTTCTTTTTCGGCTTCAACATGACGAATTTTGCATCGGGACTTGGAGCTATTACCTATATAAGTAAACGACAACTGACTGGAGCATAAAGTATTGAGGAGTCGACCCAAATAATGCCAAAATATCATCTTTGTCTAATGAATCGAAACGTAAACAAGTGGATAGGTAAAATAGACTAAACTTGAGGTATATCGGCACCAAGATTGTGCGTTTTAACACACCATCTTGATTAATGCGAAAAAAAGTCATCCAAGCCACAGCGGATATTTGAATCAAAAATAAATTCATTGGGTTTTATATTTCCATTTAAATCGAGCGTCCTTATTGAAAGATCATCTTTTGTTAATCTCTGAATCAAATGGGAATTTTTTTATTATTAAAGATAGGCGCAATTAGATGTCTTTGTTTTTGCTTTTGTGTCAAATTTGACATATGTTATTAAAAATGTCGGAAAGTTCCATTGTTTACTAACATTTTACGAAATGAGGAATCTTCTAGCCACATAGAAAATGTGGTCCCTTTACATTAATTTCTATCAATTTTTTCGAAAATTTTCGAGAGCTGTCACAGCTTATTTTTCACAAGACTCAAATCATAAAGTTATTTCGAAAATAAAAACTATTAAAATCTTAAGCCCTGTAGGTAATCCAAATGGTTTAAGTTTAGTTCACGTGGAAATGTCTTATCCCGTCCCTTCGAGCTACATCCAGAAATTCACACTCTTGTGCAAAAGAGAGTTCATGCAGATACTTTGTCGAACCAGACTTTTTAGTAAAACTAGTATATTTATGTGATATATTTGACAAACTGAAGCACATCTTGAAACTATTCGAAAAGATTGCGGCGTTTAGAAGAAAACTGCAGTTGTGGATAAGGAAAATTAATGAAAGACCTTTCGAAACTCAATGAATGGTTTGGAAAATACTGTGGAAGAAAATGTCGAGAAATATTCGTGGATCCAAAATCCATTCGTTGCTCGAACTCCAGCAGAATTCACAATTTCACAAGAAAAAGAACAGCCTTCAAGCAAAATGTACTTGTTTCGATTTGGAGTTTTGGATAAACGTCAAATATTACCAAATGTCAAAAGATTGAGGAATACTCATTTCTGCGAAACTATATTTTCAGCTGTAGCTGCCAGAAAGAGCAAATATCATTCAAAGATCAACGTGGAGCAAGAAATGAGAGTGGCAGACTCAAGTTTTATCCCTCGCTTTGAAAAACTTTGTGGAGATCTTTCGTATATACGTATATGAGCCTCAAATTGTGATTGTTTTCATTTCTGGGCCTGGTCACTTATCAAATGCAGTCGTATTTAATGAAGTGTTGTGATTTACCATGACACTATGGAGTAAGACAAAATACTAATCCTGGAAGGGCGCCAACTGAAAAAGGTTTGGGAACCCCTTGCCTAAGGGGTACATTCCCAATGAAGGAGAATGATCTGTAGCTTTCATAATGCTCCTAATGAATTTTATCTCATGCTTTAGTGGATCAAGAAGAGATGAGCTGGTTAAAATGGCCATTGATGAATATTAGGAGTCAATTAAGTTAAAAAGTGAAGTAGAAAATAAAATCATTTAAGCATTGATTTAAAGCATCAAATAATCGTCGTGCTCAAGAATGCCTGCAGAGAGGCATCCCGGAACGGCAGATCAATATTATGTCAGACAGTCAAGCTGCGTTAAAAGCACTGAGGTCTTACACCTTCACGTCAACGCTGCATGGGAATGCAAACAGACCCTAAAGCAACTGGCAGCTCAGGGGAAAAAGATTACTCTGACATGGGTGCCAGGACATGAAGGCATAGAGGGGAACGAAGCGGCGGACCAACTTGCAAAAGAGGGCGCAAAAACTCCGTTCTGCGGCCCGGAACCCATTTTTGGCCTTCCAAAAAGCCATATGAAGGAAGAACTTCGGAGATGTGAAAAGGAACAACTTAAGTCCTACTGCAGAAACACTCCAAGCCTAAGACAATCAAAAAGGTTTATCAAACCTTCAGAGGCCAACGCAGGGAAGCGTATCCAACTGGAGAGAAGCGACCTAAGGCGAATTACAGGCCTTTTTACGGGACACCACCCAGTGAAATACCATCTCAAAAAGATGGGCCTAACCGAGGACGACACTTGTCGGTTTTGCGAAGAGGCAACAGAGACAACAGAACACGTGCTCTGTAAATGCATGGCACTTTTCTGCAAAAGGCTAAAACACCTTGGAGGGGTGACATTAACACCCGACGAGGCCAGGAATTTAGCCCCCAGAGAAATCATCAACTTTATGAAAAGTGTGGGACAGCTGGGCAATTCATAGATTAGAGTCATTCACAAAAGATCTTCTGCAGGTCGAAGTGAGGGGAGGCCAAACCGCCTAAACGACTCCGATAAAAATCTACAATCTAAAGCATCAAATGCTTTAAGTCAAATAAAATAAAATTACAAATGAAACTCTGCATCAGAGAGTGTGTACTTGTGGCTACGAATGTTGGTTTTTTAATAAAATACTTTCGAAAATGAATTTTTCAAATAAAATTTACCAAAATCTTAATAAACAATAGGACTTCACATTTCTGGTTTTTAGACAAACAAAAACTTAATTGCCTTGTATAATTTCACCAGTCTCTAATAATAAATTTTTTGCGGGCGGGCATTTTATTCAAAACAAGTAGTATACTATTATTATTTTCTTTTTTTTTCCTTTTCTTGGGATGAGGTTCATAAATTTAAAAAATATTTTTTTTTTTTGAAACTATTTTTTTAATCGTTTCATGTCATTTTTTTTTTTTTCAACGTTTCGACTAGACTCGGCTAGTCTTTTTCAAGAAAATTTGAAGAAAAAAGACTAGCCGAGTCTAGTCGAAACGTTGGAAAAAAAAATGACATGAAACGTTTAAAAAAATAGTTTCAAAAAAAAATTTATTTTTAAAATTTGTGAACCTCATCCCAAGAAAAGGGAAAAAAAAAGAAAGAAATTGAAGAACAAGGTTCAAGAATAATAAATAAGAAAAAAAAACTATTATTATTATAAAATTGAACAATTAAATTACATATTCTTAACAAATTAATACCAAATATTGCAAAAAACCAATTTTACTAGAATTTATTATTTTAAATTTATTACAAGTATCAAATCAAAAAAAAATAAAACAATTTATCTGCCGTATACAATTTTATCTCGAATTTAACGGCTAGTAATAAAGCACCAGTCCCCCTGTTACACCAATAAATTGACAAACTTAATAAAACTATTATAAATTAATTTTCATAAACGTATTACTGCGATATAATTTTCAATCCCATTAAATGGGTTTTTGATTAACATCCATTATTCAAACAATCCAATCAAAAGTGATTTTATTAGTAGTAGTTGGATAAATATAGTAATGATTACTAATTCAATCATACAGTGGTGGTCAAAGTTCAGTAACACGCCTTATAAATACCAGCATGTTATACACAACATGAATTATCGCTTATTTTCGAAAACAAAAGGAGACAAACTTTTTTATATTGCAAATTTTTTTGTTAGTCTATTACCTTCTTCAGCCATTAAAGATTTGTTTTCTTAATGGCTCATCATCATAATAATTACTATGAATAAATAAACATTGTTGGGTTGAAGATGGTAGATGGTCATATAGCCCGAAACTAGTCTCAATTCAAAATATTTGTTTGTTGAAGATTTTCAATTACCTCGTGGTGAACACAAATTTAAGTTATATCCTGTTGAATAATTTTCTAATCA
Source organism: Apoderus coryli (assembly GCA_911728435.2). Taxonomy (NCBI): domain Eukaryota; kingdom Metazoa; phylum Arthropoda; class Insecta; order Coleoptera; family Attelabidae; genus Apoderus; species Apoderus coryli. The sequence goes on along the minus strand of OU452215.1, from coordinate 9,205,617 downwards.
ATTTAATATGATAAATAAGAAGAAACTATCATCTCAATAATGAAAACTTTTGATCCAAATTAAGTCTTAGTCGTAGTGTTAATAATTATATTTTAAAATTTTCCCACGAAATGATTATATAGATGTTTAATTCGATGGTTTTCTTGTATTAAGTCACTGATGATGAGACTTAAGTCTTGAAACATGTATGACCCTTATAGTGTTCTGATTTGAACATATATATAAAGAATTTTGTGGAGTAGACGACGTTTCATTTCCTGCCAAATATTTGTAATATGTTTCCAACTCTCGAGTTTGATTTATGATTTCATGTAGGTATAAATTATAAATTTTTTCTTCAATTTTTCTCAACCTTCTATTTTTAAAAATCTTGTTTTCTTGAAGCCCTGGTTCTACAATAATACCAATGTTAGAAAAAATCTTGTCCCATAAATATCACACCTGCGATAACATCTCTGTACGACCAGACGTACGAACGTAACCAGTGACTCCTGGCAAACTAACTAGCAGAGAACAACTAAGGGAGAGAATAGAATGTCTGGTGGGCGCGGCTAGTTTGCGCACCTCATTCGCGCAGAGGGATTCGATGACGTACTGAGTTTAGACAGAGGCGCCACACGCAATTTAGTCTAGTTTAGCGTTGCGAGCAAACGGATATTCAGTGGCAGCGTTAATCTGAGATTATGATTGCATCAGCTGTAATGCATTAAGCTTGAAAAAAGTTGCAATTGAGAGAAGAATAAAGCTTCTGAGCACGAGTGTATGGTCAAGACACAAATAAATGAATGGCATGTACAAACGGTTTAAAAATAGCCGCATCTATCCACAGAGACCTTCAGACAGGTCATCAAGCACAATAACACAGCCATGTGCGGCTTACGATTTAAAAGGATCGTCACTTAACTGTGCGCGAGCTAGAAAGTAGATGTCTAACCTCGACTAATCTAATTTGTATGCAGCGAATAGCTTACTCATGACGTTCCTAATAAAATTGGGAATTAACTCAAAATGAATAGAGACGATGAAGATCATGGAACTTATGTTACTCCCTGAATGTTACATTCTCGGTCCACTCTTGTTGGTATAATTTTTGATAGACGATCTGAATGATTATTTAAACACCTGTTCCAGAGGATCATTCTTAAAAGCAACTTTGGAGAGTTTTGAATTGTAAAAAAAAAAAAGATTTCCCGTTTGTACACTTATTCAGCTTTAGAAGTTGTTGAGCCACACTTAGAACAAATTATGCGAAGTGTACTCACAGCAGATCTTTGCGATTTCGAAAATATATGAGTGACATGGATAACATTTATTTTTATATACATATATATATAAAAAAGAAAAGATATCAAAGGCGCTCGTACATTTTCGAACTCTCAAAATCTGCTTTGACTACACTCCGCATAATTTACTAAAAGTGTGGCTCAACATCTTCGAAAGCTGAATCCGACCAATACTATTATTTGTGTTCCCTTCCTGGGTGCCTTGAACCATATATTGAAAATGTAGTTGCCACTGTTTAACAAAGACACTGAGAGGATTGAACGTCAACTAATGCGAGTCCACTCCTACCCTGAGAAAATCGAAGAGGTTCATTAGGTCCTCGGAATCAAAAGCCAAAAAGCTTAACGAACTGGATAGAGACGATTTAAGGCTTGTAGCATTTTCACAGAACACTGAGTGAGGACGATAAATGTAGTTTACACGAAGAAGCAAACGTGTTCTGCAAAAGGCTGGAATACTTTGGACGGATGACTAACACCCGACGAAGAAAGGGAAGTCAACCCCAGAGTAGTGGCGGCTTGTCATATGAATATGTACCTATATCTTCGCTGTGCACAGCACTTGACACCCTTGCCAGTGCTTGTATCCCCTGTTTACATGTTCTTATGTGTTTTCACCTGTAAATCAACAACAATCCGCAACACTGCCACGACGGCATATACCCAATATACAACAAGGTACAACCAGCTGACGGCCGGCTATCGCCCTTCATATAAACATAGTTGCCAGCGTTTCATTGCACTAAGACATTAGCACCTACCAAAAGAATATTACCCAAACAGCATAAGAAGCACGCTTCACCACATTAAACCGCCACAAGCCGCCACTACCCCAGAGACTCTAGAGCAGAGTTATTCACACTTTTAGGTCGAAGTAAAGAGAGGACCTAAACTCCTCCACTGCAATCTACAAGGTTACTCCACAAAAATATTATTAGTATGCGCATTCAATGGTTCAGAACTAATTAGGAAGAGTAATCCTCAAGTCCTCGAACAGATATTATTTTCGATTTGAGAAATTTACGTGCAGCTGTGAAATGTTGTTGCTACTCATGTTGAAAACAGCTTATCAAGATGACGATATGGGAAAAACTCGAGTGTACGAGTCGTTAGGTTGGTTTAAAACCTCGTTCTGGACATCCATCAACTGCCAGAATCGACGTAACTATTGAAAACATTCGATAGCTAGTCCTCACAGACCGTCGAAAGACAATTGATTCGTGGATTATCTTGGAGCTCGGTTCAGCAAATTTTAACGGAAGCTTTGGGAATGCAAAAGGGTTGCTAACTGACAATCAAAAGGAACATGGAGTTGGAACATGTGTTTTGAAACAACAGGAACATAAAAGGTAACCGCTTTGACAACATTGAAAACGTAAAGAACACAACGAGGGAGGATCTGTCAGACAGGTTCTAAAGACGGCTACAAAAATTGTGGAAACACACCAGTGGGACAAATATATTAGTTGTCATGAAGGGGATGAGGTTTATTTTGTAAGCAATATTTTCTTTTTGGGTACCACCTCATATTTTCTTGACCGATAGGAATTTTTGTCTTTCGTTTTTTGGTTCATAAATATATTTTCTACAATACCAATATTTTGTTTTCTTTAATTAAAAAAATAAATTTAATATTTACTGAAGATAATGTTCATTATAAGTGTCAAAACTATAGTTATAATTTTATGTCTTTTTCAAGTACTTTGATAACAATAAACTACAAAAAGAGAAATAATTGTTCGAAAAATATTAAATCAATAGAAAAAAAAACAAAAAGTGTTAATTTAAACCCCAAAGAACAATTTTTTCAAAAAAAAAAAGTAGTTTAATGTTGTCTCACAATTTTAAATAAATATCTTACCGATATCTAGGGCGAGTTTCAGTTCAGTGACAGCTGTCACTGTCTGTACAGCTAACCCTTACACCCTTTTTTAAATTTCGGGGTTCATAACGATCTTAGTGTTTTGATTCCAGAATCTACTGAATAGTGGATGTTAACCAAATAAACTACAACAAATTTAACAGTAATAATTGCTTTACCTACATTGACATTATATGGTACATTTTTTTATTCCTAATACAGGGTGTTCCAAGAAGAACTACGGCAATTATTGATTTCCAAGAAAATAATCTTTTGACAGATTTTGAGAAGTTCGGTTGATGGGGATAATTCGGATAATGATGGGACTTCCGGTTTTTTAACGGAAGTAGGCTTTTATTTGCTTATGTTAACTATCGATTTATTGGATTTTGATGCCATACCTAAGTCAAAACATTTTGGATATGTTTCGATTTTTATTTCAAAAATAAAGTTGGAGGGGTATAAATTTTCTTATAATACAGGAACCTTTATTGTAATGTAATAGATTGTTTGATATTTTAAAATTTTCTTTGACTGATTTTCGATCAGGATGAAAAAAAAACACTTTTTTCTACTTTGCCGACGTTTCGATTCTTTATCGGATCATCTTCAGGACAATAAAAATTGCTGTTCTTTCTTTCTTTACTATTTGCAAATTTAAGGACATACTATACATAAAAAATCCTTAAATTTGCAATTAATATACACAAAGATAAACCTCAATTTTCACTGTCCTGAAGATGATACTATACAAAATCGAAACTTTTGCGAAGTATAAAATATTTTTTGATTCAACCTGACCTACAACCAGCGAATGAATTTTAATTATTACTAATACAGGGTGACCAAAAATATTAATACAAATTATAGCATAGAAGGAGCAAAAATTGACTTTTAGTGACTGAAATTAACTTTGTGACCTATAAAGTAATTTTTGAATGTTTGGCGTGGTCAGTAAATAAAATGAACACTACTTATATATCTTTACTGTTTTTATTTTTAGGGATGTAGGTTCGTATAATAATACAATTATCTTAGGAAATAAAAATATTTCATTTTTATTTCCTTGTCCAACATTTACATAACGACGTTTCGTCACATTATTTGTGACTTCTTCAGGTTTATTTTTTCCTTTTTTTATAATTTATGCTTTTTGACACAAGTCCATTAATTACTTTTATTTTTTTCCAAAATTGTATAAATAAAAAACACTTTTATTAAAATATATTTTGGGTAAAAATTTGAAAATATCTATAATTTGACGAAATAAACCACATATTTTATTTGCATGAATATTAACGTGTTTAAAAAGGATTTCATGTCCGTAAATATAATAAATGAAAATAATTTCGTGGCAAAGCGGACTAAAATGTTGGTTTTACCTACACAAGGAATCTTGTTTAATTTAGCAGGGCCCCAGTCTAATTCAATAGAACCAGACCGAGGCATGGGTCGACAGATACTGACGAATTCGTTTCGCTCTTGTTATGAGCTTGTCAGAGTACCATAGTCGTTGCCCATCTACAAATATCGGCCTGCATTTAAGCACAATAGGATACACAACAGTAGACACATATAAACACGTATCATCTACATGTACATAGTAATGCATATCCTACACCATGCAGAGGCCGAACCAACTCAATATATAGGTAAAACCAGTCGTATAAATAGAAATAAATATAAATAAAAATAGCTGCTAGCGTTTTGTGTTCATACTATTTTTATTTATATTTATTTCTATTTATACGACTGGTTTTACCTATACATTGAGTTTGTTCGGCCTCTGCATGGTATAGGATATGCATTACTATGTACATGTAGATGATACGTGTTTACATGTGTCTACTGTTGTGTATCCTATTGTGCTTAAATACAGGCCGATATTTGTAGATGGGCAACGACTATGGCACTCTGACGAAATTATTTTCATTTATTAATGTGTTTGTGAGTGTTACCTTTGTAAATTGATGTCTAACTTTATATTTGTTTTTTATTTACACAATTTTGGAAAAAATAAAAGTAATTAATTAATTTAATTTAATTAATTGTCAAAAAGCTTAAATTATAAAAAAAGGAAAAAATAAAAATTAACATGAAGAAGTAGCAAACAATGCGACGAAACGTCGTTATGTAAATGTTGAACATGGAAATAAAAATGAAATATTTTTATTTCCTAAGGTAAGTGTATTATTATACGAACCTACATCCCTAAAAATAAAAACAGTAAAGATATACAAGAGGAAGGTTCAAAGATACGAAAATATAGTGATAACTACTTATATACTCATTTCGGCCCCATTTTCAGAACCCTACAAATTTAGTAAAACCAATAATAAAAATTAAATTAATTAAGAATATACTTAATTGTGGTTGAGCCTGCTCACGTCCTTGGCTTTAATAAAATAATATACAAATATGCACATTTTTAGATATTTTATTTCTATGAATGACAAAACTAAAACAAAGAATTCACGTAATTGGTTTATCCTACCAACCAAGTATGTTTTTAATTATTTATTATTTGTATATAATCCGCTTTTAAAATTATCTCTATAAATTCATAATTTTATTACTTGTAAATGGTAGCGTTAGTAAATAAGTGTCCCTTATTTATTAACTTAAAACCAGCCACACCAAAAAAATCTTAAAAAAAAAGAATTAGAATTAGAGGCAAATGACTCTTACCAACAAACGTGTTGAGAAAGTTGACATAAAATTATGAGGCATCTGCCAATGTCAGAGGGATATTCGGTCAGTAAAAATTTTTTCAACCATCGGGAGTCAGTGATTTAACCAAATTACCCCCGCAATCTACATTAGTGTGTATAAATCTAAATTTTCAAAAATTCACAAATATTATTTTCCGAAAAACCGATCGCCGCGGTTCATCGTGATACCCCCCTGTATATCTAATTTATGTAATAAGGTAGAATATTTTTACAAAAATATAAAACAAAAAAAAAAGTAGATTAAATAGTATTTTTTTCCTTCCAAAGAAAAAAAAACCAAATCGAAAAATATCAACAATTTAAGTAGTGTCTTTATAATAATATTTTCATTTGCAAAACAAAAAATTATTATTGACTAGCATTAGGCACTTGTGAACCAAAGAATTTGTGTTAATATTAAAACAGCACTTGATTTGGACGACATTATAAATAATGATGGGCATTTATTTAAGCTCTAAGTGAAGTGAAAAAAATACGCCCATATGATGTCTCTATGCATCAAGGCACTCAAGTTTTTCAAGGTCACTGTTAAGGTGTCATTAAGCACAAAACATAAATTACTTTCGGTGATAATGTACATATTTTTAACTTATAAAATAAAAACAATGCTTCCCCTGTAAGCTTCTTCAGAGCAACTTTGCGAGAACGCAATTAAACTGAGCGTGTAATCAACGACACCACGCCCCCTCCATTACCCACCAACCGCATCGACAACGAATGCACAGACCTATAAGACACACAGCAATATTGTTTAGCTGAAAAGCAAGCTACTCCTCATCAAGGCTTTCGTACCCGAGGAAACTGGAAGCAAAGGAGAACAAGGCTATCAGAATAGCACTAGACGCATTATGGCTCGTGAGGAACGACCGACCCCGTATGGATTTAGGTCTCAACTCCTTAACGTGATATCTTGCACAGCGAGCAACATCGGTCTTTGAAAGGGCAGAGCGACATCAGATCCACTTCTGCGGGCAGCGGGTGGACTACGACCCTGAGGAAGAAACAAGGAGGTTCAAGACACCAAGATGCCAACTATGACCTTAACCTCTAACGGGTGAAGACAACGTCGATTCTAGCGGCGTCAGAACTACTAGCAGACACATATAGCAGCAGACGAGACGAGAAAGAACAGACGATAGATAGACCTTCAGGAAATAGTCCCAGGTCTTCTGAAATTAAATGAGAGCTCCAGGGGAATAGAAGTCTTCCCTCCAGAAATCTGCAATCAGATAGCTCCCTTGCCGGAGAGGTTTTAGTGGGTTGTACAAAAAAAGTTCCAATTGACCCTCGTTCGCGCAAAGTTGCTCTGAGAGGCTACTCCAAATTTCGCGTCAGATTCATCCAAAAACATTGTTTCTATTAATTTACATATTTATTTCAATTTGAAACCAGCAAATAAAATATCTAAGAGTTCAATTTAAACTACAAGTGTCAGTTAAATTTTAAAGTTTAATACAAACTGCTGATTCTACGAGAAGAGTATGTAAGCACCACCTATGGAATGGTAGAAGAACTAAAATTTCTACGCCATTTTGATGTTTCATTTTTCATAGGAATTTGCGGGCTCACATGTTCTGTCAAAACTATGTTTCCCTGGACGGGATTATCGCTCCTACAAATCGATGTTACTTTTAATTTCTTGACAAAAAGTGATGACCTTAGTAAGAAAAGCTACGCACGCTGCGCACTTATTTTTCGCTTTTTTGTCGAGAAAGTAAAAATAAGGTAGAATTGCCGTCCAGCGACAACCTGTATAATCCAACGGAGCCTCTGCGTCTATTCACAGGTGGAGTTTAGGGTGTCAATGTGCTTGTCCTAGCCATGAAGACGAACCACAAAGTGGACGTCAAAAAAGTGCCCACCAAATTCAGAATAATTTGTAGTTATTGTAACTTTTCATTCATGTGTGCATTTAATATTATTAAATACAACTAATTCCAAACAAATTATGTTCATACGTCGTCGTTATTAGATAATACAACTCCCAACGTTGAATAGCTATTTATGTACCCAGGGCATTATGAAGACTATAATGCTCATCAGGCGAAAATAGCCCGAGGGATATATTATTCGGCTACTTAAAAAATGTGTCATGGGCACAGTTTAATATACAGTTACTTCACTTTGTGTCGGAACGTTTTATATCTCTGTCTTCAAAGCAATTCGCCGCTACTATACTTATAGCATAGTATCTTATAACATATAAAGGTATAGTACAACATAGTAGCGGGCGCGAATGTGGCTGGGATTGGGACGAGTCGATGCCGTATTTAGCGTCTACTGGCCCTTCCTATCTATAGTTATTATTCTATGTCATGGGCGCGCAACCGCTACGGCTGATGACGCTATTTCGCGTCGTTGTAACGTGCTCCCTTATAAGGAATTCAATAACTCAGCCGCTGGGTTAGAAGGGTGTTGTGTTGTGACGGTGTGCAGTATATATCGGGAAAGTGTAATTTGGTACCAGTTTGTGTTCGTTATGAATGTCAACGTTGCTGATCCATCCGGCGTAAAAAAGATTAAAAATAAAACAAAAATGAGTTAGTGTGTAAACACCACTGACCGACAGTAAGCTGAAAAGGATTTTATTAGATTATGACGATGATTCAGCGGATCTTGATTATACGGATTCAGAATTTGATGCGAAAAGTTATCATTTGACAAAAAAATGGGGGTCCACAATCTTAAGGGGGGTGCATGAAAATTAATTTCAAAGAAGTAAAGTTGAGGATGGAGTTACTTTTGGCCAATTTTGCTTTTTTGACATACTCACAGCAAAAATTTGTAATCATTATACAAAGGAATGGGATCAAAGGAAGAAGTACCACCACCTAGTCTGTCTTCTATCTATCTTATCGTTTATTGATATGGGTTTTACGAAACGCAATAAACACATCTGCAAGTAGGTACATGAATAACAAAAATATATAATTTTTTTTGTTCAACTTTTAGAAACAGATGGACCGTGTTTTCTTGTTCGAAGAATGACATGTTTTAAATATAGAGTGGTCTCACTTTTGAACATCGAAACGCCTTCATATAAATTAAATGTAGGACTTTTATTATTATATACAGAAGCTAGTAGTTGGGGAGTTAACAAGGTTTCCCATAACAAAGAATAAATATAAAGGGCGCAGAAAATATGAACATGGGGTTTCATCCAGTTAGCTTTTCCGGAGATTAAGGAGTCATTATATAATCGTATTGTTCCTAACTTTACAAACAGTAGTGTCTTGTTGATCTTCTGAAAAATTCAAAATGGTTACAAGAAATCTATATAACGCCCGCAAATAATACCCACATGGATATGTCCTCTGGTCAAAGGACCGCTGGCTATTTTCGCCTGATGTGCATTATAGTCGTCATAATGCCCTTGGTACATAAATAGCTATTAAGATGTTTCTGTAAATAACATACCCTTGCTAAACTAATATCTTGATAAATACCTAGAGTCCTTAATTAGCATAATTACTAATATTATAAAGAATATTTACAAACTTTTGTACAATATTTTCTTGTGATTGAAAGTAAAGATATTAAAAAATAAATATGACACCTTAACACATGATGAACAGTCTTTAGAAAAACAGACCATAACAATTACAGACTAACTAACTAACACAGCAGTGAAATTTGATATGATTGCAAGAAAATTAGAGTATATTTCCCTAAAAATATAACGCTTTGCCCAATAATACCTGAAACAAAAAGAAAAAAAAAACAATTTAAATGTTATTCTGTAAGTCACTATGAGTTACCAAAATTTGAAAAAGAATATCGAGAAAACATCGAGCATTCATTAAACTTAAACGTAAGTCTCAGAGCCCCAGCGAAATCGACCAAGCTGTGTACACTTTTAATAAAGTCATTACAACAGCTGTAAAACAAGCAACTCCACAGATAAACCCAAAACAGCATAATAGCTAGAAATAAAGCAATTAATTGCACAAAAAAGAAAAGCTAGGGCAAAATGGCACCGCACCCATGCTCCATTAGATAAAAATGTGCTAAACAGAATATAAAATCACCTGAAATCAAAAATAAAAGATGTCATAGATCAATCATTTGAAAATTACGTGTCTCAACTCAACCGATACGACAATTCAATATGGAACCAATTAAATATGCGAGAAAACCACAAACCCATATACCACCAATTCAATGGACAAGAAGTGACGAAGCAAAAGCGCTGCTCTTCGCGGAACACTTGGCCAGCGTCTTTACACCAAATAATGATGACCCAGAACCGGAGCTAGAACGAGACTTATTGACAGCACAAATTACTCCACCTATTAAGAAGTTCACAATTAAGGAAGTTCAAAATGAGGTCAATCACTTGAATCGTCGGAAATCTCCTGGGATAGACAGAATAACTCCTAAAATGATTAGAGAACTATCAAAAAAAAGGAATTACGTTTATAACATATATATTTAATGCAATCATTAAACAAAACTATTGGCCAAAACCTCTGAAAACTGCAGAAATAATATTAATCCTAAAACCAGGCAAAGAACCGAACAAGACCACTTCGTATCGTCCAATCAGTCTGTTACCTGTGAGCTCCAAAATTCTTGAAAGGCTCCTGATAAAAAGAATAACTTGCGATCCAAATACGGATACCGGACCATCAATTCGGATTCCGAGCAAATCACTCAACCATACAACAAATCCACAGAATAACTCACGAAATCAACCAATCGATGGAACGAAAATTGTGCACCACATCTGTATTCTTCTTTAGTACTCGTATCAATAACAGTGCATCACCGAACTGATGATGAGAGTGTATACTCTCGAAACATGTATGGTGTGGAGTAAGAGGTCTTTCATTCGATCACTTAGTATATATTGTAACAAGACCCCACGCCACTGGTATCATAGATACTAGTTGGGTGATTTATAGATATTTTCTCTTAGTTTAATACCTAACATGTCTGAAAGTCTAATATTTTTGTAAATATTATACAGCTGTAAGTAATAAAAATATTATCTTGGGTGCCTGTGATAAAGAATTTATACCTAGAACAGGACCTTTTTCTAGTCGAAAATATTATGTTTGTTTATGAGTTAGTCGAAAAGATAAAAGCATATATTAGAAAAGATAACCAGATGTTTTAGTTACAGGATGGTCACATTCAATATTATCGAAAAAGCTTCATCCTGTAACATACTTTAATCTACTAAGATCGTATCTGAGCCAGAGGCTCTTTAGTACTCGTATCAATAACAGTGCATCACCGAACTTCGATATCAAATCCAGGGCAGTACTATCGGACCATTATTATATGTATTGTACACAGCAGATTTCCCTGGAAATGATGATACAATAATGGGTACATTTGCAGACGACACTGTAATAATTGCCAGCCATGAAAACCCAGCTACGACATCACATATCTTACAGAACCATTTAAATCAAGTACAAATATGGCTTCGGAAGTGGAGAATCAAAATCAATGAAAGCAAATTTGTCCAGGTTAACTTTACTCTACGGAAAGAACAATGTCAAACCTGCATATATAAATGACATTCAAATTCCAACTTCCGGTAGTGCAAAATATCTAGGAATGCATCTGGATGCAAGATTAACTTGGAAGGAACATGTAACAAAAAAACGCAAACAAATTGGTTTAACAGTAAAAGAACTAAACGATAGGAAGAAAATCTCTTGAAAATAGACTCCTGATATATAAAACTGTCATAAAACCAATATGGACATATGCTGGGGATGCACGAGTAAGTCCAACATGGCAATAATCCAAAGAAGCCAATCAAAAATTCTTCGAATGATAACAAACGCCCCATGGTTTAAGCAATCTCACTATACACGATTTAGGTCTTCGTATGCCATTTGTAAAAGACATAATCAAAGCCAAAAGTGTCAAACATTACGAAAAACTGGAACATCATGTCAATGAAATAATACATCCACTACTACAGCCCACCTTGAATAGAAAAAAGAAATTGGCCCGCAGATTTAAAAGATTAGAGAAGATTTGTCATTGGAGAAGTCTTCGTAACGCCATTTGAGAGCCTCCATAGCTCCGTGTCATCATATTGGCCTATAGAATACGAGGTCTGTTCAAAAAGTTCCCGGAATTTTTGAATTGCGCGCGTCTGGAGAGTCCGGTGGTCAAATTTTTTTTATTATTGTGTTGGTACACATGTCCCTAATGTATGGTGAAATTTTCAGCTGTATTCATTGCTTACATTCTGTCTTGTAGCGGCTGGTGTAGACGTGTTTTTTTGAGCTCGGCGATTTTTGTTAGTTTAAACAATGGAAGAATTGAAGAGTCAAAGAATTTGTATTAACTTTTGCGTGAAAAATGAAATAAAGTGTAACCAAGTGTGCGAAATGTTACAGAGAGCCTACGGTGAGTCTGCTATGAAAAAAACAAGTGTTTACGAGTGGTATAAGCGTTTCCAAGATGGCCGCGAAGACGTTGAAGACGACGAACGCTCCGGTCGACCCAGCACGTCAATAATCGATGAAAATGTGGGAAAAGTGGAAAAAATGATTATGGATGATCGCCGAATCACAATTAGAGAAGTTGCTGATGAAGTTGGCATATCAGTTGGCTCATGCCATCATATTTTTTCAAAGGTTTTGGGCATGAAACGAGTGGCAGCAAAATTCGTTCCAAAACTGCTGAATTTTGATCAAAAAAACAAACGCATTACCATCGCTCAGGAGCTGTTAAACGACGTCAACGACGATCCAAATTTACTTGAAAGGGTCATAACTGGTGATGAAACATGGGTGTACGGTTATGATGTCGAAACAAAAGCACAATCGTCCACGTGGAAGCACTCAACGTCACCAAGAGTGAAAAAAGCACGTCAAGTTCGATCAAATGTCAAGGTTTTGCTTACTGTTTTCTTCGATTATAATGGCATAGTGCATAAAGAATTCTTGCCAAAAGGTCAAACCGTCAATAAGGAGTATTACCTTGAAGTAATGCGACGTTTGCGTGAAGCAATTTGAAAAAAACGCCCCGATTTATGGAAAAACAATTCATGGGTTTTGCACCACGATAACACACCTGCTCATTCATCGTTGCTTATTCGTGATTTTTTGGCTAAAAACAAGACTTTAATCATGCCCCAACCTCCTTATTCACCAGATATCGCTCCGTGTGATTTTTTCCTGTTCCCAAAGTTGAAGAGACCCATGAAAGGACAGCGTTTTTCATCGATTGAAGAGATAAAGGCAGAATCGCTGAGAGTGCTACAGAGCATTACAAAAAGTGACTATCAAGGGTGTTTCGAAGACTGGAAAAAACGCTGGCATAAGTGTATTATATCTAGGGGGGATTACTTTGAAGGGGACCATATAGATGTAGACGAATAAATAAATATTTTTTTAGAAAAATGAGAATTCCGGGTACTTTTTGAACAGACCTCGTATATTGTATTCTGATTGCTGAAATTATGTATAATAAAAAAAAATGTTATTCTGCTACTAAAAAGTGTTAACAACACTTTTCCACCCTTAAACTCGTCCATCCTAATAATACACCAACTACCTATTTCTTTGTGTAACTTACTTAGTCATTCGACCGCAAAACCACATGTTTCCTCTACAGCTTGCGTAAGTTTATCCAGCAAAACTTGATACGAATCATAGGGTGGTATGTCGATTCGATTAAAGCATGTGTGAGCTTTTGGTAAATTTTGCGCTGGACAATCTACGCAATGTATTGTGAATAACCTTGGTCCTGCTGCTCCGGTGCTACCTTGCAATGCTTTAAATCCTTGCAAGGGTACCCTTGAAAAAACAATCAAGTTAGCTAAATCTTTACATAATACGAGGCACGTTTTTTTAGTAAGAACCGTTTTGCGATTCCGCCGCCGCAGCGCTACGGTCGGCGTTCCGCGCATGCGCGCTGGTTACCTACATCTCTTGTCTACGCACTGACGCCATTACAGTCTGATTCCTCATTGTATACGTTGTTTACTGAGTGTTTAAGATGCCTCCGACAATCGGTAGTCCCGCCGATTGTGAAGTACGGGCTGTTATACGATTTCTTAGTGCTAAAGGCGTAAAACCGATCGATATTCATCGTGAGATCTGTGAAGTTTACGAACAAAACATTATGAGTGATGGAATGGTAAGGAAATGGGTGAGAGCATTTAAAGATGGCCGCACAAATGTGCATGATGAAGAACGGAGTGGGCCTCCTTCGGTCGTTAATGAAGATTTGGTGCAGAGAGTGGAGGAAAAGGTGAGAGAAAACCGACACTTTACAATTTCATCAATTTGCGACTGCTTTCCTCAATATTTTCGTAGTGTTTTGTATCGCATTGTGACCGAGAACTTGAATTACCGGAAATTGTGTTCACGTTGGGTTCCAAAAATGTTGACGGATTTGCACAAAACCCAACGTTTAGGCAGTGCATTGACTTTCCTTGAGCGGTACCACAATGAAGGTGAAGATTTTTTAGACCAAATTGTTACTGGTGACGAAACATGGGTGGCCTACGTCACACCAGAATCGAAACAACAATCCATGGAATGGCGACATTCATCATCACCCAAAAGAGTGAAGTTTAAGCAAACAATTTCTGCCCGGAAAATCATGTGCACAGTTTTTTGGGACAGAAAAGGAGTATTGCTAGTGGAGTTGAGACAATCAATGCAGGGTCTTATTGTGAGACATTGAACAATCTGCGTCGTGCAATCCAGAACAAAAGACGTGACAAGTTGAGTAAGGGTATCGTTTTGCTGCATGACAATGCCCGTCCACATGTGGCTAATCGGACCAAAGATCTCATCAAATCTTTTAAATGGGACACTCTAGATCATCCTCCATACAGCCCTGATCTGGCGCCCAGCGACTACCATTTGTTCCTGCACTTGAAGAAACACCTGGGTGGTCAGCGTCTTCAAGACGATAACGAAGTCAAAACATTTGTGATACAGTGGTTAACAAGTCAGGCGGCAGAATTTTATGAGGAGGGTATTCAAAAACTGGTGCCACGTTATGACAAGTGCCTCAATATTCACGGAAATTATGTAGAAAAGTAGATTAAGGTACAGGCTTTCATGTAAAAATAAAAATATTGCGATATCTTTGCACGTCTTTTTTTAATTCCAAAACGGTACTTACTTAAAAAACATGCCTGGTATAAATTTTAAAGAGGGTTGTTAAAATTTGTATAAAAACTATCTTACCTCGAGCTACCAGTAACGAATTGTAACAATCTAGCTCTCATTTCTTCGGAATATGATTCTACAGCTTGCCAAAACCATTGCACCACTGGAGTGTCGGAAGTACAATGTTTTAGTCTTGTATGTGACCTCCAATCAGCAATATCTATTGAACCTATAATGTCATTAAAATAATCAATACACTTGGCAATGTTGCAGAAATGTAGTTTAAATTATTTCGCTAATTTGGAATGTTTCAAAGCTAATATAATGAAAAACAGTGATAGTGAATATAGCTTAACACCACCTAGTCAATTTAATAAAAAATCAAGTGGTACAGATAACATTCCAGGACATATGGTATTGAGTATTATTGAAATAATTGCAGAACCTCTATCCGCGATCATTAATAAGAGTTTTGAGGAAGGTGTTTTTCCAGAGTGCCTTAAAACATCAAAAATAGTTCCTATTTATAAACAAAAAGGTGATGCAAAAGATACAAATAATTACAGACCGTTGGCACTACAAAGTCAATTTAGTAAAATATTTGAGTGCTTAATAAATATCTCGAAAAATTTAAGATCCTCTCTTGCAACCAGAATGGATTCAGGATCGGTCGATCAACAGAAACAGCTCTTAATCAGGCTTTGGACAACCTATACCAGTCACTCAATAATAAGGAAATAGCTCTTGGCCTTTTCTTTGATTTAAGCAAGGCGTTTGATTCCATAGCCATGGATCTTTTGTTTCTGAAACTGAATGCTGATGGTATAAGAGGAACAGCGGCTGCATGGATACGTAACTATCTTACACAGCGTACACAGGTGGTTGAAATTGCGTTCGAGGTCCGAGATCGTGAGCAGTGGGGTGCCGCAAGGCTCCTACCTTGTTCAATGTTTTTATTGACAATATCTCTGAAGTTTCTGGGTATTTTTGGATATCCCATTTTTATGCAGACGATACTAGTGTTTTTGTTTCAGCCAAGGATGAAGCAGGGTTAGTTTAGGCTGCCAACGTGGTGACTGGGGCGATGTCTCGGTGGTGTGTGCATAACGGACTTACCCTTAATGCATTAAAAACGGTAGCTCTGTCTATATCTATAGCAAACAACACCAGCAATAAGAGTTATCTGATACGTATAGGAGGTGAGTCTATAAAAAATGTGAGTAATACCAAATTTCTGGGAGTTTATACAGACAGCAAACTGATCTGGGACATACATATTGACATCATACTACCAAAAGTCAGTAGCTGTGTGTTTCTGATAAAGAATATTAGAGGTACTGTATCAACCAGCATTCTGAAATTGATGTACTTCGGCTTAGTCCAGTCTACCTTGGCATATGGAATCATATTTTGGGGAGGAGCCGCTGGATCGACGAGAGTATTTAGGGCACAAAAAAAGGTTATAAGAGCAATACAAAAAATTCCTCAGACATTTTGTGAATTTGAAAATAATGACTTTTCCTTGCCTCTACATGTACGCACTCATAATTCATATCAAAAAACAAAGTGAATCGTTGCTTAAAAGAGAAGATGTTCACAATTATGGCACTAGAAACAAAAATAACGTGGTTTTACCATTTTCTAGACTAAGTATTGGTCAGAAAAATTCTAACTAGATCGGCGTAAAGTGTTATAATAAGATTCTGAAAATTAACAATTTTAAAAACCTAACATTTAGGAGATTTAAGCTGGAGTTGAGAAATTATTTTGTGGATGAATTTTTGAACTATACAACGGATTAATAGTATCTATTAGTTATTATATTTGACAATCCCATAATGTAACATGTTGTATTGTTACAATACTAATAATAATAATACTTTTAACTCATTGTATTTAAGCTTACACCAACAGGGCGAGTATAGGTATGTTTCGAAAAACAAATATTTTCCTGTAAATTATGATTTTTCATTTATTCAAAAGAAATTGTATATTAAAACAGTCGTAAAAAAGTATAGTGTGAAACTCGCAAGAAATTACCATTTCCTACTCGTATGATTTGCAGCAGTTGAGTAAAGGTTTACACAATTGGCCAACAGGTATACCATGGTAGGTTTTTTAAAATTGTCTTTAAATGCAGACGCCCGGAACGTAGGTGGCGAGGATGGTAAAAAATCAACATTCAAATGCCAAATGTGTCAACTTGTGTCATTTCTCTCTCTGAATAGTAGTAAAATAAAAATAAGTATAAATTAGTCTTAATATTTGATATATTATTGTGGTAGTTGAGTAAATTAAATGTGTTAGAAATTCAAGTATTAATAATGATCCTTGTGTAAATATATTGGATTTGTTGAGGAAAATGTACCGGAATATATTTATGGTGAAAATCTTCAAATAACGTGCGAATTTCTCATATTTTCTTGATTGTAGCCAGATTTTGAATGAATTGAATTGAATGAAATATAAATAATATGGAATCTTTTCAACAAACAAATTATTTTAGCAAAAATAAAATAAACTTGGGGATATGAAGTTTGTGTTTAATTACGCAGCTGCGCGTGTGTCGGGTGTAAATAGATTTCGAATTAATTACGGAATTGCGCGAATAATGAGTACGAGGTGTAGGATAGCGATAATTTCAAAAACAGAATTGTAACTTGGTATCCCAACTAACAATTTAATTTTTTTAATTGCTGTAAGAACGTTTATAAAATATATTTTATAAAACACCCATTGTTTTATAAACATTTTCACAACGTTCTTACGCGCCTTATAAACACGAAAAAGGCGCAGATTTATAAAACAAATCGACTCGTTAACGGTTCTATAAATGTTGCTGGTTGCTATTATACAATAGTTTTTAGAACGTTTATAAATATCTAATAAAAATCAAATAAAACTGTTATAAACATATTTTATAACTCTTTTATAAGAGCCTCAATTGCAACATTTTTGCTATCAACAGCAACAGTTAAAGGATATAAACGTTGTTCTAAAATACCTTTTTACACAAAATTGTTTTATAATTATTATGCATTGTTGTTGGTACACATTAATAAAATCTGAACAATCATGGAGGTAAAAATAATATAAAACGCTATAATACCAAATAATGAATAATAAAATAAGTCAGATAAAATTCACCCATGAG
The DNA here is from genome assembly GCA_911728435.2 of Apoderus coryli. NCBI lineage: Eukaryota > Metazoa > Arthropoda > Insecta > Coleoptera > Attelabidae > Apoderus > Apoderus coryli. The sequence continues at coordinate 9,187,489 of OU452215.1, read as the reverse complement.
CAGATTTGGCTGCGAAACAAAATTTACTGTTAAATATATTGTATATTATTACTAAAATTTTAATGCGCCTCGTGAATTATGTAAATTAATGAATTTAGATTTTATAAATTATATAAAATATTTTTTTTATTGTCACTTATTGTTGAAAATAATCTTTTGGTATATCCTTCATTATGTAATGAGTGATTCTGTATACCTTACTAGCTAAGATAATTTTACAAATTATAAAAAATATTAATTTTAAAAGTTTGGTCAACATGGCTAACAATTTAAAGAAACCAAAAATGGCTTCTTCCTTATACGATGCTTATAAAACCAAATTATCTCAACCCAGACGAGTATGCTCTCTAGATAGCTATTATAAAATAACTGCAGAATTGTTTTATACAGGGGTGTATTCGTTAAAAAACATAAATCTCATTATATTTTAAGGGTAATATAAAATTAATATTACCTGAAACCCCTTTGATACCATAAGAATGATATGACGATGATATGATTCTTTTATATCTATCATATGGACACTAGCCAAAATATAAGTAGATACCTATGTTTTATGTAAACGTGAAGAATTTTTTATAAACCAGTTATGGTGTAAAAAAGTATATATTTCACTAAGCTTGATAATGAATAATGAAGCTAATTACAAGTATTCTTCTTGAAGTTTTATGTATTTAGTTATCCTTTGCCGTTATTTAAAATAAATTAATAGTGAAACATACTAAAACAAGCTTTTATATAAATGCTGTAAAAAATCAAAATTTAATTAAAAGGTGCTGCAAAAAATATATAAGATAAAATGTATACAAATTAATCAAGTCTACTCCTGTCTACTTGAAGTATTCGTGCTTGATACTTTGATGTTTGTGTGAGTCGCCGCCGTGTGTCGCATCGTCGCAATATTGGAATAATAATAAAATAGTAAACAGAGTTTTACAAAACAAACTTTAATATAATATGTTTTATAAAAGCTTTTAATGTGTTCTTATAAAACAAAATGCTTTTATAATTACTCTCTTATTAGCTTTTACGGGAGTAATTTAAACATAACCTAAATTGAGCTCTTTGTTTATGTTATGTAGGTATGTATGTTATAACTGCCGTTATTAAAACGGTTTGTTGAGTGTCTTTAAGAGAGTTCGAGGATCTTAATAACGACAATAAAAAAACTATTTTATTATTACGAAACGTACTTTAACAGAATAATTTTATAATTGTTTTTAAAGGAACAAGTTAATCCAGACTAGTACTTTTACAAAATGCTTTTAAAACCAATTATCATTCGGAACAAATTCGTCCTATAAAAAATATTTTATAAACGTTTATAAAACTGTTACGATATCATATTTTATAACTATTTTATTATTTTGCTGTAAAAACGTTCTTAAAACAGTTTTTCTCACAGAAAAGTTTAACACAGCAGTTTTATCACCAAACGAACCTTTAAAGAACAAAAAAGTTTTTACTAAGCGGCAATAAAATAATTATAAAATATATTAGTTCTTTAAGAATGTCGAGTTGCTAGTTGGGATGTTTTTGAAGCGAGTAGATTCCGTAAGAATAACACACATATCTGTGTTCTTTTGTAATGACTTTACTTTAATGAAAAAAGTGACGGTTTGGGAACTATTTTAAAAATGTTTCGCTTCAAAGAAACCTCAACAAAAGTAAACGTTTCCCTGCGGGAAAAAGATGACAGGACATGAAGGCATAGGGGGGAACAAAGCGGCGGACGAACTTGCAAAAGAGGGCGCAAACGCTCCGTTCTGCGGCCCGGAACCCATCTTTGGCATTCCAAAAAGCCATATAAAGGAAGAACTTCGGAGATGGGAAAAGGAACAACTTAAGTCCTACTGGAGAAACACTCCAGACCTAAGACAATCAAAAAGATTTATCAAACCTTCAGAGGCCAACGCAGGGAAGCTTATCCAACTGGAGAGAAGCGACATAAGGCGAATTACAGGCCTTTTTACGGGACACCACCCAGTGAAGTACCATCTCAAAAAGATGGGACTAACCGAGAACGACCCTTGTCGGTTTTGCGAAGACGCAACAGAGACAACAGAACACGTGCTCTGTGAATGCATGGCACTTTTCTGCAAAAGGCTAAAACACCTTGGAGGGGTGAGTCTAACACCCGACGACGCAAGGAATTTAGCCCCCAGAGAAATCATCAACTTCATGAAAAGTGTGGGACAGCTGAGCAATTCATAGATTAGAGTCATTCACAAAAGATCTTCTGCAGGTCGAAGTGAGGGGAGGCCAAAACGCCTAAGCGACTCCAATAAAACAATCTACAATCTACCGGGATCGCACCGGGAGGTGTTTGAACATGTCGACATCTCCCTTCATTTTGAGGTTAATTTCTCACGCCACGTCAATCAAAAGGAACGTGCATTTATGACAGGTCAGTGGAAATTGCTGACCTTTCACGTTGAAGGATAACGCCTAGTATTTAATCTGATCATGTTTTTATACACATCTGAGTAAGTAAATAGACTTTTTGTTTTGGCTCAGCTTAGCTGAGCATATCTATAGACAAACTGTCAAAAATTGTTAAGAATGACAAATTACAACTAAAGCTTTTATAAAATGTCATGCTACACTGGTAAACGATGCCATTAAATTTCAATCAAATATTATTTTAGTTAAGCCAAGCACAAACAGAATAATAAAAAAATTTGGTGTGCATTATAAAAGACTTTATATTCGAAATAATAATCATACCTATGCCGCTAATTACGAGCTCCAACTCTCTTTCGTCAAACGGTCGCATTGCACTTGGTGGAATCAATTCCGTGAATCCTTTTTGCAGCGCTAAAAACTGCTGTTCTATACCACGCATAAATCGATAGTTGACATATAATTTCACGTACTCTCGTTTGTTATCTTCTGTCACAGCAATGGTCGAACCACCAGGCTTCAATTCATGTACTTTTACTACACCAAAACTATTGTTTTCGACTGAGAATGTTGTGTCTAAGACACCGTCGATGTTATTTTCTCTGGAACAGAGAAAATAATATTATTAAGTCATCTTAATAAACTATACATTCAGTTGACGATAGATCGATTCATTAGGATTGCGCTGCACTTTGTCCTGATGATGTTTTTAGTCTGGTAAACTTGGAGACCCACAGAATTTTACGCATTTTCTTAACTTTATATAAAGTTTACCTTAAATAGAGATGAATGAAACCAAAAAATCAATGGATCATATAGTTTTTTGTTCTTAAATAAATAATAAAATGCTAAATTGCCTCGCTTCTTTTTAAACAAAAAAATGCCATTTCTCCTTAATCCCTATGTGTTGGTTAGGGATAGGTAGTTAGGTTAGTTTTGGGTGAGTTATATTGGGATAGTTTCGTTAGATTGGGCTGGATTAGGTTAGACAGTTAGGTTAGTCTGGGTAAATTATATTAGATTACGTTGTGGTAGTGTGGTTAGATTGTGTTGGTTAGGGATAGGTAGTTAGGTTAGTTTTGGGTGCGTTATATTGGGGTAGTTTGAGTTACTTTATGGTAGTGTGGTTAGATTGGATTGGTTTGGGTTAGGTAGTTAAGTTAGTCTGGGTAAGTTATATTGGATTAAGTTGTGGTAGTTTGGTTAGATAGAACAGTCCAATTTTGTGGCGGAATATGTGGACCAATTTATGTGGTGGCAAGTTTACGGATCCACTTCTAGTGCGCGGTTCGCTAATATAATAGCGCAAATATCTGCACGATACCCAGTTTAATTAGGTAAATTTTTATTTTGTTTTTTTATTACTTTCAGATTTTAAAATACGATTAAACAATAAAAGTGCAGTAAATTTAAAACTCAGTGAATATAAAACCACTTGGCAAACACTACTACTGCGTTGCGCGAATGTCTTGCTTTATTCAACTTTTAAAATCATTTTTTTCTTTCAAACGTGCTTTATCCATATTTTTTTTAAAACTGTTCTATTACAATAGAGAAAAAAATTTGCGAAATTCCGTTTAAAACATCCTGTACGTTTTAAAAATTAAACTCCGAGGTGGGTACCAGTTCGACAGATATTGTAACTAACTTAACTACTTAGTAGGTTTTTTTTTCAATCATTCAGCAAGTTATGCGGGAAAAAGAGAACCTAGACAATGATAACAATTGTGTTTTGTTTATAAGTTATGCGTATAAAACGCAAGAGAACTGGTTTAAGTACCTTAAAGTCCATTACCATGTGGGTTATCTTTGTTTTTTGAGGTGTAACAATGTTTTAATTTTAACTTTATCCTTATTTCTACAATGTGATCTATGATTGATAATTAATCCTTAAATAAGTAAATTTAGCTTTCTAATTTCGACATTACTATTACCACTGATGATGAGAGTGTATACTCTCGAAACATGTATGGTGTGGAGTAGACGTCTTTCATTCGATCACTTAGTATGTATTGTAACAAGACCCCACGCCACTGGTATCATGGATACTAGTTGGGTGTTTTATAGATATTTTCTCTTAGTTTTATACCTAACATGTCTAATATTTTTGTAAATATTATACAGCATCTATAAGTACTAAAAATATTATCTTGGGGGCCTGTGATAAAGAATTTATACCTAGAACAGACCCTTTTTCTAGTCGAAAATATTATGTTTGTTTATGAGTTAGTCGAAAAGATAAAAGCATATATTAGAAAAGATAACCAGATGTTTTAGTTACAGGATGGTCACATTCAACATTATCGAAATACCTGCCGATTAAATGTCAGACTATTCTTATATATGCATAGGTAGTTGGGGAGTTAACAAAGTTTCCCATATCAAAGAATAAATATATAAAGGGCGTAGAAAACATTAACATGGGTTTTCATCCAGTTAGCTTTTCTGGAGATTAAGGAGTCATTATATAATCGTATTGTTCCTGACTTTACAAACGGTCATTATTTCATTTCTGAAGCTCTCAGCCTGAGCTGTATTTTTATAGGGGTATATTGTAAAAATGCCGTTTCGTCTTATTGGCAATTTTCAGTCGATAGTACCTACTTCTGATGTTTGTAAAACGTTTTTGGAAATACAATCGGATTTTGAAAGTGAGATTCGTTTTAGCTTGAGTTCTGTTCAGATGTGATTTCTAATTCTATAAAGTTAAAGTAAATATTTTAATTTGTTTTTGGACTTAGTAGATTTTTCACAGTTAAGAATTATTTTCTAGTTTTTGTTTTAAAGTATACCAGTATAAAGACTAAGTCCATTTCTTTTTTTATTCTGAAGTACTCAATTACGGATAGAGCCTACGCCTCAACTCACATTTGAAACTATTCAAAGGCATATCAATGATATCCAACATATTGTTTAAAAGTTTCGGGGCTATGTATGAAAAACAGCATTCGAATTTAATGGTGGAATGTTGCGGAATTGTCAAGGAGTTGAGACGCAAGTCCAGTCCATGCACATCCGATCTCCTAAAAAGCTGATCACAAAGGTACTCTGGTGCATGCAAAGTAATTAATTTATACAGCAATACAGAATATAAATAATTGAATCAAACACCAAGCGTTGGCTCTTTTAATTTATTAAAAAATGGAGTAATGTGGGTCAAAAGAAATCACCCTATTGGAAGATGCTCTCATTTTTGCAAATGGCCGCCAATGTCAAATCTGTTTTGACATTTGTGGACTAGACAGATGCAGAATACAAGTTAACAAGCCATGGAGCGATACACTCCCCAAGAACGAGGAATAATCGTGTCTATTTTCAATTCGTCTGTGGTGTTGGCGCAGCGCGAATTCTGTCGCCGATTCCCCGGCCGTCCGACACCGAGTGCGCAAATACTGCGCCGTTCTGCCGAGAATATCGCCGCTGTTGCCAAAGATATCGAGCTGTCGCCGGAAACATCGACCAGACCGCCGTGCCACGCAATTAGCCATCAGCCGGACGGCCCTAAGGCAAATTTTGGTCAAAGACCTGCGTAGGTTCCCCTACAAAGTCCAGTCCGTGCATCAGCTGCTGCCTCCCGACCGCCAAACGCGCGTAACATACGCCCAAGCCATCCTCAATCTCGAGGAAGAAGTGGACGATTTTTCGACCAAAATCATAATGAGCGATGAGGCTCATTTCTACCTCAGCGGGTACGTGAACAAGCAAAACTATCGCTTCTGGGGCACCGAAAATCCCCGAGTGATGCTCGAGGAGCCATTACACCCGCTCAAAGTGACTGTTCACGCTGGAGGAGTCATCGGGCCATTTTTTTTTGAGAATGCCGCTGGCCAAACGACAACAGTGGACGGTGTGCGCTATAGGGGCATGTTGACCGAGTTTTTTCTGCCGCAATTGGACGAATTAGGACTGAGGGACATGTGGTTCCAACAGGACGGAGCAACGGCATACACTGCGCGAGCCACAACCGATTTTCTGAAGGCAGCGTTCCCGGGTCGCCTCATCTCTCGTTTTGGCGATTTGCACTGGCCCGTAAGATCGCCCGATTTAAGCGTTCCAGACTTTTTTTTGGTGGTGTTTTTTGAAGTCCCGTGTTTACGTGAACAAGCCCGTGACTCTGGAAGCCCTCAAGGACAATATTCGACACGAGTGCGAGAATCTGTCGTCCGAAGTTCTCGCGGAAGTGATGAAAAATGCCATAAAACGTGACGGCACCCATTTGGCCGATATAATCTTCTCGACTTGACCAATAAAATTGTAAATAAAGATAATCAAAAACAGAAGTTTTTCATTTGGCCCACCTTGTATGAAAAAATAAATCCTAAATTAATAAATTAGCCATCACATTACTGATATCAGCGATGAATTCCCCCTTGAATCTAAGCTTTGCTGTGACACGGAGGTTACTTTTCTCTATTTGTTAAAATCAAGTGCCCCCATAGACCGCCCCATACCCAACCCAACCTGCTGACCTAAATTAAAGCAAAACAAAAATTCCCTCCACATTTCAAAATCAATTTAAATACTTACAACATCCACGTCAGACTCCGATGCAGCTCTGGATCAACTCCTTCAATATCTTGTAAAGTAATCGGCTTATTCAAGAGTTGCTTGTAAAATGGTAAAGTAAATCCACCTTCAAGTTGATGGTTATGAAATACTGCAATACCCAATATTCTTCCAACAAAATGGAAATAGGATAAGTGTACTGGATTAATCGATGAATCAGGATTAATTTGTAATGTGTAGTGGTCCTCTCTGCTGTATTGAAACAATCCATATTGTGGATTCAACATTTCTCTAGATAGCAAGTGGAGCCATTCTCTAGCCACACCGCCATAATCTAAACCTTCTTCACCTTTAAATTTCACCATCAGTCGTTTTCGCATGTCTTTTGGTCGCATTTTCATAATAAGTCTGGAAATAACAAAATACACAGATAACTTTACAAGATCAAAACAGCGTACGTTCAAAATTACCTATAACTCTCCTCAAACACTTCACCTCTGGTCACCTCCAATCGACAATGACCACTTTGCGGTTGTAACGCTTGCAGCTCAGCTCGTAAAACTTTCAGTTTTTCCACTAAATCCCTCCTGTATTTTGGTAAATGTTCCACATCATTTAAAAGCCCATGTGGGAGCTCCTCGATAACGCGAGGTCGTGGTGAGACAGGAGCGGGATTCGGTGGAGGAGCCACATGTCCATTGGTTAGTAATGGGGGAGTTGTCGTGGAAACAGTTGTAGTTGTTGTTGCGGTGGATATTACAGCCGTACTAGTAGAAGGTGGCGTCTCCGAACTTGGTGTAGGCGGTGGTCCTGTCACCCTTTTTAAGATGTTGTTAAGGATTTGCGAATTTAATCGAGGATCAGTGAATTGCGTTGTTCTGTTATTATGGTCCACAAAGTATATCTGGAAAATATAAAATTTCTAAAATCGGCTCCCTAACACATGAGGATTCGACTAGTATGCATCTAACTTTTCCTATATTCGTAAAATTTAAAGCAGAAATGCTCGAACAGGTCGATTTTGCTCCGGAAAATCTTCAACACCCCTAAACTTTCAAATGGGTCGAGTGGCACATCATGTCGAAGGGCATAACAGTTTCTTTCTAATGATTACCTCTTTGTTGGATTTTAATTGAACAAAGTTTATGCGAAAAAAAGTAGAAACCTCAACCCTTGTTTTGGGACATCACCCGTTAATTTGCTCAAGCATCAGGTGCCCCGTTTCTCCATCAAAAACATTTTAAATGCGCACAGAGTTCATTCGTACAAAACTCGGTTAATACAAGAACTGAATGAGGATGATCCTTAAAGAAGGCTGCATATTTGTGAAGAAATGAACCAGCGTTTAACTGCTGCGTTGCAACCTAACCCAAATTCGATCCTTGATGTGATGTGAAACCAAAATCAGGTGGATTGGAAGAAAAGGCCCAATTAATGCTCGATTTATTGCCTTTGGACAATTTTTTTTTTTTGGAGACACTTGAAAAATAAATGTTTTGCTACGAAGCCTGCGAAAAAGATGAAGATTATACTGAGTTCGAAATAGATTGGAGCCAAATATTCTTAGGTTCCTTTTTGAGAAATTAATCGTAAATAAACCCAAGTCGTTTGACTTCTAATAACTAAAATTTATGTGTCTGTTTGATTAATACCACAACTTCAAGGTTGAAGTTCCTCTAATCCAACAAATAGGGCATGATTAGAAAGATATTGTACCCTCGACCCCACGTTTAAGAAAATTTAGGAGTGTTTTGTCCCCAGCTAAGGGATTGAATATGCGGGTTGTCGTGTGCGCTATAGGGGCATGTTGACCGAGTTTTTTCTGCCGCAATTGGACGAATTAGGACTGAGGTACATGTGGTTCCAACATGACGGAGCAACGGCACACACTGTGCGAGCCACAACCGATATTCTGAAGGCAGCATTCCCGGGTCGCCTCATCTCTCGTTTTGGCGATTTGCACTGGCCCGCAAGATCGCCCGATTTAAGCGTTCCAGACTTTTTCTTGTAGGGTTTGTTGAAGTCCCGTGTTTACGTGAGCAAGCCCGAGACTCTGGAAGCCCTCAAGGACAATATTCGACACGAGTGCGAGAATCTGTCGTCCGAAGTTCTCGCGGAACTGATGAAAAATGCCATAAAACGTGACGGCACCCATTTGGCCGATATAATCTTCTCGACTTGACCAATAAAATTGTGTGTTGGAAAATATGGTTAATATGTGCCCCCTCCGACTATCGACGTGTGTCCGTGAATTTTGCTTTAAATTTCACGGAAAGAGGAAAAGCTAGGTACATACTCTTCGTTGAACAACCCTGTATAACGGTTATCCAGGTGGATCTATACAGGGTGTTTCAGAAATTTGTGAGCAAATTGGGGACATCTAATCATGAAAAAAACCTAAATTGTAATTTTTCGATAAGTCCTTATTTACAAAGATACAGGGTGTTAAAGATGACTGCCTGAGGACGATTTTTTTCGAAATATTTTCGAAACGAGTTAAGATGAATTAACCAAATGTAGCATATTTATTCACCTAGTAAAATGTCGTAAACTGACATGAAATTCAATAAAAAAGGATGACCATAGGCGGGTAAACGGGGGGACCCTTGCCTTAATTATAACCTAACTTTTTTTCCTTGTGATTTTTATTCATTTTGTGTCAAAAATGTGATAAAATAAGTTTTTTACATAAAAAAAGCAATACTTCTTTTTTCTCGAAAAACTTAAAAGTTTTCGAGAAATTCAAGTTTGAAAATTTTAGGACAAAACTGGTCCTACCCAATTCGCTCACAAATTTTGGCCATGTCTTTCTGAAACACCTTGTATACGAGGTCTGGCTATTAAATAACGAGACTGCGCGCGCAGAAGGCGTCCTAGAGGAGCAGGGAGGGAAACGATTGGAGCGTTCGTTAGCGTGTAGTGTCTGCTACGCCAATACGACAACACGTTATTGTCGCTGTAGTAGTTTTCTATCTATAGAAGTTAAAAACTAACGCGGTTTTTCTTCACGCCGTAACAATGTGTGACGAAAAACATCATCATCATCAATGTGAAATTTCTCGTTAAATTAAAAAAAAACTCCGAAGGAATTGTTGAACGAGGTCTACGTTGAGAATTCTCTATCTCGTGCACGTGTTTTCGAATGGCATAAAAGGTTTTCTGAAGGCCGAGAGAACATCGAAGATGCCCAACGTCCAAGTCGACCTGTCTCTGTTTCAATAGTGACCAAAATCAATGAAATTTTTCCCGACATCGTCGTATGAACTGTAAACGCCGATAAAGAAACGGTCAGAAAAATTTTACATGCCGAATTCAACATGAAGAAAGTCTGTGCGAAGATGGTCCCAAAAAATTTGACCCCCGAACAAAAACTCTTCCGATCAGCTCAGATTTTCTTGAGAGGTTAGATGAAGAGCCTGAATTGATGGAAAAAATCATAACTTGAGATGAAACCTGGATATTCCAGTACGATGTTGAAACTAAGCGGCAATTCATGCAATGGAAATTCCTCCATCGCCAAGAATGAAAAAAGCAAAATTTAAGGCCATGCTATTCGTTTTTTTCGGCATCAACTGCATCGTGATGATTGAGTGAGTTCCAAAAGGCCAAACTGCAAACCAAACTTATTATTTGACAGTTTTGGCAACATTGCGAGAGCGAGTTCGTAAGAAACGGCCGGAGTTGTGGAAAAACAAGACGTGGATCTTGAACCAGAACAACGCGCTGTCTGTGAAGCGTTATTTAGCCGCTAGAGGCACTCCAGTGCTTGAACACTCGCCTGATTTAGCACCTTGTGATTTCTTTTTGTTTCCGAAGATCAAGTCTGCCTTAAAAGTAACCCGGTTCGAGTCGGCAGAGCTCCTAAATGCTTTCACAAAAGAAGACTTCCAGCATTGCTTTGACCAATGGAAAAAACGAATGAAGCGGTGTGTGGCGAGTACATTAAAGGAAAGCATTCGATTGCAGAATAATTTTTTCAATAAAACTCTTTTTCATAAGCAGTCTCGTCGTTTAATAGCCGCACCTCGTATATAACACAGCAAATCAAGAATTTTGTTATCACACACTGACCGAGCATCACTGATGACTCCTGAATCGACAGAGCGACCGTCTGGTCAAACTGCAGTGTTTAAAGCCTTTTTATGTTGAAGAATCCCGAATAAACAAAATGAAATTCTCACATGAACTGTAAATATAAACTTACCCTGCCAGACGTCGTTTGTCGCATTTCCCATCCAGGCGGTAACGGTCCTAAATGATCCAATGCCAAACTTAATGGTGCTAAATCTTTGGGTATCCGTGGATCATGCCATGTGGAAACACCCGTAGGTATGTGGAAAAAATAAACCTGACCTTGCTGTGTTGTTCTTAACTCTACAATGAAAGATTTCACATCATTAAAAAAACACAAAATTCCACAGGTCATAGAAAGAAAACACCCTAGAGCAGAGGTGCCCTAAGGCACCACGAATCACTCCTGTTTTCTCCTTTACGGAATCTAAATTCAAATCAATCAATGTCTGACAGGATTGCAAACCATTTTTCGCGCTCTGGACCCAACGCACCCTCCATAGGCAAGCAGTTGCATCGAAGTCGATGAGCTCTGAATTCAATTTGGTATTGGAACGTATTCCAAAAAGTTTGCATAGGCATGAAAGCTGAACACAAAGCCCTGCTGTATTACTACTGTAGTTCTGCATGACTTTCACGTGGAAATGTTTTACCCCGTCCCTTCGAACTACATCAAGAAATTCACACTCTTCTGCAAAATGAAGGTCATGCAAGCTCCAGATAACCTGAATGCAGCACATCATGAAACTATTGGAGAAGACTGCGGCGTCTAGGAGAAAACTGGAGTTACATTTTTCTTTATCAGAGGTTTATACCATTCGTAGAACACTTTTCTGATGTAAACAGCACCTAACTTGTTATGAGGACGTTTATTATATAACACTTACCATAACCTGGTGGTAAATCTAATTTAACTCCACCAGCAGTGATACCATTTTGAGTACTTGGTTGTGATGGCGCTGCTATCGGCCCATTCACATTTCTATTTCTTCCACCTCGCCTTCTGCTACTACCGTCACGCCTCTCTTCATTATTTCGTATCCGTCTCTCGCCACGTTCTCTAGAAACAACTCTGGGGCTAAAAAAAAAAATTCGTCAGAAAAATAATGTGTTCCTAGTCCATTTGAAGTGACAAATAAAATTATAAAGTGTTTTCACTAAACGATGAAATTTGGTCAAGTCTTACGACCTTCGACCTTGTCAAATAACAATTTTCCTTCAGAATAATACTGTCTTGTGGTATCTCCACAACTGAAGAGACGAATTGAAGTCGAAACAAAGAAACACAAACTTGCCTGCTCTAAGGACCGGGGTCCTTTAGTGTTGGAAATATTGCACCTTAGGAAAAGTGGGACATTATTGTTTGCCTGCTATCGAACTTCTTGTTCCTCATCAGTATGGCAAAGTACCAATATAGCATGCTGTTGTTTTTCTCAAATGTCTTGTGACAAAAGCCGAACTTCTTGCTTTTCACGGATGACAAAAAGGAAATTGATAGCAGCTCTTACACAAAGTGCTCAATTACAACATTCTGGAGTGGAGTGTAATTTATTTTCGACCATAAAAACCAGAGTCTGTCTCCACAAAATCAACATTCCAATTTATTCAGAACATAATTGAATATCAGTCAGCTAAACATGTTTCGGGATGCACATCCCATCATCAGTAACATATCAAAAATAATGAGTAATGAACGTCGGCCTCAACAATAATATCAATAAATCAATCGAGAAAGAAGCCAACCATATATATAGCCAACGTATAACAGGGACAGACAATAAATCATGAGGTGATCACTGAATAGTTGAGAACAGTGTGTTAGTTTGTTTAAGTGTTTATTAATCAAGTGTAAATTAATTAGTTTTAATTAAAGCTCGTTATTATTTCACACAACACACCACGAAAAACGTTACAACATTATTGTTGAGGCCGACGTTCATTACGAATTAACTTCTCATGATTTTTTATGTTACTGATGATGGGATGTGCATCCCGAAACATGTTTAACTGACTTATATTCAATTATGTTCTGAATAAATTGGAATATTGATTTTGTGGAGACAGACTCTGGTTTTTATGGTCGAAAACTAAATTGTTAAGGACCCCAAGCCCTTAGAGCACGCAAGTTTGTGTTTCTTTGTTTCGTTTCTTCAGTGGTATAAATAGAATTATAGTTGTTTGATTTAATTTATAAAAATAGTTGCTGATATCAACAACAAGTTAATCTTGTTTCTACAAGCATTAATGATTTGCAGCACTCGCCTAGCGGCTCGTACTGTAAACTTCATATGCATGAGTTATTACCTACATTACCGCTCGTTGACGAATATACATATACAGGGTGTCCTACGGTGGCAACCCATTAGATTATTTCAGAAACTACTTCGAATTGAATTTTGAAAATTTCAGTGTCTATATTGTCAAATATGCTCTACTCAAATAATATAATAGCAACGGCATATCACTTCCGGTTATACCGGAAGTTGATGGCAACTTTGTTATTTTAAATGGAACACCCTATATATTATTACATTTTTGGATTCTAAATAAGATTCCAGACATATTTCATGTATCATCTATTGTATGGTGAAAGACACACATGTTGAATATTTTATTTACAAGCATAATTTAAATACGGAAGGTTATCTTGATATTTTGCAAAATGTTGTGGCGCATTTTTTGGATGATCTACCATTAAATGAATTAAGAAGTTGTTGGTACCAGTTAGATGGAGCACCACCTCACTGTGGAAATAGAATCACACAACAGCTTAATGAAATGTTTGAAGATCGATGGATCAGACGTTTAGGGCCTTGGGATTGGCCAGCGAGATCTCCAGATCTATCACCGCTGGATTTTTATGTTTGGGGTGCAATTAAACAAAAGTTGTATTCCACCCCAATTAATTCAAAAGAAGAATTAGTAGGACGCATCCGAACTTCATTCGAAGCCTTACCTGGAGTCCAAATTGCACGAGCTGTGACTAGTGAATTTATTGAACGGGTAAATAAGTGTTTAAGACTAAATGGGGGTCATATCGAACAATTAAATTAGTTTTGTTATCGTTAGTTGATTAACTTTTTTTAGTTGCAAATTTATTTAGTTTAATCTTCTGTTCATTTGTGCTGTAATATTTTAAATTTTAGTCTTAGTTCGTTGTAATACTTGATTTGTATACGTCCCAACCTGCTCTAAATGATTTCTCAAAATTCTTCCTAATTTCTCTAGCAAATGGCGGTTTCTCTCGTTAAATACTCTACAGGTGATATTAGTCACTTTATTTTATTCTCCATGAATAAATAATAAATTTATGATATCAATAAGTATTTTTCATTTTTATTAATTTGACGTTACAATGACAATAATTTCATGGCTAACTAAATTAATTAGCTAGCATCCAGAGAGACAACGGTAGGCGCTGCAGAAAAATTTAAAATGACGATATTTCGAAAACTATGCATTTTAGAAAATGATATCCTATTACAAAATTGCATTATTTTTTAATGCTAAGGAATATAAAATAATAATAATATACCCACTCCATTTGAAAAAATTGACTTTCAACTGTTTTTCTTGAACCGTTTTCAATATAATTTTTTGACCACCCTGTATAAACTAATCAGAAAATGTCTTGTCAATTCGAAAAAGAAGATCCCACCTGATAAGAAAATACCTGCAAAATAATTATTAAATACTGATTTACAAGGAAAAAACGGAATTCTTATGAAGCCCTAAACTGTCAATTTTGACATAAATCTTGATATAAGTCAAAAACGACTGACGTTAGGTATAGGACATGATACATGAAATATGTCTGAAATCTTATTTAGAATCCAAAAATGTAATAATATATAGGGTGTTCCCTTTAAAATAACAAAATTGCCATCAACTTCCTGTATAACCGGAAGTGCTACGCCGTTGCTATTATATTATTTGAGTAGAGCATATTTGACAATATAGACACTGAAATTTAAAAAGTAATATTTTGAGTAATGTTTTGATTTTTTTAGATTTCAATTCAAAATTTCTTTGAAGTGAAACTATAATCTTCTAAAGGTTATCTACGGGGTAACTTAAAAATGTTTTGTTTAGGTTTTTAGAATGGTTTATGAAATTATTGCAAAGGGTGACTCAAAAATGTTTCAAAAAAAATTTAGTTTGAAGATTTTTATATATTTTTTTAAGTTTCACAGTATTTTCAGTTAGAATGGGATCATAAAATTTTATACAGGGTGTATGTGTATTGTTCCCATTTAAAATTTCATCAGTTAGGTAGTTGGAACCTATATTATTATTATTATTATTCTGTGGCGTCATTGGTAGGGCGTTCGCTTCGCATTGGAAAGGTTAGGGGTTCGAATCCCAGCTGTGGCAATACTTTTTTTTTTATTGGCTTAATTCAAATTCAAAAATTAAAAAAAAATTAATAAAAAATTAATAGAAAAAAAAAATTAAAAAAAAATTAATAAAAAATTAATAGAAAAAAAAAATAAAAAAAAAATAATAAAAATAAAAAAAAATAATAAAAATTAGTAAAAAAAAATACAAAAAATTGCAAAAAAAAAAATAACAAAAAAATTAAGTAATAAAAAAAAATTACGATTTTTTTTTATAACCCTCAATTACTTTTATCATAGATAAGACTACCACAAAACGACTGGGAAATCCCAAAGGGATTTCTTGTATATAAATAAATGAAAACTTACCTTATAATGGCAGGAGAACTTGCGGTACTGACCGCCACCGGAGCTAAATTCGACTGACCATTCTGTAATAAATTATGTGTTGGTGGGACTCGACTATGAGCACTAAACACAACATGATTGTTTTGAGTAACATGAGTGCTGTTTAATGTTGAGACCACAGAGTTAGAGGACGGTACGGTACTGTGAGGTGAGGCAAGATTAGTGGCAGGTAGCGACGGAGCAGGTCGAGTTGGAGCAGAGTGATCTTTAACTGGACTAATTAATAAGGGGGATGTGGGTGATGTACTTGAACTTGGCGTTAACGGTGACAATTGTAATACAGATTGTTCTTGATTGTTGTTAATGAATTCTTGTGTTCTGAAAAAATAAAAAAGAAAAGGTTAAATGGATGCTAAACATGAGCATATTTCCCGTTAAAAGTAGTGGGAAGTTCAGATACCTCAGCCAATGTTTTGTTTTCTTTCTAATTTTATTTTATTTCGATGTTTAAATTATTTTAGATGAATTTTGTAAATCTAGTCTAACGTCGAACCTACAGTTGCCCGTGAATCACGTTGTCAATCGAGGCAGTTTACGGTGGGACACCTTGTTGATGCAGATTTTTAAAGTATTACATCTGTTGATGATGTGCCAAGGTTGTCGTTCACACGACATTGCCACTATTGTATTTTCATTTATCTGTTTCTGAATATAATAAAACTCAGATATTTACAATAAGAAATTAGCCTTGACTTCGTTGTTCATCCTGCAGTAAAATCCTGTCATGAACATTAAAAATTTCTACGGTCCAACATGCATTCGTACAAGAATTAATCTAAAAATTACCTGTTAACTTCACTATTATTGTTATCAGTATCGTTATTTGCACAGTGATTATTATTGTTGTTATTATTATTGTTACTCTGTCGTGGTCTAATTGGTGTTTTATTTTTTCCATTCGTTTGAGGTTTGATCCATTGCGTTGATCTAGTGACATGATTAACGTAATAGAGTCTACCATTCGGAGTACGTCGTTCCTCCCAACCTGTAGAATGTCCATATCAATTAAATTAAACATAAAAAGGAACACACAAAAGTTGAATTAACCTCGATATGAACTTTCTTAATGAATTGATTCTTGATCCCTCGCGTATCCCCCTGACCTTTTGCCATTTGTCAACGATTCGTTTTTAGATCATATTACAGGGATGGGAAGAAAATGGTGATTTTTTCAATGTTTTTGGAACACCCTGTGAAGTGAATCACTGACAATTGAGAACAACAAGATGTAGCCCAATCTTTTCTGAACATTTTCTTTTTTTATTCACTCTGTTATCTCAAGTATTGAAGAAGATATAGGATTTTGTGTATTGAAGGCCTTTCGCTTCGTATTTGAGTCGTTGCGAGTCACTCGTTTTGGAGGTAATTAACAGTAATTTTTGCTTATTTCGTTGGAACGGTTTCTTATTGAGGAGGTTTAGTGGTAGTCTAGGGTGGGATATATTTAAGGACACGCACAGAGCTGGTCATTTTTAAGACCGCTAAAAATGCATGCGTTCCATTCGCTCCCCATATTGGAGCAAACTTCGCAAGACAATGCCCGCTCTCACGTTGCCCAGACCTCAGGGATTTCTGTTGTGAACCCTAAGATGGCTCTAGAACACTGATGTTTGTTCGTCGGTCCTGCCATCTAATTCGTTGATGGTACTTCTCTAGAACTTTTAAATGCCTCCGGTAAGTGGTCCAAGACTCACAGCATCATACACTCTCAACTTAGTTCGAATGTCGATGTTATGGTTATCAAAGACTCTCGTCCTCAGACGGCGAAAAGATGCGCTTGCCCATCTTATACGATGCTGAATTTCATCGCGTTCGCCGCGAGTATGTTGCCAAGGTAGGTAGAACATACTTGGGACATGTTAGGAAGACGATTGAGGTGCAGAATTCCTGCAATTAATAACCTTGAAGAAGCTCTGGTCGAGATCTAGGACAATATGCCTCGATCATAAGCATGAGTAGAAGGATGACTCCTGTTATAAGAGCACCCGGAGCAATCGTTATTTAAACATTTACAATTGTCGGTGTTTATTGTGTTTTGAGTTGTTCTTGTTGTTACTGTATTTTCGTTAATAACTGAGATATGAAATTGACTAAAAAAAAAAATCTTCACAAAAGATCGGGCTAGAAGTTATTGTTAAAAACTGTTCTCAATTCTCAGTGATTCAAAAAAACATTGGAAAATCGTCACTATCTTTCCATCTCTGTATATGGTCGAAAATTGAATCGTTGAAAAACGCTAATTGGTCAGTCGGATTCGCGAAGAATCAAGCTAAAAAAACATCACAATCAAACGAAGGTTTGAAGAGAAAATTTATGTAGAATTAATGAAGAATAAATGCAAAACACAGGCCAACGTTTCTTCTATTTCAGCATCTCCACAAGAACAAAATTAGAACAAACTAAATACGAGGCTTGTATGAAAAGTGAGATATATATTATGCGTTATCTTACCTGGCGGCAAATCTTCTGCAGACTCTGGCGAATTCTCTCTATCCGACGGACCTCGTATTGGTTCACCTAACGGGTTAACTATAGCCAATGGTGTACCACCACATGGTCCATCACGTGATAATAACGAAACTATAATTTGTCCTTTCACAGGCTCACTGTCGTCTTGCGACGACTTGCACAGATCCAGATACTGGTCTGAAATAAATAATATGATGTTAAAGCCAGAGAAAACAATATATCTTAATCCATTACTCGGTCCATTATAGTCTCGCTTATAATCCGGATCATCTTGATTAAGCTCAGTTTATGCGGTTGGAACTTTTTTATATATAATAGTGTAAATCGAACCAACACAGATCATGTTGCTGATGCAATCATCTGACCGTACATTGAGGATCTTCAGTGACTGATAATTGGGGGACAATCTGATCTCACGGAAGGCGCTTAACTTTACCTGTTAAACTGAAGTTTATAAAATTGAGCCAGAAGACACTGATCACAAAAAGTCCGACAAGAATTTGATAATAAGCTGTATTTTTTTTTAGAAAATAACGAAGTTCACTTTGGCGTTTAATACAGTATTTTTTGGACGACTTTAATGTATGCCTCTCTCTCAGAAACAGATTAAAATGACAGGGGGTGACATTTAAAATTAAAAAGTTGGGGTGAAACAAAATTCAACCAAACTCGTCCCTACTTTAAATGACCAGTGATTCTGGGTGGGAAGTGTTATAATATTTAGTATAGAAAGGGCATTGTATTTTCGAACATCATCTGCAATTATTTATTTTAACTCTCTTGCTATAATATTTAGAGTATTATTACTTATATTTCAATCATTATAATATAATATGACACAGAGAGGGCACTGCACTTTCTGTAGTTTTTGTTTATGTTAACACTCTTTAAACATGTCAACGACTGAGAGTTAAAAAAAAAAGCTGAATGTACAAGTTTCAATTTGGATGCCAAAAGTAGACTGATCAGTTAGTTATTCTTAGAGAATAGTCGAATATAGAAAAAAGCTGTGTACTGAACGGATTAAATTCAATTATTTGCATTACGATCGGGTTTTATTTTAATTTACTGGTATTATCCTTACAGAAGTTTTAAAATGAATGAATAAACTGATTTATTATTATAAGGCAGATGCTACTATTAGACGTATTGCTCTATTATGCCTCGTATATTCAGCGGACATAGAACCCTTATTAAGTATAAGAATTTATATTAAATATTTAGCCTAAAATGATACACAAACTATGATCTACTTATAGTATGAATTATTCATTCATTTAATACCTACTCAAATATCATTCGACACATTGAGTAAATATGGGGGCAAACAAACAGTAACAAACACATCATTATTCAACATTTAATTGCTTTCATAACACTGTAGTATGTACAGACAGTGCTATGTACATTCCATGTTGTTTATTCGGACTTCATTCATCGAAAACGATAATAATAACCACATAGATAAATAATATTTAGGTAATATACCAGTATAAATTGAGGTTGACACTCATCATTATTTACGACATAATACAATAATTAACTATTAAGATTAAGAAGCCTATAAACTGCATCAAAAAGAAGATAATTGGTAAAAAATGATACAGAGTGTCCCACAGGGGTCACACGTTAGGAAACTACATACGGGTCGGTGTCTTACGGCCAAACAAAATAAAATTTGTGACATGTTTCACAGTGTATGTACCACAAGCAAGTTTCTAATTTTACCTAACCCCCAATTATTTGTAGTTGAAATATTTCAACTACAACTGTCGCTATGTTGCAGATGTGAAGAAACGTGAGAAAAAAAGTTGTGAAATATTTGATTTTTATTTTAAAACAAGAAATCCCTTTGGGATTTCCCAGTCGTTTTGTGGTAGTCTTATCTATGACAAAAGTCATTGAGGCTTATAAAAAAAAAAACTGAAAATATGGGTTGAAAACCTAATCACATAAATAGAATTACATTTGAGACACCCTGTATAGAAATAAATTTTATGACACCATTCTAACAAACTAAGAAAACTCAAAAATTTTCCTGTTAATTAGGTTTTGCGAAAGATGTATTAAGGATTTTTTTTTTGAGTTGATAACCTCTAGGAACTATATAGTTTCATCCTAATGTATTCATGATTGAAAATAGAAAAAAATCAAAAAATTTTTCAAAAAATAAAATAAAAATTAATGAAAAAAAAGTAATCTATCGCTGAAAATATGGTAATCGTCTTAGGGAACTGCAAAATAGTTATATCTTTATATAATTTTTTTAGTGCGTTCACAAAACCTTTTTTTAGGTCTAACTATCGACACTAAAAGCCTTAACTTCCGGACCCCATCATGTATATTGTAGAAATTAAATACATACTTTTATAAAATAATATTCCGCTACCATTATTCCCAAAATTAATTACTAGTTTATGCTTCAGTAAATCTCAATATCATTATGTACCTATATAATAGTGTCCTATATACAGGTCACTTTTAGATTAGTCATGGATATGTTTTTTTTTTCAATATTTTCAATAAACAAAACAATTAAAACTAATTACTCAGAGTTTAGTGTAACAAAGAGTGAGTTTCCCCAAGAGAGCATGTTGAGTCCAATCGTGTGTGGCGTCTGCTGTCGATTGGTCAAAACTTCATACGATATTCAAATGTAGGTGCGTCGTTAAGTTTTTTGGATGCAGAATATGCCATTAGCTTTGTTTCCGGAGCGATATCTACAAAAAGTTTGTCTTGCAGAATTTTAGGCTTACAATACCTGACCAAACTATTCCATGGGTGGAGAAGCCGCGAAATCTTGGGTTAATAATGATTGATTCTGAAATTTAGCAACCATTGCAATATTGTTTATAGAGTTATACAACTTTAAAAGAGCATCAATTTCTTACTATTTCGTATAACAAAACCAAGTAATTCATCATCAGAATTCACACCGGTGTGAAATTGGCAGCCAGAGCCAGCAGCCAAAATTTCCGAATACAGCCGTACGACCAGTGGCGTGCCGAGTATTTTCAAGGTTAACGTCTTTGTATATTAAATGAATATAAATATGATACCAATTTTATTTACAATTAAATGAACAAATTTTCTTAGGAAAACTATAAATATACCGTATTAAAAAAAAATTATATAGAATAGATTTTTAACAAAATCAAAATTTAACTGGTACCAAACCGAATGGTAGATCTTAATGAAACTTGAAAATGTTTTTCCTCAAGCTACGCTGCATCTAATATTCTAGGTGGGAGCGACTCCCAAAACTTAGTTTTTGAGAAAAACCCATATACTTGTAGATTTTTACATTCCAATTGCTGGCAAACTAGACGGTGGCTCTCTTTGAAACTTGGAAATATTTGCCACGAAACTATAGTGCTTCGAATGATCTAGGTGTGAACGACTCCCAAGACATAATATTTGAGAAAATTGAGAAAAATCTAAATATACTTGTAAATTTTCAAGTTCCAATTGCTGACAAACTAGACGGTGGATCTTAATGAAACTTGGAAATATTTGTCACGAAACTATAGTGCTTCGAATGATCTAGATAAGAGCGACCCGCAACACTTAGTTTTTGAGAAAATTGCGGAAAATCCATATACTTGTAAATTTTAAAGTTCCAATTGCTGACAAACTAGACGGTGGATCTTAATGAAACTTAGAAATATTTGTCACGAAACTATAGTGCTTCGAATGATCTAGGTAAGAGCGACCCGAAACACTTAGTTTTTGAGCAAATTGCGGAAAATCCATATACTTGTAAATTTTCAAGTTCCAATTGCTGACAAACTAGACGGTGGATCTTAATGAAACTTGGAAATATTTGTCACGAAACTATAGTGCTTCGAATGATCTAGGTAAGAGCGACCCGCAACTCTTAGTTTTTGAGAAAATTGCGGAAAATCCATATACTTGTAAATTTTCCAGTTCCAATTACTGACAAACTAGACGGTGGATCTTAATGAAACTTGGAAATATTTGTCACGAAACTATAGTGCTTCGAATGATCTAGATAAGAGCGACCCGCAACACTTAGTTTTTGAGAAAATTGCGGAAAATCCATATACTTGTAAATTTTAAAGTTCCAATTGCTGACAAACTAGACGGTGGATCTTAATGAAACTTGGAAATATTTGTCACGAAACTATAGTGCTTCGAATGATCTAGGTAAGAGCGACCCGAAACACTTAGTTTTTGAGCAAATTGCGGAAAATCCATATACTTGTAAATTTTCAAGTTCCAATTGCTGACAAACTAGACGGTGGATCTTAATGAAACTTGGAAATATTTGTCACGAAACTATAGTGCTTCGAATGATCTAGGTAAGAGCGACCCGAAACACTTAGTTTTTGAGCAAATTGCGGAAAATCCATATACTTGTAAATTTTCAAGTTCCAATTGCTGACAAACTAGACGGTGGATCTTAATGAAACTTGGAAATATTTGTCACGAAACTATAGTGCTTCGAATGATCTAGGTAAGAGCGACCCGAAACACTTAGTTTTTGAGCAAATTGTGGAAAATCCATATACTTGTAAATTTTCAAGTTCCAATTGCTGACAAACTAGACGGTGGATCTTAATGAAACTTGGACCTATTTGTCACGAAACTATAGTGCTTCGAATGATCTAGGTAAGAGCGGCCCGCAACACTTAGTTTTTGAGAAAATTGCGGAAAATCCATATACTTGTAAATTTTCAAGTTCCAATTGCTGACAAACTAGACGGTGGATCTTAATGAAACTTGGACCTATTTGTCACGAAACTATAGTGCTTCGAATGATCTAGGTAAGAGCGACCCGAAACACTTAGTTTTTGAGCAAATTGCGGAAAATCCATATACTTGTAAATTTTCAAGTTCCAATTGCTGACAAACTAGACGGTGGATCTTAATGAAACTTGGACCTATTTGTCACGAAACTATAGTGCTTCTAATGATCTAGCGACCCAAAACACTTAGTTTTTGAGAAAATTGCGGAAAATCCATATACTTGTAAATTTTCAAGTTCCAATTGCTGACAAACTAGACGGTGGATCTTAATGAAACTTAGACCTATTTGTCACGAAACTATAGTGCTTCGAATGATCTAGGTAAGAGCGACCCGAAACACTTAGTTTTTGAGCAAATTGCGGAAAATCCATATACTTGTAAATTTTCAAGTTCCAATTGCTGACAAACTAGACGGTGGATCTTAATGAAACTTGGAAATATTTGTCACGAAACTATAGTGCTTCGAATGATCTAGGTAAGAGCGACCCGAAACACTTAGTTTTTGAGCAAATTGTGGAAAATCCATATACTTGTAAATTTTCAAGTTCCAATTGCTGACAAACTAGACGGTGGATCTTAATGAAACTTGGACCTATTTGTCACGAAACTATAGTGCTTCGAATGATCTAGGTAAGAGCGGCCCGCAACACTTAGTTTTTGAGAAAATTGCGGAAAATCCATATACTTGTAAATTTTCAAGTTCCAATTGCTGACAAACTAGACGGTGGATCTTAATGAAACTTGGACCTATTTGTCACGAAACTATAGTGCTTCGAATGATCTAGGTAAGAGCGACCCGAAACACTTAGTTTTTGAGCAAATTGCGGAAAATCCATATACTTGTAAATTTTCAAGTTCCAATTGCTGACAAACTAGACGGTGGATCTTAATGAAACTTGGACCTATTTGTCACGAAACTATAGTGCTTCTAATGATCTAGCGACCCAAAACACTTAGTTTTTGAGAAAATTGCGGAAAATCCATATACTTGTAAATTTTCAAGTTCCAATTGCTGACAAACTAGACGGTGGATCTTAATGAAACTTGGACCTATTTGTCACGAAACTATAGTGCTTCGAATGATCTAGGTAAGAGCGACCCGAAACACTTAGTTTTTGAGCAAATTGCGGAAAATCCATATACTTGTAAATTTTCAAGTTCCAATTGCTGACAAACTAGACGGTGGATCTTAATGAAACTTGGACCTATTTGTCACGAAACTATAGTGCTTCGAATGATCTAGATAAGAGCGACCCGCAACACTTAGTTTTTGAGAAAATTGCGGAAAATCCATATACTTGTAAATTTTTAAGTTCCAATTGCTGACAAACTAGACGGTGGATCTTAATGAAACTTAGAAATATTTGTCACGAAACTATAGTGCTTCGAATGATCTAGGTAAGAGCGACCCGCAACACTTAGTTTTTGAGAAAATTGCGGAAAATCCATATACTTGTAAATTTTCCAGTTCCAATTACTGACAAACTAGACGGTGGATCTTAATGAAACTTGGAAATATTTGTCACGAAACTATAGTGCTTCGAATGATCTAGGTAAGAGCGACCCGCAACTCTTAGTTTTTGAGAAAATTGCGGAAAATCCATATACTTGTAAATTTTCAAGTTCCAATTGCTGACAAACTAGACGGTGGATCTTCATTAAACTTGGAAATATTGAAATATGAAAATTTACAAGTATATGGGTTTTCCGCAATTTTCTCAACTCTCACCTAGATCATTCGATGCAGTATGGTCCTGACAAATATTTTCAAGTTTCAAGAAGATCCACCAGTTTGCCAGCAATTGGATTGTAAAAATTTACAAGTACTTATATGGGTTTTTCTCAAAAACTAAGTTTTTGGGAGTCGCTCCCACCTAGAATCTTAGATGCAGCGTAGCTTTAGGAAAAGCATTTTCAAGTTTCATGAAGATCTACCATTAGATTTGGTACCAGTTAAATTTTGATTTTGTTAAAAATCTATTCTAAATAAAAAATTTTTTAATAGGGTATATTTATAGTTTTCCTCCTCTGAAGCTATCTCTCTACACATCTTAAAGTCATCTACATAGAATTGACCTCTCAATGGTGTCAAACATTGAGGTAAATCGTTGATAAACAAAACAAATATCAAAGGATCTAAAATACTTCCATGAGGAACACCTGATGAAACTGAAATAAATCTTGAGTATGATTTCGACAGTCTGAGTTCTATTTAATAAGTAGGTTCAGAAAAACCATAGCCGACCAATTTATTCAACAAAATATTGTGATTCACCTTGTGCGATCAGTATAAATTACATCTAATTGAATTAATTTATTGTCTTATTTAAAATTAATTAAGTTAATTATAGATTTTACATAAATTATTGGCGTAATACTGTAGGCTTTACTATTAATTATTATTAAACAATGATAATTATAAAATCAGCTTACTCAAGGTCGAAAGTCAATTTCACCTGCTATCTGGTAAAACAAGATATCAACGGTATTATATAGGTGAGCACGTAGGTGTCGTGTTATTTATAAACAATCTAATTCCGCATCACATTTCAATAAATCGAAAATAGATAACAATTATTCCATTTTATTAATTTTTTATATTTTTCAACCATATCTACAGAGTGTCCAGAAACGTAAACTGAAAAACGAAGAGAACACAGATGAAAAAAAATTTGTTATTATGGTTTCATTATAAATATAAACAGGTTACTCAGGAGCCTAGATCAGTTGGGTGAATATTCTTGACAACCAAGGAGTAGTACAATTGAGAGATGTGTCTACTAAATTAGCACGGCTTAGCCTCACTTCTTTGTTCAATTGAACTGATGTGATATGGTCAACTATCGCTCAGTTGCTACGTAACTTCTCACGTAATTGTCAACTAATAAAAATGCTGATATTGACGTTGAAGGATAACAAAAGTCAATATCAATGTTACCATAATATAAATAAAAATATGTGAAGTTAATGTCTCAGTAGAGATGCAACGTAATAAATCTGTCGATAGTTTTTTTTGATTATTTAAATAATCCATTATAAGAGGGTTGCCTTTTATATTTCGGGATTTGGCAACCCTGGTGTTGCAATCTGGTAACTGACAGCTCTATCTTTTGAGTTTGGTGCTTAATAGAAACATAGAGTAGAGTTCATAACCTTACAATGAGTGATCCCCTTAGGGAGTCACTATTAGCTTCTCCAGGAGAAGACCTAACTTGGGATGATATTAATGAAAGAGATCTACAAAATAAGCGTTCTCCTAAAGCCAAATCAGTGGTAAACAACCTAAATTCCAATGAGGTTACGTTAGAAGAATTAAATGGACTTCTACGGGAAATAACTAGCATTCAAAAACAGTTCCCTCTTGAAAAGGATATAGTGGTGCAATGTAATGAACTATCAAAGAACATAAAAGAAATACAACATAAAAAAAATATTTATGCTTTAACCGATTATGGACCATTTTTGGTAATCATGGAATCTGAAAATAGTGATCAAGCAGTTGGCAATCTTCATCCGTTGTACATTGGAAAGATTTTACATACCAACAAGATACAGGGGATACAGAAAATAACAAAAAAGGTAGGAACCGAGTAGGAATAGAATTCAACACAGCGTTACAAGCCAATGAATTTATTACTAATCAAACAATTATGAATCTAGGATATAAAGTATATATTCCACTTCGAATGATATCCATTAAAGGAATTGTTAAATATGTAGAAAAATGCATTAGTGATGAGGATTTCTTTCAATATGCGGGATGCAAGGTAGGCAACAAAATAGTTAAAGTAATAGGTGCCAGGCGAATTCGTTCAGATGGTGAGAATAAGATAGTTCCTTCAACAACATACCTTCTAACCTTTCAAGGTACAACTCCCAACAGATGTAAATCTATTCAATTGCTCCATGAAAGTAGAACCATATATCAATCCAGTAATACTTTGTTTTAACTGTTTAAGATTTGGACATCACAAGGCATAGTGTAAAGGAAAAACCAGATGCGTCAATTGCGGGGAGAAACATGAAGAGTGCAAAGCGGAAGCTAAATGTTTGCATTGTCATGGAAAACATAAAGCGACTCAAAGTAAGGATTGTCCTGAATTTGCCAGGCAGAGAACTATCATGATATCAATGAAGCAATGGCCTATTATAAAATTTCTTTTTATGAAGCCAACAAGTTATATCCGAAGAAGGGTGTAGGTGATCAATCAAGCAATAATTCCATTAATAGAATTGCTACAAACCCTTCTGAGTTTCCTAATACCTTAAACGCGGAAATAATTCCTCCAACCCAACAGAGCACTCCTATACAACGAAGAAGTTCAACATACGCAAGTGCCACTAAAAAACCACGAGGAGGTAGTGAATATATGGGTTCTATACGGAGGCCCATCAGCAATGTCTCTTTCCTTCCCCAGCAAGATTACCCTCAAGCTCTGGTATGCCAATTATAGAGATCTCAAACAATAATGCAAAACAAACTGTATCATGGGTAACGCCACTCGCGTCTACTTCCAAGTGCTTCGACAATTGGTTTAAACGCATGCAAAAGTGTATAGATCTTCATGGGGAATATTTTGAAAAACAATAAAAGTGATTTTCGATGATTAATATTTGTTTTTGTTCTCTAATTCCGAAATATAAAAGGCAACCCTCGTATTGGTGGTAAAAACGTTAAGTTTAGAATATTATTTGAGATAGTCTATTGGACAAATAAAACACTACTTTTAATTTTTATATTAGAGTCCGATAGCTCGTTAAAATAGCGGGCCTAAAGCACAAATTGTATATCATGAAGTACATGTGCATTATGCCTTACCATAATCTCGTTTTCATTTTTTTATGATACAAATCTTTTGGGACACCTTGTATATGGCAAATGCAGGTTATCTACAAAGATTATTGTTAAAATTTTAATACTGATACGATTATAAGACCTCCCTAATTTTGTTTTTATCTGCTAACACAGACGCGAGATAGAAGATAGAAATTTGTAGGTCATCATTCATTCGCTAACAAGTATGAATTACTCCAACTCAGGGATTACTGTTGTGAACTCTAAGATGGCTAAAGGGACCGATCCTCGAACCGCAAATTTTGTCACAAAATTGACTCACCCAATTACCACCATTTACCGGCTGTTCTAGGTTCGCTGCCCCATCGATGCGTTCTCTCTCCTTTCGATGCTGTCTCTTTAAAAACTTGATGGCCCTCATAAATGGTACGGCTCCATCTCAGTCGGTCATTCGCGATCTGCTCCCAATTGTTCTTTTCCACATTTTCTTTTTGTTCATATTACCCAAACTTCGTTCACAAATTATAATTTTATTTTATCGTTATCGCTTGGCAAATGGCGTAAATTATACAGGGTGATTCTGTTTTTAAGGATCAAACTCAAACAGGAGATTCTACTTATGAAAACATGAAAAAAACTTCATATTAACATAGTTTCACAAATGTTTTGTTATCGAGATACCACCCTGATGGTGGTTTTATTCATTTATTTCCGAAACGTTTTTAGATATCGTATTGACATTTTGCTTTTTTAAAATCTCTGTCAACAGATGTTAGGATTATTAAAAAATAAACATCAGGGGCGGGTAAATGGGGGGGGGGGGGGGGTACGGGGGTGGAAATCTACCCTAACTTTTTTATGCAATCTTTTTTTGCAAATTTGAGCCCAGAAACTTAAAATCTAACACATTACTTTTTTACTTCGAGCGATTTTCTGTTGTTCGCTGATGACCTCAAATTATTTACTATAGTCAACAAAACTGAAGATTGCGAGAGATTGCAGTCTGACCTCGGGGCTCTTCACGAGTGGTGTGTTGGGAATGATATGCGTCTGAATTTGATAAGTGTTGTTTTATGTCCTTTTCGAGATCAAGACGGACCACTCTTTTCGATTACTCACTGAACCAGACTTCCCTTAAATTGGTTACTACAGTTAAGGATCTTGGAGTCATGCTTGATAGTGGTTTGACCTTTATTCCACATATAACTTCAATGGTCTCAAGGTCTCTGAAGGTTCTTGGCTTCATTAAACGTTGCTCACGGGAGTTCACACACATTTAAGTTCGTGGGTAAAACGTAGGGACCACAAATGACGGCCAATAAGGCCAATCCAAATATTCAGCTTGAATTAATTTTGGAAGTTACGCGGGCGGATTTCATGGGGGTTGTTATGAGCCCATATATGTAAGTTGTGAAAATTCACTACCCCCGCTCTGGTAAAAGTAGCTTCGTCTGTCCACAATATTTTTTCCAATAATTGGTTGTCATTGTTTTATGAATCTAGAAACCAATTACCAAAACACTAACCTTCTTTCACGATCTCCAGGTGCAAGATTTTGTACTGGTTGAAGGTGAAAAGCCCTTCTCCTGTCTGCGTTGAGCGTACACCATACAGTAGACTGTGATATTTGCAGTTGACGTGCAGCTCTTCGTGTACTTATTGTACTATTATTATCAAACAGTCGTAAAACATTATTGTTTCTCCTCCGAAATCTTATTTGCACGGTATTGATCATCATTATCTTGCAATACATAAGTACACAATTTCGAATGTGTATTAATACCTTATAATTAGGCAATCTTCTCCTTGGAAAGCGTCTTGCATATTCGCGCACAGCCATTCTGGCATTACCATTACAGTATCCATACACAAAATGAATATCTCCATATTCTTGATTTGTAAAAAAATGTGGCATTTTTATTGTTTAAATATTTATTGACATGTACAAAATGTCACATAAGAACACCTTTTTTTCGTGTAATATGTTAGATTTTAAGTTTCTGGGCTCAAACTTGCAAAAAAAGATTGCATAAAAGAGTTAGGGTAGATTTCCATAATCCTAACATCTGTTGACAGAGATATTAAAAAAGTATCCACTTGCAAAATGTCATTACGATATCTAAAAACATTTCGGAAATAAATGAATAAAACCACCATCAGTGTGGTACCTTTAACACCCTGTATCTCGATATCAAGACATTTGTGAAACTATGTTAATATGAAGTTTTTTTCATGTTTTCATAAGTAGAATCTCCTATTTGAGTTTGATCCTTAAAAACTGAATCACCCTGTATATTAATTTTGTGGAGACAGACTCTGGTTTTTTATTGTCGAAAATAAATGATATTTCTCATGCCTCTATGCCATGGATGATACCTGGTCTATTTCTTTAACAGATCGATTACTAAGATAGTTTAAAAATCGATACATACACACATCGAATTATGGCACATGCCTATCAATCGCATATAAAAATTATGAAAATCCTTGTATATATTCATTATAATCTGACATCGTCCCATGTAGTTATAATACTTGTAAAATAATTATGTAGACAAACAATTGTATATTTCTTTTATGAAATGTACACCCGCTAATTTAGAGTTAATTAACCGAAATAAATTGTAAGCCCTCGTTGCAGTCAACTTAATTGGTACGAATAATAAAACAGTTAAATATAGATAGATATAAATGTATAGTCAGTCACTGATATGTTTTATAATGTTTAAACTCAAAAATAATCTTTATAAGAGTTTAAAAATTTGAGATTACACTAACGTCGATGGGTGCAATTCCGATAAAATGCAACACCCAGAATCATAAGCAAATATTCCATTAATTTCCCCATTTTATATTAGTTACAATCGGTCTCCAACTCTCTCCATCCATATGCCCTTAATTCCTCCTTAACTTTCTCCAACTATTTTTCTCTTCGCTCTTCCACGTCTCCTCTTTTTTTCGACTGTTCTCAGCAGTGACCTCTTTATCCATCTTCTGTCATCCATCCATGAAATATGACCCAGTCATCTTGCCCTTTGTTCTTCTACAATATTAGTTATTTCTGTTTGTTTAATAATTCATTTAATTCTTGATTTGATCTTCTTCTTCTCCAGATGTTTTGAATAATTTTTACTCCTAATATTTTCCTTAACATTTTTCTTTCCCAGGCGGCTACTTTTTCCTTTTTGTTCATAACTCATGCTTCACTTCCATATAATATATAATAAATATCTAGAAAAATGGAGAAACACTCGTTCAGTGTTCTACTATAAACAATATAGAGCTTCATATGGCCAATATTTATTGAATATACAGGATAACATTAGGTCTGACCCCAGGGAATTCTGGACATACATAGAGAGTAAAAGGGGAAGGAAAATGATGAGGAAGCACGATTGCAGATCCTAAGAGGATCGTTGATTCATTCGCGGACTTCTTCCGCAATGTCTTGTACCCGAAAAGCAGAATGTGCTTTGTGATGATCAATTCCCCACCGTTCATATGAATATAAAAGATTTTACGATTTCTCAGGTCATTAACTCTATGAAAGGATTGAAACCTAGAATGACGACTGGCTGTGATGGTATCCCTGCTTTTATCGTTAGAGACTGTACTGGCTGAACCCTTACAAAAGTTGTTCAATAAATCTATTAATTCAAGGATTTTTCCCGACGCTTGGAAAACATCTAAAATCTATCCTGTCTACAAATCGGGCGAAAACGCTAAGATCTCAAATTATCGCCCTATTTCCATCATTCCCAATTGATCAAATGTTTAACCACATCAGGAATTTGATCATTGAGGAACAGCATGGCTTTTTCCAGAAGCGATCCACAGTCACCAATATGACGGCTAATCTTCAGAGTAGATGTCCAGTGTTTGCTGATGACCTGAAGATATTCTGCATCATAGAGGACCGCAGCGATTGTCTCCGATTACAGGAGGACCTAGATGAGTTGGATCGACGGTGTACTTTCAATGGAATTCCACTCAATAAAAGCAAATGTAAATCCGTAACATTTACCAGACAACGGAGTCCCATTGAATGGCATTAAAACATTGGCGGTGCCGTCCTTGAAAAATGCGAGAGCCTGCGGGATCTGGGTTGATAGTAATTTATCCTTCAACCGTCACATTCAAGAAATTACTGCTGGTGCGATGCGTAACCTGGGTTTTGTTGTGCGTTCGACATCGGGATTCCGGAGCGTACCCTGTTTGGTATCTTTATACCAGTCACTGGTTAGGTCCAAGTTGGAGTATGCATCTGTTGTATGGTCCCCAATCTACCAAGTATACATAAACCAGATTGAGAGCGTCCAGCGAAAATTTTTTGAAATACCTCTATTTTAAAATTCACGGGAGGTACCCATGCAGGGGTTATGATCATCGGTTGTTGTGTTTCGGGTTTCAGTCATTGAATTCCAGAAGAGTTTCTGCATTTCAGATATTTCTGTTCAAGATCTTGAATACGGGTATCGATTGTTCTCGACTGTTTTCTGGGGTTTTGGGTCTGGTTTTAATTTTGATTTAGATTTGGGTCTTTTTTTTGTGTATTCGGTTTTGATGCTTGTGTTGCATTATGTATGAATATGTTTTATGATGATGTATTATGGAATATTATTCAGTCATTGTATCTGAGCATTTGTTAAATTGTCTTGTAATTGGGTGTCAACCTGTTAGGCAAGTAAATACATAAATATAATACAATAGGCCTAATAATTGTTGTGTATATTCTTAGTTTATCTTTTCTGGGTACGTTTTCCGCTTTGGCAATTTTCTGTAATGCTCCAAATGTTTTGCTTCCTTTTGCAATTCGGTTCTCTATTCTTCTGCTCTTCTGCTGCATCTGTGATTGTTACTCCTAGGAGACCTCAACGCTCGAGTTGAGACTCTGCTCTCTGGCAAAGAAGGAGTAGGAAAGTGTAACTCCAAGGGTCTATCGCTGCTAACCAAATGCGCAGAACAAGATCTTGTTGCAAACACACTTTTTACACTAAAAGACAAGTTCAAGACGACATGGCAACACCCAGATTACTGGCATATGATCCACTACGTAATTGTTCGCACTCGTGACCGACATGAAGTGAAGAGCACCAAAGCTTTAACGAGTGGTGATGATGGCTGGACTGATCACCGACTTGTGCGATCCAGTATGACCCTGTCTACCTTCAAAACTAAGGCGAAAGCTTAACATTGATTGCCTAAAGGACAACCGAGCAAAACTGTTTCCAACCTGCAGAACAAGCTCCCGGAAGAATATCCGGATGATATTGACGAACACTGGTAGGTATTTAGGTCTGCCGTGCTCTGCTGGTGAGAAAACGCTAGGCTATGTGCGACGAAACCATCAGGATTGGTTCGACGAAAATGATGAAGAGATGCAAAGACTAATATAGACTAAGCGTAGAGCATTCATCACCTGGCAAAATGACCGCAACTCAAGTCACAGTCCAAGTAATTCAGGGGTACACAATAGACGATCAGGTCGCAGTATATAAGATTTACTTGAAAGAATTCAAAATGCGGCTAACCAAATCTCATTCGTCAAATGACCGAATCTTTAATCCGTCGATGTGAGGTTTGCTTTCAAGTCGAGGATGGACATTTCGAGCAATGTTTACAGTTTTATTATTTTCATTTACTTTAATTTTTATTGTTAAATGTTGGTTTTACCTGTCAAAGTTTGTCATAGAGCTTGTAGAACACCCTGTGTTTGTTAGCATCTCAATTTTGATAAGCCCACCGTATTAAATTATTAATTTTGATACTAAAAGACAGTATCCCAGTGAAATACATTGTCCTTTAGTTTTTTAAAACTTTAATAAAAAACAACATACTTATTCAAAATCAATCTATAGGTATAAAATATACGCGAAAATTTTAATCAACCCCTGTACCGACATCTTTAAATACAAACATTATGTGCTCTAATTCAAATACATAAAATATCGATACAAAAAATATTGTGTACACTAACCTCTTCAACAAAATCTTGTATATTATTAAGTAACAAACAAGTACCTATTTTTCACATAAATTATCCAAATTACTTAATAATATAAATCATATTTCTGATTCAATTTTCGCAAAAAAATAAAAAATAAATAAGAAGGTACTTACAGCCAGTGTCTTTAAGCCGCTGTATAAGAGAATTGACAATGCGAACACAACCCAAAAAACCACTTCCTTGCTTTTTGAGTAATTTCCGGTGATTCCAAACTGATATAGTAATTGTATCGGTTTTGCCAATATAGAGGTCATAATGTGAATTCCATTTCGGATCTAATGTATTTTTAACAATTTCTGTTGAATGGCATTGTCCACTGCCATCGACAGATATTTTCGCAAACGGATCTGGTAGCCCTGTAACATGTGCAATATAAACAAATAAAACACATAATAAGTTGTAAATGATCAAAAAACTATGGATAAGAGGGTAAGGACTGAAAAAAAAAATACTTACGAAACAAATCCTTCCTGACTAAATTACGTGCACAAAGAACTGCAAAAAACACAGGAAAATTATTACAATTACATCACAAATTAACAATCAAATAGGTAGTGAGGCCATATTGTTTGACAACAATATTATAACATGATATTTTAACTATAATAATTTAAAAAACTGAAAACACAAAATATTATAATACACTCACTAGTCAGTCTAATTTTTTGGGCCCCATTTCTTCTAGTTGATGGTGTATTAGACATATTTTAATCCATTAAATTATTGTCAACACATATAACTACACCTAACTTGAACACTCGCCATGTTACATTTAGGAATCCATCGATCGACGTCATGTACGATACGATACCTTAAGTGTATCGACTTGTCGAGATATTCCCTGTATGCTCGTTAATTCCAATGCGTATTAACTAAAAAAGGTTGCCTCAATTGATCTTGACCTACCACAATCAATCTACGTCATCGGCGACCGGCTTGCTTTATCACGGCATAATTTACAGTTATAAACATTTATCTATGGGCATTCTGGATCTCTTTTCTGTAAGCTTTTAATTAAATATTATAAATTAACAATTTTTATTTATTTATTTAAATAAAACATTAGTGTTACAATAAAATGCAATAATTAAGTTTTAAGTTATTACAATAATTATAAATTTATAATAAAATGAATTTGTATCCGTCAATATAAATGTAAAATAATTTTATGGCGTATCGGACAAAATGACTGGTTTTACCTACACAGAGGATTTTGTTTAATTTAGCAGGGCCTCAGTCTAGTTCAGACCGAGGCATGGGTCGACAGATACTGACGAATTCGTTTCGCTCTTATTATGAGCTCGTCAGAGTACCATAGTCGTTGCCCATCTACAATATAGAATTTAAAATTCCCGCTTTAATAGACGAATCGTAGTTTAACACCAGATTTGTTTTCCCACAGTTGGTACAACAATAGAGAAACATGGCGGCGCCCATTTCATCCTTGGAAATTCGTATGCGCACCAGTGAAATGCATTATACTATCTCTGCTTAAATTTAACCATAGGGTTATTCTTTCGTACTGAACTAAGTCATTGTCTTTATAAAGACAATAGGGTTATTCTTTCGTAGTGATCTTAGATTAGGAAAGAGAGAAAGAGGTACCGGTTAGTTCGTTTAGTTAACAGTTAACCTCTAAAAGTATTGAATATTGAGAGATAATAATTGGAATATGATTTCGAATCAAACCAATAAATTGTAAAAGTTTAAAACATGGATAATAATATCATGGAGGAAATAATTTTCCAGTTTTCAGAGCAGATTTGGTTGTTTTCACAAGTTTTCGAGGTTAAGTGAAAGACATTCACAAAAAAGATGATCTTTCGGTTTCGCCAAATATTCAGTTCAGTATAATCACATTCACTTGTTCAGATCAATCACTACGAAAGAATAACCCTCATGATGACAATGTGCATGGGCGTAACGGTTTAGGGGTTAGAAATAAATATTATAAGAAATAATAATGCTGCTTAGTAGGTATTTAATGAATAATTTTATTAAGTTCTGAAATAGAAAAAGAAACTTCTAATTCAATCAGGGCAGAGAATAAATGTTTGTTCAATCTAGAACGAGTTTTATTCCTATTTTGCTGGAGAAGCTTATGGTTTATATTAGGTAAAAAAAAATACACTATCGGTAACAACAAATGAGTACTTTAATGATTTATGGTCGGCATAATATGTGAATGTTAGGTAGTAGATAGGTATGTATATAAACTTTAATACAAATTACAAAATGGTGAATCCTATTAATACTATGGAACTGAACTATTTTCTAAAAGTTTTCATACGAAATATTATGTTTATCTAAGAGTGACATCAATCGTTTTGTTTTGGCGTCATCCTCCTTTTTGGCTTGCATTATTTGATGTTCATGTTGCTCCATCATTTTAATGTATTTAACTTCTAACGAATTAATTATTTCTTCAAATTCATTCTGCCTCACCGAGCTGCTTGAGGCGAGGTGTTCTGCCCGTTGTGCACTATATTGAATCTGCAGAAGTCAAAATATTCAAATTATAATCTACTTGTATAGGTTTTAGTATAGAAATACAAAGTCAAAAGAAATACACCCATTGTTAGGATAGTTAAACAAAAATCATGGCGCCATGATGTCACGAACGGCCAACGGCTATGAAAAAAGAAGAATATGATGTAGAATGTTGGTTATGCACATTTGTGTGGTTATGTTTTGATTTAATTTTTCTTTTGATTAACTAAAAAACAAATCTGCTATAATTAGATTTATTATATTAATTAATTGAATGCGAATAGGTATACTATATAAAATATAGCTGGTTTGGTTTAATAAAGCACAATGGACGAACAAACCAAAGTAAAACTAAAAAGTGCCACTCTGCACATGAAATTTATGAAAAAAACTAAAGAAAGAGTTGATAAAGATCAAGATGATGCCGAAGGAAATGCAATGTACGGCAGCGAGTTAACAGAAGAAATGCGAAAAACTGGTCGCAAAATTTTCGTTCCTGTAAGTATATCAGTTTGTAAGAATCTTGTTGATGGCAGAATGTCATTTCGAGGTATGAATCCGGATATCGAAAAACTAATGGAAAGCGATTACACAAAAATGGTAGATGAATGGTCTAAAAGTAAAGAAAAGGATGTATCCGACGAACAAATGGCTGAGGAATACTCATCACAAGTGAATACTGTCAAAAATAAATTTGTGAATAAAAAAAAGCGATTTGTGAAACCTAATAATAATGAACCTTTAATATAACATTAGATATTAATTTTGTAGAATTTAGTTTTATTTCAATAAGCAGTGGTACCTCGAGAAATCCGTTTACGTAGTGGTGTTTCTTATTTGCGTTTTTTTAACTGAAATTCATGTCACGCAAATACAGGTTGATGAAAAATTTATATTGAAGGCAAAATTTTATTTGAAATGCATTCTTTAAGAGCAATGGCCTTAGCGGGTATAGGAAATTATGCCCAAACTGTGTTCTGAGATGATAAATCCGAGACTCAAGATGAGTATTGAAATATTATCCATACCTGCATTGCTTTCTCTTTGAGCTCTATTTCTTGTTTCATTTTTTGTATTTGTTTGTCATAATCCTTCTCCGCTCTTTGAAACATTTTATCCAGTTTGGTTAGGCATTTCTGGAATAGCTGCATTTTTTCGTCACCGATAGAACAAGTACTTATTTGTTTCTTGATATCGGCCACCTCATTTATAATTCTATAAATCATAAAAGCTGAAATTAATCAATTATGATGATACAATGGTCGGTGCAATGACACAACCCATTTTGAATTTATCCCTGCGGTCCAACTTGTTTCCCGACTACTGGAAGATAGCTCGTATATGTCCTATACATAAATGAGGAGATATTAACAGAATCGAAAGCTAGCGACCTATTTCAATTCTTCCTAATTTCGCAAAGGTTTTTGAAATTGCTCTACACAATAAGTTATTTGGGCAAATAAAACATAGGCTAGTTTACCAGCAACATGGGTTCATTAAGGGTCGTTCTACGGTGACCAATCTAACCACTTTCCTGCAGGATGTAATTCCGGCTGTCGGTCGAGATTTGCAAGTCGACGCAATCTATACTGACTTTTCCAAGGCGGTCGATAAGATTGATCATTCCCTGATTCAACAGAAGATGTGCGACATTGGCTTCGGCAGGAATCTGATATCTTTTTTTCAGTCCTATCTGGGAGCAAGGCAACAAATTGTTGAATACAATGGATTCAGTTCAAGTTCATTCACAGCCTCAAGTGGAACTCCGCAGAGCAGTACGTTGGCTCCTCTTTTCTTTGCAATATTCGTAAACGATATTGGCTCTGGTTTCAATAGCAATTATTTGTTGTTTGCGGATGATTTAAAATTGTATCGCACTGTTGTTTGTAAGAACGATTGCGCACAGCTTCAAACAGATCTGTGTCGGCTCTCAGAATGGTGTGATCTAAATAGACTTCCTCTAAATCTGAACAAATGTAACTCGGTGACATTTACAAGACGTCAAGATCCGTTTTTGCGAAACTACACCATCGATAATTCAAACTTGGAACGCTGCGCTTTAATCAAAGATCTTGGTGTATACTTGGATGGTGATTTATCTTTCAACTACCACATTGAGCAAGTTTCTGCTAATGCTTTGCGAATGTTAGGATTTATTTCTAGACAGACCAGAGAATTCAACAACATGGACTGCCTGAAAAGTCTCTATTTCACCTTTGTTGTGTCTATTTCGGGCTTGTAAACACAGCAACCGATTAGTTATTAATGAAAACGTTGATTTTTTTTAATGTATCGCTTGGTTCTTTTGAGAAAAGTTTAGAGACATATTTGCGGGCTACTGATTTGGATTTGTTTTGATGAATTATGTTCATGTGTTAATTATTTATTGTTATTATTAAGTGTTCTTGTAATCCTCCCAATTTTCTTTCGTTTTGATGCGTGTATTTCATTTTTTGTATTTTTCTATTTTTCAGTTAGTTTTAAGTTAGTTCTAAGTTGGGTATTTTTGTATGCTAATGGTAGGCAATTGTTTTTGTTAATGTAAGATTTTGTCTTGTTATTGGGTAGCAATACCTGTTAGACAATAAAGTCCGCTGCTGTTGAGAAGAATTTCTGGGGACATCCGCTGAGCTTCAATATCCTCCACAGAGCCTTACCGTTAACCGAGTCGAATGTCTTGACAAGGTCTAAACACATGTATAGAGTACGCTTGAGAATAACTTACAGCCAAACGTACGAATGGGATCGTAACTAGCTGAAAAACTTCGGTCAATGGCCTTTTGGGGTTTTGTACCAATAAAGTACGTTTTATTATTATTCTTTTTGACGTCGTGGTGTGCAAGAATTATAAAAAATGGATTTTGATACCGAAAAGTAGAACAATACGAAAGTTCCATTGATATTCCTTGTTTGGAGCAGCGGGTGAACCCAATACCTTCTTTTGAAACGACGTTTCGTTCGTTTTTTCGAAATAATAAATTTGTTTCAAACTAGTTCAGGGTTTTTATTGCTTTTATAGACTTACCGGTTACACTGCGATTGTATCAAATCATTCAGTTGTTTAATTTCATATTCTTTCTCTTTAACATAGTTTTCATGATCATGTCGCATTTGACATATTCTCATGTCATAGTTTTCTGTCATTCTTTCCATTCGCTCACAATACGTTTTCTCCAATTGTTCAAAATTACTTTGAAATGATTTTTCGAGAATTTTTAATTTTTCCATGTGCATTTCTTTTAATTTGAAAATTTCGTTCTCATATTTTTCTTGATATTGCTTTGAACTTTTGTCAAGATCATCCTGTAAATTATAAGGAATTAGTAGGAATTTTGGTAACAGGCTCAGTAAATATTAAAGGAACCAATCCTAACACCAAATAAAAGGGACAGGAGCAGGGGTATTCGGACCTGGCACCAAATTATCAGAATCAATGGGGATATATCAAGTGGAAATTCACTCAATCTGTAGATGCGTTCAATTTGACCTGGATAGGAACTATCAGAAGTGGGACATTGTGGTTCACTTTGATAGCCAGCTCGCCATATTAGCGCAGAGTTCATATGTCATCAGCTCAAAAATGGTGTGGGAATGCTTAGGAGTTCGTAGAATACCCGGACATTCTGGTATTAGGGGAGACGAAAAAGCTAATAAGTTAGCAAAAAGGGGGTGTCAAGAATGGTTAAGGCCCTTGCGGTTTAGGGAAACACCTACACGGAGAAGAGAGACAGACACAGAGCAATACTCCAATAAATTTCAAGGAAACTTCAACCATGAAAGATCCAAAATCTGTTTGGAGCTCAGTTAGCCAACACAAGGAGCACTTGGGGCATGAAATCGTGCAACATGGAGACGTGCTGTCCCTGAAACCAGCCAAGCCATTGGAGTATATAATGGGCTCTAGCACTTCATGGAGAGTTGTAACTTGAGACACAGATCAACACTGGGGGACACAATAGACCATCAGGTCGCAGTATATCAGACAAATCAGAAAAATATTAATCTTAAATTAAATAAAATTAAAACCTTACACGATATTTAACTGCATCCATTTGAATTTTCATTTCCAATGAATCAATTGTCATTTTAAACTCATTATTTTGGCTTACAGTTTCTGTTAAACGCAGCTGAAGTCCTTCAATAGTTTTCTTCCAGTCTTCAGATATGAAATTTGTATCTTTTAACGTTGATTTGGATTCGATAATATCTTGCAACTTTAATTTGGCAGCTTCCATTGATGATGACATGATAGCCTCCTCTGACTCTAAAGTTCAACACCAACCATATTTTCTGAATTTTTGGACTTTAGAGTTCAGAGTTATTCAAGATTCTCTTTCATTCTAAAATATTTTCAAGGTCGTACCACTTCCTCTTATACCGGAAGCCGTCTTCTTCCTTATCTTAACACTTCTCTTCAACACAGTATGTTATTTTTTTTAGAATCCGGTTGACAGTTGAAAATAGATACAAGGAAACAAAGCTTATGAAAATCTCTGGAAAATCCTACCTACTTCAATATAAAATAAGGAGATGATGACGACTTCGGGTATAACTAGAAATGGTACGACCTTGGAGATATTTTAGAATAAAGGAGAATTTTGAAGTCCAAAAATTCAGTGGTACGAATTCATTGTTACCTTTGTTCTCATCTGAACTGAAATCTATTCTATCTTCATCAATTTTTTGCATAGCATCAAGTCCATCATTTTTCTGTTTTTCCGCATCTCCAGATCCAATTAAAGCAACTGCAGAATCAATATCAGTTAAGTCACACCAGGAACTGTCTTCTCTAACACTGGACATATCATCGTCATGCTGATTTGTATTGGTTTTGTTTGTTTTCTTTACATTTTTCTTTAATTCTAATTGTACATTATGTAGATCATCACAGAGCTCTTTTAGATCTTTTGTAAAATCACCATGGTTTACATTTTCGGGAACAGGGATATTTTGTTTAGATTGATGGTTTATGCTAGTTTCTTTTTCACACTGGTTTGGAGAAGATACAAAATTAGTGTGTGTCGCGTTGGATATTACCGACTGTGACGGTTCTACGAAGCATCCACTAGGGGGATAATGTGAACATACAGAGACATCGGTAAACTCCTCCGATTCGTCAAATGTCCATAAAGTATCTTGGCTGGAGTGAAGTGTGTGATCATAATCCTGAAACAATTAGGGTCAAATTTATGTTACGTCTAACTTCTGTAATATTTAGTACCCTGTACTTACTTCAGAAA
This sequence comes from Apoderus coryli, assembly GCA_911728435.2. Lineage (NCBI taxonomy): Eukaryota > Metazoa > Arthropoda > Insecta > Coleoptera > Attelabidae > Apoderus > Apoderus coryli. The sequence continues at coordinate 9,145,993 of OU452215.1, read as the reverse complement.
ACTTTGGTGGTACAAAATTTGAAACAGGTAGAACTCTTAATGTTCCTGAAGGTGGAACTTGATTGAATGGATGACTCAAACAGTTTTTCCGTATCTGTTTGGACAGTTCACGTAAATAATAGTTCCTTGCTACTTTTTCACTATCACTAGTATCGTTAAGACGTTCCAGCCATGTTTTATATTGTGACAAATAATAGTTCGATGTTACATATGGAATATAATCCTTTATTCGGCAGAGTATTTTTCTAAATTCAACATCCAAAGCATCGATGTCTGTTTGTCCGGTTTTATTCATGGTGGTTCGTGAGGTATGTCTGTATTTTTCTGGGTAAATTTAGGGCGATGAGCACGTACCTTACACTGGCCAAGAAGTACAGATACGCCAAATAAAAAAGTAAGAGGTAATATACCCTTAACATCGAAAAAAATTATAGAATGTGTCATACATGAACACTAAATCACATATTGATTTTGAATTTGTCAAAATATAAGCTGTCAAAGTTAGACAATGCCTCTTGTATTGAGGAAATCTAGTTGTTTGAAAGGTATAGGATTGCCGGCTGGTACTGTCGTTTTTCTTAGTTATCTTCGCGTTTTTTACAGCAGTTTTCATAAAAATGTACGTCAAATGTGTTATTTCAATGTAATTCTTTTCAAATGTAAATACATGGTATCTTCATTCTAATAAAACCGAACTAATCAATTTTTTCATTTAGTGCACTTTGAAATAAAGAAAAAACTACTACAATTGCAACATAAGTTTGTTTAACTAATTCTATTTAATGTTTCGACTGGTTAATATTATATTTTTAATGTAGTAATGAATTACTTTTAAGTTTTTATCTCTAAAGATTTTTTTCAGTGTACTATGTATGAATGTTCAAAATTACATGTTTTTAAAGACCTGAAATATCAATAATAACTGCTGTGTAAGATTTTACTAATGCCAATGATGAGGGTACTATGATTCCGAAACACGTCTGGCTGATTTACATTTGAACATAATATACAGTATGTCCACGAATGGGTTTAACTATAAGACAAATGGACCAAAAATTGAATGATACGAAAAAAAGATATTGATAAAAAAATTTCCTTGTTGAAAAAATAATAACTACTATGAAAAATATTATTTTTATTAAACAGGGCGTCTCAAAAATCCTTCCCCCATATTCAACACACATTTTTCCAACTGCTTCTTAATGTGATCAAAACTGGTTCGAATCTGTTGAATTGTCACTGATTCCACGGCTCGCCTACTTCCGCATAGGTAAGCTGCTTTAGACGGCCCCAAAGGAAAGAATAGGCTAATGTCAGATCGGGACTTCTTGAGGGGCCATCTGATCCAGTTCTTCCTATCCATTTGACACCGAATTTCTGGTTCAGCCATTCTCTAACCTCTCCAATGAAATGTGCAGGGCACCCATCATCGTGTTGCAAATACATTGCGTTGCGATAATCCAGGGGCAGCTCTTCGAGATTACCGCAAAAGAATATAACTAGTAGTTGCAAATAGCTTGCTCGAAAAAATTAGGCCCAATGATACCGTAATAAACGCTGTCGCTACTAGTTTTCAAAGCGTACTGAGTCTGGGACAGAAAATGTACCGAATTCGTACAAAATGTACTGAATGGCGGGAAATTCAAAACTCTACCAAGAGTTTTTCTTGAAAATAGCGTTCTGTGCATTTCAGAGCAATTGAAAGGTGAAATTAAATATTTTTTTTATTATAACAAAGAAAAGACAAAATAAATTCATTGGTCAGACCAACAGAGAATAAAGTTACCTACAATAATTAATTAATATTGTTGAAATAGTCCATAAACTAACGAAGAGTGAGTATTTTATGAAAAAATTACGTCAATTCCACAAACTTATATCATCTTGCGTTTTTAATATTTGTTTAGAAGGAAGTAAGTTCTCCAATCCATTTAGACTATTTCTGTATTTATTTTTAATAATACAAAGTATAGAAAATATACGATCAGCTGCAGCACTACCATGTGGTAAGCTGATTATTGCCTCAAAAAGTATTATTAAATTTTAAAGTTCGGGGAATTACAAAATCATGCCAAGTAATGCTCGCAGGACTACTGCTTTATTGCCTTTTTGGGATTTTGTACTGAAATTGGGGGTTTGCTCAAAATGTAGTACTGACGCAGCACTGACCGTAGGTAATATAAATAAGAATTAAAATATTTATGTTAATATATAGTATTTTCTGTTCTGTTATATTCAAATCAGGGCAAGAAATCAAAGGAACAATATTACGTGCGAACTATATTTGATACGGAAGCTGTAAAGACTAGTCTACTCAATTTCTACACTAATTTTGATCTAATTGGATCGGTTAATTATAATTACGCGTTATTGGAGAGCTACTTCACAGACAATATCAAACAAGTGAAATTTAAAAATATATTCAAGGCCAATACTAAGCCTTGGTTTACAATAAGCGTTTTTAACGCTATTAAAACTCAGTGTGAAAAACTGTATAGAAAGCTTAAACATTGCAATACCATCCTTGACACTGGATGTCCAGACTGTTACTGAAGAAAGGCCTATTGCTGAGCATGTTAACCCATATTTTGCAAGTATTGGAAGGGACTTGGTGATACCCGATGATATTGACGAAACGATAGAGTTTTACTCTAATAGAAGCATGTTCTTGACACCTACAACTGCTTCTGAGTTGGAGCGGATGATCGGCGACTTGGATCCCACGAAGGCAACAGGTTTGGATTCGATTAGTCCCAGAATGGTGAAAAAGGTTAAGACAGAACTTGCACAAGTGTTAAGTGAACTAATAAATCAATCAATTTTAAATGGTGAAGTGCCGGACAAAATCAAGTTAGCCAGAGTTACCCCAATATTCAAGGGTGGTGATAAAGAGGACTTAGGGAGTTATAGACCTGTATCTGTATTACCTGTGATTTCAAAGTTTTTGAGAGAATTATAAATAGTAGATTAATGGATTATATGAATGTTCAAAGTTTTTTCTCAAGAAATCAATATGGTTTCCGACAGTCCAGTGACACGAGTTCAGCTGTTGTTGATTTAATATCGAATATTCAATCCAAACTTGATAAAAATTTCAAGTGCGGAGTTGTGTCGCTGGATTTGTGTAAGGCTTTTGATACTGTGAATTTTGACATACTACTGGATAAATTACAGAGATCTGGTGTAAGAGGTAACTGTTTGGATTTGTTTCGGAGCTATCTGAATGGAAGAACCCAGAGAGTCTCCTTGGGTGGCACATTGTGTTCTGAAGCTTCTGTACTTCAGGGTGTTCCGCAGGTAATCTATATTAGGCCCTACTCTTTTTTTGATATACATAAATTCATTGTCAAACTTACGAATAAAGGGTAGTGTTGTTCTTTACGCCGACGATACAACAATTTGTTGCTGATTTAAAATCTCAAATGCAACACGATATACATTTGCTCGGCAAATGGCTTAATAGTCATAGATTAGTTCTGAATACTAAAAAATCATGTTGTATGATTATATCCAGAGATCCCTCATCAGTTGACACCAATCGGGAAAGTAATATTACTTTAGCACATGTAACATCTATAAAATTTTTAGGATTAGTAATTGATCAGCGTTTAACAGGGTCTGAACATATCAACATTTTAAGGAGAAGGATTGTGGCTCCGATTGGTGCACTCCGTCGAATAAGCGGTACTGTACCTGATGAATATTTAAGGTCGCTTTATTTTGTGTTGGTCCACTCTCGTATGCAGTACTTAACATTAGTTTGGGCGACAGAGACTGTGATTCATCCACTTCGTGTATTGCAGAATAGAGCGATAAAGGTGATTTATTCATTGCCTATTATATACTCCACAAAAAAACTCTATGATGAGTTTAAAATAAGATCCATTGGGAGTCTCTATCGCTTACAGATTGATCTATTTATTCATCAAGTCGTATTAAAGCAGCGTCATAGTAATATTTCACTTCTGAATCGGTATGATATCCATTCATATCGAACACATAATAGTGTTCTGTTGGAGACAACTCGTTTCTTTTTTGAGTATGGCAGACGCTCGTTGTATTATAAAGGTATTATGGAATATAACAGACTGCCAAACGACATCAAAAGTTATCCCAAATTTAACCAAAAGTGCAAACGCCATATACCACTGTCATAGATAAATATATTTTTCTGCCGACACTATGAGAAAATTGAATTTTACTGCTTCCATAGGGACGAGAAAGTATGCATTTTTAAGGCTAGCGCTACAAAACACTCAATAATGGCTAGACAAGAAAATTATTTTTAACTATTTGTAATAGATGGCGGCACAATAATAAAAGCTATTAACAATGATGACAGACCAATGTGACAGTGGTTGTCAAAAATCGAGCGCGTCGTAAAATAGTCAATTTGATTCATCATTTATATAATAATCATGGAACATCTGATTGATCGTAGTGATGAGGAAATTGAGTATTGTACCCCGCCTGAAATTCTCGAGAAAGCGAACGAAGTTTCGATGAATTTGCTGCCGGAAAAATCAATCACCAAATATGAACTTCAGTATAAACTGTTTACGGATTGGTGTAGTGCTAAAAACGTTAAAAAGTATAGTGAAAACGTGATTTTGACGTATTTATCGGATCTTTCACAAAAATACCAATCTTCAACATTGTGGTCAATTCATTCCATGTTAAAATATACGCTATTAGTTAAAAATAACGTAAACATTAGAAATTTGTTAAATCATTAGTAACATTACAAAAGAGCAGTTGGATAATTGTTCTTTTATCGTTATTTAGTACCTACTGATTTGTTATTTGTTTGAAATTTGTAATTTCTATTAATTGTTAGAGTTTTGTATATTTTTGTATATAATATGCTATATTGCTCTGTAAAGGGATTATTCTGTTGGGCAATAAATTCTATTATTATTATTATTTAGTACGTTTAATGTTTTTGTTTCTTTTTTTTTGTATTACCCACAATTGTACGGTGCCGGCAGAAAAATAATGTGTAAACCATGGCGGTAAAGTGATTTTTTCAGGCTTCAAGAAGTGTCCGGGCTCGCTAAAGCTCGCCCGTACATTTCTTCTTTCAGCCTGAAAAAATGACACTTTACCGCCTAGGAATACAATATACTATTTTTCGGTGTCCTCTTTTTGTATTATATTGTCAGATTATTGTGAATGATATAAGGGTTATTCTTTCGTACTGAACTAAGTGAACAAACTGAAAATTGTCAGTTCATTCACGATTGTGCGTATTCTTTCGACTTCGGTCACTTCTACCAAACTGATTAAAATACCTACCCCCCTTGCCCCTTACTGATCAACCTCTGGGTACCGGTTAGTTCGTTCAGTTAACAGTTAACCTCTAAAAGTGTTGAATATTGAGAGATAATAATTGGAATATGATTTCGAATCAAACCAATAAATTGTAAAAGTTTAAAACATGGATAATAATATCATGGAAGAAATAATTTTCCAGTTTTCAGAGCAGATTTGGTTGTTTTCACAAGTTTTCGAGGTTAAGTGAAAGACAATCACAAAAAAGATGATCTTTCGGTTTCGCCAAATATTCAGTTCAGTATAATCACATTCAGTTTAATCACATTCACTTGTTCAGATCAATCACTACGAAAGAATAACCCTATAGTTGCTGCTGCTGGTTAGGTTATTATCATTGTATTTATGTAGGTTATTATCATTGTATTTGTTAATATAAGTTGGGTTGTGGTTCCATAACTATTTGTAGATTAATTAATTATGCTTTTATTATTATTGTGAAGTTAATTTTGTTACCCTATGTAAATCACTTGGTTTGTTGGGTTAATAATAAAGGTATTATTATTATAAATAAGAATTAAAATGTATAATAAAGAAATGCGTCGTCTCATTGATTTATTATTCTACACGGTTGCCGAAAAAATATTGTACGCAACACGCCCGAAAATAGTCAGAATTGTGTCTATTCATCCAAAAAAAAAACTGTTTTCCGGACTTGTTACGTAAATTACTATTTCGGAGTAGACCTTTTTGATTTAAAAGTAGGTAAATACATTTTATCAGCCGTTTATTTTTTGTAATACAAGGTGTCCATATTGGGAATCGGCAATATCATTTTTTGTATAGAGTGAGGACCAAAAGTCATACATAAATTCGATAACATTTGTAAGTAATTTTTTCTACGACTGTCTTTAAATGCCTTTATTATATGTTCAATCATGATTTGAAAATGTAGTACATTGTAATGCTGTTTTTCATTTACCCGTGCACAATAAATATTTGCTAGGCAACTAGTGGGAAATATTTATTGCACGGGTGAATTTCCTGGTAATGACAAAAGTATCGTTGGCCATGAAAAATTACTATAGCAACGCCGACAATACAAACACAAATACTTCATATTTCAACTTTTTATATTAACGACTACATCCTTTATAATAAGTCCGGACTCCCAAATGTCTATAACAGACTGATTTCCATATGGGTAAATACACTATTTAAACCCGTAGAATATTAGTTTGAATTCAACACACTTCAGCATCAAATAACAACAAATTTGGTAGTTCCATTCGTTAATATGTAACTTTATTCTCTAATAATGTATTAAAAATGTTCACAATAATTTCATAGATATAAAATTTATTTTGCTAAGTTTCAAATATCTATTTATTTAAAATCTACATCATTTAAGTTGTTGTCATAAAACTATTATTTTTGGTTAACAATCAAAAAATAATTGTTGCTATTTTTTAACAAATATATTATACATTATTATTTATTATTAATATGAATTAAAATGAGTGTTCAATATACAACGTGAAAAAATAAAAATATATATAATTATTATAAGTAACTTAAAAGATGTAACATACCTTTCTTCTAAATGTAAATATACAGTATGCCTTTTAATAAATTCTAATAACTAAATCATAGCTCTATACTATTTATAGAATATACAAATCACTAAGCATCAATATCAAATTCACTATTCTCGCCAATTTATAATAATGTTGATCCCTTAATTATATAGTTTCTAATTCTGTACTTGTAATGATTCAAAACATATTATATTGACGGCCAGTCTGCTACCTTAGAAAAGTCATGTATTTGTTTGTAATACCAAAGAATCCGGATTTGCAACCTTGAAAACTTTGCGATGTACGCTATTATTCTACATAAATTATTACCCAAGGCGCATTAACTATATTATATAGGTTGCTTCGAGTGATCTTGACCTACCACAAGCAGCCTACGTCACCGGCGACCGGCTTGCTTTATCATAAGGGTGTTTTCGGTTTATATCTGGGTAAAAATATGTTGTGTAGTATTTTTGTACCAAATTTGGATAAAATCTGTTAAGCACAAATATACACTAACCTAGTGGCCACAGAACTCCGATCGCCGCTGACGTCACGACCCCCCTGCAATACCCTCAACCTTAAGCTGCGTAATGAAGTAACCTATTATAACCAATTTAGTGTAGTTAATGTGCCTACGTTTCTGATGTCATACACTGTTTCTAAGATAAGAATGGGATAGATTGGAATCTTGGAAACGGTACAATGAGTTACAATGTCGGTTAAATTAGAGAAAAGTTGTACAATTTAAACACCTTTTATATGGTGTTTTCAAAATTAAACTACCTTGAGCCGTTTTCGAGATTTTTGAAAAAACGTTTTTTTGTGATTTTAGTTTTTATTTATTTCTGACATTATTTTTACAGATATAAAAAAATGAAAAGTACTTTCTCACTGTTACTTTTTGAGGAGAATAAAATAGCGTTTACAAATTTTCGCTACGACGTTTGGTTTTTGAAAAACCATCATCAACTTGGTTATTTTAAATACGGCTCTAAATTTTTTATTGTTAAATTTAAAGCCATTTTTAATTCAAAAATAAGTGGTATATCACACGTAATGGTTTACACAAGTTTTCAGTTTTTTAGCTGATATTTACACAGGGTAATGTAATATTGATGTATTCTGCGTATCCTATGCCATTAGTGCTCCACATAGCGCTATTTGTATAGGAAACGGAAAAAAGCAGCCGGGCGGCTTGTTGAAGTGACTACTCCGGCATTTGTTGAAAAATCGACAAAAATCTACTAAGATACTCGGCTGAAACATGACCACACGACAACCAAGTCGCAGAAATGGTTGAAGGATCCGGTTCAGCCATTTTTAAAATTCTGAATGACCACCTTGGCAAGAGAAAGCTCAGTGCAAGAGAAGTGCCGAGAATGCTCACGTCACGACGAAAACAACAGCACGTCAAAGGTTCTCGTGCGTTTTCAACCTTTGTAGTGAAGATACGAATGGTGTGCTCGCCCGAATTGATACTGGAGGTTCATCATTATGAACCTGAGTCCAAGCAGCCCAGCCACAAAACTTATCTTTTAGGAATTATATTGATTGATTATAAGGATAAAGGTGTTTCAATAACTGGAAAATAATACGCATTAATCTTAGCAAACAGAGGAAAATTGACAAAAGTTGTATTGCTCCTGTACGAAAAGGATCTAGTACTATAGTCAAGACCTGGCACCGTGTGATTATTATTTGAAGAAATTCTTGGAAGAAGCTTACAAGCGTAGAAGTAAAGGAATCAGTTTCAGCGAAAGAATCAACATGTTTTTATGAAGGTATAAGCAAAATTGACGTTCTGGGTTTACTCTAAGCTACAAAACTATCTTTCACTCTGTGTCATCAGATTTTTCAAAACAACACAGCTTAAGTAAAGCACTTTAATTTTATTTTCTGTTCTCTCAATTATTGAGTTCCTTTTTTTGTAATAAACAAGTTCATATTAATATCATATATTTAAAACAATATTAGCAAATCGCTTTCATAGATAGCCCTTTCCAAGCTGCAAACTCGGTTTCTTGTTGTTTACTTAAATAGTAAAAATAAACGACCTTTTACAAAGCAGATGTCTTTTGGGCAATAACTTGACCAGCCTGATAGATATGATAAAAAGAATGTAGTGTACTTCAGCACGTACAACAAAGTTTCGAAAAATAGGTACACTATTTTAAGAACTAAGTTAATCCAGCATTTAACTATATGGCAATTTTATACTTATAATTATTTAATTCGACTTTCGACATTTAATCGTTTAATTCTATTTGTAGTTGGTCTGGTTCAGATCTGGGAATTATACCATTAAAATATTTAGTTATTTTAAAATATCACTATTAATCAGCTACTCATGTACGGCACTGAATTACACTAACTAAACCTAGGCAAGAAAGTATAATTTCCCGATAACATGAAACTTAAAAGTTATTTACAATTAAAAGGATTTCATGTCCGTAAATATAATAAATGAAAATAATTTCGTGGCAAAGCGGACTTGGTTTTACCTACAAAAGGAATTTTGTTTAATTTAGCAGGGCCCCAGTCTAATTCAATAGAACCAGACCGAGGCATGGGTCGACAGATACTGACGAATTCGTTTCGCTCTTGTTATGAGCTCGTCAGAGTACCATAGTCGTTACCCATCTACAAATATCGGCCTGCATTTAAGCACAATAGGATACACAACAGTAGACACATGTAAACACGTATCATCTACATGTACATAGAGTAATGCATATCCTATACCATGCAGAGGCCGAACAAACTCAATGTATATGTAAAACCAGTCGTATAAATAGAAATAAATATAAATAAAAACTGCTGAAACCCAAATATTTGGGAGATGCTGGCAGAAGGATAAAATGGTCTCCTGCTAGCGTTTTGTGTTCATACTATTTTTATTTATATTTATACGACTGGTTTTACCTATACATTGAGTTTGTTCGGCCTCTACATGGTATAGGATATGCATTACTATGTACATGTAGATGATACGTCTTTACATATGTCTACTGTTGTGTATCCTATTGTGCTTAAATGCAGGCTGATATTTGTAGATGGGTAACGACTATGGTACTCTGACGAGCTCATAACAAGAGCGAAACGAATTCGTCAGTATCTGTCGACCCATGCCTCGGTCTGGTTCTATTGAATTAATTATTTTCATTTGTTATTTACAATAATAATGTAACTCACAAAACAACTTCCACAAGTCTTTTGGTGTTTTACGAATACGTTTTTGAATATATTTGAATTCTTTCTAAGCAATATCTGTCGACCCAATGGGATCTCCATAAAATGCATGCCAATATGCAACAAAACCCTGTACTTCAAGAGAAAATGGATGGTAACCTTAAGAGTAAATTATGACCGTTCGTCTAAGAAATTAGACCTGCGTGACAGTTGGTTTAGTGTCTTGGTTGTGTTTATTTTACAGAACAAAGTTTACGAGTGATTTTTTCCACATATTGTGACAATTGTTGACCAATTAACTCGTTCCCTTTTATGATCTAGTCAAAAAAAACGAAAATGTACACGACATTGGGCCACATGTCGTCGGAGGTCATTGCACTATCTATACTTTCTTGCCAAGGCCAAAACTATTTCAAGATTATCACACTAAATTTCTATACTATTTCAGTAATACTGAATTAAAGTAAAATATAAATGAATAAAATATTCAATATATCACACGTATTATTAGTTTTAACATTTTTCTTTTTTGTTTGAGATTAAAACGTTTTGGTATTAATAAAATTCAGACGTACCTATAACAATTTGATCGGTACTGTAGCAAAATATATCTAAGGAAACAACCTAATGGGAAACCAATGCGTTCATTTACTAGTGTGCAGTAAAGTTGTTTTTCTACTCTTGTTTTGTTAAGCCGTCTATTGCAAAACTGTTAACGTGACATGTAAATTCAATCTTACATAAGTGTTACGTAATGATCACCAAAGTGTTACGTAATGAATATTACATAACACTTTGGGGATTTTTATTTTTTATTATGTCAAACACAAATGTCAAATATTTAACTGTCATAATTACCTTTTCTTCTGTGTGAAATATTTTTGATTAAATTTTAATTCTGAAATGGATTTTGATCTGCAAAGTCGTAGAAAAAGTACAGTACCTAACTCGAGCTGTAAATAATTTTCCATGCTTGAGACTATTGCCTCACTCGCCGCCTCGTAAAATATCATTACAGCACATGTTATGTAATATACTCGTACTATTATTATACCGAGAAGGGTTTCAATCGATTATGGAAAAACTAGACTGTGGAACAATTTGAAAATCTGCTGTAGTACTATTCGGCTAAAATGTTTTCAAGGATCTAGTACTTCCAATTACACCGGAAGTAGGTGTAAACTTGTGGGTGTAAATGTAATAAAACGAACGGGCAATGGAATTTACTGTTGTCCGGCCCTGTGGTTATGTCTGAGTTTTATGGTTTATATTAGTTTGGGAATATTATTTGGGTAGATTGTGTACAAATATTCTAAACTCGGTCATAAAATGTAAGGGAATGTTTTCTATTTATCTTATCGTCTATTGATATGGGTTTTACAACATCTGCAGGTAATGCAAGTATTATCTTTGCCTGAAGGAATGGTGACGTATCTGGGAGAACAACTTTTTTATTTCCTAATCGAGAATATACAGTTGATGTTTATGGGTGAGCCCAAAGATAAAAGCATGTATTGAGCTTGCGTTTGATCGTTGGGATTCGTAAGCTATACTTTGAAATCCGTTAAATGGCTTGATATGTCACGACGAAGATATCTTCATTCTATATGTCGGTTTGTGAAGATCATTAAATGCAAAACTCCACCATATCTTTATGGGCGATTGCAGTTTAGGACTGATGTTCATCACATTAACATCAGATTTAGAAGTACATTAACACCACCTCAGCACAACACTGAATTTTGTAAAAGATCGTACTCCTATCAGATATAGATTTTATGTTTGTAAGTGTCTTGTGATCGGATTATTTGTTCTACGTTAAACGGTGAGGATCAACTTATGGCTGGCCCTCCGTCACCACCACCCATTCCTTCAGGAAACTGAGAGTACTCTTTTAAAAAAAAAAGAGAAGGTCTAAGCGGGCTAAGAAAAACCGACCTCGTTCTAAAATTCAGTCATTTACTGATGAATACAGGAAGAAGGAACCAAATCTAGACTTACCAGAACGTGACCTGCGATTTGTTAAACTTATCATGGACTTTGATGTGCCGGATGTTAGCCAAACGATTCGTATATCGAAAGATGGTGAATCTATTTTAGCTACTGGCACACATCCACCTAGAGTTAGATGTTTAGATGTTAAGACTCTATCAATCAAATTCGACCGATATTTTCAATCAGACACAGTTACTTTTGAGATTTTAAGTGATGATTATTCGATACTTATATTCCTGCAATCCGACCGAAATATCGATTACCATGAAGCTGACGGGCGATCTTCTAGATTACGGATACCAGAATACGGTAGAGATATGAAGCATCAGTATGCTACTGGTGATTTGATTATTGTAGGGAGTTCATCAGATATATACAGATGGAATTTCGAGCAAGGCCGCTTCATGCCACCATATACAACTACAATTTCCTCATCAATAAATAAATGCGATATCCACGAAGAGCGCAATTTAATAATCATTGGGACGGAGGAGGGTTTAATAGAAGCTAGAGACCACAGAGTTAAGGAAGCCGTTCTTACATTGGATTGTGGATTCCATTAGTGCTCTGAAATGTGACGGGAGCTCACGATTAGGTGTTGGAACAGAAAGTGGACAAGTTTTATTGTATGACCTCAGATCGAACAACCCGTTTATGGTGAAAGATCACATCCATGGATATCCAATACAGAACATCGATTTTCATTACCAACGAGATAAGGTTTATTCAATGGATAAAGAGATAGTGAATGTTTGGGACCAAAACAATGGTGAAATATTCACATTTATCCAGTCCCACGAAACCGCAACATTCAACGGTTTATGTGTGGTGCCAAATAGTGGCGTACTATTTCTCGCCAATGAATCACCCCAAATACAAACCTACTTCCTCAACGACTTGGGACCAGCGCCGCGATGGGCTCAGTCCCTAGAAAAAGAGCTGCTTGTCACAAAAGAGGAACTGACCAATTTAGGTCTGGAAGACTTGATCGGCACGAAAGGCGTTCATGCGCATAGGAACGGATTCTTTATGGATGCCCAAGTATTGAATCGTGAAGCGCTATGTAGAAGAGTTGCGGCATCTAACAAAAAATAATTGGAATTTTATTGGAGAATATAAATATACAATAAATTTAATAACAATAATACACTGAGAGAAAAAAAACTGACGGTTATTCAAAAATATTATATATACATATTTCTCCAAGGGCCTCCATATTGTTAATCATTAGCTACTTGTTCATCAGCTACATAGTGCTTGTGTCTCCGCACCCTTATTGGGTTGGTTAGAATGCTACTTGACAGGAAGAACTTAGGTTGTTCGAGTTTATCAGTTCCACTCTAGACCTATAGTGGTTACTTCTGGTCTACCGCAAAGATCCCATTTGGGGAATGGATTTAAACAGGGAGTATATTTGAACTATCCCTTGAGTTGTGTTGATCATATAGAACGTAAAACAACTGTAATAAGATTTGTGTTTCAGATTCATTAATTACCAAACGTTTTAAACTCAAAGCAGTTTTTCTTTACTTTAATATGTCGCCAAAACATTGGCATTATTTGGTGCTGGCACCACAACCGTAGATTGATGCATCTGCATGTGATTATTTTGAACAACAGCAGAAGTTTGCTGTTGCTGGGGCTGCTGCTGTTGTTGTTGCGGAGGTTGTTGGTTAACTTGCACTTGTGGTATTTGGATATTGTTTGTAGTTTGGTTAGAGGGTTGCTGAACGATGATTCCTAGAACAAGATTATAAAATAATAGAGAAAATGTCACACTTTGATAGATGCATGAAAATCTGAATGAATGTTTCGAAGATAACACGACAGACAGTAATATTTACCTTGATGGTCACTCAACTGAACGTTCAAAGTCGGGGTGGCCGCAGTCGTCACACTATTGGTACCATTGTTTAAAGTATGCTTTCTCTGATGCCGTATCATATTTCCTTTTTCAACAAATGTTTTTCCACAGTCAGGACAAGCATGCGGTCGTTCTCCACTATGCGATCGTCTATGCGAAACTAAATGTCCTTTGCACATAAAGTCTTTTTCACAGAGATCACAACGGAATGGCCGTTCTGCCTGAGCACCTTTATTATGTGAACGTTGATGGAACAGCAAATTTCCTGAAAAATTAAGATAAAACTAGTAGATTAATCAAAAATTGAAGAATTAGAATTAAACTCATACCTTTTAAAGGAAAAGATTTCCCACACTCGTTACAGGTAAAAGGTCTTTCGCCTGTATGAGACCGCATATGATTTACCAGGTGTTCTTTCTTCGTAAAAGGTTTAGAACAGACATTACAACAATGTGGTGTTTCACCAGTATGCTGTCTTAAGTGGTTCGTCAGGTGTTCCTTTCTTGTGAATGTCTTCTGACAAAATTCACACCGGTGAGGAGACTCTCCTAAGAAAGATACACATATATAATGGCAATATTGAAATGTTTTTATTGGGGGTTCATTTAGCTGTGAACACACCCTGTACCTAACGCTAAATCTTTGATATAAATGCTATTTTTGACAGTCAAATGTTTATGCAATATTGGATGTATACTGGTCCCACTAATGTCTAAGGTTGTCTCAATCTCTTGACAGGTCACATGACGATCTTGCCATATCAGTTCGCGCACAGCATCAATAGTTTAGTTTCACGAAGTTCGTCTTGGAGTGAACTAGGACTACGATTGAATTCACCATATCATCGATAAACACTGGTCCTTGATGGAGCTTCATCGCCAAAAATTGAATTAAGTTCATCCATGCACTGGTGCTGAGTTAATCCACGTCAAAAGTTGTAAAAAATCACCTCAAAAATGTCCAACTTTACGCTAGAGCTATCAGTTGCCAGATTGCAATACCAGGGTTGCCAAATCCCGATATATAAAAGGCAACCCTCGCACATGACCATAAGTTGCAAAATTTTGAACTAATCTGCTTACAGTAGACTTTGAAATACGTCGAACAGGTTGCGTTTCATTTAACAGAGAACAAACCTGATCATAAGACTTTTTCGATCGCTGTAACCGACCTTCATTAAGATTCAAAACTCGTGAGTTCTTTTAATCACCCACTCAAGATCAATGTTATCTGATTGCACTGTTATGTAGAGACGAAAAAAGCTGCTATTTTTTTTTCGCTGGGGTTAATAGTTAATAGTTTTCGAAATAATAAGTATTCAACAAAATAAAATTCACAGTGTTTCACAAACTACCAGGAGACCTCGACCTCCTATTGGAGATATCACATACTATTTAAGACATTAAATAAACTTACCGGTGTGTATTCGAACATGATTTGTTAGATGCTCCTTTCGCGTAAACGACTTTGAACAAAAATGACATCTATGCGGAGATTCTCCTGTATGCTGCCGCACATGATTATTCAAGTGTTCCTTTCTAGTGAAAGATTTGGTACAATAAGTACATTTGTGGGGCGATTCACCTGTATGTTGGCGTACATGATTTACTAAATGGTCTTTCCGAGTAAAGGCCTTGGGACAAAAAGTGCACTTGAAAGGTGTTTCGCCTGTAAAATAAATATTTTGAGATAAAACATATAGTAGGAAGGTAGTATCCTGTATTTCTCAGTTAAAAATAGAATCCATAATTAGTAAATTCTAATTTGGCTTTAAGAAACGGTAACCGAAACGCGGTGTCAATCCGAAAAAAAAATATCAAAATTTCGTCATAATATAAGAGGAAATTTATACAGTGTTTAAAAATCTTTTAACTTTGTGTTAGTTTTTATTTGACTGTCCTGTGTGCTTTGTAATAGATTGACAATCTTTTCCTTATTGGTTTATGAAATTGACTCCCAAGATAACAGATGTGATAAACATGTAGTTTTGGTGAACAAATGTCCTGATAAATTTATTTTTATTCTCAGTTAGCCTGATGAAGTTGCAAATTTTGCAACGAGACATCGTTATTAAAAAAATATAAATTAGTTTAATTTTATAAACCTAACAAAAAAGCATATTAAATCCAAATTCAAAATATACATGAAAAAAGAAATGGCTTTTATGAAACCGATACACTTAACACAATATTATACCTGTATGTTGTCGAACATGATTTGTTAAATGTTCCTTCCTCGTAAAAGACTTGGAACAGAATGCACACCGATGCGGTGATTCTCCAGTATGTTGCCGTACATGGTTCAGGAGATGTTCCTTTCTTGTGAATGTTTTCGAGCAAAAATCACAACGATGCGGCGTTTCACCTGTATGCCACATGATGTGATTCGTGAAATGTTCCTTTCTCGTAAACGATTTCCCGCATATTTCGCAACGGAATGGTGTGTCGTTTGTGTGGCTTAAATCAATGAATAATTTTAAGTTTATATTAAATCGCTGCAATTAGGTGAGGTTCTTTTGATGAATACCCTAATAACAACCATCAAACCAGAACGCCAGTTAAAAATATTACAAGAAATCACTGCGTGATTTCCCAGCCGGTTGGCGGTAGTTTTATCTATGACAAAAGTCATTGAGTGTTATAAAAAAAAATTCAAAAATCTATATATCTCCTAAAAATATTGAAGATAAATTGAAACATTTTTGAGTTACCCCGTAGATCACCTCTACGAGCTTATAGTTACACGCTAAAGAAATCATGAATTCAAATCTAAATCAAAAGATTATTCAAAATATTACTTTTTTGACCTTAAAAAAAGTAAACAAATACATTTTTGACTCACCCCGTATAGAAATTTAAAGTGTATGCTAAAAATTTCTAAACATTTAAAATTTATTCGATTGCAATCTAGAAAATGTGTTGGCTAATTAATGTTTTTTTTTGCATCACCCTGTACATGCTGCTTATTAATTAATGTTGTTATAATCTGATAAATACTTAATTTAAATAATAAATCCACTTGTCAACTTCAATAACTTTATATAATTTTATACTAAATACCTACTATAAATATATTAGATAGGTATTTTAAATCTGCTAGCTTAAAAATGGCTGCCTATAATATGATTATCATCATAGGTGACGTTATTTTTTAGAACTACCATATCTCTCTATTTGAAATTCGTTGGTGTTAAATTAACGTTAACGTTAATAGCGGCGGACGTTATTTTTTAGAACTACCATATCTCTCTATTATGGTTCGTTTGTCATAATTTGGTAGTATTTTTTTCTAATGTTGGTGTCACTTATTTTAGTTTAGTTGCCACTTCTAGTTCACGTCATAATTTGGGTTTGGTAAGATGTTTTTTCTAACGACAGACAAATTGCTTGTGTCAAATAGTTTATTATTATTTTCTTTGTTTACATTAATAGCCTAAGAGTTTTCGGCATTATTTTCATGTTTAAGATCAATTTCTATCAACCTGTTGTATATTGTAGTGTTATAATATGGTTATTCCATTACTTATGCTCTGTTTTCCAACTAGAGGTTTCATTTTGAATTGCCCGCTATTTTGCTAGTTATCGAAATAAGATCTGTCATTTTTTGACAGATGACAAGTAAAAACTACGCCATTAATAAAAATGGAACGATACACGCCACTACAACGAATGGAATTTATTAAAATTCACTACAAAAATGGTGAAAGATTTGTGTCTTAAGGCTTACAAAGACAAGACCTTAGGCCAACCGACCATCAACAGCGTCGTGTCTTTACCAATCGGATCTTGGAAATGCCAGAAAATGATACTGAATTTCGCAAGAAAATCATTAAGAGCGATGAGGGACATTTTCATTTGAAAATGTTAATAAGCAGAATTGTCGCATTTGGGGCATAGAAAATCCAAGAATTATTGTTGTAAAACCTCTCTAACCACAACGTGTAACTGTTTGGCCGGACTGCGCCATCGGACCATGATTAAGAATTTTTTATTGCCAGAATTGGATGTGGAAAACGTTTATTTCCAACAAGATGGCGCTACGTGCCAGGCAAGTGGCGAAACCATTGCTGTTTTGAGATAAATGGTGATTACAATTGGCCGGGAAGATAATGTGATTTATTAAACACTATTGGACTTTTTTGTTTGGTGTTACGTGAAAGACAAGTTTATGCGAATACTCCCCACTCAAAGATAATATTCGTGCTGTTATTGATGAACTAGAGCCCCAATTGTGTGACAATGTTATGGAAAAGTTCATCAAAAGAGTATGGTCTTGCAAAAGAGGTCGTGGAGGTCATCTGCCTGATATTGTTTGTCATTATTAATAGCAAACCTTTCTCTATCGAATGAAATAAATATCAAATGATATTTTACAAAATATACGTGGTTTTTCTTAAAAATCAAAATTAAACCTCTGCCTCTATCTCACAGTAGATCACTTTTGTTCTATCATTTTGCACACAGCAACGATGTTTCTTGGAATCACAACAGATTTTGGTCGACTTTCATGTTATTCATCACTCACTGGCTCACAGCTCAAGTTTGACACGAAATGCAGTCGATGTGATGCTCTGAATTGCTCATTTTTAATTTTAAAGGGGTGACCTCGCAGACTATCGACCACATTCAGATTGACTATCGGAAATGCGACGGAGAGGCTATATTAGTGCTGAGTTTATATGTCCTCAGCTCACAAATGGTGTGGGAAGCTTAAAGAGGTCTTAACGAGCTTAACAAGATAACAGAGTTTATCTTGTTTGGATACCCGAACATTCTGGTATCAGGGGAAACGAAGAAGCCGCAATAAGTTATTAAAATAGGGTGTCAACCCCTTTTGTGACGCCTGAACCGTTCTGCGGCTTAGGAAAGTTCAGAATTAAGAGAGAGCAATACTCTGCCAAAATCTTTCTGTACTGATGCGCTCCTAGAAATTCCTTGGAAACTTCAACCACAAAATATGTTTGGATCTCAGTAAGAACGGGTTTTGTATTCTTACACGACATTAGCGCCTTAGGAAAAATATGGCAAGATTAGGCGTAGAAGAGAGCGTAAGTGAGGAAGAAATTCCTGATCACCTAGTAACAGAATGCGCCACTATCAGAAGCCAACGCAAAGAACATTTGGTACATGAAATCGTGCAAGATCGAGACATGTTGTCCCTGAAACCAGCTCCTGGAGTTCATAAGAGCTCTAGAATTTCATGGAGAGTTGTAAATTAAGACAAAGTTCAAATAACACCCCTAATTTTAATCTTAATCTTAACAACTTCCCCCTTTCGCGTTATCGAATTCATCAAATATGTGTTTATGTAGTTCGGGGATTACATTTAGTTTTAATCCCTAATTTCAGGGACTAAAATGACACTTTTAATCCCTGGGGATTAAATAATGTTGGATTTTCTTCCAAAGTGCATAATATAACGTATAAACCGCGTGACTAAAGTGCCTTTTTATCCCTCGACGATAAAAAGACTCCATTTAGTCCTTAGGTGTATAATATACTATTAACGTATACGTTAACTTTGTAGCAATAAGAATTTCCTATGAGTATAAAGAAAATACAAAAAATTATGTTGTATTTATAAAAGTCAAAAATTTTAAGCTTACCTTCGCATATGATTCGCAAGATGTTCTTTTCGTGTATATTTCTTCCCACATACTGTACAGCAATGTGGTGTCTGACCAGTATGCCACATGACATGGTTCATGAAATGTTCTTTACGTGTGAAAGATTTCTTGCAAATTTCACAACGATGAGGTGTTTCTCCGGTATGTTTTCTCACGTGGTTTACCATATGTTCTTTTCTCGTAAACGTCTTCGCACAAAATTGACACCTATGACAGACAGTATTCAGATGAAATCAGAAATTATCAGACAAATACCTAAAGTACTTAAAGTTCAAGCAGTAGAACTTGAGTGTTATTTATATTTATGGATGTTTGCTCTAAATATAACTAAAGTGTATAATAGTTTTTAGGAAAACCTAAATAAAAAAGGGCAACGGTGCGACGCATGGCTCTTTTTTTGAATCCCTAGCTAAACTACGAGACCAAATGGAGAACAGCGTAATTTAGGTGCACCAATATAAAAGAAGATTTTTGGAAGCGAAAAAGCGACTGTGCAAAATTATTATTGGTGCAAACGGCCATAAGAACGTTTATTTAACAAATAATTTATTTTGTATTATACAGGGTGGCCCATTAGTTTGTGGGAAGAAGATATCTCAAGATCTATAAGCGATAGACAAAAAACTTCTTTACAAAACTTTTAGGCACTGAAGAGATGTACAACCCAAAAATGTTTTCAATTTATACAGGGTAGTTCACAAACGCGGAGCAGACTAAACTTGCTTTTGCTTAATGCGACACCTCCACAGCGTTGCTCAAAGTCATAAACGACATGGCACAAGCCCTTGATAGATTGTAGATTGTTTTTCGGAGTCGTTTAGGCGGTTTGGCCTCCCCTCACTTCGACCTGCAGAAGATCTTTTGTGAATGACTCTAATCTATGAATTGCCCAGCTGTCCCACACTGTTCATAAAGTTGATGATTTCTCTGGGGGCTAAATTCCTTGCCTCCGGGTGTTAGGGTCACCCCTCCAAGGTGTTTTAGCCTTTGACAGAAAAGAGCACGTGTTCTGTTGTCTCTGTGCAAAACCGATAAGTGTCGTCCTCGGTTAGGCCCATCTTTTTGAGATGGTACTTCACTGGGTGGTGTCCCGTAAAAAGGCCTGTAATTCGTCTTAGGTCGCTTCTCTCCAGTTGGATAAGCTTCCCTGCGTTGGCCTCTGAAGGTTTGATAAACCTTTTTGATTGTCTTAGACCTGGAGTGTTTCTCCAGTAGGACTTAAGTTGTTTCTTTTCTCATCTCCGAAGTTCTTCCTTCATATGGCTTTTTGGAAGGCCAAAGATGGGTTCCGGGCCGCAGAACCGAGCGTTTGCGCGCCCTCTTTTGCAAGTTGGTCCGCCGCTTCGTTCCCCTCTATGCCTTCATGTCCTGGCACCCATGTCAGAGTAATCTTTTTCCCCTGAGCTGTCAGTTGCTTTAAGGTCTGTTTGCATTCCCATGCTAGCTTTGACGTGAAGGTGTAAGACCTCAGTGCCTTTAACGCAGCTTGACTGTCTGACATAATATTGATCTGCCGTTCCGGGATGCCTCTCTGCAGGCATTCTTGAGCACAACGATTAATAAGTCACACGTAAGCGTGCTACTTTTGGTTGATCAGAGCAAAGCATTTGACTCTGTGAATTTCCAATTACTTCTGGCAAAGCTGAAATACCTGGGCTTTGTCGACTCCTTGAATTGGTTTAAAAGTTATCTTTTTGATAGAAAACAGAGAGTTAAGTTGAGCGGCTCTACCCTTTCTGATTTTGGAGTTACAACCTGTGGATTCCCCCAGGGTAGCATACTGGGCCCACTTTTCTTCTCAATATTTATATTCGATGTAAGTTTCAGTGTTGCTAAACTTAAACTATCATATGTATGCTGACGACATTTTTCTATTTAAGACTCAGATTGGGCTATGGAAGCTGTGAACACTGATTTGGAGGCTTTTTGAGTTTGGTGTATTGCTAACGGCTTAAAAATCAACCCCAAAAAGTCAGTTGCATTGTACGTGGGCGGTGACTATAGGATTTATATCGACCGTGTCAATGTTGAGTGAGGCAAAAATCTAAGAATCGTGGTGTGATTGTAGATGATAAATTGAGCTTTAACGATCATTGCCAACAAGTTTATAGGAACTGTTTCTATAGATTTTCCATCTGAGAAATCTGCTGGACGAATCGATTAAGTTGAAATTGGTCAAGTCACTAATTTATCATCATATTGAATACTGCTCTGCTGTTTACTATTATTTTTTGCCTAAGTACAACAAAGAGAAATTGCAAAGAGTGCAGAATGCAGTGAATTGCTGGGTTTGTCGATGAACATGTTCAAGAATAGTTAAAAAAATAATGTTCTGATTTGTTTTTTTTTTTCTGGAAATCTTTTTGTTTTTGTATGATTTTTTTTCTCTTCGTTGTCGATAGAAAATTAGCTTCTAGGTAGAGTGGTAGAATCCCCAAACTTTTGGAAGGATACTGTTTAAAATTTATTTGAATAAATGCTACTTAAGTGAATTTCTTACCTGTACGGAGTTTCCCCAGTATGACACCTCGTATGATTATCTAAATGCTCCTTACGTGCAAACGTTTTACCACATATAGTACATCCATATGGTTTATCAGTCGAATGTCTTTTCATATGCCGTTCTAATGATGCTTCATTGGCGAACACATGAAAACACACTGCACATGTGAACATACTACCACCCAAATGACATTTTCCATGTCTACTGAGTTCTTGTACATTGGTGAACGCTTTTCCACATACCTGATAAAAGTTTTCTAATTCAAACCATAACAAAAAAAAAATGCAAAGTCAATTGAAGACATAAAAATAATCGATCAATGCAAACAATTTGTTATTAGAAAAAAATATTTTCAGATTTCTGTTTTTACTCTATAGAACGTTAGCAGAGCAAAGTTTTTGCAGAATGAAATAGAAATCCCAAGAATTTCGAGCAAGTAACATCGAATTTTAAAGTCAAAGATCCGAAACAATAAGAGTCAGTCCACCGTATGAAAAGTTTTGCTAACATAACTGAGTA
This sequence comes from Apoderus coryli, assembly GCA_911728435.2. NCBI lineage: Eukaryota > Metazoa > Arthropoda > Insecta > Coleoptera > Attelabidae > Apoderus > Apoderus coryli. The sequence continues at coordinate 9,123,446 of OU452215.1, read as the reverse complement.
GAGATGTTTACCTGACAGGTGAAAGGTTTCCTTTCCGTATGATACCGCCTGTGTACAATCAACTGATACCGAAACTGGAATATTTTCCCACACAAATCGCACACTTGGTTACCAGCAATGACGGACGGTGAATTTTCTAAAGATATATGATTATTACTTGTAGAAGCATCTTGTTCATCCTTGGTGATTATTGACATATTATTTGGGTTATTTTGTTGCTGCTGCTGCTGCGGCTGTTGCTGTGGAGGTGGTTGTTGTTGAACATTATTTATATTGTTGTTCGTGTTCGCGTCGTTGTTTTGATTTTGCTGTTGATTTGACAGTTCACCTGAAATAAATATATGCCCACATAAGACACACTGTTTGAAAGAATTCCCTGTATAATCTGAACGTGCGAAGATAAAGACAAAATATTAGCATATAATCAAGGTTTTCTATAGACGAAGACGAGTTGCGAGGTTCTCTGTCGCGGTATTGTCAACTCTCCTCCCTGTTCAGTCAGAAGATGATAGTTTTTGAAGACCTCAACCGCTTCTTCGGGCGATGAAAGTCGTTGTTCACACAGTTTATCTCTAATTAGTGGGAATATGAAGAAATCATTGGATGTCATGAACAACAAATGGTCGTATACCAGGCTGAATTAAGGGTGTTCTGATTTTCTAGTCTAGACTAGTTTACGTGAAGAAATACGCCACCATTTGCTTTTTAACCCTTCGGGAACAACTTTGGCGGATTTTCTTCACATTGAAACACCCAAACTGCCGATTGGGCTTTACTTTCACGACTCCTCCCCTGTGTCAATGCTTTATACGGCTTTGGATACACCATATTTGTATTTTTTAAGCATTTTCTGGCACCAATCACTGGAGCCTCATTTGAGCACCTTAATTCCATTTTTTGGCCGAGATGAACTTAACTTAATGTAAGCATATATATTGCTCGCACGTCAAAACGTTCTCAATAGGTATGCTGTCAAAAATGTCAAACTTCAAAATGGCGCTGACAGCTTTCACCAGTGTTGCCAGTTCTCAATACATAAATAGCAACCCTTTTAAACTAGTTTGCACACTGAGCACTATAATATCTGCTGATGAAATTTCCGACTATAGGCTAGGTTTTGTTAAACTTAAGTTCAAATACAATGGACCGAGACCCAAACGTACACAGACTACAGAGGCTATACCTCGGCAAGATAGTATAGATAGTTCAATGACCACAAACCCCGACAAGCATTGTTGTCACATTCTAAAATTCCCCGAGAATAATTCGATAATATAATAACAATAATATAACTAACAAAACAACTTCCAAAAGTCTGGTGTTTTACGATTCGCGAACTCCTGCCAATATATTTTACAACACATTTTCTTTACAGCCGGCAACGTTATCGCCTTAGTTTTTCTCGCATTTTGAAGCATATAGTAATGCCAGTGTTTCTCGGCCTCTAAGGTATTCTAGACGCATCAGGTGGAGCGCAGGGTGACGATCAAAAAAGAAAAATATCCATGCCACTGGGTCACACGTCGCCGGATGTCACTAAATTATATACATATATATATCTTCCACAAAAGATCAACTATTACAAATCTTGTCGCTTTCCTACAAGTGTATCCTATTATGGGCATGGGTCTTCAGGTCGATACAGTCTATACAGACTTCTCTAAGGCATTCGATATAATAGACCATCATGTACTACTACGAAAGATGCTTCACTTTGGCTTCCAGGAGTCTTTAATTTCATTGTTTGAATCATATTTGGATGGATTTAAGTCTCACTCTTACTTGGCCACGAGTGGCGCTCCCCAAGGTAGTAACCTGTTATTTGCAATATTCGTTAATGATATAGACACACCTTTCTAGCAATTATTTGTTTTTCGCAGATGATCTTAAACTATTCAGAGCTATTCACTCCCATGACGACTGTGATGTACTACAAAGAGATCTGAATATGCTTGAAGATTGGTATACTGTGAATAGACTTTATCTAAACATTGATAAATGCAAATATGTAATAGACACAAGAAGGCACCGCACTGTTTCGTACAATTACAGACTCTCTGGCGCTGCTCTTGATAAATGCATTGTAATTAAGGATCTTAAACTTTAACTGTTAATAAACTTTATCTATTTAAACTTGGTATTCGGTGTTTCATCTTTTAGATAAGGTCCTTATTTTCAATGCCCTCGTAGTTCACGTTAAACCTAAACGTGACACTATTGTACAACGCTTGAATATGCTGGTATGGCTTGGTCTCCGATATATGGAGTTTATGTTAACTCTCTCGAAAATGTTCAACGAAAATTCCTTAAGCGATTAGCCTTCAAGATTGATGGTCGGTTTCCTGCCCGGGGATACGACCATGCTTTGCTGTTGGAGAGATTTGATTTTCAATCACTAGAGATGCGTAGGCATTTTTCCTCTCAGTGTTTTGTATTTGTCTGATTAATGGTCTTATAGCAATTGTTGGAGATGTTGCGGTTTAATATTCCGCAATTCAATGCCACCGGTGCACGCGAATTATGAAACAAGAGCTCCCATCTTCAGAGCGTGTAATTTCTGTAATACTTATACCATTTACACTAGCATTAATTACTTCAATGAGAATCCCAACACATTTAAACGTGATTTGAAGATTATTCTGTGGGAAATGGTTCAATAGATTCCATGTATTTGCTCAGTGAAATATATCCATACGATCTTATATGTTTGTATTGTATTTTTGCTACAGTTACCTTCAGTTTATTTATTTATTAATTCATCATGATTTTGTAATTTATTTATTTTATTACTTATATCAATTGTCTTGTAATTGGGTTGTCACCTGTTAGACAATACAGAGTTATTATTATTATCATCATATCTTCTTGCGAGGTTTAGTGTTATTTAATTCTTTCATTTTCAATTTATTTAACAAATTTACACCATTAAAAATTTAAAATCGTAATTAAACAGAGGGACAGGGGACAGTATCAACGAGACGAGCTGAAAAGAGACCTTATTTAAATAGTATTGCATCTAGCTCAACCAGATAAGAAAGGATTTAGAGGGCCTTGTTAATGTAAAAGCAAATAGGCGTGTGTCCTTACCTCATGCGTTGTGTAATACTAATGAAATAAACTTTTTATAGATAATAATTGTAATGAATGAACATATTCGTACAGCAATGCTATTTTAGATTGTTCCAAAAGTTTCTCTTTCAAGTTGACCACAATTACAGAAATATATGAACAAACGACTATTTATTGGAAGCGTTCGAGAAAAGAGAAAACCATATAAATAGCCAACGTATAACAGGGAATCAATCATAAACTGAATAGTCCATAGTTTAGTGTTGTGACATAAATAAATAGTAGAAATAAATAGTGAAAATAAATATAGTCATAATATTAATTCGTTTAAGTTATTACTTTGTTTAAGTGTTTATTCTAGGTGTAAATAAGTTAGTTTTAAATACAGTGCATTATTATTTCACACAACGAACTCAGAAAAACGTTACAATAATATAAAAACTGAAGTCTATGGTTTAGATCATCATCCAAAAATATTTTATAATATAATGTACTCGGGCCAACTCAGCCATAGCAGTATTAAGTATTAACATGAACAAATAAAACTTACCCTGAGTTTGTAATTTGCCAAAAATCTCATGATAGGCCAACAGTTGATTCAAGTCATCGACATTGACTTTGTACATACTTTGAACCATCTCAACTCCTAAAGTCTTCACCAATTCCTGCTCCTGCATATTTGTTTGGATTTTAACTATACTTCCATCAGCTGTTCTAACATCCATCAGATTTCCTTTTAGATCTTGAAGCCCTAATTGAGCACACTGTGCACTAGTGAGAAATTTACAATTTTGCGGCGATTTTTCATCTTTCACTATATGTATCGTTTCTGAGAGATCCTGTTCAGTATTATTTGATTGTTGGTGTTGCTGCTGTTGAGGATTTGCATTAACGGACGTATCCATTCTAACCTGAAATGAAAATCAGTCTACATCTTTGTGACAATTTATTGAAAGAAAATGTGACGCTGTCTTTTCTTAATTATAGGATATCAATAACTGTAATGTTTGAAGAGAAACTAAACTTACCACATTGTCTATGACTTGCTGCACTTGCAGCTGCTGCAACTGTTGAACAGTTAAATTTTGTTGATTGATCTGAGATTCATTCATCTGAAGTTGAGCAGCTTGTATCTGGGCTGCTATAAGATCCTTGTGTTCTTTTGTTTCCTCTATAACCGACACCAGATTATCCTGATTAACTTGTACTTGCACCAAATTCTGTTGCTGATTTTGTTGCGCATGATTAACCTGCAAATCAAGCGTTTATATAATAAAAATAGATTCCTTAACACGACTATACCACAAAAGAAATCAGACAAAAAAAGATCTTTCATCAGCAAAAAATATTTTTGATTTTGAATTGAATTTTCGGTGATCCGTTCCTAAAGCAACTTCGATCAATGATATCCTAATAATACTAACCTGAAAGAAATCAATAAAACATATTCTTCTACTTACTCTCACATCTCGATTCAATTGGTTCTGGTTGTTGACATTTTGAGTTTGTTGTTGGGACAAACTAGCATTTGAGTTCTCCAAATGAAGGGCGCCATTGCTTACAGCTTGAGACGTAGCAATACTAACAGGTATCTGGCCATGCTGTTGTAATACCAATTGATCACCCTGTAGAATACCATGGGTTAGCATAGCCTCCTGGAAAATGGAATAATAAATATGATGAATTAGTTATTGTCTATCCAGGACTTCTCACAGGCGTGACTATTATAATGTTATTAGATATGTGAAGCGTAGTCGAAGAAGTTTAAGCATCCTGGGACACTACCATAGGCTTGATTGGACCAAACCCTTAGATAAGGTCATGACAAACTTTAAAAAAATAATCGATAATCTACATTAAATTATTGGATTACTAACCTGCGTCAGCTTCCCTTGGTTCTCCCTTGTTGATCCAGGTAATCCATATACAGACACCTGCGGTATCGGGCCTGGTAACAAATTCGTTAATACCCAGTATTTCGCCACACTACTCAATGCAACAGCATTGAGAGCTGTAGTGTTAACTCGCAAATCTGTTGGAACTGAAGATGTAGTCGGTGGCCTTTGACTTGAGCCCTGCAATAAAATAAGAAAGTTGTTACCGAGTCTTATCAATAAATTTAATTTACTAATTAATTAAATCTAGACTAAGGTTGACTTTTACTTTTACCCCACTACAAAACTTACAACTCCGTCCATTTATTTTTCTGGTAACAAAGTGAACACACATTTTTTGATATTTTCAGCCCTTCTTAATTAAATAGTAAAGCCTTTCGCGAAATACTTCAATAGCGTATATGTTGATGGTGCCCACCCTCGGGAGGTGCATTCTTCTTCTTCCCACATATCGGTGCGTCAGCTTGATACCGATGATGTTCTCATGTCACTCAAACAATTAAAGCCCAAAATGACTTCGGGACCGGATGACATCCCGGCTTCCATTTTACGAGATTGTGCGTCTGTTTTCGCCATGCCACTGCAGACTCTGTTTAATAGGTCTCTGAGATCCAATATATTCCCAAAAGCTTGGAAAATTTCCCGCATTTGCCCAATCCATAAATCTGCTGAGAATGATCATGTTGAAAATTATAGACCAGTCTCGCTCCTCCCAACTTCTCGAAGGGTTTTGAAGCGGCATTACACCGACAAATATTTACCCAAATTAAGCATCAGATTAATCCACAGCAGCACGGTTTTTTCCCAGGCCGCTCTACAGTAACCAACCTAACCTGTTTTCTAGAGGATGTATTTCGTACACTCGGGGAGGGTCTGCGGATCGATGCGATTTATACAGTTTTTTCGAAGGCTTTCGGAAAATGTCGAGGTTGGGTTTTCATGAGGATCTTTTAGCGTTTTTTGCCTCCTACTTGTCTGATCGACAACACTATGTCGAATACAATGGTCATAAATCGGAACCTTTCACACCCACCAGCGGAGCGCCTCAGGGCAGCTGTTTGGCACCATTAATAATTTCAATTTTCATTAATGACATATCCCAGGAACTTACAAGCAACAATTTGATGTTTGCAGACGATCTCAAGTTTTATCGTGTTATTCGAGACACTTCGAATTGCGTATTGTTGCAGCGCGACTTATCTAAGCTTGAAGATTGATGTAACTATAATAAATTGCCTTTAAATATTAATAAATGTAAGTTTGTCATATTTTCGAAATCCCAAACTGTTTTTGAATATCGCTATCGGCTGAGTGACACTGCGCTTGAGTGTTGTGATGTTGTCAGGGATCTTGGAGTTTACGTCGACACTGAATTGTCATTTAATTATCATATTCAAAGTATTACCCGAGATGCACTACGCATGCTTGGCTTTTTGTTTCGTGTTACCAAAGATTTTAGTGATATTGAATGTATAACTAATTTGTATTGTGCTCTGGTAAGATCTAAGCTTGAGTACGCATCTATAATATGGCCTCCCATTTACCAATCTCATGCAGGACACATTGAATACATACAGCTCAAATTCCTTAAATATTTAGCGTTTAAAATTGACGGTAGATTCCCATGTAGAGGATTCGATCATAGAGCGCTGCTCGATCGCTTTCAAATGGTTTAGCTGGCTGCTCGCAGAGTGTATGCCGGACAACTTTTTCTATTTAAGATTATAAATAGCTTTGCTACTCCGATCGTTGAATTTTAACATAATAGAATATTATTATTATTATTAACACCCACTAAATTTCATTTGCATATCTCCACCGGTTTCAGAGCAATCAATAAATCTTCAGTGTATTTGTATTTTGTCAACAATGGCTATCGAAAAGTTGTAATGACAAAAACCCTTTGTTAACGATGAATGCAGTAAAATAGTTTTTTTCTGAGCATTTTCCAACATCACAATAATTCTTAAAATACACCTCAGGTGCCAATATTTTGATAAAAATAAGTAAATGTTATTTTACGGTATGGCATCAATAATAAATTTCGCATCATTTATTTCACTCAATGGAGCAAATCTAGCCATGTGTTAAATTTATGTTTTTTTTGAAAATGATAAATTAGATACAAGGCAAATGCAGACACATAGCAGCCAAAGTTACTAGGGATATTTTAGTCAATTTTATTAAAAACGAACACCACACGTGATTTTATGTTAATTTTCCGTAATTTAACAAATCCCAAAAATAAATAGGTACCTAGAAAAATACCGGTTTGTTTTTTTGTTCTATAGTGCCTGTTCTAGGCAAAATTTTTGAAAATATACTCTTTAAACAATTAGCCAACTATTTTGAAAGAAATAATTTATTTTCTCCGAAACAATTTGGATTTAGACCGAAACTTAACACCGTTTCAGCTATAGAAAATTTTATAAATAGCGTTATAACCGCTTTTGTGAGTAGAATGCTTGTGGGGGCTTCTTTTCTTGATTTAACAAAGGCGTTTGATTGCGTCTCACACGATATCTTGTTGGGTAAACTGGAATGAGTGCGAATTCGATTCGTTTGCTGAGTTCCTATCTCACTGGTAGGAATGTTGTAACGATGTTTGACTCAAAGTCTTCTCAGCCCTTGTTGAGCTGTTGTGGAGTCCCACAGGGCTCGGTGCTCGGACCTCTATTGTTTTTGATTTTCATTAATGATTTACCGCTACATCTGCCATGCTCTGACCTGACATTGTTTGCAGACGATTCAACTATTGTCGATGTTGAACTGTCGAGTGATGTTCTGCCCTCAAGTATGATTAATTCACAGTCGAGGGCTGCTGACTGGTTTGCAGCTAACAAACTCTGTATGAATGCACATTACGTGAGACGGATGTTGCTGTTTCTGATGGTCTGGTCTGGTTTTTGGGTGTCACTTTGGACCAAAAGCTAACCTGGGCGGGTCATGTCGAGGTTACCATTGCCTAGTTGTCTAAGGTTGTGTTCATGTTGCGAAGCTTAAAGGGTGAAGTCTCTTTTAATGTTTTGAAATCAGCATATTATGGCCTTTTTCACAGTGTGGCTTCATATGCTTTGTCAATTTGGGGACACTCTTGTCGGGTATTCGCAATCCAAAGACGAGTGGTTCGAATAATGACAGATTTAAAACTTAGAGAGGATGTCAGACCTAAATTTAAAGAATGTAAAATAATTACACTCCCGTGTCTCTATATCTAAAATTCAATTATGTATGTGAAAAATAATTACAATCTGTACATAAAGCATGATGAAGTTCACAACCACAATACCAGAAACAAAAATGACATTCTTCCTGAATATATGAGGTTGGGTAGAAGCAGAAATTCTGTAAATTATTATGGTCCCACATGCTATAATCATTTGCCAGATAGTTTGAAAACACTGAGCCTTGCAATGTTCAAAAATAGATTAAAGAACTACTTAATTGACCAGGCTTCTTACTCCATTGATGAATTCCTCAGCACTGACTTTCTGTTTTGATTAAGTTATATACATTTCTATGTTTTTATATTGTGTTATGTAATATTTTAGTATTTAATATGACTTGTGTAAACCTTTTTTGGTAATGACAAAAAAAAATAGATCCGATCAGATTTATTTAAAAGACAAGCATGTAGAATAAATACCTAGCAAATAAAGATAAGTAATACGTTTCTTTAGCATATTTATTTATAGAACAAAATCCAGAAAATTCAGTTTCATTTCGTGAACAAATTGCTTACAAAGTATTTCCGTACCTAAACTTTTGTTTTCAGAAAATACGTAGTTGGGCTGCAATACAACTTTTGTCAAGCACATTATTTTCAAACTGCCTTTCACTATTTAGGTATTTAAATAATCTCAACCAAAAACTATTCAAACTTAAAAAAAAACTCAAGTATTGTAAATATTAGCAAATAGTTAAATTTACTTTGTATATCCCTAAAAAATATTTCCGGTTCGCCAATGACAGCCAAGCACAAAAGACACTTTGTGAAATTTCAATAAGGAAAAATAAAATAAAATATACACCCACAAGGAACGTCCTGGATTCCCTCGTTGGTGATATTTTATTTTACTGTAAGGCTCTGTTGTTGTTTACCAGTTATTAAATAATATGTAATAACAAAGATATATATACACTATATCTTTGGTAGTATAATAATAATTATATTTAAGTAGGTATATTACTACATAAGCATTAAAACAGGTTTATTTTTATTTACTTTTAAAAATAGAATTAATGATATCAATCTAAAAGTAATTAAATATTAAACTTAATAGATCGTGAGATGTACTGTTGAATGGAGTCATTTTTTGCCTAGCATTTTGAAGGCTGAATATGGCGAAGTACGTTACTGTATTTATATTTGCCGTGTTTATTAAAAGTACCTTTAGCATTTTTTTGTATCTATTAAAATAAGGAAGTTCTTTATCTCAAAAACTTAACTGATAAAAACAAACTCATCGTTAGTTCTATCCAAAAAAAAATAGGTCATGATATCCTGACTACTTATTTTCCATCTCGTCTAGTTTCCGAGATACAATCCCATCGAATTTGGGATACCCTGTACATAAAAGTGACCTATCAAACATAAGACCCTGCAAATTCCAACATCAATTATCTAGTTGCATTTGAATTAGTACAAATGTTATTCAAATAATGATAAAGATTTACTACAAAACATCAAATAGGGAAAAAATTGTCTTCAAAATATACCCAAGTAGCCAAATGAATATTTGAAAATATTGTTTGATTATTCTCACCTCTGTGTTTGAAGTGTTATGTTGTCCAGAAATTGTCTGATTCGAGTTATTCATCTTTACTTTTTTTTAATTAATTGCTATTAAACAACAGTTATTTTCAAAATCAATATAATAGTCCACATACTCAAAATAGTCTATCATTATTTACACTATACACAAACATAATAACTGGAATAGGGATAGGGGGACGCGAGAGGTAGCCATTTTACAAATTTTGTATATTATTTTTTCACTTTTATTAAACGAATAGCATACTAGAAACACTTATTACAGCTTCATAATAAAGATAAATATTCAATTAACAGTAAATGATAATTCAACATTGTTTTACTCAAAAAGTTAATCGGAAAATTACATGAATTACAGCTAAGGGGCGCGGGGTGCCGCTAACAATAAACATTTGAATTCAAAATGGCCGAAGCAACACTCAAACAAGATGCTAGAAAAACTATTATGAACTTGGCCTCCGCATGCGCAAACTAATACAAAATAGCTTTGTTCGCGGATCAGTTACGAAACAGTTCAGGCCATATTCGCATGCGCATTGCTACTGTAGCGTTCGCGGCTCAGAAACTTCAGAACTTTTAGTAACCGTTCGGTGTTCGCGGTAACATGAAATTGGGTAGATAGTGTAAGAAAATCCTGAAATGAACATTGTACGTTCTGAATTGGTTTGGAACTGACCCGCGAACAAAGCTAATAAGTTCATTTAATTTTTAACTTAACTCAACAGTGTTGCCAAATTTGTACATCTGTCATAAAAAAAGTGAAAATTTTTATCGTTTTTTAAACGACACCATTGTCTTTCGTCAATTAGATACGTCATTTTGTAAAGTCACATCAGCCAACAACCAGATACAAGACAGTCAATTTGCATTTCTTTTCTTAAAGTATCTACAAACTGATAAGGTAATTTCTGACTTAACTAAAAGGAACGTGTTTATGACATGAGTAAAAACTGCTGATAAACGCAACGCCTTGCCTTATGTCATGTGTCATGTCAATCATAGCAACTAGCAAGTGATTATTTACAACACAAAAATGAATTACATTTTTAATTTTTAACTGCATTACAATACAAGTCACAAGTCAATAAGACGAATTTTGACCCTTGGACTATAGTTTGTTAGTTGCTAAAATTCCATTTAAACTAAGACATTTTACAATCAAAGAAACATGACTACATTTGCAGTCCTACGAAGACAATTTTCAACAACTAATTTAAAATATGCGATAAAAAATGTTACTATTATTGGAGGAGGTCTTATGGGTTCTGGAATTGCTCAGGTATTTTCTTAATTTAATTCATATATCCGCAAAAAGTATTTGAATCGCTGCGCTGTGTCATAAGATCACATTCCATACTTGGTAGATTCACAGTTTACTACTTATGTGAATGCAAAGCTTTGGATCGCCGAAGACAAACACTTTACGGTCACCTAATAGGAGTGGTTTAAAAGACCCAAATAAGGATCAAACGTTTTAGACTGGGTTGAATAATAATGTCGACTGGCCTAGGCCATAAAAAAGTTATTAAAATCAATCATCAATCGCTAAATCCGAACCAAACTTACTTGATGCTAACTACAGCATATTTCTGTTCTAGGTTGCAGCTCAAACTGGTCACAATGTAACTCTCGTAGAAGTGAATTCTGATTTATTGAATAAGGCTGAGAAAAACATTGCAATAAATTTGGGGCGTGTTGCAAAAAAACTATATAAAGACGATGAAAGTGCTATGAAAAAATTTGTGGAAGACAGCAGATCTCGTCTGAAAGGATCAACCGATGTATCTGAAGCAGTTAGTAATTCTGATCTAGTTGTTGAAGCTATTGTTGAGAAAATTGAGATAAAACACAAACTATTTAAAATGTTAGATGAAGTAGCGCCTCCCAATACTCTATTTGCTTCGAACACTAGTTCATTATCGATTGGGGAAATTGCCTCAGTAACGAAGAGGAAAGACCGGTTTGGAGGTTTGCATTTTTTTAACCCAGTACCAGTGATGAAACTATTGGAAGTTATAAGAATTCCGGAACAATCCGAAGAAACATTCCAAGCATTTATGGCATGGGGAAAAGCCATCGGAAAAACTTGTATAACGTGTAAAGATACTCCCGGATTTGTAGTTAATAGATTGTTAGTGCCGTATCTCGCTGAGGCTGTAAGAATGATGGAGCGAGGTAAGAAATAAATATAGCGACATTTTATATAGCTGTACTCTATTTCTGTGTAAATTTGGGCATTTAGATATATATTTACATCATCGTCAGGGTTTTAACAGCCCAAATCCAAACCAAAACACGTTCAAATATATTGATATTCTCAAAAACACAGGCCATCACAATGGGTTGTTTAAGGACAAAGTACAATACTACAAAAGAACTATAATACATATTGCAACCTAACCTAACCTATAATACAATTCTAAATCAATGAGGAATCCACAGAATTAGGGAATATTACATAAACTTAAGTAATGAACCAATTTACAAATTGAGCCTGACTAAGACTTACATAATCGTAGAATATGGCTCAAATAATGACACAATACATAAAATAAGCTCAAAGGTCGTTCGCAATGCATAATCATAATGTGTGATTGCATTTCTCTTCAAAATGACTACCACTTAATATCTCAAAATGCAAGATTATAACTTTCTCACGCGATGTTGGACAATTATTTATTGTCAGGTGAAAACGTCAGCCGAGTTAATGAAGTGAAGGATTTGTGTATATATTTTAGTAGTAGATATTTCAACGACAGCCACACCGTTAAATTATTGTATTATGCGTTCGTGCGATCTAGACTTGAATCTAGATCGATTATCTGAAAACCATGGTACAACAATCATATCTGCGGTTGATTCGGTTCAAAGGAGGCTGCTGAAGTATTTTTCATACATATCTGATGGATACTCAGGGGGAGAGGTTGTGATCACAGTGAACTTTTAAAGTTTAAGCCTTGCTTGGTGTTCTACCGTTTTTTGTGCCAAGAGTCGAAACGCGGCATGCAACTGGTATCACTACAAGGAACATTGTCTACCAGCCCCAACACATTTTATGACATCTGTTTTTAACCAATTTTGCAGTATACATCGTTTTTATTGCCTGATTTGAAAATTGGGGTGATAAAGCTAGGTTTCCATAGTTTGCGGAAATAACCCAAGCAAGAGCGAAACAACACGCTCTAAGAAATAACGGGGGAATTCCATCAGGACCCGCCGATCTCTTTTCTCTCAACCCAAAAAGCTCATTAAATACACTAATGAGGGACACATGAAAATCCTAAACATCACCTCACTGCACTTCACCCTCTTACCCCTCCTTCCCCTCTTACCCCTCCTTCCCCTCTTACCCCTCCTTCCCCTCTCACCCCTTTACCCTCCCCCCTCTCACGCATCACCCTACTTCCCCTCTTACCCCCACTTCCCCTCTTACCCCTACTTCCCCCTCTTGTCCCTACTTCCCCCTCTTGTCCCTACTTTTCCTCTTGCCCCTCCTTCCCCTCTTGCCCCTGTTAATTTCAAATAAAAAACGCGCGATATCTTTTAAAATCGAAGAATCTGATTTCCGATTTACCGTTTTATTTCTGTGTATAAACCTGGAAGGCTATAACACCACCAGTGATCATATTATGCATGGACGTCGTCTGTCATGCCACTACCATATCTATCTCACTCGCTCCTTATATAAATATCGATGAGAGTAAGTGAGAGGGACATAGTAAGGGCACGATATATACTGATATTTGAGCATGTTAATTTCACTTCACCTCTCTTCCTCTCACTTAACTTCACAGCATCAGTTTTCTGTGATGATTCGACTGTGGAAGTCATAACATCCTAATTAACAAGATACAGCACTACGGAATTCGGGGGGTTCCACTAGGAGGGTTTAAGTCGTACCTTAGCAACAGAAGTCAGTGTGTGAGGGTCAATGCGGCAGTGTCTTGCAAGCCGATGGATTGTGGAGTTCCACAGGGTTCGGTGTTGGGTCCTATTTTGTTTTTGCTATTTATCAACGACATTACGTGCCTAGACATCAGCGGTAAAGTATGTCTCTTTGCTGATGATGAACTAGTTCACTTGCTGCGGCCCGGATAGTGTGGCTCTTCATAGTACCATATCCAAAGACTTAATCACCATCAAATCATGGTGTGACTCTAACCTGTTGTGCTTGAACACTGAGAAAACTAAATCTGTGTATTGACGTCGTTTATTCTGTGAAGTTTCTGGGCCTTGTTGTTGACAGCTTCCTGAAGTGGAAGTTGCACATTGATGCGTTATCAAAAAAATTAAGCTCTGCCTGTTTTGCGTTAAGATCAGTTTCCAAAGAACTTATATGTTTTATATGTTTTGTTTACCTGTCTACAAATTATTTTGAATTTTTTGACAAATATATATTTATTTGTAATCTATTACATAAATTTTCAGGCGATGCTTCACCACGTGATATCGATATTGCCATGAAATTGGGTGCTGGACACCCAATGGGCCCAATCGAATTGTCTGATTATGTAGGACACGATACCACGTTATCTATTCTTGAAGGTTGGCACCACAAGTTCCCTGAAAATCCGTTATTTAATCCACCTGAATCTCTACAAAAAGTAGTGCTGGATGGCAAGCTTGGTGTTAAGAGTGGAGAGGGATTTTACAAATACAATAAGTAATTAAAATTAAGTTTATAGTAATTATAGATTTTATTGAGTTTACATATTTTATATATTTTCTATTTATATCTTTATACAACATATTGATTTTATTTTTTATTTTAGATCAACTATACTTTGTATAAAATTCGAATTTCTTAAAGATTTTCATACTCTTAAGATCATTCTATTTATTTTTAAAGGTTTTCACAATAAACTCACCGAAAAAAAAACGGCACCTAAATTTTCATAACAGTTTTGATGTGGCATAACTTTTTCATTTTTGATTAAATTTCTTAATTTTTTCACTGGACCATAGATCGATTCATTAGGATTGTGTTGCACTTTGTCCTGATGAAATTTGGTTGCTTGAATGTTTATATAACAGGGTAAGTCAAAATGATGTTTTTAGTCGGAAGTTTAAAACGGATGTGGGACAAACCTGCCAAACATAATTGTTTCAAAACGATTTACGATAAACCTGGATGCGTTACGAGCATTTTGCTTGTTAAAGCGTCTGGATGTCTCATTTCTTATAAGAGCTACGCATTTTTAAATACCATAAGACTGTTCCCACAGACCTGCTGTAGCGCCTCAGTTGCTTTCTCTCCATGCAATTGCAAGCTTGAAGTCTTCTTGTCATCGAATCAATGAGATTGATTATTTTTTCTTGAGGAATAGCTTCATATTCCTCATTTAATGCTAACCTGAGCTCTGCTAAGCTGTAGGCTTGATGAGACGATGACGAACGCATCTTTCATTCGAAAAATGCTCTTGGCAATATGCGAATTCCAACTTTCTCACGACACATGCGCAATAATACGTTCCGCCACTCTTTTTCTGCCCAATTAACATGCTGCCTTGCAAATCTTAATCGAATGCGTTGGAAGAGGGTTGTCAGGTTCATACTGACTTCTCCAAGGCCTTCGATAGGGTTAGTCATCAGATATTCGCAGCAAAGTTTGCCGCGTACGCTGTTGCAATGGATTACTAGCTACTTGTGTAATGGTCGTATACAGATCGTACGCATATGTGGTTTTAGGTCTTCTGATATTCATGTGACATCTGGTGTCCCTCAGAGTTCACATCTCGGGCCTTTATTGTTTAATTTGTTTGTGAATGATATTGCCAAATGTTCCTTAAACATCAACTTTAAGCTTTTTGCAGATGATCTGAAGATTTCTAGAAGGATTCTGACATTACGCGATGCTGAAATTTTACAGGCAGAGATGATTAAATTGTTTTTGTGGTGTGAGGCGAACGGCATGGATCTAAATGGTTCGTTATAAATTTTAACAGATCAAGGATGGCTATAAATTATAATTACAGTATTGCTGGCTCTGAATTGAGCTCTGTTAACACAGTCTGAGATCTTGGTGTCCTGCTTGACCGTCCCCTGTCGGTTGCTCCTCACATTACTGACACCACTGAGACAATGTACTGCCGACTTCAGCGACATGAATTCGTTTAAGTGTTTGTATTCCTCAATGGTTAGACTACATCTGGATTACACGTCCGCATTGTGGAACCTTCCTCCTTTTGATTATAGATCTGTACTAGACCTTTTACATCTCATTACTCTCGAAGCTCGCAGAGACAATTTATTAATTTTCAAGTTTGGCTAAAGTTAGAATTCATGTTTCGTCTAGAAACACACGGACCATCGCCTTATTTGGAAGCGAACTCATTGCTTCCTGTTTATCAGTCTGGTTTTAGATCTGGCTATAATTGTGAAACAGCAATGTTAAATATTGTAGATGATATAATTAGATCCACAGATTCTGGCATTGCCACCGCCCTTATATTGCTTGACTATAGTCAAGCCTTCGATACCATTAATCATAGTCTTATGGTAAATATGTTGCATTATTTTGGGCTTTCGGACAGTTTCATAGCGAGTTACTTAGCCAATAGATCGCAGTATGTTGAGACATCACTCGGCAGGTCGTCTTCTACTAATATTAGCAGTGGAGTACCACAGGGGTCAATTTTGGGCCCACTACTTTTTAATCTATACGTCAGTAATGTAACAAAAAGTATTGCTTATTGTAACAAATATCAATTTGCGGATGACCTACAGTTACTTTATGTTTTCGCACCAACAGATTGGGTTACAGCTGAACGGCGTATCAATGCAGACCTGGCGGAACTGTGGTTGACATCAGAATCACATAAATTACAAATTTACCCATCAAAATCGACCGTAATGATATTTGGAAAGGAACGTAAGCAATTGTGCAATACAATAAACATTATGGTTGAAAATCAAATGTTGTCACCTGTGGATAGTGCACGGAACTTAAATTTAATAGTCGACGTTGACCTTCGTTTCACAAAGCACGTTAATTCCTGTTTAAAAAAAGCATTTATATCGCTAAAGATGTTGTATCCCAACAGACACCTGCTTACACGCAGAATGAAACTAGCACTTGCTGAGTCGCTTTAATTTTTGTGACACAACATACGGTCCTTGCCTTACTAAATTTGATTCCAATAGAGAGGGACATAGTCGGCTCTAGCAAATCGTTTCCAGCAGCAGCTCGATTTTTTCGGTGACGCACGTATTTGTTTCCAATGACGTGCGGTAGATTTGTGATGATCTATCGTCCGGTGAAAAAAATCATGCAATAAAATAAAAAACTTATGCCACATTGTTAATCTAGTAATGTAATGAAGGTTCCTGATAGTTGTAATCTAAAGATTTATTACTAAGTTGAACGCGATATAGAATTGTATCCAGCACAATAATTATGTATGGCGGTATTTTCAGTTCGTGAAAGGGAATATTAGTTTTTGAAGAGCATGTATTATAATTTGTTTACAATATTTTTAGCTTAAAGTACTGGCTGACCAACTTCTCTGGAAGTGTTAGGAAAAGTGAATGGAAACAAAGTTATAATATTTGGAGGAACAATATAAATAAAGAAATAGAAAATAAACTGCCACTTTATACATAAAAATTGAATATTATCTATTTTTGTACTGTTATTCAAGTTTACTGTTGCTAAATAAATAATTGTTTATGTTATTTTTGTATTGTATTTATTTTTAAGAAATGAATTGATTTCCAATTTCTGTCGTAAGTAACATTTGACTTTAAGTCATAACTACCAAATATTGATAGAATCTTATGGAGAGTCAAAAAAATTAATAATATACAGGAGGTTCCATATAAGAAAAACAATATGCAAATACGTTTATCTACTACACGATCGACGCCTGTACACTTTTCAGTTACCCACGTCAAAAAACGGGCAACCTAAAAGCAAGTGACACGGCGAACGTTACTTCCACACTGCACCAAACACTATGGCTGTCCCACCATATATTCGAGTTAACGGAGACAGACTTCAGAACATCGAGAGTTTCTCTTACCTCGGTAACACGAATGTAGTACCTACGCCTATTCTGGACAATTGTCCTCCGCGACAGCTATAAATAGGGGTGTTCCACAAGGCTCAATAATAGGTCCCCTGTTTTTTACCCTTTACACTTGAAATTTCTTCACCCTGTTAAAAGAGTGTAAAATGGACATGTACGCGGATGACACGCAGTTGTATTGTTTTTTTCTTAAGCATAAACACCTGGAATATTTGGATTTAATTAACATGGAAGTCGATCGGTTGATGAATTTGTCTAATTCACATGATCTGTTGATGAATCATGAGAAGTCCAGCGTTATTCTCTTTGGTGATTTGAGGAAAATACATTTTCCAATAAAAATATGAAACAACTGTTTAACTGTATATACTAAATCAAAAAATCTTGGTATTTTCGTAGATGAGGAACTTAAACTTGTTGATCATGTCTCTAGTTGGCTCCAGAAAAGTTACTCTAGGCTTAAATTAATATACTCAAATCGACTTATACTAAATTCTGATCTTAGAGCTTTGCTGTGCGAAACACTTGTTTTATCTCAATTTAATTATTGTAATTTTGTCTATGGTCCATGTCTACTTCAAAAAGAGTGTTCTAGAATACAAAAAGTACAAAATATGAACGAATAAGCCATACGCTGAAAACTTCTAAATGGCTTAATATGATCAATCGAAGACGATTACATTCCCCCCTATCTCTTCAATAAAATTAGACTTAGAACCGATGTTCATAATTTAAATATTAGGCAAAAGGATATGATTGATATATCGCCACACAGAACCACACTATTTAAAAATCATATTCCTACCGCATAGCCCCAGAATATAATAAGCTACTACATCATTTCAAGTCTTTGTCGATATCCAGGTTTCGGTCAGCAGTGTTCGACATGCTGTTCAGTGCGCAGTGTTCTCTTTCTGGCGGTTGATCTGAATCTCTATTCTTCCCCAATATTTCATATCTTCTTTTTGTTTTGTTTTATTGTTTTTTACTCTTCCTGCACCAATTTTGCAAATTTTGTAAATATTAATTTAATATATTATATATATGCTATTTTCAAATAATTGAATCGCTTGTAAATAATAAGTTTAGTCTCGGTATATTTTACTTTATACCTACCCAATTTGGCCTTATGTATAGAATATAATTTTACGTTAGGTCCATGTAGAATATCAGCTATGCTGAACATGCGCCTTTAGCAATTTAGTATTATACCTATATTAAGTATTATAGAATGTATTTCCTTTTCTGTTAATTATAACTGCTAATAAAGATTATTATTAAAGGGCGGAATATATGCACGTCAATTCAGTTAAAATATGCGCATATATATGCATAGTTTTTCTTTGAAATATGCAATTATATGCCTTGAAGATACCATGGAAAAAATGGAAATAAAGAAACGCCTACTCTTACAAAAATTATTTATTTTAAGTAAAATTAAAAAAAAAAAATATAATAGGTAAAATTTTTAACCTGAAATAGTATAAAATGCATTTATATCGATATATTTTTCAAAATTTTCCGATAAAAGTGTTTGCCTTCTGTCTGTAAAAATATGTTTGTACAAAGAAAAAGTTCTTTCAACATGTACCGATGTGATCTGGCAATATTTTAATTTGGGTAGTAAGTTATAAGGCCAAGGTATTACTTCGTTGGATGGTTTAGTATCAAAAATATTTTTGACTTCCATTAAATACTTCAAGCCTTCTTTCTTCTTCGAGTTTACTTCTTACTTGATTTCCTACATCACCGGGAACTTTTTTGCATTTGTCGGAAAAAGTTTCAACAATTTTAATTGATTCCCTTAAACTTATATTCCTACTTTCTAACGAAGTTATTATATCTGGTATAAAACTAAAATTAACCTTACTAAAAACAAGTTCCTTAGCTAAATGTACATTTTTTAATACTGGTTGACTTTGCACTACACTGTGAATTGTCTTCTATATCTAAAACTATGTCTTTAATGGCTTCAAAATGGTCTGCGTAGAATATCTCGGCCTTAATCCATGTTCCCCATCGAGTAATTACGGACTCTGGAGGTAAACTAACTCCTCAATTACTTGCAAGGGTCGCACTTAATCTTTTGATAAAACGAAAAACATAAAAATATACACACACATTTTATTTTTGCCGAAATATGCAATTTTTTATGAAATTTGTAAAGATATGCAAAATCTGCAAATATATGCACTTTGCATATATTCCGCCCTTTACTGATGATGATTCCATAGAAATATAATCCATCAAATCATTCACAAATATGAGGAATGTCATGGGACCTCATACAATTTCCTGTGGAGTTCGAACATCCGAAGCGCTCATCAGACATAGCCTCACCCACTCTAACCCTAAAGGATGTATCCTTCAGTAAAGATATAAATCATCGGTTTATTATAGGATCACAGATTGCCAACGTGTCCAGCTTTTTAATATCCACCAAAGATTTTTGAAAAACACTAAGGATTGGTGTATAATTCTCAATATTCAGTGGATCTTTCATCTTCCTTTTTAAATACATGGATAATTGTGGCAGTTTGTAACTGACTCGCGAAAATTCCCATCTCAGCAGATTTGTTTATCAATAATGAAAGAGGCTCAGAGAACGCCAGAGCACACGTACAGGCATCTCATCGATTCCTGTGGACTTCTTGTTTTTCATATTCTTTATCACATGAAAAACATCCACAGGGCCAGTTAGCATAAAAAACATTGAATTTCTATTTGTGTTGGTTGGAGATCTTCTTAGAGCTGGTCGACCTCGAATTTCCCAGACGGACACCGTCTGTTAATACATAATTTTTTCAAAGATTTTTGAGGTTCCAATTAAAACCGATTGCACAATTAAAACAGATTGCAAGTGAAGCAATTCTTGCTATTTCATGTCAGCCAACGTTTCGCATTGCCGAATTGCCTTCTTCAGGTACATTTTAAAACTAAATCGTCTTCTGTTCAACACAGCCGTTCAAATTGTGCCCCATCCTAAGAAAGCTCAATTTATGAAATAGTAAATACTAGTCCAAGAAAAACTAGCTGTTGCCCTCGAGGCACGAATAGCTCTCCATATTTAAGTGTAAAAGTCATAATTTTATGACCTTTTTGTCATTTATCTAAATTTTTGTTGTTTTGTTTTAGACATCAGCTATTTTTTTTTTTTTGTATCGGGTTTTGTGCCTTTTTCTTCTCTTTGGAGGCACTATTTATACGCAGATATTTTATATTCCAGATCTAGGCCAAAGTCTTGTACGCAAAATAATTGATTTTTTTTTAGTTTTATTATAAAATTTATTTTGCCCCCTTTTCTACTATTTACGAACGCCTATGTAAACAAAATTGTTATGCTGCATGTTGTAGGTTATCCGTTAAGTGGTTTTTGAGTTATCACGGATACAATTTTTTCCTGACCCTTTTATAGAATTTTCACGGACGCCTATGGAACATTAATTTTTGTCGTGTATTTTTAACACCAATTCAACTAGTTAAATATAAAAATTTTTACATTTTAATTTTTTTTTCATTTTACCCCTTTTTTTTACTATTTACGAACGCCTATGTAAATAAAAATTTTATGCTGCATTTTTTAGGTTATCTTATATGAAAGCTATATATAATTAGCCAATTTTTCTGGTATATTTGGGAAACATTTTTTTTTCGTTTTTGACTCTTTTTTTAAGACTATTTTCGAACGCCTGTGTGAACTAATTCTTTTATGTAACATTTTTTAGGTTATATTCTATCACACCTATAAAAAATTATTCAATATTTCGGATAAGTTTAAGAACTATAATTTTTTTAAATTTTTGAACCCTCTTTTAAACCCCTTGCCTACGCTCAATGTTAATCACCACCTATAAATAGCCTGTAGTATTTTCGTACCAAATGTGGTTAAAATCCGTTAAGTGGTTTTTGAGTTATCACGGATACAAATTTTTTCTGACCCTTTTATAGAATTTTCACGAACGCCTATGGAACATTAATTTTTGTCGTGTATTTTTAACACCAACTCAACTAGTTAAATATAAAAATTTTTACATTTTAATTTTTTTTATTTTACCCCTTTTTCTACTATTTACGAACGCCTATGTAAATAAAAATTTTATGCTGCATTTTTTAGGTTATCTTATATCAAAGCTATATATAATTAGCCAATTTTTCTGGTATATTTGGGAAACATTTTTTTTTCGTTTTTGACCCTTTTTTAACACTATTTTCGAACGCCTGTGTGAACTAATTCTTTTATGTAACATTTTTTAGGTTATATTCTATCACAACTATAAAAAATTATTCAATATTTCGGATAAGTTTAAGAACTATGATTTTTTAAATTTTTGAAACCTCTTTTAAACCCGTTGCCTACGCTCAATGTTAATCACCACCTATAATTATCCTGTAGTATTTTCGTACCAAATGTGGTTAAAATCCGTTAAATGGTTTTTGAGTTATCACGGATACAAATTTTTTCTGACCCTTTTATAGAATTTTTACGGACGCCTATGGTACATTAATTTTTGTCGTGTATTTTTAACACCAATTCATCTAGTTAAATATAAAATTTTTTACATTTTAATTTTTTTTAATTTTACCCCTTTTTCTACTATTTACGAACGCCTATGTGAATAAAAATTTTATGCTGCATTTTTTAGGTTATCTTATATCAAAGCTATATATAATTAGCCAATTTTTCTGGTATATTTGGGAAACGTTTTTTTTTTCGTTTTTGACCCTTTTTTTAAACTATTTTCGAACGCCTGTGTGAACCAATTCTTTTATGGAATATTTTTTAGCTTATATTGTATCACAACTATGAAAAATTATTCCATATTTCGAATAAGTTTAGGAAATATATATTTTTTATATTTTGACCCCTTTTCCACTATTTACGAACGCCCATGAAAGTAAGTTATTCATAACACATTTTATAGGTTATATTCTATCAAAACTATCAATAACTAGTTAATATTTCTGCTATTTTTAAGAAATACGTTTTTTTTTAATCTTTTTTACCCCATTTTACACTATTTTCGAACGCCAATGTGGTCTAATATTTTATGTTCAATATTTTAGGTTATATTCAATTAAATGCGTAAAAAATTATGCAGTATTTCGGATAAGTTTAAGAACTATGATTTTTTTTAATTTTTGAACCCTCTTTTAAACCCTTTGCCTACGCTCAATGTTTCCCAAAATCTAATCAGCTCCTTGCCATGTCCAATAGTATTTTTGTACCAAATTTGGTTAAAATCTGTTAAGCGGTTTTTGCGTTTTCGTGGATACAGACAGACAGACAGACAGACAGACATACAGACAGACAGACAGACAGACAGACAGACATTTTTTTAAAACTACTTATTTATGTATAAAATGACCAAAAAGAAGTATTTCCGGTGAAATTAAAAAAAATTTTTTTTTCATGAAACTAATAGTCTCCATATATACATATATTACATATATGATATGGAGAGCTAAAAATATAATTCTCAATATTCAGCGGATCTTCCATCTTTCTTTTGAAAGGCATGGTTGGTTGTGGAAGTTTTTAGCTTAGTCGGGAAAATCTCATCTCAGCAGATTTGTTTATCAATAATGGAGGCTCAGAGAACGCCAGAGCACACCGCTTTCGACTCGTACAGGCATCTCATGGTGGATTCCTTGTTTTTCAGATTCTTTATCACATGAAAACCCTCCTCAAGGCCAGCTGGCATAAAAACATTGAGTTTCTATTTATTTTAGAGTGTTGGATCGCTTCTCTTAATGAAACCAAAGCAAGTTCGATGCTAGGATTTTCCAAGGAGCACGTAATAATAAAAAACACCAGAATACTTTTAAAACAATTTTATTTTATTCCAAATTCAATTAAAGACAATAAATATCTAAATCAATACTGCATCTAAAGTTTAATTAATAAAATACAAGTCTTCAAGATCAAAATATAACACAGCCGAAATAGATACAACAATAGTAGTTTTTGACTATTCGCTATCAGCTAAAAATTCTTCAAATAACCTAACGAGACTCTCAATGCCTTCCAGATAATTCGCATCAATGTCACAATTATCAGCGGGAAAAACATGTGCGAAATCTATCATTTTCGTCGAAGTCCACACTTCAGATTTTTGATCCCAACACAGATCATCTAACAGATATGTATAGGTCTGTTTTTTCGTTTGTACATCTTTGTCGTAATTATTTTGAAACGAATGCGTTCTCTTCAGAGCATGAATCGATTTCTGCCACGAATTATTATTATTTACTTCTACAGGATATTCTAAGTTGACTAGTTTTATTGGAGATGTTGGCGACCGCAATATGGGTCCTTCTTTCGTTAACTGACCGCTGAATCCAGTTGATATTCTCTCGCCATTGTTCAGTGTTGCTAAACTTAACGGACGGTACAAACTTCGTTGTCTTACAAATTTTGGTGCTGCTGTTTTGATTGGTTTCGCTACTTCACGTAATCGTCGAGCATCATAAACGAGTAAGATGGATGATGAATACAGTCGCAATCTACGTTGTTTTCGAGCCCAATGTTGGATGCGCCATAGTGCTGCCAAAAACTGAACGATGAGCTTGCGGCAGAATCCCACACTGTCAGCGTTAAGAAACATTTTGATAGCTGTAACAAAATTCAGAAGTTAACGATGATAATTTCACACGTTTTTAGGCAAAAGGAAGAAAAAATCGTTGATTTTAATTGAAGATTTTATTTGAGAACCTACGCATCTGAGAACCAATAGCAGATATTAAAGACATTCGTATTTACATCATGAAATGTTTGCCTCAGAACCATTTTTAAGGATATAGATTATAGCAGAGTCGTTTCGATCTTTTAGGGTCCCTTCACTTCGACTTAAACGAGGTATTTTGTGAATAACGCTAATCTAGAGATCGTCCACATTTAATGAATTCAAGGGTCCCTCCTTCCAAGGTATATCAGCCTTTTGCAGAACAGTGGTCCATTTATCTGAGCTGGTACCTCACCGGATGATGTCCTGTAACAGCTATTTCCTGCAGGACTCCCCTTTTCTTCAGTTTCGGGATTGTTCAATCATTTGGCCCTTTGAAATGCTAAAAATGTATTTCGGACCGTGGAACCAAGCCCCCTTTTTGCAGGCAAATGATGAGAGGGAAGGTTTCTAAACGAAATCATTTAATAAAAAAAATAAATTATAAAAAAACGGATACATATATACAGATAGTCTTTGCTTGTGTTCATCATAATAATTCTAATCATCGAGTAAATATCCCCTATCAATAGCCACACATGTTTCGAGAATACAATGTACTTCATATTTTCCCATGTGCTATTTGCATCTGGGAGATTTCCCACATTTTCCGGGAAACCCTGTATTTTTGTATTGTTACAACTGGCAACACTGGTATTTCCAAGTGAAATTTGTCACCGCCATCTTGAACTTGACAATTTTGACAGTGACACTGACAAGGTTTTGACGTGCGAGCAATATTTTTGTTGTTTATATACAGTGAGTTGAAAAGTTCATCTCACCAACAAATAAATAGAATTAAGTCGTGTTAAATGGGATAGCCGATTGGCACCAAGAGTGAAGGACGTTAAAAATTAATTGTCCGGAAAATAGTTAAAATCAGAGTAATAAAAACAAAAGTTGCGTTAAAAACTTATAACTATGAACTGCGGTAAGTCCGTGCCTTATTAGTGTACATAATTAACCCCATACCTCCTACGTAGGAATAGGCCTAACTCTAAGGGTGTAATCTATGCATCAAAATAATAAGAAAAAACTCAAATGTTGTTATCCAATTTGTTTTCAAGTTATAACGCAAAAACAAAATATTGCATTAATGTGGCTTTCCTGTAATAAATGTTATTATTTGCTTTTGATTGTTGTGCTATCCTATTAGTGTCAGTATAAAAGGTCACAATGATTCACCGATAACTTTCGGATTTGTATCATTTAAATTTTATAAAATGCCACACATTGTATCACATTAATTTGATTAAATGCCATACACCACAAATGGTTTGTGTAATGGGACTCCTACAGCGGCTTCTGAAGAATATCGTGAACGATTTCCACATGAAAGAACACCGAACAGAAAGGCCTTCATCAGAGTTTTCAACAAGTTCTGCGAGACCGTACCGCTTTCAATTGCTTCCGAACGAGCCATTCAACAGGAATTAGAAGAAATAGAAGATGGTCTAGATTTAGTGGAGGAAGATGTTCACGAAGAATTGGAAATCAGTTGGGGTTTCCCATTCGATCGTCGGGTTTAAAGGGTTGGTTACAAAGTAAAAGTAGATACTAGGGAAGCCTCTACTACTTAATAGAACATTCATAGAGTTAGTGAACACTGCCAACACGTATATAAGAGCGGCTTCTTTAGGCTAAGTTCTATATACTATCTAAAAAACCTTTTGGATGAGTCAACTAAGTTAAAATTGGTAAAGTCACTTATCTATCCCCACATCGAGTACTGTTCGGCAGTTTACTATAACTTCCTACCTGGTTACAACAAGAACAAGTTGCAGAGAGTACAGAATGCTTGTATTCGCTTTGTGTGTCAGGTGCCTCATCGCGCATATATTACACCTTACTTAAGAATGCTTGGAGAACCTAAGATCGCTTGTAGACTGCAGTATTTGTATTCGGTGTTACTTTACAAAGTATACAAATCTCAAACTCCAGGATATCTGTTTGAGTTGTTTGACAGACGGTCTGCTGTACATACGAGCTGATTCTTTCACAATTCCCAGGCATTCAACATCTAAATATGAAGGATGCTTTGCTTATATGGCTGCACATTTGCTAAATGACTGCAATGATTTACTTGCCTGCTCGTTGGATGCTTTTAAAGGGAGTTTGAGGGATAGATTGTATTGATTCTTGCTGTTTCTCTGAATTTGGCTAATTTTAATGTTTTCAATTATAAAATTGTGTTTCGTATTTTTATATACATACTTTTATTATACCTTTTCTTGGGTATATGTTTTATATATTGTTAAAAGGACAATCTGCCTCGAAAAGGAACCATGGTTTTACTGATGCAAATGCATGTCTTTGTCCATGTAAGTTTCATATAGCCATTTTCATTAAAAAAATTACCCATAGGACCCGGTACATTTTTTTTTTCAATTCTGCTGGCATTTAACGTGTTAACACTGACATAAAGAAATTATACAGATATAGCCTATAAAATCGATGAGTAGAACCTTTGGCGTAGAACACTAAACTGACAATCGTTTTACCACTTCACCAAAACACTTCTTTTAAATCTCGACGCGCGTTTCGCTAACAATGTTAGCATCCTCAGGAGAGAATTAATTTAATTTTCTCCTGAGGATGCTAACATTGTTAGCGAAACGCGCGTCGAGATTTAAAAGAAGTGTTTTGGTGAAGTGGTCAAACGATTGTCAGTTTATAGCCTATAAGATAATAAAATTGCTTATAACCTGGTTTACGACAAATATTCGTTGATTTATTGGACATTCGTCCATGACAAATTAAATTGCAACTATTGAAACATAAGAATGTGTCAACAACACAATATTGCTTCTACATCCTATTATGATAAATAGGTGATACCAGATACCTAAGCCGATAGTTGCACATTCATCTCATTACTCGTATGAATTCTATCATATAGAAATCAATCATTCATGTAACCTAAATCTAATTCCTTGCTCCCCATTGTGAAATGCTCTGGTCCGCCTCTGAGCGAGAACTGTGTTTTATCCTTTGTTTTACCTATTAAGGCACGGACATAGTTCCGAAAGTACTTAATTGCACACCTTCAGTGGAAATACGAAGCTGGCTGTGTGTCGTTCAATTCTCACAAGAGGCCAATAACTTAAAAAAGGCGCGTAAATTTTCGTAGAATGATTTATTATGACATTCGACGAGGCATAATGCAAACGTGGCGGTAGTTTGCTCACGGACAAGGTTAAAGATGGTCGTCCAAAATCGGTTGTGTGACGGACAACATCGATGCTGTGTGAAAACTAATTGAAGAACATCGTTGTGTGACATATCGTGAAATCGAGGCATAATGCAAACGTGGCCGTAGTTTGCTCACGGACAAAGTTAAAGATGGTCGTCCAAAATCGGTCGTTGTGACGGATACCATCGATGCTGTGTGAAAACTAATTGAAGAACATCGTTGTGTGACATATCGTGAAATCGAGGCATAATGCAAACGTGGCGGTAGTTTGCTCACGGACAACGTGAAAGATGGTCGTCCAAAATCGGTCGTTGTGACGGAAACCATCGATGCTGTGTGAAAACTAATTGAAGAACATCGTTGTTTGACATATCGTGAAATCGAGGCATAATGCAAACGTGGCGGTAGTTTGCTCACGGACAACGTGAAAGATGGTCGTCCAAAATCGGTCGTTGTGACGGAAACCATCGATGCTGTGTGAAAACTAATTGAAGAACATCGTTGTGTGACATATCGTGAAATCGAGGCATAATGCAAACGTGGCGGTAGTTTGCTCACGGACGAAGTTAAAGATGGTCGTCCAAAATCGGTCGTTGTGTCGGACACCATCGATGCTGTGCGGAAACTAATTGAAGAGGATCGTTATGGGACATATCGTGAAATCGAGGATTAATGCAAACGTGGCCGTAGTTTGCCGACGGACGAGGTTAAAGATGGTCTTCCAAAATCGGTCGTTGTGACGGAAACCATCGATGATGTGTGAAAACTAATTGAAGAACATTGTTCTGTGATATATCGTGAAATCGAGGCATAATGCAAACGTGGCCGTAGTTTCCTCACGGACAAAGTTAAAGATGGTCGTCCAAAATCGGTCGTTGTGACGGACACCATCGATGCTGTGTGAAAACTAATTGAAGAACATCATTGTGTGACATATCGTGAAATCGAGGCATAATGCGAGCGGGGCCGTAGTTTGCTCATGGACGAGGGTAAAGATGGTCGTCCAAAATCGGTCGTTGTGACGGAAACCATCGATGCTTTGTGAAAACTAATTGAAGAACATCGTTGTGTGACATATCGTGAAATCGAGGCATAATGCAAACGTGGCCGTAGTTTGCTCACGGACAAAGTTAAAGATGGTCGTCCAAAATCGGTCGTTGTGACGGACACCATCGATGCTGTGTGAAAACTAATTGAAGAACATCATTGTGTGACATATCGTGAAATCGAGGCATAATGCGAGCGGGGCCGTAGTTTGCTCACGGACAAAGTTAAAGATGGTCGTCCAAAATCGGTCGTTGTGACGGACACCATCGATGCTTTGTGAAAACTAATTGAAGAACATCGTTGTGTGACATATCGTGAAATCGAGGCATAATGCAAACGTGGCCGTAGTTTGCTCACGGACAAAGTTAAAGATGGTCGTCCAAAATCGGTCGTTGTGACGGACACCATCGATGCTGTGTGAAAACTAATTGAAGAACATCATTGTGTGACATATCGTGAAATCGAGGCATAATGCGAGCGGGGCCGTAGTTTGCTCATGGACGAGGGTAAAGATGGTCGTCCAAAATCGGTCGTTGTGACGGAAATCATCGATGCTGTGTGAAAACTAATTGAAGAACATCATTGTGTGACATATCGTGAAATCGAGGCATAATGCAAACGTGGCCGTAGTTTGCTCACGGACAAAGTTAAAGATGGTCGTCCAAAATCGGTCGTTGTGACGGACACCATCGATGCTGTGTGAAAACTAATTGAAGAACATCATTGTGTGACATATCGTGAAATCGAGGCATAATGCGAGCGGGGCCGTAGTTTGCTCATGGACGAGGGTAAAGATGGTCGTCCAAAATCGGTCGTTGTGACGGAAATCATCGATGCTGTGTGAAAACTAATTGAAGAACATCATTGTGTGACATATCGTGAAATCGAGGCATAATGCAAACGTGGCGGTAGTTGCTCACGGACGAGGTTAAAGATGGTCGTCCAAAATCGGTCGTTGTGACGGAAACCATCGATGCTTTGTGAAAACTAATTGAAGAACATCGTTGTGACATATCGTGAAATCGAGGCATAATGCAAACGTGGCGGTAGTTTGCTCACGGACGAGGTTAAAGATGGTCGTCCAAAATCGGTCGTTGTGACGGAAACCATCGATGCTTTGTGAAAACTAATTGAAGAACATCGTTGTGTGACATATCGTGAAATCGAGGCATAATGCAAACGTGGCCGTAGTTTGCTCACGGACAAAGTTAAAGATGGTCGTCCAAAATCGGTCGTTGTGACGGAAACCATCGATGCTTTGTGAAAACTAATTGAAGAACATCGTTGTGTGACATATCGTGAAATCGAGGCATAATGCAAACGTGGCGGTAGTTGCTCACGGACGAGGTTAAAGATGGTCGTCCAAAATCGGTCGTTGTGACGGAAACCATCGATGCTTTGTGAAAACTAATTGAAGAACATCGTTGTGACATATCGTGAAATCGAGGCATAATGCAAACGTGGCGGTAGTTTGCTCACGGACGAGGTTAAAGATGGTCGTCCAAAATCGGTCGTTGTGACGGAAACCATCGATGCTTTGTGAAAACTAATTGAAGAACATCGTTGTGTGACATATCGTGAAATCGAGGCATAATGCAAACGTGGCCGTAGTTTGCTCACGGACAAAGTTAAAGATGGTCGTCCAAAATCGGTCGTTGTGACGGAAACCATCGATGCTTTGTGAAAACTAATTGAAGAACATCGTTGTGTGACATATCGTGAAATCGAGGCATAATGCGAGCGGGGCCGTAGTTTGCTCATGGACGAGGGTAAAGATGGTCGTCCAAAATCGGTCGTTGTGACGGAAACCATCGATGCTTTGTGAAAACTAATTGAAGAACATCGTTGTGTGACATATCGTGAAATCGAGGCATAATGCAAACGTGGCCGTAGTTTGCTCACGGACAAAGTTAAAGATGGTCGTCCAAAATCGGTCGTTGTGACGGACACCATCGATGCTGTGTGAAAACTAATTGAAGAACATCATTGTGTGACATATCGTGAAATCGAGGCATAATGCGAGCGGGGCCGTAGTTTGCTCATGGACGAGGGTAAAGATGGTCGTCCAAAATCGGTCGTTGTGACGGAAATCATCGATGCTGTGTAAAAACTAATTGAAGAACATCATTGTGTGACATATCGTGAAATCGAGGCATAATGCCACCGTGGAAACGTGGCCGTTGTTTGCTCACGGACGAAGTTAAAGATGGTCGTCCAAAATCGGTCGTTGTGACGGAAATCATCGATGCTGTGTAAAAACTAATTGAAGAACATCATTGTGTGACATATCGTGAAATCGAGGCATAATTCAACCGTGCAAACGTGGCCGTTGTTTGCTCACGGACGGAGTTAAAGATGGTCGTCCAAAATCGGTCGTTGTGTTGGAAACCATCGATACTGTGTGCAAACTAATTGAAGATGGTGAAGTGACATATCGTGAAATCGAGGATTAATGCAAACGTGGCCGTAGTTTGCTCACGGACAACGTGAAAGATGGTCGTCCAAAATCGGTCGTTGTGCGGAAACTAATTGAAGAAGATCGTTATGTGACATATCGGGAAATCGAGGCTAGTTTAAGCATTCGTATAACCAGATTGTGCACGAACATTTGGATGTTCGTAAGCTTTGTGCGCGTTGGATTCCACATTTGTTCACAGGTGCTTAAAATGTAGTGCATCCAAAGCCGTAAACAGCATCGTCACAGGTGACGAGTCGTGGATTTATGCCTATGAGCCAGAGAGAAAAGGCCAATCGGAAGTTTGGGTGTTTCAATGTGAAGTTGTTCGTTCCCGAAGCATTAATATGTAAGTATTGACCTGCTATCCATATTATAATGTTTGTAGTGATGAATGCTTTTTCCAATAGTAAAAATGAATAAAAACACATAAACTATCGATGATAACTTATGATTCGTTCATCGATGAAACGGATATCTAGTGAAAGTAGTGTTTGATAGAAACAGTCTTGAAGTGAGTAGTACTTACCATCTTCTGCCCCATTTTTGTCAAGCGTTTTACCATAATCTTTTCCATACTTTACTAACTCATTATCATGAAGTTTGTAAACTTGCAAACCAGGTATACAAAACGCCAAGTCTCTCTTACAATCATGGTATTTTTTCTGCAAATAATATTTGTTAACAACTATAACAATAATGCTTACATGTCTACTATACCTCTTCGCTAATAATTTTCTCATATGAAGCATTTGGATCCCAAGTTCTTCGTCCAATTTTTATATCCATCACACAAGGTTCCTTAAAACCTTTAGTAAGATCATCTAACACTATGCATTCGTATTCTTTACTGTTGATTGCAACTTTCTGTACACCGTAATAGTGAGGAACAAAATCTCGTAGTTCAACCATAGATGTATCAACGGTACTCTCGAGCATTTTGTAGAAACTTACTTCACGATCACCACATTCCTTTTTGACGATCGGCTTTAATATGGTGCCTTTATGTTTCAGCATACCTGAAACAAAAACAACAAAAGTAAATATATTTCTCATAGTATTGATTATGTACAGGGTGTCCACGTTGTAATTGCGGGGTAGCTCCGATATTAGATGCAGTTTGCTACTTTTTTGAGAAACTCAATGATATTTTTTATTTTTTATTTATTTATTTATTTAAACGGTAAACCATTTTAACAAAATACAAAGTACATAACAGAATTAACTAAAACAAACAAACTTAAACTAAGCAATAGTAGTAACTATAAGACATTATAATCAGATATAGGCAGATAAAAGCAAAATCTATGCTAAAACATTACAGATAGTTCTCTTAAACAAGCCAAAGGCGTCATGGAAAATATCAACATCATTTTGAATGGAATTAGAAATTCTCTGCATTCGACTGAGAGGGCCATTATACGCGTAATTAGTTCCATGGAAAGACACCACAAAGGTCGTGCTATTTCTAGTTCTCAAAGAACAGTTAAAATTAATCAGGCGCAATAATTCCGGTGATCGAACATGTCCGTGTATTAATTTAAAAAGCAAACAGAGATCGGAAACCCATCTACGACACTCTATCGGTCTTAGATTCAACTCTAATAAGAGATTGTCGTATCCAACGACACTAAATTCACGGCTCGTACGGTATGCATATGATTTCAGAAAATTGCGCTGAACACGTTCAATGCTCCCAATGTGTACGTGATAATATGGCGACCACACCGGAGAACAATATTCGACTATAGGACGAACAATCGTGCAGTATAAAGTACGCAGCAAGGAAGGAGTGAAAGACCTGGAATTGCGCAGCACAAATCCCAACGCTCGAAAAGCTTTGCCAACAATACTCCGATAATGCAAATTTGCACACAGAATTACACCCAAATCATTGACCTCCTCAACACGACTCAGGGGTGTTTGGTTTATCTGGTAGTCATATGCCAGTAATTGCGATGATCTAGAAAAACTGACGATATGGCACTTAGAGATATTTAAGGAAAGCTTGTTCATATTACACCACAGCAAAACATTATTCATATCAGCCTGAAGAAGATTAGCATCACCATTGCTCCGAATTGGTCTATAAAATTTAAGGTCATCGGCAAAAAGGAGAAATTGACAGTTCTGAACACCCCAATGTCGTTGATAAATAGATTAAATAACAATGGACAAGTCGAGCGAAGATCTTTAACATATTTCCAAAATTCCATGGGCTGTTGAGTAAGATTGGCTTCGACATGATCAATATATGCCTTGAAGCACATCTGTGTCAAGGTTTTACACTCCTCACGAAGAGTGGCAAAAATCTGATAATCCTCGGGATCACCAGATTGCTTGAATTTTCTGTGAGCAATCTTCTTACGAATGACTAACCCTCTCAACTCCGAAGAAAACCAGGGAATTTGGGCGTAGACACATATTTAACAGGAATATACAATTCAAGGCACGTGTATAAGTAATTGTATAATATTTCCATTGCGATATTAACATCTGTGGTGTCGAATAGACGGGACCAATCGATCGATGCAAAGAACCTATTGACATGGTTAAAGTTACAATTTTTAAAATCGTAATATTTTGGGTAACATATGTAGTTTCCAATTAGATTAGATTCAATATAAATTGCCCTTTTGATGCCTTGATAAACAACAAGTAAACAAACCATGTGTAAACTTAAAGAAATAATTACAGGTTGTTCAAAAAACCACATACAATGTGTCCACGGATAGAGCTTGGAAGAGAAAAAACTTTTTTATTTGTCGATGTAGAAGAAAAAGTCATTCTTTATAAAAACGTCTGCTTGTGTCAAAACTATTTTATTTATTTGAAATTGTAGTTTCGACATAAGCAGACGTTTTTATAAAGAATGACTTTTTCTTCTAAATCGATAAATAAAAAAGTTTTTCCTCTTCCAAACTCTAGCGTGGACACATTGTATAACAATAAATTTTTCTATAACGCTCTCGATTTTTGATTTTTCTATAAACAAAACTATTATTATGTCATACCTATATCATTTGAAACGGAGAAAATATGCTATTTAAATAGGTACAAACCATAAGTTTGGTTCATATTTTGAAACTGAGAGCAACTAAAAAATAATAATAAAGGTACGCCTATGGAATTCACATAAAAACATCTAACACCGTTTATATACAGGGGGTTAGTAAATAAGTGCGACAAACTTCAGAAGGTAATTCTGCATGAAAAAATAATGACAGTTTGCTATATAAATACATGTCCGCAAATGCTTCGTTTTCTGAGATATGGGGTGTTAAAGTTCTTCTTAAAAACTGAAGATTTATTGATTGCTCTGCAACCGGTGGAAATATGCAAATGAAATTTAGTGGGTTTTAAGAGGTAGTTATTGCGCATTTTTTGACCTGCAATTAAGAATTTTATGTTTAAAGAAAAAAAATGGTACGCCACTGGAATTTTTCAAATTAAAAATCATTTTGAAATTCCTCGTTCAATTTGTGATAAAAAATATCTCTTGCTTTTTTATCGTAAGGGGCATTTATGAAAAAAAAGGCTACTGCCAACATTCTGTTAAATGCGAATATTTCAACGAAATGTCAAATTAGCGTTTCTTGATAATTAGTGTTACTTTCTCTTATTGTTTTGGTTTAATGTTTTAGATAGTTCTTGATAGTGTATTAAAGAAATGAAAA
Organism: Apoderus coryli; assembly: GCA_911728435.2. Lineage (NCBI taxonomy): Eukaryota > Metazoa > Arthropoda > Insecta > Coleoptera > Attelabidae > Apoderus > Apoderus coryli. The sequence goes on along the minus strand of OU452215.1, from coordinate 9,088,587 downwards.
ATACGGGGTAAGATGTTTTATTTTTTTGCATAAAAACGATGCCCCCTACGATAAAAAAGCAAGAGAGATTTTTTATCGCAAATTGAACGAGGAATTCCAAAATAATTTTTAATTTGAAAAATTCCGGTGGCGTACCATTTTTTTCTTTAAAAAAAATGAGATCATTATCCGTATGCGCGCCACTGATGAACATAAAATTCTTACAAAACAAAATAAAAGTCGTCTACTCCACAATACAACTCTGTATAATTACACTAGATCATCATTGGTACAACCAAACCATACATGTTTCGAAAGTTCAAACTTTCATCATCAGTGGTAAAAATAACATAGTGTCAGGAAGCGAAAATTGGATATTAGTTACTCATAAGTATAAGAATCTAAAACTAATATAATAATAATAATAATAAAGGCCTTTATTGAGGATACAAAATACAAAAAAAAACAATTATAAATATAATATAACAAAACTAGTGTGATTTTTTTTTTACACTTTCCCAAGTTTATATCCCCAAAGGGCGAGATTCAGTGCTGACGACTAAGTAGCCGCCTGTTCAGCTAACCCAAATAACCCTAACCTAAGAACATTAGATAAACATATAGGACAAATCTTAACTTAATCTAGAATTGTAAATATGTACTTCCACATTATACAATAATAATTGAGCCACATCAAGTTAGAGTGATCACACACTCTTTTGGATATTAAATAAATACTTGGATAAATTATTCTTGAACTGCCCAATACTTTTAGATTTCCAGATATCAATTGGCAAATCATTTACAATGCGAGTGACGTTATACGAATATGACCTCTTAAACAATTCTTTGGAATGATGATATCCAATTTTCGCTTCCTGACACTATGTTATTTTTACCACTGATGATGAAAGTTTGAACTTTCGAAACATGTATGGTTTGGTTGTACCAATGATGATCTAGTGTAATTATACAGAGTTGTATTGTGGAGTAGACGACTTTTATTTTGTTTTGTAACATTAACACTCCTCAATGGATTATTTTTCGAAAAAAAAAAATAAAAAAAAAATTCTTAATTGCAGGCCAAAAAATGCGTAATAATTACCTCTTAAAACCAACTAAATTTCAGAGCAATCAATAAATCTTCAGTTTTTAAGAAAAACTTTAACACCCCCGTATCTCAGAAAACGAAGCATTTGCGGACATATGTTTATACAGCAAACTGTCATTATTTTTTCATGCAGAATTACCTCCTGGAGTTTGTCGCACTTATTTACCAACACCCTGTATATTTCCAAGATACGAGGGAGTTTTAAGTAGATCTTTAAATTATGAAACATTAAGAATCACTTATCGACAATAATTAAAATAACTTGGATTTGTTTGTTGCTTTGAGTCACGTTTATGAACTATAATTGACTGTTGTAAATATTTTGCTGTCATTGTGTTGTTTCGCTTTAGTTTCCGAACACCTTGAATATTGAGCTCTTACTTTTCTTAAAAAAAATGTTTACATCTCGACTTTTTAAATATCTACTGACATTTTGGCACACTTTGCATGGTCAGTCCCGATACTGCAGCTGAAGAAAATCGGTAAACCACACACTAAATCTTTAAGACGTCTAAATCAATATTTATTTACATGCACATAAAACTTATTAATGAGGTTAAACAGACGAAATTAATATTGACTTAATCAAACAAGAAAATATACCATGCCAGTGTAGGTCGGTAGGTATGCTGTATAATATCAGAAATTTACGTGAACATTAATTAATAACTATTATAATAATTTTACGTTAATTTACGATCGATTATAAATTTCAGTGACGATAATATTATAATCTACATATTATTTATTTCTGTCAGCAATTAAACCACATCAAATAAAACAGGTGCATAACATACAGTGCCTTCATTTGAAAACTTGTCACCCAGAATAACTATTTTCCTAGAATGTCCAGTAGAGGGCGTAAATCTAACTCTAAATTAAAAAACACTGTTTACTTATTACAATTCTAAAACTTTTTCATATAAACCTTTTTTCCCTATCTTCTTAAGGATCCGGAGAATGTTGATTTATAAAAACTTATCTAACTTTCTTATGGATACTTCGATTTTAATAAAATTAGTATAAGTATAGTACATCAAAACGTCGACAGACATGCTTGACTGATATCTTCTTTTTAATGGAAAAGAAACAAAGTTGATGGTAGTTGTCGAAAGACGAAACGTTGAAGGTTAAATCTAAAGGTAGCATCTTGAAGAGAAATTTAACCTAAACAACTGTCTAATTTAAACCGTATCCCGGAAATAAATAGTTTTGGAACTATTCGACAAAATCTAATTCATTCGGCGTTTTTCACAAATCACCCTGTATATCAGAAACTAAGAAGAATTTGACAACATGGTAAACGGGTCCTGAATAGGGATGAAAAAACGCAACTTTTCTCTAATGTAATCGACCTCGTACCTCTTAAGGTTTCTGAGATAGCAATAGTGGTATCACTTAAAACGGACACCCTGTATATACAATAAATACAAGGTGTTTCAGAAAGACATGGCCAAAATTTGTGAGCGAATTGGGGACATCTAATCATGAAAAAAACCTAAATTGTATTTTTTCGAAAAGTCTTTATTTACAAAGATACAGGGTGTTAAAGATGACTGTCTGAGGACGATTTTTTTGAAATATTTTCGAAACGAGTAAAGATGAATTAACCAAATTTAGCATATTTATTCACCTAGTAAAATGTCGTAAACTGACATGAAATTGAATAAAAAAGGATGACCATAGGCGGGTAAACGGGGGGACCCTTGCCTTAATTATAACCTAACTTTTTTTCCTTGTGATTTTTATTCATTTTGTGTCAAAAATGTGATAAAATAAAGTTTTCTACATAAAAAAGGCATACTTCTTTTTTCTCGAAAAACTTAAAGGTTTTCGAGAAATTCGAGTTTGAAAATTTTAGGACAAAACTGGTCCTTAGTACAAAGCATTTTCAAATTCGAATTTCTCGAAAACCTTTAAGTTTTTCGAGAAAAAAGAAATATGCCTTTTTTATGTAGAAAACATTTTTGACACAAAATAAATAAAAATCACAAGGAAAAAAAGTTAAGTTATAATTAAGGCAAGGGTCCCCCTGTTTACCCGCCTATGGTATTCAATTTCATGTCAGTTTACGAAATTTTACTAGGTGAATAAATATGCTATATTTAGTTAATTCATCTTCACTCGTTTCGAAAATATTTCAAAAAAATCGTCCTCAGGCAGTCATCTTTAACACCCTGTATCTTTTCGAAAAATTAAAATTTAGGTTTTTTTCGTGATAAGATGTCCCCAATTCGCTCACAAATTTTGGCCATGTGTGAGCTTCTTTGCAAGCTCACTCCAACCTTTTTCTACTTCTTGAATCCACAGAGGATGCATTTTCCCCAATAGCATTATATGAAGATACATTCAATTTGTTCTTGAACCTCGTGTAGTCTTGGGAGGCATACTAAAAGACATGAAATATATTTCTAGACATTCAGTGTGAGAAGTATTTCAGGTTATACTTACTTCACTTGAATCATTATTGTACGCTCCTGGCAATTTGGGATTTCTACTAATTTTATTCCTAATTGTTGCGAACCCCAAAAACTGTAATTTATTAGGTTATATTTACATTCAAATAACAGAAAAGAAGCACAACCTACAATTAAAAAGAATATGACCTGCTAACTTTATTTTACCACTTAGTGGAAATGAAAAAAAAAATAACCACGTTGCTAAATTTTGTTTTTATGGAATACCAAATATAGTTAGTGGAAAATATGGAGTGGTAAAAAAGTTGTTCAATAACAACGTTACTAAGTAATGATCTCTGTTAAACACTTCTTAGAGAATTGGACAAATTGTGTTGTTGAATATGGATTTTGTGGAGACAGAGTCCGGTAGAGTCATTTTTTACATATTTTTTAAATACAATATATCTTTCATAATTTGTCTCGTTTCTATTGGAATAGTAGCATATTATATTCTAGGAACACCTTGTATAACAAATACCGCAAATGAATAATTCATTATAATACAGATATTAGAAAAACAAGTTGTCAGTTTTTATGACTTCATCTCTATATGAAATATCCAATATTTACGTCTTAATATTTTTTTCTGGAATATTTCATAAAATTAATAAATTGTTCATAATAACAAATGTTATTTTCGTATATCCACAAAGGTATCTGGCCGATGTTTTTCATAACAATGTACAGGAAAGACGCAACAGTCACGATGAATTGATTCCCCGAATGCACGCGTTCCTTAGTGGGAAAATTTTTATATGTCTGAGTAAAGTACGCCATTTCTCTCTTTAGAAATAACCTCGCTCAAGGGAAAGCCATTATTGGTTGGAAATTTTTGACAACAAAAATGAAAAAAAACTCTCAGTCAGTCGTTGGTAATCTAGCGGACTCCATATGGTATCACATGCCGACTGGTGTGCGGTCTGAGCAAACCTTCCCCATGTCACCCTCTTTCCAATTATTGACGCATCATTGATACTTCATTACCACCTTATTCAAGGACTAAACTTGTGTTTCAACAAACTGGTCACACTCTCAATCAGAGAACCCAAATTAAACTGACACACGCACACCGTAAGGCCTAAAGTCAAGGCAACAAGCAATCAATCCATCAGGATGCTTCTGAGCAGCGTTTTTTCGGCTTCTTTTATTATGTTTAGACTCTTGTCAACATTTTCCCGGTGTGTTTCTAAAAGGTTTGTACTGTTTTTTATATGATTCATACATTGTAAAAAGTCCAAACTTTTTTACTGCAAAACATTTACAACTGGTTGCAAATGCAGAATATTTTGCTATTAAGCTGCTTTTCTCGTAGCATCTAACATTATTTGAAAACATTAATAAAACAAAAGTTTCAAAAGATAAGTGGCAAGTATTATATATATTTGAAAAGGTAATTTAATTTCTAAAACGAATATGCAAAAATATACAGGGTAGTGCATAAGAAAAATTACAAGTTTATGTCATAGTTTCAATACCAGTCTTAAAAAAAAAAAACTAGAGACACCACTGGATTCCTCTCAAAAAAGTGCATTGCGAATGTTTTCACAGAAACAAAAAATAATCATAAATAAATAAGTTACAGAGGTAGGTTAAAAATGCACAAAAGTCAAAACCACCCTGTATCTTTTAAACGGATCAAGATCTCGAGGTGTGGTTTTCGGCATTTGATTTCGTTTGAAAATCGAGCTCATGACTTCCAATTCCTCTAGAAACCGGTGTCTCCTATCAAAGGTACCACCCTGTCCTTCGAATCACTGCTAACTGGTTTAAATCGTTCACCACTAAATTAAGTTTGTGGCTAGCACAATGAAAATACAGCCCCTGCGTGTACTTTTTCCGAATAATTTTTTGTACACTGCCGTCCTTTCCGCAGCTAAGGTGGAACACTATCATACCCTTGTCCGACGCATTTTTCAGGGTCAAGGCCTGCGTTGGCTAGAAAACTATCAATGGCTGAGGCTATAGAATTGTAATTATTGCTTACTTGGGGGTAAAGAATTTTCTAATGTCCATTATTACATAAACTTTTTTATCGACTGCTCACTGGCAAACTGTTTGAGACAAAAAATCTCCGAGTACAACTTAAGTATGTACGAATATACGTAAACTAATTAGGTAAACCAAAAATAAACAAATTAATAACAAACCAAAATCCCAAAAAAAAGCGATGCTCAATGCTCAAAAGCAAAACAAAGCAAGTTTCGCATTCGATTTCACGAAGTAAGCATAACCTTAAAGTGTGAACTGTCACCTGGTGAATCTAAAACCTAACAATATAATGGGAGCTATTGAAACTTGTTTCTATGCAACCCAGTTGCGAAGCGTCTATGTAACCACTGTTACCATTGGTAACAGTTAAAAAATAAATATTTTATGACTACTAACTGTAAAATAATTTTATTTATTTTTTTACCAACAGCAATATGTAATAATTCAGTAATTAATCAATGGAATTAACCAAATCCACGAAAATAATTCGCTCTATACTGTCTGGGTTATGCATTTCGTATAGATCAGATATTTATAATAAACAAAATGCGTATATAACCAACACCGTCACGCGAGACACGATAAATCTGCCTAGTTTAGACTAGATTGCATGTTACCACTTTCGTTTATGGATACGCGTGATGGTCCGTCGGCCCCTAATCGGGGCCGACTCGTGTCTGGTCGCGAGAGTGTCGCGATAATATGTACGCTTGTTACCATTTTTTGTTTTGGTTACTCGTTAGTCGTTACACAGAATAGACCACGGGATACAGTATGGGAAATTGGGAATAGTGATTTATTTTATTTTATTCCACAGGCCTGGATTAGTCTTAGCAATTTTTACTTAAAAAAAATAATTTAAAATAGTTTAAATAAAATACATAGAATAAGCAAAAAATTATATTTAAAAGGTTCAAAATAAACTTTTTTTTTAAAGATAAGATTTTTCACATCTGTTTTTAGTAACACTTTAGAAAAAGACACGCGTCGCCACTGATGCAACCCGATACTTATACACTATTTTATTATAGTTTCTGACACTTTCACCGGGAGCGCTGCTTTTTTATTTTGCGTCCGGGTTTGTTAAGGTTCGTTCAGTATCATGCGATTCGTCATGTCATGCCCACGAAATCGAACTTTTTAGGATGCGAATATATCTGACGTACCCAGTTAAGAGGTTAAGGAAGTAAGGAAAGTTGTTGAATTTAAATGACTACGCCCATGATATTTTTGTATGTTTTCCAAACAGAGCAAAGGTTTAAGGCTGATTTGTTGAATTTGTGCTTGCTGTATGAACGTAGAATGTGATAATACACCAAGTTTTTTATCAATTAGAAATCGTATCTAAAAAAAGGAAACCGTTAAGTACATTTAATAATTTAAAGCCTAATCTTTAAAAATATTATTAAAACGTAAACACTACTTAATCTTCTACCATAATTCCAACATGAAGATTAATTAATCATTGATAACGAAATTGACGTCGCTAGAAAACAAAGATCAAGTCTATATTATAGTAATTTTATACAGGGTGTCACATAATGACAGTGCAACAGCAAATTCCTGTCTTAAATAAGTTAGTAAAGGGGTATTTTGATGTCAACGTTTCGACTATATTCGAGTCTTCCTCCACTAAAATAACACAAAAACGATAATACAGTAATTGCAACTGTTAAAAAAAAACAGGAATCACTAAAATACTGAAGAAATAAAACTGAGGTTATTTTTAGGGTTCAGGGGTCATAAAATGAAGGACTGTATAAAAAAATTTGTCGATCTTCTGAATAGTTTTTCTTGAAAATCTACTAAAAGTCTATAGTGGTTAGGCCAGGCGACCTAGCAGGCCACTCGATTTCGAAAATACTCCGTTCAAAAAAATATTGACGCAGCTCTAACTTAATAAATAAAAATACTAAATCACATTCATTTATGAAAACTAAATTTAAATGATTTACAATTCAAATTATCAATGATGCAATTAGAGTTACCAGTACAAGTGAGGCGCTAATTGATCATATTATATTGTGTGAAAATTCTAGGGTGAAAAATGCTGGAGTAATTAGTTTAGATATTTCTGATCATGACTTAGTTTTTGTTACTCTTAATGTTGATATGGAACAAGATATTATTTCTCCAAGCGTTTACAGAGACTTGAAGCATGTGAACTTGGTTGCTTTGTATGATGAGTTGCAATCCATTCCATGGGATAATATATATCACATTGACGACATTGACGGTAAAGTAGCACTTTTTTATTACAATATTACTCTATTAATGAATAGACATGCACCTCTAAAAACGGTAAACTTTCGAAAAAAAATATAAGCCGTGGATTACGGATACAATCAAAATACTATTGAACCTAAGAAATAAAGCCAAAATTAAATTTAAAAAATCTAAAAAGCGGGAACATTTTGATTATTTTAAACAACTAAGAAATTATACTAATAGAGCAATAAAATGTGAAAAAAAGGCATATTTGTCTACTTGCATGAATCTAAGTAATAAGAATATGTGGAAATCTCTTAAAAATTTGAATATTCTTAAAACATCCCACAAAAGTATACCTCAAAATCTTAACGATGTAGAAAAACTTAATGAGTACTTTGTCAATAGTATACCATCTAACAATACTACTTCCAATGTGAGTGAATATTATGAAGATATTGCTCAAGGCATAAGTGAATGCTTGGTTTTTGAGGAGGTGTCAGAGGTTCGTGTGTCTAAGATTTTATGTAATATTAAATCTCGTGCGGTTGGCGCAGATGGTATACATGTCAACTTCCTTATTTTTTGTTGCCCATTTGTGTTGAAGTACATGTGTCATATTATAAATTTTTGTATCAGGAAGTCTGTTTTTCCGACTCAGTGGAGGGTGGTGCAGGTGATTCCTCTACCGAAAACAAAAAATCCCAAAGAATTTAAAGAATTAAGACCGATTAGCTTATTACCAGTTTTCTCTAAAATATTGGAAAAAGTGATAAAAGTTCAACTTTGTAAACATATAAATAAATACAGTATTTTGCCTGAGATACAATCCGGTTTTAGAGAGGGTCACAGTTGTGCTACGGCTCTACTGGATGTCACCGACCAGATTATAACGGCTACTGATAATAGTCAATGCAGTATCTTGGTACTGCTTGATTTTTCTAAAGCATTTGATACTTTAGATCACAATGTTTTATTGACAATTTTACGTTATTTGGGACTATCGGAAAGTGCTGTATTATTTCTGTGCAATTATTTGCGTAATCGGGAGCAAAGAGTATTACTAAATGGTCATATCTCTTCTACTTTGAGAATTTCGAGGGGTGTGCCACAGGGATCTATCCTTGGACCTATTTTGTACAGTCTCTACACGTCACAATTTCCTAGGTTTATTAAGAATTGTTCAGTGAAGATGTATGCGGATGACACGCAGCTTCTCTACTCTTTCAACCCAAATTTTATTGATTCTGGTTGCTGGATTGTTAATGATGACTTAGAAATCTTAAATAGAATTTCATTAAAACATGGTTTGGTATTAACCCGAGTAAATGCGTCTCAATGTTGTTCGGAAGGCCAGTTGATGTTCGGAGATTGAGTGATCGCGTTATGGTCAAAATTGAAGGCACGGTATTGCCGCTTAAGTCTGAGGCGAGGAATTGGGGCTTGATTATGGACAGTTGCTTGAGGTTCGATGGGCATGTGTCGGAGTGCATAAAGAAAGCTGTGGGGAATCTAAAGTTGTTGTACAATTAACGGCACATCCTTAACATTAAGCTTAAAACCATATTATGTGATTCCATTGTACTGTCGAATTTCAATAACTGCAAAACATGCTATGGTCCGTGCCTTACAGCTCGTACAGCACATCGTATACAAAAGATACAGAAGTATTGCTTACGTTTTATTTATGGCATTAGAAAAGGACGGCCAGTTTCACACAAACTAAAAAGTGCAGACTGGCTGAATATGAAAACCAGACGCTATGTGCATCGAGCTGCATTATACCACAAGATTATTACACTTAAACAGCCTGCATATCTTTACAGAAGAATTACGTTTCGCACAGATGTCCACAGCTTGAATTTGCGTTTTAGAGGCAGCTTAACGCCGCCTGTTCATCGAACTGGTATATTTGAGAGAAGCTTTACATTTGATATAGCAAAGTTATATAATGCCCTCTCCCCTCAATGCAAAGGTAGTTCAATTTCTGCATTCTCGAGGCACCTTCAGCGTAGTCTCATTTCATTAGTATATAAATGTTTGTTTTGTATAATTTGCGTATGAAATTTTTGTAATTAGAGAGCTATGTGTGTTGTCTTTTTGTGTATAAGGTTGAGTGTTCAAAACAGCTTGCAGACCAAGTTTGCCAGTTGCACTTCTGCCTTTTCGTGGAGTGACTGTATGTTGTTTATATATATACTGAGTATTGTATGAGCGATGTATGTTACTTACTGAATAAAGATTATTATTATTATTATTTACGAAAAATATTTTTTATTTTGCAAAAAAAATTATTTCCAAACACATACTCGGACGTTTCGTCTGATTTCGACCATTTTTGGTACCGGATAATCTCGAAAAATCCCGAAACCGCAGAACGTCATTACTGGTGGTGGAACGGGGACCTAGGGCTATGACGGAATAGCTTCTTTGTGGACCTATTAGGTCATTCAATAAGTCCGTAGAATGACACATAGATGGCGTTACTAGAATTTTTTCCATATGATTTTTATTTAGTAAGTACTAACTGAGCACACACAAATCGATGAAAACTATGACAAAATTGAATTGAATGAATTGGGCTTCGAATTGCTTACCCATCCACCGTATTCTTCAGAAATAAGGCGCAGTTGATTCAGTGGCACCTCGTGGGCATGGGCGCCGGAAGTAATTAAATTAGGGGAGGGCAAGGCAAAAAATACTAAGTAAGCAAAAGAAAAGTATTATGTATATAATATTTTGCAAAATACCTATACTTATACAGTCAATCCAACTTCTTTTGAAGTTTAATTTATATATTAAGTACTTAAAATATTATATAATTAAACAAAAACTTAAGATAAACTGATCCTGATCGGTTATAACATAAATTGAATATAAGTCTAATCAGAAAATAGCAGTAGAATATTCCTTCGTTTTTGCGAAAATCCATCTATCACTTTTTTAATAAACACGTCTTTGTTCTTATTTACATGTTCTCTGTGTACGCTGAGAAGACATAATCCAGATAGTCTTTCTTCACTAATGGTAGACCTTAACCAAGTTTTCACCCATCTTAAGGTACTAAATGATCTTTCAATAATTGTGGCCGTTGTTGGAGAGAAAGCCAAAAAAATAGCAACTGCTTTTTTTGTTACTAGGGAAAAACTCACAATGTTTTTCCAATAACTCTAACTGAATATTTTCATTTTTATTTTTTTCTATCCACATTTCATCCCATGTTTCACTCTCAGCCTCTAAATTTTCTAAATCGTATACTTTGGCTGTTAGGAATTTTTTCTATTAATTTCCTATACTCTTCTGTTACAGTTAACTCTGGATGAAACAGGCACAAAGAAAATGCAATTTCTGTTTCTTCCGAAAATCGTATCTCAATTGAGCGGATAATTGAATCTAGATATGGAATAAACAAAGAAACACGGTAATATTCCTCGCAAGACTTCGTTTCGTAATTAGCTCTATAAATTTGATTTGATCCCAGTCTAGGAATTTTTAGTGATATGTCAAATTTATCACCAACTCTTTCAGATTTTTGGAAAACTTCCTTAAAATATTTTTCAGCGTCAGATCTGTGATTTTTTAGTGCAGACAAAAGTGTTTTAATATGGTTTTTTGCCGAAAGAAGATTTATTATTTTTCCTTGTAGTAGGTATGTTGCACACCGGTTCCAATTTAGCCCTATAATGTGAAATGATGTGGAGACAGAGTATGAATTTACAAGTCGAAACTGCAGCTAATAATTTATTAGTTTTTGATCGTGTCTCTGTGTTGAATTCTATTGAATAAGCCAAATGTCCCAAAGCCCCTCTTATTTCTTCGTAATTTTCGGAAATATTCTGATGGATTTGTACTTTGAGGACCATCGTGTCACAAAATAATGGGATTTTAGGGCCATATTTTCTTCTATATGGACTGTCACGAAAAAATTTAATAACTGTTGATAGAATCTGCAGTATTCTGTATATCTTGGATACGGTTTAAATCATTTACCACTAAACTTATGTATGTGATATTTTCCTGTATTTACGTGTTCCAGGGGGGGGGCAAGCGCCCCGTCTTCCCCCCCCCCCCCCTTCCGGCGGCCATGCTCGTGGGTAATTTTATTAGGTAGGCACCAAGTAAAAAATGGATATGAAGAAATTGGCGCCGCAGGGTAATTTTTTTTAGATTGTCAAGGTCTAGCGCCTTAGATGAAAAGTAGAAAATTATCAAGGTAAAATAGAACACGTTAAAATACGGGTTTCGTAAGGTAAATCTTATTATTTTTTTATTTTTAAAAAAATATACCCCATTCACTACTCTACGAAATCCAATACATAATCAAATACAAATAAAATACAAAATTATTTGTATTGAATAAACATTAATATTACTACCTAATTACTACTTACCGCTACCGCAACAAGTTGTGCAGCACAACCACTAAACTTTACTTGTACTAGTCAAAATGTTATTATTATTATTATTATTAAATATGGGTTTAAGGGTATGGGTTAAGGATGATTTCATCGACTTGGTGCACGACCTCCTTGTTCTGGATGACTGCAGTGCTTCCGACCACTTCCCTGTTTGTATACAAATTGGGATTCCTGAGCAGTCATCTCATCGGATCGAGCGTGATCACAGCGGCGCACGTACGACAGCACTATCTTGGAGCATTGAATCGGCGCCACTTTACATAGAATTTATGAGATATTCACGTAGGGTCTGTCTCGACCCAAGTATAGAGGTTTGTGACAGAAACTTGAATCTGGCCATTTGGGAGGCTGGAGAAAAATCTAACATGCTAAAGTCTAAAAGTTTTTATTCATCCCATCGTAACGGGCAGCCATGGTTTGACAACGACTGCATTACCGAGAAAAAAAGGTTATAGGGTCCTTAGAAATTTGTAAATTAAACAATTTCGAAAAAACTTCAAAAGAAAACTATTTGTATAACAAACGCGAGTATAAAAAATTGCTGAAATTGAAGCGAAAATATCAGAATGGTGTATTGAGAAAACTAAATAACATTAACTCTTCTAGGGATTTCTGGAACGCAATTAAGTCTGTGTGCCCGCGTAATGACAAGCCGACTTTATCTGTGAAGGAATGGGAAGTCTTTTTTGAGGGTACCTGTAGCACTGCGATTTCATACACTGGCTTATTTTCGGATGCACGTTGTAACCAGCTCGATTTCGAGGTTACTTATGAGGAGCTTCTACGCTCGCTTAATCATTGTCGAAATGGTAAGAGTCCCGGTATTGACGGTGTGTCGTATGAGTTTCTGAAGCACCTTCCCACAAATTGGCTTCTCTATCTTTGTGGATTTTTTAACAAAATTTTAGAAACTCAGAGAGTTCCGAGTAATTGGAATCAGATTGCTTTAACAATGCTGCATAAAAAGGGTCCGACAAACGATCCTTCAAACTATAGGGGTATTGCCCTCATTAATTGCATAACAAAATTATTTACGCATATTCTCAATGAACGAATAGCGACATGGTCTGATCGCTATGGGCTGCTTCCCGAAGGGCAAAATGGGTTCAGGAAAGGTAGGGGTTGTCTCGACAACATTTTCACCCTTAGTTGCGCAATTCAAGTGCATCTCAGACTGAAAAAGCGCAAAGTGTTCGCTATATTTGTCGACTTTCGTAGAGCCTTTGACCTGCTAGATCATCGTCTTATGTGGCAGAAATTATACGACATAGGCCTGTCCTCTAATATTATTAATACTCTGATAAACTTCTACAGGAGCTGCTTTTAAAGTCAAGGTGAAAAATGAATTTACTAAGAATTTTGGTATCACCCATGGCGTTTTGCAGGGAGATTCTTTGAGCCCCCTTTTGTTTTCACTATTTTTGGCTGATATAGAACGTTTTTTTAAAGAAAATGGGTCGACGGGAGTTAGCATTGACCATGACACAAACATTAACATCCTGCTATATGCAGACGACCTGGTTATTCTCTCTGATTCTGAAATCGGGATAAGCCACTGCTTAAGGAACCTTGAGAGCTATTGTCAGATTAATAAACTCGAGGTCAATGTCGCAAAAACCAAAATAATGTGTTTTCAGAGAGGAGGTTTTGGGGCTGTGAGTGGAAACTTCAAATATTTGTCAAACCCCATTGAAATGGTGAGAGAATACTTGGGGATAACTTTCTCTGCTTCATCCCTTTTTCCGAAGGCAGCTGCGGTTATATCCACAAAGGCAACTCAAGCTAGGGGCAGGGTTTTGGGACTAATGGCGAATTCTCGACTAACATCGTGGAAAGCCAGAATACAATTATATAACTCGCTGATTTTGAGCATATTAATAAATTGCGCGGTAGTATGGGGTCTTAGATACCCTGATGTAATCGAGCGGGTGCAAGTTCAGTTTTTTAAGCGATTGCTCCTACTGCCTAAAACAACCCCAAACTACTTAATTCGAATTGAGACAGGCACTGTAAAGCTTTCAGTTATGCTATTCCAGCTAACACTGAATTGGTTGCAGAAGCTAATGCTGATGGACTCCTCCAGTAGAAAATGATATTAATATAAGAATCAATATTATTTTTTTTTAAAATTATGGAGTCAATAATAATAAATTGAGTATTTAATTTAGGGCGAAGTTTTAAAGGTGGGGGTGCCTACCTTGCCCACCCCGACCAACCGCCACTGAGTTGATTAGACACTCATTCAAAACGTTCTCAGTGTGTATACCCGTCCGACCAAAGTCGGATGGCACCGAGAGGCGTCCAAATGTGCAAATTTTCGACAATCACTCAAATTGGGTGCGTTATATTTGGACGCTTTGTGACACAAACTGGTACTTTCCGTAATATAAAATAATGCAAAAACAGCAGATAACTATTGTGTTAACAAATCCCGAATACTGAAAACTCTACTCACCAATAGCATTTTCACTGTCAATGTGATGTCCTGCCACTTGACTGGCATATACCTCCATATCCTCAGGCAGGTCGAATACAACCTTCTTTCCAACCTCTTTTGTCTTATTAGCAGTTTCCTCGTGCGCCGGAGTGGATATGTAAGCGACTTTTTTGCAGGCAGTTGCTAAAAGTATTAAATTACTTTCGTTTCTATGTATAGGCATCGATTGAACATCTGATTTGCCCATTGTCAAGTATTTCGCTCCGTTTTGATTTGATGATTATTTCTCAGCGTTCTTTTGGCTTCTGTCAATCTGAAATAAACATCACATTTTTGATGCTCAGATAACAGCGATTCACATAGGCGTAATGAACTTTAAAATAAAATGCCACCGATAAAAATCTGAATAATCTATTTTTAATCACTAACAAAAACCGAAATATCTTAATAGACAGATACAGTTAGTTCATGTATGCGGATTTCCTAAATAAACAATTGAATAAAAATGCACATGCACATATACAGAATGATAATATAATATGATATACAGGGTGCTCCATACGAGAAAAATAATTTATGTCTATTTATACTAGTTAACTTATATTACAGTGATTTGCGATCACCCTGTAACCAGGCGAGTTAATCGGTCAACGCAGTTGAGTTTTCTAAGGCATCGTTTAATCACTGCCGAAATTTTAACATTTTGTCTTTTCAAACAACGAAATTACAATTTTTTTTCCGCAGACTTCTTTTTTGGACAAAAAAATTGAAAATAAACACCCTATATATTATTATATTTTTGGATTCCCAATCAATTTTAGAGTACTTTCAACTATTTTTGAATTTTTTTGGCCAAAACACAGGTCATCGGAGAATATTCGCTGTATGCCCTAAAGTTTAGAAATATGAACTTAATATACAGGGTGTTTCATAATATATATAAATGTACCATTTTCGAGAATTGAAAAAAAATCCGTTTTTTGCGAATATCTCCGGAACCGTTTATCGTACAGAAAACAGCTTTTTTAAGCATTTTCTACTCATAATAAGCTGTTTTGTGCAAGATTTTTTTTAAAATTCATAATAGGTAAAGATATTGAAGGGGTAGTGGGTGTTTTTCACCCCAATTTCCACACTACTGGAAAAAGTACGGTTTTGAACCGCCAATGTTTTCTACACAAAAAACGTACTCTTGGTTATAAGCTTTAATATGACCGTTTTCGGGGAAAATCAACTTGTTGAAAAACATGGCCAATTTTTTTAAAAAAATTTAATTTTTTCTACTAATTAAACGAAATTTAATGAAACGTTAGAACAAGTAACAAAACTAAACTTCATAATTGCAACATTAAAAAAAACAATAACAAATGATACACAGTTAAATTAAATGTTGGAAATGTCCACTGTTAGCTTCAATTCACGCAGCAATTCTTCGACGCATTGACTGTCTAACACGCAGGAAAATTCTTGGAGTGTTCCGAATAATATTGCAAGATGCAACAATGCGCTCTTTTAATTGGTCAACACTTTGAACTGAAGTACCGTAGACTAGGATTTTGAGAAGGCCTTAAAAGAAAAAATCTAAACAATTAAGTTTGAGACATCGCGGGGGCCAAGTGTTTTTACTTGGTTTGGCTAAGCCAATTATTTACAAATATGAATTAAGGAATCTTCATTTCAAAAATTCGAACCTAATTACCCAAAAGGAATAAAAAAAAGTAATTAAAATTAAAAACCAAGGTTCAAGAAAAAAAAAGGATAAAGTGGAACATAGTTTTCTTAGTTTTTAAAGTATACAGGATGTCCGGAAATGACGTGTACAACGAAATAGCACAAATTCCTTGGCCGAGAATATTATGATTTAAGTCAACTTATCTATATACAAAATTGCTTGGTTTGTGTGATCGAAGGCTTAAAAAGTGAATATTTTTTTTACGTTTTTCAAATAAATCGAAAAATATTTGATAGATTTTATTTACTTTTTAGATACACGTTTGCACCGATAAACTACAGTTTTTTATTGAAGAATCTCCAATTTCTAAAATTACAGGGTGTTTAAAAGCTTAGTCACAATAACTTTTCTACTCAAGTACTTAATAATTATGGTAACTTAGCAAAAAGTATTTACTAAAAGGTGGTTATGATTACTTTAACAAATACAAAAAGATGATATTATTGTAATATCATTTAACCTTATTTGCGTTTAGAATTTCTTCTTTTTCTTTTTACGGTTTATCTCTAAGTCATTATAAATTTTAACTACGTACCTATTTATACCTATGTATTAAGTACTGATTCAGGCTTGTAGGGATTTAGAAAATATTTTGTTTGTCTCGAGTCAAACAGTTGACAAACAAAAATTTTGTAAGAGAGTAAATCGTTTCTAAATAAAATGAACTGAATTCACAAAAAAAAAAAACGTATTGATTATAGGAGCTTTACAAAAAATATAGATAGATAACTTATTGTGACTAAGCTTTTAAACACCCTGTAATTTTAGAAATTGGCGTTTGTTCAATAAAAATCTGTAGTTTATTGATGCAAACGCCTTTCTGAAAAATGAATAAAATCTATCAAATATTTTTCGATTTATTTGAAAAAACGTTAAAAAAAATATCCACTTTTAAAGCCCTCTAGCGCCCAAACCACGCAATTTTGTAGTTGACCTAAATCATCATATTTTAGGCCAAGGAATTTGTGCTATTCCAATGTACACGTCATTTCCGGACACCCTGTATATTATTAAGTAGTAGTGAAGAAAGACTTTTATTTACTATCTACAATATTTACAACCAAATGATTTACATACAGTCCATTAAATCGTCGTAACAAAACCTATTAAAATATTCAAAATATTAACAACTCATGTTTAAATTAGAAAAAATGTAAAAACTAATTCATAAACTAAAAACTTCAGATTATTGTTATTATTATTTGAGGTTTCCCAAAATAATAATTCTGGCTATTTCATTATCTTTTTTTTTTTTACAAAATGTTTTGGCAAACCTTGGACAACCACATTTATAACCAAACCACCCACTATAATAATACGTTGTAGGAAATCGTTGTTATAAAATTAATCTACAGTCATTCGTTAGTAGGTATTATTAGTAATATGCATATTAATTTTAGAAAACGGGATAGTGTTGACCTGAATTATTAATTATTATCCATTTCCCGAAAATATAATCTGTATAGGTACCTATAAATTAATTTTTAGATTTTCTGATTACTTATCTGTAGATACAGAACTTGCCAACCAGAATATATGTGGTCACTTCTCAGTAGACACGATTTTCAGCAAAAACACGTCGATCGTCGAATCTACAGTGCACATCGGTTCTGAACTTAATTTTACATTAAAACTCTTTTTTAAATTAATCATGGTTTTTTCGCCAGATATTATGATGAAAGTGTCATCATCAAGATCAAAATAATGTACTGATTATTATTAATTATTAATGATTTTAAATGAATGCATTCCTCAATTCTGTTTTCTGTTCAATTTTATTTTTTTTATTTATTCTCATTACATATCATTACCAAAAAAGGTTTACACAAGTCATATTAAATACTAAAATATTACATAACACAATATAAAAACATAGAAATGTATATAACTTAATCAAAACAGAAAGTCAGTGCTGAGGAATTCATCAATGGAGTAAAAAGCCTGGTCAATTAAGTAGTTCTTTAATCTATTTTTGAACATTGCAAGGCTCAGTGTTTTCAAACTATCTGGCAAATGATTATAGCATGTGGGACCTTAATAATTTACAGAATTTCTGCTTCTACCCAACCTCATATATTCAGGAAGAATGACTTTTTTGTTTCTGGTATTGTGGTTGTGAACTTCATCATGCTTTATGTACAGATTGTAATTATTTTTCACATACATAATTGAATTATTGTAGATATAGAGACACGGGAGTGTAATTATTTTACATTCTTTAAATTTAGGTCTGACATCCTCTCTAAACTTTAAATCTGTCATTATTCGAACCACTCGTCTTTGGATTGCGAATACCCGACTCGCATGACAAGAGTGTCCCCAAATTGACAAAGCATATGAAGCCACACTGTGAAAAAGGCCATAATATGTTGATTTCAAAACATTAAAAGAGACTTCACCCTTCAAGCTTCGCAACATGAACACAACCTTAGACAACTTGGCAATGGTAACCTCGACATGACCCGCCCAGGTCAGCTTTTGGTCCAAAGTGACACCCAAAAACTTTACTAGACCATCAGAAACAGCAACATCCGTCTCACGTAATGTAAATATTTTAGTAGCTGTTTGCATTCATACAGTTTGTTAGCTGCAAACCAGTCAGCAGCCCTCGACTGTGAATTAATCATACTTGAGGCCAGAACATCACTCGACAGTTCAACATCGACAATAGTTGAATCGTCTGCAAACAATGTCAGGTCAGAGCATGGCAGATGTAGCGGTAAATCATTAATGAAAATCAAAAACAATACAGGTCCGAGCACCGAGCCCTGTGGGACTCCACAAGAGCTCAACAAGGGCTGAGAAGACTTTGACTCAAACATCGTTACAACATTCCTACCAGTGAGATAGGAAATAATGGAATGTGGTCAAAAATGTTTTAGTGTAATTGTATTATCCGCCACTCGGAGGCACCAGTTTATTTTTTTAAATTGAAATAATGATTTTATTTAAATATCGCTTTGATTAAGATCGTGATTTGAATTATCTCAACTTTAATGACCAGGTAGAGCAAATTTAACATTTTTATTGCTAACTAGGTATAACGACGAAGGTAAGGACTTTATTAGGAAAATTGTGTATAGTTTTTATAAGCAAAATAACAACTTTTTACAAACCAACATTCTCCGACTCCTCCACCATTTATTTAAGAAGATAGGCAAAAAAAGTTTATATGAAAAAGTTTTAGTTAGTTTTTAAGTAAACAGTGTTTTTCAATTTAGAGTTGGATTTACGCCCTCTAGCGGACATTTTAGTAAATTAAAACTATTTTCCAGCGATTTCTCTTGTCCTTTTTTACTAAAACAAAAAAATCCTAAAATCGTAACATGATTAGTTTTCGAGATAGAGCCGGCGTCCTTTCTTATTTGTACACCCGGTACAATTTCTTGACCACACTGCGGGAAATACTAATAGACTGCGGCAGATTGTTCATTAAAATTCCTAATACCAATACCAAAAAACAAATATATGTAGGCATTATTAATTTTATGACAGAGACACAATTAACTATTCCTCAACCAAAGTCGACAAAGAAATAATTACTTGATACAATAAACTCATTTAATTTCAAAAAATAATATGCAATAGCCTAAATTTGCCTAACTCAAGGACATACTGCTCTCAGGTTGCCGCCTTACCACTGTATTTTCAATCCAATCCAGATGATTTGGGGATCATAAAACCGATTACAAAAAAAAGAATTTATATTTGCTTTTATTTTCGCTAAAATAATGATACGCCCATGCCTCCAAACTGATAGATGTATGTCGATTTTAACTGACAATATATCTGCTATACACAACATCGTATTAATAGCTCTTTCTTTTTTAAATATCCATAAATTTGTATGTATATTTAGGCCTATTTAATTTAAAAACTATACTATAACTTATGTATTTGTATATACCTATGTTAAATCTTTTAAGCATTTATAAACTTCTATTATACAAAAAGTACAAACACAACATTAATCCCCAGCTAAGCCTGCTAAATATATTCGTTAATGGAATTTGGCCAAATCTTCAAGGTAATAATGTCAAAAGCATATTATAAAAATCAAAGCAATGTATTATTTTACAACTGAATAATTATTGTAAATAAAACAGTCCATTACATTTACAAAACAATGTGCAATAACCGAGATAATAACAAATAATGTCAGATTGGTTTTAAATGGATAAATAATACACTCCTGGAAAAAGTGGGTAATAATAATAATTTATTTATACTCAACAAAGGTATTTTAGTGACTCTTTTTTCAACACACTCAATCATTTGTATATCCTTCCTTGATGTAATAAGGACTCCAGATGGTTTAGCAGTACTACAAAATCGGTCTAATATATGCCTTGTATAGTTTCAGTATGATATATATTTCCATAGTGTTCCGAAAATGCTCTCCCTATCAAAAACGTCACTGAATTTGCTTTCTATTACTTTCCCGCACAGGGAAAATTTGAGATAAAGACAGATGTAACCATGTAGAAAATTCAACACGATTCAAAATCAATATTGAGAAGTTCTTGATGCAGTTGCACTGTGTTTGGGTCTCGAAGACCGCTTTTATATGACGATTTTGCGCCGGAAACCTTTGAGCGTTAACTCGCGATGCCAGTAAAGCGTTTTTGGACCATTCTCCCAGAATAAAAATCATGTTCTTCTTTGGAATAGGTTCGCATTTTTGATTAATTGAATTAAATCAAATGTCACAGATAAAAAACTGTTTTATGAAAAATTCCCAACTCTTAGATAAGAATTTTCAACAGACTATTTGACAGTAAAGATCAAATTAAAAAAAAATGTATTCTCTCTTCTCAAATTCTCATGGCTGACTTGATAAATATTATAATTTTGAAAATTCTTCAAATTATTACCAATATGTGTGCCTCTTACATGCAAAATTAAAGATATACCTACATATCTATAGGAAAACTTTACTTTAACTTTAGCATCATTAAAAACTAAGACATTCAATTAAAATTTCGCCTAATATTATGAATATGTGCATTTTCCACGAAAACGTCAAGAGTAATCCATAGGAAAGTATTATAATATTTGACAGATAATTACTTTGTGCATCTAATTTTGACCTCATATACCAGGTGTTCCAGTTGAAATAAACAAGTTATTTAGAATTAAACTTTACGTTAATATAACTTATATTATTGGACACCCTGTATTTAGTATTGGGGTTTTTTTATATTTGGCGTAACAAGTGATGACCGGGTATATTTATCAGCCCAGACTGGCTTAAAAAGAACAAACGAATAGGTGCGAATTTTTTCATTCAAATTATGTCTATATTTTTATAAAAATTAAAATATTTAAAAAACTGTCAGGTTTAGGTGAGATGTACTTTAATGAAAGTTAGGTTTATTTTGAACGAGGAATCTAAAAATATATTAATATACAGGGCATTCCATTTAAAAAAACACAACTATGGTTCATTTCTTATATTTGGGACACCCTGTATAGATCACAATATTTTTAAAATGTAGCCATAAATCATTTTTATCGAACCCATGAATAAAACTTTTAGGAAATTAAGTTTTATTATAAAAAATCACTATATCAAGAATAATCACACAAGTTCAGCATCAGAGGCCAAAGAAAAATCTAATCTTATTCAGAAATCACCCAGCAACCTTCCCTCTTGGTAGAACAGTTCATTATTTTTTAATGTTGTGAATATCAACAAAAATGGTGTTTCATTAGCACGCCACTGTACAGCATATCATTGAGGTATTCGACAGTTTTAATCACAATAAAAAAATAAAAGGTATGACAATTGCTAACAAAATTTACCAATAAGAACAAAATCAGAATGGTTTATATGCTTGATGCATGATAAAAATCACCCTGTATAAAAAAGATTTAGACAGTTGAAAGAATGTGAAATAGCAATGTCTTTCAGAAAAAGGCAGTCTGTGAGCCTGTGAAAACCGGAGGTCGATATTTGGTCTGGTACCAAAAATATCGTTAGACGAAATTTTCCAGCACTTTACTTAAGTTAATATTTTTTTTAATGGTAATAAAAATTGATAAGCATAGCATTTATGGAATACAAGTTAAACTCTCATTTATTTACTAAAAAATATGTTAAAATCACCATTCATATTTTACTCAGTAAATTTGAATTTAAATAAATTAATCCAGAAGGGTCTGACCACGCGTGCTGCGCAGTTCACTACAAATATTAATACTTATAATTAACAACTACCTAGGAGGTAAAAAAATTCGGGAAAATACTATGCAACAGGTTTATTTTGAATGTGATGTTATTTTCGTTAGAAAATGAATTTAGATTTTTTCGATGTGAGACCAATCCCCGCTATCGAAAATGTATTTAACCTATAAGTTCAATCTAAATATCTATACCTAGGTAATAGCTAACTTAACTTTCAAAAACAATAATTAAAAATGGAATAACAAAATTGTAGCACAATTACTTCTTAAATATTCATTGTAAAAAAATCCATTAGGAAAAAATAACTCACCTACTTATTTATCTAAATAGCAGAGAATTCCTTCTATTGCACTTCAAAACAAAAGTGTACACTTTTACAATTAACCTTATTAAACTTACGCTCACTTTTCACTTTGTTCATTTTCCGAAAGAGATTGATGGGATTTTTTGTTACTTTCGGCATCCAACTGAACAATCACAGCACTAAATATCTCAACTCAGGTAAATTTAGAATTTGTTTTTAGTTTTTATTAGAGAACTTTTATTAGCCAGCCTGCCGAGCATACATTAATTTCCCAATGTGCCGAGCCAATCACAATCTGTATAATGTGCGCATGCGGGGTGCGGGCAAGCTTATTGATTATTTTTATTATTTTAAACATTAAAAAACATTCAAAACAATTTTGTTAATCTGTTCACAATTTTGCATCATATTCAGAGCTGTCCAAAATACTTTTGAATAGTATTTACATACTAACTACATGAATATTTATAAAATATTAAATAATATATCGAAAACCACCAAAGTATTTAAATATTAAGTACTTAAATACTTTTTATCGTTTAAATACATATTTTAAGTATTTAAACACACTTAAGAATATTTAAATACACAAAAGTATTTAAATATTTAAGATTATCTAACTACTTTCTTACATCGAAGATACTAATTAAAATACCTACTTTTGACTAATCCCAATATTTACTGTATTAACGGAAAACAAGAATAAAAGACACTTTTCTCGAAATATAAATAATAAATATTAGGTGCTTATAAATCGAACTTAAATTAATACTTTATTCCAAAATTTGAATTGCTATTTTAATTTTTAAACATCTGCAGTCACAAATTAAGTACATAATTTTTCAAACTTAACACTTGAAAATGCAACAAAAACAAACACACCTAATTGAAATTAAATTTAACAAAAAATTAATGAATAAATGCAAAAATATAAAACAAAATTAAAATAAACAGTCTTATAAATTTAATCTATTCTTTTTACACACTAAATTCTCAAAATTAACGTCGGACAGTGCATGCCTTCTTGGGGAATTAATGAGTGGCAAAAGAAAACATCCTCTCAACCGGTGCCGATGAAGGTAGTGTTTTTTATTATTTTGAGTTTGTTTGAAATAAAAATCAATGGATTAAAACTCAAAATTAACGATTTATTAGAAAAACCAGATTTACGTTTTTAGTGCAACATAACACATAACCATACTTTATAGATGTAGGTAGGGATGCTAACGATCCTTCGATACTTTGAGAGTATCGATACTTTTGCTGCAGTATCGAGTATATTTCGGTATCAATACTTTTAGAACGATTCCAAGTTGGTATCGATACTTTCGTAGCAGTATCGGTATCGAAAATAATTATTGTACATTGTACTGCCACCATCATTTCTTATTTCTTCAGTGTTTTTTTTTTTCAATACATTCAGATGGTTGGCGACCACTGTCCTATGTTATGTAACACAAAATCTAATATACATTCAACAGTTTTATTGTTAAAAGTGTTGTGTACAGTTTCGATACCGATACGATACTTTTTAGACAAGTATCGGTAGGAATCGATACTTGGCAAAAAGTATCGGCATTGGTATCGATATTTTTTATTTTTTTAGTATCCCTATATAGATGACAAATGACTGACTGACTTTTGACATTCTTATTTCTTATACATCTTAGATATTAGAAATGAGATGGAACGAATATAGACGTTGCCAACTCTAAAATAAGTAAACTGATTTCAGCGCAGTCGTGGTAAACTACCTATCTAGGTACAATTGTTTACTTAACATTGAAAATTGCATATAAAAGCTGTACTGCATGTGTACCGAGTTATTTTGCTGACAAATTAAAATCCCTTAATTTAAAATTTTATAACAGTAGAAAAACAATATTTACTTACCTACTATTTTACAATATATCATCTATTATATTAAGTAATGTTTTGAAATCTTAGTTGCGTTGTATAAAATGATTTTAAAATTAGAGTACCTTATACAACAAATTAATATTTTAATTATTTTACTGGAAAACTCATTGCAATGAAATATCAACTAAATTTCAGGTTCAAAATAAGTTGAAGATAGGTTAAATTCAATTCAAATAGCGCCCCAAGGAAAGCCCCTCCCCAAATGGTCTGATTGGCCCGACACTTTGGGAAATTAATGCTAGTTTTGTTTTATTAGCTAGCCAGCCAGCCAGCCGCTGCTCCTGATGCGAAGAGTCATCGAAAGTCACTGCGTGTGATTGCTGATGTTATTTTGTTCAATTATTATTTTACTTTCCCGCACAGGGAAAAATATTGTGAACGAGCAAAAAAAAAAATGAGATAAAGACGGATATAACCATTTTGAATTCCCTGAGACGATTAAGAGCATTTCCAGACGGAAGTCTGTCTGATTCTGTATGTATTCTTCCACGATAGCGCCAAAACGATTTAACCAATTGAGCTACATTTTGGTAGATGAGTTTGGGCGAGTCCTAGCCAAATTCAAATAGCAGAGGGGTCGAGTGATACATCATTTTAAAGCATTTCTTATCTGCTTTACAGCGGTATTTGCCCCTATAATTCTCGAGAAACTTGCGTTTAAAATTTCACCAGTTAGGTAGTTGGAACGTATCTTACTACATTTAAAATACAACTTTCAAAGAGAGTCTTGTGGCGTCATCGGGTAGAGCGTTCGCTTCGCATGCGGAAGGTTCTGGGTTTGAATCCCAGCTCTGGCAATATTTTTTTTTCTAATTTTTGAATAAAGTAGTTAGTTTGATACGTTAGTTTATTCGAAATAATAAAAATAATACAATTATAATAATAATTATTATTAAAATTCTGTTTCGTTACGCAGGCCATATATTTTTGAGTATATCTTGTTGGGAATTTTTTTTTTATTTAGAACTAACAATACACCATGTGTTTCTGCAATTTTCACAGCTTTTAAAAGATTAAGCATAATAATTCGTAAATATGAACGCGTAAAACATCTAAATTAAACAATTGAATTTTTGACGTCAGTCTTCTTAAATAAAAATAAGCGGATGCTTTTCTGTGAATGTTTATCTAAAAAAAAATATTTTTGAACAAAGTAGGTAACTAGGTATACACAATAATATCATAACAATAACAGTTATCAACTATTTGTTCGTTATTTAACATCAAAGAATTGATAATTTATTTATTTTAAACTGTTTTAATTATAATCGGTTTTGTTTAAATTAAAGTTTAATGTACAGGGCGTTGCAATGACACTCACCACTTTGGAACTTCACCTAATGGCTTTCCTAACGAAAACGCAAAAACCACTTAACAGATTTTAACCAAATTTGGTACAAAAATACTATAGGACATGGCAAGGAGCTGATTAGATTTTGGGAAACACTGAGCGTAGGCAAGGGGTTTAAAAGAGGGTTCAAAAATTAAAAAAATTCATAGTTCTTAAACTTATCCGAAATACTCCATAATTTTTTACACATTTAATTGAATATAACCTCAAATATTGAACATAAAATATTAGAGCACATTGGCGTTCGAAAATAGTGTAAAATGGGATGAGATTTAAAAAAAACTAATACTTACTACGCAAATAAATGACAATTTTCTGTTCCGTAATGATAGGCATTCTTGATTTGACGGTATATTGCTGACACATTATCTCGTGTAATGTAGTTTAATGTTATTTTCAGGAAATGAAAGTCAACCTCCCGAAATAATATAAGTATTTCCTGGAGGTTGACTTTCATTTCCTAAATATAACATTAAACTACGTTACACGTGAAAACGTTTCAGCAATATACAGGGAAGTCTAGAAAATTGCCATTTATTTGCGTGTTTGTGAAAAAGTGCATGCCTATATTTTTGAAAAGGTGAAAAAAAGACAAATTTTATAGTCTATAAATATACAAGGTGTGCCATTAACAGAAAAGTAGGGTAGGTACGATAACTTTTTGACCTGACACTGTATACTAATTGAGAAGGCGGAATTGAGTTTTACGGGAAAATTTATATAAAAAGCACTTTTCACATTTTCGATATCTGATGAACTTATGCCTGTCCTGGTTGTATGTCTCTGAGTTGTCGATGACGAGATCCGCACTCTTGGGGAGTTCTGGATCATACGCTCTTACTCCGATTGGACACAACGGCGGTGGTACCTTCGCGTGGAAACTATCTGTTAGGTTAAGGTTTCAGTTTTTTAGTTTGGCATATTATGCGGGGTTTCTGCAGTTTGAAATTAATATTAAATTTTCAAGAAGCTAAGCATATTGCGAAGTTCCAGGAAAAACTGTCTTCTTCATATTTATCTTTCTTTCTTTGGTCGAAGATTTCTCGTTGGCTTCTGATTATTGGACTTTGTTCTAATTTTTCTAGTTTCTATGTTTTCATACTATATCTGGGCCACTACTCGGGTCATCCATTCGCTGCGTAATATTGGATAGGAATACATAAGGCGGATACCGAAATATCAAATAATATTTTATTTGGTTTGTTTAGTTAGTAGTTCACTGGTCCTTGTATATTCTCCCGATTACACGGCTTCTAGATGGCAGGTGCTGTTGGATCTTTAAGGGCTGCCTTGCATAGTGAGCTTCTTTGCAAAGGTGGTTGACGGGGGGAAGCATTTGGCGGACCGTAGGATTGGAAGTGGTTCTATTATATTAGACATTTTTCAATTTAGCGCTGTATCTTAACTTTTGTTAACGGCATCTTTAGTTTTACAAAAAAGTAGGAAACTGTCGCGAAAACATTTCTATCCATAAAAATAACGGAGATATTATGACATGAAAATACTGTCAAATAGTACTTATTACATTGACAGTTGTATGTGTAAACTTTGTTTATTTTTCGAAGGAATTGGAACGATTCTCGTAGCTGCACAAGGGCCTGATCAAATAAGATAAGACGTGATAACTCTTATTCACTTTAATCTTCAACCAAAACGAGATTTTCCAAACAAATTTAATTTATTCATCTTCCACAATAAAATAACAAATATTAAAACATTATTATATCTAACAAAAGCTCATAATTTATGCTTATTTTTATTTTAATACTATTCACATGAACTAAATCTGGCAGAATTGTTTTTAAATGACAGAAGTTGACACATTTGGCATTCGAATATTGATTTTTTACCGTGCCAAATCTGTTGGCCAATTGTGTTAACGTTTACTCTTCATAATCGTAAGGTTGCGAGTTCAAAACTGGGTCATAGAACTTTTTTTTATTATTATTATTGAAATTGTAGCCGGTCTGCACATATTGTCACTAGACATGTTTAATAAATTATTTTTAGCAGATATTTCATTAATTGTACACTGTCATGATATGCATTTACAGTTATTATATACTTAGCGTCGAAAATTTGAAACATTTTGATATATGCCACCAAGCCAAACAATTGTGCGAAATGTATAAAAAAATGATCAAATATTACCATTTGACGTGACGAATGTTATTGTAAACAAAACTGACTTGAATGTTAAAAAATATCAACTTTCTGTCACTAATGAAGATACAAGAAATGTATCGATATATTCTTTCTTTCATTAATAGAGATGCAAGAAATGTATCGATATATTTTTCTTTCATTAATATAGATGCAGGATATGTGTCAATAGATTCTATCTCAATTTCTTTTTAAAGTTGAACTATTGCCTCGAGGACTGCAACTGAGTCTACTGGCCGCCTGTTGATAAATAAAATGCAACCATTATAATTATAAAATGTCAACTTTCTGTTACTAATGAAGATACAAGAAATGTATCGATATATTCTTTCTTTCATTAATAGAGATGCAAGAAATGTATCGATATATTTGTCTTTCATTAATAGAGATGCAGGAAATGTATCGATATATCCTTTCTTTTATTAATATTGATGCAGGAAATGTATCGATATATTTTTTCTTTCATTAATAGATGCAAGAAATGTATCGATATATTTTTCTTTCATTAATAGAGATCCAAGAAATGTATCGATATATTCTTTCTTTCATTAATATAGATGCAGGAAATGTATCGATACATTCGATTCGATCTCAAATTTCTTTTTAAGGTTAAACTATTGCCTCGAGGACTGCCACTGAGTCTACTGGCCGCCTGTTGATAAATAAAATGCAACCATTATAATTATAAAATGTCAACTTTCTGTTACTAATGAACATACAAGAAATCTATCGATATATTTTTTTTTCATTAATAGAGATGCAAGAAATGTATCGATATATTTTTCTTTAATTAATAGAGATGCAAGAAATGTATCGATATATTCTTTCTTTCATTAATAGAGATGCAAGAAATGTATCGATATATTTTTCTTTAATTAATAGAGATGCAAGAAATGTATCGATATATTTTTCTTTCATTAATAGAGATGCAAGAAATGTATCGATATATTCTTTCTTTCATTAATATAGATGCAGGAAATGTATCGATATATTCGATCTGAATTTCTTTTTAAGGTTGAACTCGATTCGATCTCAATTTCTTTTTAAGGTTGAACTATTGCCTCGAGGACTGCAACTGAGTCTACTGGCCGCCTGTTGATAAATAAAATGCAACCATTATAATTATATCTATTGTACATATATATTTATGTTCACCGACAAAAGAGCATATAATATTTAACACATCTATACAGGCACTATAATTTGAAAAAATGTCTCCTAAAATCGCTTGACTTTTTCAGCTATTACTGTTGGATTTTGTTGGGCAATTATTCTTCTACCATCAAGCTTATAGTCAAAAGTACAGGCATGCGCTTCCGCGTACCTGTGCTGGGCGCAAAACATTTTCCCACATCGACAATCATAAATGTTAGTTATGTTTAGTCTTTTAGTACACTCGCCACATCGCGCCTTTTTCTTGACCACTGGTGGTAATTTTACACTATTGTCTATTAAAGGTATATTATTATTAGATTGGCTAGTATTACGATCCCACCACGATGAACCCGTTGTTACAAGTTGGTGTTCACCTATTTTGCTGGTTGTTGAAGTACTACTGCTACTATAATCTATTGAGGTGGTCGTATCCAAAGTGCTGATGTTGTTCAATCTGTGCATTACACCTAATTCATCATCATCTTGACTGAAGCTGGCGGTGCCACTATATATTGGGGATCCGGAATTTTCTCTAGAACAAAGAACATTAATTATACATTTGAATAAATTAAACTTTCATCCAATTTATACCCTAACAACCCCTAAATAATAAAAGGGGTAAAACTACTAGGTGGGCCAAAAGAAATCACCCTATGTTGGAAGATGCTCTCATTTTTGCAAATGGCCGCCAAAATCTGTTTTGACATTTGTGGACTAGACAGATGCCGATTTCCCTGCTGTCCGCCACCGACTGCGCCATTTGGACACCAACCTTGAAGAGTATGGGACCACACGAGACCTTGCCAAGAGCGGCCGGGCTCGGAGCACCCGTTCTGACGAGAATTTCGCCGCTGTGGCCGAGGATGTCGAGCTGTCGCCGGAAACATCTACCAGACGCCGTGCCACGCAATTAGCCATCAGCCGGACGTCCCTACGGAGAATTTTGGTCAAAGACCTGCGAATGTTCCCGTACAAAGTCCAGTCCGTGCATCAGCTGCTGCCTGCCGGCCGCCAAACGCGCTTAACCTATGCCCAAGCCATCCTGAGTTTCGAGGAAGAAGTGGACGATTTTTCGACCAAAATCATAATGACCGATGAGGCTCATTTCCACCTCAGCGGGTACGTGAACAAGCAAAACTATCTCTTCTGGGGCACCGAAAATCCACGAGTGATGCATGAGGAACCATTACACCCGCTCAAAGTGACTGCATGGTGCGCTGTTCACGCTGGACGAGTCATCGGGCCATTTTTTTCGAGAATGCCGCTGACCAAACGACAACGGTGGACGGTGCGCGCTCTTGAAATAAGGTGAAGTGCAGTGAAGTGAAATGAAGTGAAGTGAGGTGCAGTGAAGTGACAAAGTGAAGTGAAGTGTAGTGCAGAGAAGTGAAGTGAAGTAAGGTGAAGTGCATGGGGCACCGATAATTCACGAGTGATGCATGAGGAGCCATTACACCCGCTCAAAGTGACTGCATGGTGCGCTGTTCACGCTGGACGAGTCATCGGGCCATTTTTTTCGAGAATGCCGCTGACCAAACGACAACGGTGGACGGTGCGCGCTATTGAAATAAGGTGAAGTGCAGTGAAGTGAGGTGCAGTGAAGTGAAGAGAAATGAAGTGAAGTGCAGTGAAGTGAAATCAAGTGAAGTGAAATAAAGTGAAGTGTAGTGCAGAGAAGTGAAGTGAAGTAAGGTGAAGTGCATGGAGCACCGAGAATCCACGAGTGATGTATGAGGAACCATTACACCCGCTCAAAGTGACTGCATGGTGCGCTGTTCACGCTGGAGGAGTCATCGGGCCATTTTTTTTCGAGAATGTCGCTGACCAAACGACAACGGTGGACGGTGCGCGCTATAGGGCCATTTTGACCGAGTTTTTTCTGCCGCAATTAGACGAAAATCAGGTGGAAACGCATGAGAATTTGTATGATATTCGTTTAAGAGCCCCATTTCCTCCAGGGCTCTTTCGAGAGGAAGAAAGAAGAAATTGAATATAGTTTCAACAATTAGTGTTGAGTATATACAGGATTCTTGTTTTTATTCCCCGTCATTAACTCTGGCTACAGTTTAAGGTGTGCAAAGATCACAGATTTCTGGTTTTTATCGCCCTCAAACCAGTGGCGCTACCCACACCCACGCTCCCGATAATAATGAGTTACTTTTGGGCCACCTTAAGCTGAGCCAGTGAATACTTCACTGTTACAGTTAAACATCGTTCAAAATTTCTTCTCTATGATTATAATGATTCAAGCACTGCACCATTTTTGTTTTCATTAATGATATCAAAGAAGAATTTACTAGAAAGTACTTTGCCAGAATATTTTGGTGCAGCCTAAATTAAGAAAATAAGTGGACACTTTTAAGTTCCCAGAACTCTAACCTACCTTGTAAAACTATAGTGTGACGAAATTGGTCTTGACGGTGACATTAATGGAGAGACACTACTGTAAAACAAATTTCGTGCACATATGCCGACTTCAGGTTGAATTGAATTTGCTGTAGTTTCTTCTATACTCTCATAGCCATAGTCTACATTTTGATGACCTTGCAATAGACCAATTTGGCAGGTGGTACCACTACCATCTAACGCTTCAGTCGGAGTATGAAGTTCCCACAGATCTGATGCATTATCTGATAGTTCTAACGTGTCCGTGGCACTTTCTGTTTGATCCAGACCATCTGATAGAACTAATCTACTCAAGTGGAGTGTATTCCTAGCCGCAACCTGAAAATAGATAAAAATACAATATTTAACTAAAAATCGTCACATTTTTGAGTCGAATTTTCTTTATTTAAATTCTAAACCTTACAAACTGACTCCAGTACGTTGGATTGTGAGAGGCAATGAGATTAAAACATCCAAGGCAATGCCCTGAACTCCATATCTCTCCAACTTCCTCACTAGTAAATCATGTGACTCGCTGTCGAAGGCCTTAGTGAGATCACATAGGGATAATCCCGTGAATTGCCCACAATCAAGACCTTCAACAACTGCAGCCACAGCCTGGATTGTAAACCAACCTGCCCAAAACCTGACAGAAGTTTGTTTCTGTCAAAAATATTTTCTCAAGGATCGTTCTTCTTTTATATGAGAGACACAAATAGACCAATCACCCTTTTTATAAATAGTTGTAACCCTATTGATTTTAAATGGCTTCGGAAATATCTGGTACTAAAACATTTGTTGATAATCTAAACAATCCTACGTATTAGGTTTTTAGGACCTTGCAAATTGAAAAAGCTGCAATATAGACAGGGAAACGTCGCATTTTTGATGAAATAGAGTTTTACTTGCAAAGTCCTAAAAACCCAAGACGTAGGGATTGTTTAGATTGAAGATTAAAGGACAAAAATCTTGCTGAAATTGATTTGTTGATAAGTTAGACAATCAAGTTATTTATTTTTATGTTTAAGTAGTTTATCAATAAAATGGGGTGTATATTTTAAAACGTCCACTGCTTTATAGTTTCAAAAATGTAAATGAGGTAAAACTTACCGAAATACCACCATCACCATACACTTCTTGATTATCCTCCTTCAACATTGTAAATCGTTCATGTACAGTTGCATCATAACTAGATCTACCGGGTCTATCTACAAAGGACGAATGACCAGTCATTCTTTCTCTAAAACTAGTGTTCCTTCCAGCAGTGCTATACGATGCTTCACTCCAATGTGTATGGGTTACATATTCCTCCCTCTTCTGGATCATCTTTTTATGTATTCTTCCATAATGTTCCTTCGTATATGAATAACTGTCTTTGTTTTTAGTAAAAAGCGAATTAGGTGGTGGTAATTGACTTGGGTGTACCCTAAAATATATAAAAAATTATGTAGTACAGAGCAAAAATATTGCCTTGATAGATTTCGTTAAAGTCCAATCTAATTCGACACGGACTATTGTGTTCGTGTACCGGGTGGCTCGTTTAAGAGGCACCACTACCTTATCTGAGATAAATCCGAAAAAAACAGTGAAAGAGAAAGTTGGACATTATTAACCCCACTCTCAGCGGTGAGCAAATTTGCCTTTCGGATAATGTCAAATACCTGGGAGTAATCCTGGATAAACGACTAATCTGGAATCAGCATATAGAGAAAACCATATCGAAAGCCACAGCGGCCATATGGACGTGTCACAGGCTAGTCGGTAGGACTTGGGGGCTAAAGCCAAAGCTCACATACTGGGTGTAACAAACAGTCATCAGACCCATGGTTACATACGCCTCATTAGTATGGTGGCCAAAAGTTAATATTAAGCATACACAATGCCGTCTTCAAAAGTTGCAACGGCTTGCATGTTTAGGAATAACAGGGACAATGCGAACTTGCCCCACAGCAGCGATGGAAACGTTGCTGCATCCAATACCTTTGCCTGTCCTAGTCAAAAAAGAGGCAGCAATTAGCGCTCTGAAACTGGCACAGGTAATGGAATACAAATCTGGCGATCTAGAGGGACACATGGGAATCCTGAATCTAATACCTTTGGATTTTCAGGAAGAAAACCGTCGGACGCTTTGCCACGCAAACATGATTTTGAAATCCCGTTTGAAGTGGTCATTGCAGACCGTCAAAAATGGCTAAATGGGGAACTATGATTCCCAGAAAACACATCCGTCTGGTATACGGACGGTTCAAAAGGAATAGAAGGGAACACAGGCATGGGAGTTTACGGGCCTAATTGCAGGCTCTCTGAATCTCTCGGGAAAAGTCCCACTATATTCCAAACAGAGATCAACGCTATTAATCGTTGTGCGCAAGAATGCCTGCAGAGAGGCATCCCGGAACGGCAGATCAATATTATGTCAGACAGTCAAGCTGCGTTAAAAGCACTGAGGTCTAACACCTTCAAGTCAAAGCTAGCATGGGAATGCAAACAGACCCTAAAGCAACTGGCAGCTCAGGGGAAAAAGATTACTCTGACATGGGTGCCAGGACATGAAGGCATAGAGGGGAACGAAGCGGCGGACCAACTTGCAAAAGAGGGCGCAAACGCTCCGTTCTGCGGCCCGAAACCCATCTTTGGCTTTCCAAAAAGCCATATGAAGGAAGAACTTCGGAGATGGGAAAAGGAACAACTTAAGTCCTACTGGAGAAACACTCCAGGCCTAAGACAATCAAAAAGGTTTATCAAAACTTCAGAGGCCAACGCAGGGAAGCTTATCCAACTGGAGAGAAGCGACCTAAGGCGAATTACAGGCCTTTTTACGGGACACCACCCAGTGAAGTACCATCTCAAAAAGATGGGCCTAACCGAGGACGACACTTGTCGGTTTTGCGAAGACGCAACAGAGACAACAGAACACGTGCTCTGTGAATGCATGGCACTTTTCTGCAAAAGGCTTTAGCCTCCAAGTCCTACCGAGTAGCCTGTGACACGTCCATATGGCCGCTGTGGCTTTCGATATGATTTTCTCTATATGCTGATTCCAGATTAGTCGGTTATCCAGGATTACTCCCAGGTATTTGAGAGTGGAGTTAATAATGTCCACCTTTCTACACCTAGACCTAGCGAAAGCTTTTGACACTGTGAATCATAATATTTTATTAAACTGCTTCAAGGTCTTGTAGAGGAATTGCCTTAAAACTTCTAAAAAGTTATCTAAAAGAAAGAACACAATGTGTTAAAATAGGAGATACCATCAGTACGAGTAGAATAGTTGAATTTGACGTACCACAAGGTACGGTTTTGGGTCCTCTTCTTTTTTCATTAAATTACTTAAATGGTCTATATAATCTTAAAATAAGTGGCAATATTTCTTCATTCGCTGATGACACTGTGATACAATTTACTGGAAGTGATCATAAAAATTTAAAAGAGACTGCTGAGCGGGAAATGGAGATCGTAAAGAGTTGGTTCGATCAAATGGAACTCACCATTAATTTTGAAAAAACAAAATTTATCTCTTTTAGCTGCAACAAAGTAAAAGTAGCACCCTTTGATGAACTGATAATAAAATCAGAGCAAAACAACAATTTCAAGATAAAATTAGATAAAATAATTAGGCATTGAAATTGACAGATTCTTAAAATGGGATATTCATATAACGACATTAATAAAAAAATTAAGAGGGGTACTTCCTGAGTATATTAGAAAATCAAACAGTAGGGGAATGTTCAAAACACAAGTTAGGAGGTGGATGTTATCTGTTCCAAGAAGATTATTTTACAGACAAGTGGATTGATTAGCACGGTTTACATTATGAATTTTGTTTTGCCTTCCAAAAATGTTCATGTGATGGTTATATTGTGTTTGATTTACTTTGATTTAGTTTAATTAGGGCTTGTGTACAAGGCGAAAAATCAGACCACGCACAAATCATTAAGTTGATTTCTGTGGTAAGATTAATTGTTTTATGTTCATTAGTATAACTGTAACTGAAGTGTATGTTACTATATTGGTTGAATAAACATTATTATTATTCTCTTTCTCGTGAACGGTACCAACACTGTTAGCACACCCTATATATTGATACATATTTAGATAGAGCCCTAAAAGGCAAAGTCAACGATATATAATAGTATAGAGTTTACACGCACCGTTTCGAATTTATTCTCGTTTACCTTCAATATTTAGTCTACATTTCAACCAGTTATTTTGAGATTCTGTTTGGATACAAAAAAAAATATATATATATATATATATATATACAAAGAAAAATGAAATAAACTAACTTGTACGAATCAAAAAAATCTCGTGACACAAGCTGGATTTGAACCAACATCTCCCAATTGCCGGTCAGGTGTTTTAACCAATTAAACTATCGTGGCACATGAATGAAACTTCTTTAATTCGTACATGCCTTGCTTCCTATGTGCTGTGCTACACCTCGACCTTTTAATTCAAAGGCAACATAGACTACATATCGGTGATATACTATACTCTGTCAACTTAGTTGAATATCTTTGTTTGTTTGTTTATTTATATTTATTTGCGATGAGCAAAAGAGAAATAACATTGCATTATGGCAGTGTGTAGTTTATGTTGCCTTTGAATTAAAAGGTCGAGGCGTAGCACAGCACATAGGAAGCAAGGCATGTACGAATTAAAGAAGTTTCATTCATGTGCCACGATAGTTTAATTGGTTAAAACACCTGACCGGCAATTGGGAGATGTTGGTTCAAATCCAGCTTGTGTCACGAGATTTTTTTGATTCGTACAAGTTAGTTTATTTCATTTTTCTTTGTATATCGGTGATATACTATACTCTGTCAACTTAGTTGAATATCTTTGTTTGTTTATATATATATATATATAGAAAAGCCAAATGAAGAAAACGAACGTTTGTAAGTTGGAAAAAACATTCGCTTCAGGTGGGAATCGAACCCACGTCTCACGCTTTCCGGGCATTTGCTCTACACCATTGAGCTACCGAAGCACTGGTTCGATTCCCACCTGAAGCGAATGTTTTTTCCAACTTACAAACGTTCGTTTTCTTCATTTGGCTTTTCTATATAATATATATAGAATTTATTCAACTACTAGTTGAGTCACTTTAAGTGAATATTTTCCCTTAGCTTATATATATATATATATATTGGCCTACCTATCTTACTTGCCTCCACACATATAACAGACGCACATGCCTCCACCCTTTCCGCTAATGCTACAGCTGTATATTATATACCAGACGATTCGCATTTGCCATCTTATTAAGGGCACGGTGAGAGGGGTAAGGAAATACAAAATAAAACTTATACAAATAAAAATGAAACACAAGATAGTAAATGGCCTCCATACACGTAGCGACAAATTGGCCTCCAGTGTGTATATAAAACAACACGGATGCGACGCAGTGGCCTCCAGCGCTGTTGCACGCTTTCCCCTCTTATTTATTTGATTGTTTTTACGTCGCCGAAATAGTTCAGTGAAATATTTGAGCTTATGTATGTGACGATGAATAAAAAAGTGTTTAATACCTTACTTAAGACTATACTATAATACCTAGTATATAGATACGATTACGTGGTATTGGTGCGAAAGATACAGTGTGTAGTCTATGTTGCCTTTGAATTAAAAGGTCGAGGCGTAGCACAGCACATAGGAAGCAAGGCATGTACGAGTTAAAGAAGTTTCATTCATGTGCCACGATAGTTTAATTGGTAAAAACACCTGACCGGCAATTGGGAGATGTTGATTCAAATCCAGCTTGTGTCACGAGATTTTTTTGATTCGTACAAGTTAGTTTATTTCATTTTTCTTTGTATATCGGTGATATACTATACTCTGTCAACTTAGTTGAATATCTTTGTTTGTTTATATATATATATATATATATATATATATATATTGGCCTACCTATCTTACTTGCCTCCACACATATAACAGACGCACATGCCTCCACCCTTTCCGCTAATGCTACAGCTGTATATTATATACCAGACGATTCGCATTTGCCATCTTATTAAGGGCACGGTGAGAGGGGTAAGGAAATACAAAATAAAACTTATACAAATAAAAATGAAACACAAGATAGTAAATGGCCTCCATACACGTAGCGACAAATTGGCCTCCAGTGTGTATATAAAACAACACGGATGCGACGCAGTGGCCTCCAGCGCTGTTGCACGCTTTCCCCTCTTATTTATTTGATTGTTTTTACGTCGCCGAAATAGTTCAGTGAAATATTTGAGCTTATGTATGTGACGATGAATAAAAAAGTGTTTAATACCTTACTTAAGACTATACTATAATAACTAGTATATAGATACGATTACGTGGTATTGGTGCGAAAGATACAGTGTGTAGTCTATGTTGCCTTTGAATTAAAAGGTCGAGGCGTAGCACAGCACATAGGAAGCAAGGCATGTACGAATTAAAGAAGTTTCATTCATGTGCCACGATAGTTTAATTGGTTAAAACACCTGACCGGCAATTGGGAGATGTTGGTTCAAATCCAGCTTGTGTCACGAGATTTTTTTGATTCGTACAAGTTAGTTTATTTCATTTTTCTTTGTATATCGGTGATATACTATACTCTGTCAACTTAGTTGAATATCTTTGTTTGTTTATTTATATATATATATATATATATAGATATAAATGAACCAATCGAAGACAAATTCAACGATATATATCATGCGGTGCCCTCGAGTCACTGTTACTAAAATATCAGTGGTGAAACCATGACTAACCCAGCATTCACCTTAAGACGCTGGAGTGAAGTTGATGCGATAAAAATCAGTAATTTCACGAAGAATTTAAAAAAATGTAAACGCGACTGGCAGCCAGGCAATTTCATGGTTTTTACGGTTTAAAATAAACTGCTTCATCCGTTTAAACTTACTTATGTTTATCTTTTAATGCCGCTTCCGTCGATCTTTTTGGTTTTTCAAATACAGCCAAATTATATTGGTTTACTATATCACTATCACTTCCACTTAGTAGTTGAAAGGGCATCTTACTATTACTCATATTACTACCGCTGTCATTGTTTGTTTTGGAGAATGATGAGTTATATGGAACAGGCTCTTCTTCTGGCAGCTTGATCTCTGTAAATACAAGAATAAATTCCATTTAGACTTAAGAGCACTACTAATCCGTTTCTACCAACCTCGATTTACTACGAAAACTTATTTTAAGCATTAGTTTATTGTTGAACAAGGTTTTTTAAAGAACGATTCATTGAACTAAGTTAAAGGTTGAACGTAGTTGATCGACGTTGGTACAACCAAACATTTTGAGCGACTTGGAAGTCGAATATCTGATGTGATCGATATATACTGTGTCCAAGATAAGAATGGGATAGCATTGGAATCATCTGAATAGACAAGACTCTTGAAATTTTGAAGGTAGTTGAAAAATAATTTAGTACAATCAACTGTCTTGAAAGATTAACGCGTAAGGTTACAGGGTGGTTTTCTCAAATGGAAGACCGTGTATGTTCTGAAAGACAATCAAATTTCCTTCCAATTAAGCCTTTTTCTAGAAAAATTGGATTACTTCGGCATATTTTATTAATTAAATACTTACTTAGCTGTTTCCTGATAGTTAATTCCGCCATTCGTTTTCGTAAACGCGTCATATTGTAGTTCATAGCGTTATTTTCCACAGATCGTTGAAAAGCAGTTCGATCTGATGTTACATTTTCCTTACTACTTCTACGATTACGTGATAATGGTTTTTCGCTAATAGGTGAATAGGAACCATCTTCGTTTGCCTTAATTTTTATGCAATTTAAAACATCACCATCTCGGTATACAAAGACAGACAATCTTGAACCTGATTCTGTATCACCACTGAAATAACAGGAGAGTTTAATAAATTAATTAATAAATAAGGGCATTTATACAAACTGCATCATTTGCATTTTAGTGTTTTTCTGCATATTTTTGTAAAAAGCTGCATAATATAATGAAGGCTATTTAGCCAAGAAAATTTACATCAATAATTGTTAGAATAGAACTTCCTAATTCTATAGATAATTTTGAAATTTAAAACCAAAACAGGTACCTAAATAGCGGGGAAAACCCACCCTAATAAAAGAAGGTAAACAGACCCTTGTCTATTGTAGATTGTTTAAATTCCTAAATTCTTTGCCTCGTCGGGTGTTAGGGTCACCACTCCAAGGTGTTTTAGCCTTTTGCAGAAAAGTGCCATGCGTTCGCAGAGCACGTGTTCTGTTGTCTCTGTTGCGTCTTCGCAAAACCGACAAGTGTCGTCCTCGGTTAGGCCCATCTTTTTGAGATGGTACTT
The DNA here is from genome assembly GCA_911728435.2 of Apoderus coryli. Taxonomy (NCBI): domain Eukaryota; kingdom Metazoa; phylum Arthropoda; class Insecta; order Coleoptera; family Attelabidae; genus Apoderus; species Apoderus coryli. The sequence continues at coordinate 9,048,482 of OU452215.1, read as the reverse complement.
CACTGGGTAGTGTCCCGTAAAAAGGCCTGTAATTCGCCTTAGGTCGCTTCTCTCCAGTTGAATAAGCTTCCCTGCGTTGGCCTCTGAAGGTTTGATAAACTTTTTTGATTGTCTTAGGCCTGGAGTGTTTCTTCAGTAGGACTTAAGTTGTTCCTTTTCCCATCTCCGAAGTTCTTCCATCATTTGGCTTTTTGGAAGGCCAAAGATGGGGTCCGGGCCGCAGAACGGAGCGTTTGCGCCCTCTTTTGCAAGTTGGTCCGCCGCTTCGTTCCCCTCTATGCCTGTCCTGGTAATCTTTTTCCCCTGAGCTGCCAGTTGCTTTAGGGACTGTTTGCATTCCCATGCTAACTTTGACGTGAAGGTGTAAGACCTCAGTGCTTTTAACGCAGCTTGACTATCTGATATAATATTGATCTGCCGTTCCAGGATGCCTCTCTGCAGGCATTCTTGAGCACAACGATTAATAGCGTTGATCTCTGCTTGGAATATAGTGGAACTTTTCCCGAGAGATTCAGAGAGCCTGCAATTAGACCCGTATACTCCCATGCCTGGGTTCCCTTTTATTCCTTTTGAACCGTGCGTATACCAGACGGATTTGTTTTCTGGGAATCGTAGGCGTAGCTTTGCAGAGTAAAGCCTGCCCTATCCATTTTTGAAATGAGATGATCCAGCACTAGTGACTATAGAAGAGGGGACAATACACCGCCTTGTGGGCATCCCCTAGCCGCTGTCACTGTTATAAACACTTCTCCTATTTCAGCCGTAATGACACGGTCTTTCAAAATTGCCTGAATCCATTTCACCAGTGAGGAGTCGACACTCCTCTCTTCTAGTGCTCTACTGATGGATTCATGTGAGGTATTGTCATATCGATAAAGGCACATAAGGATACTTCTTTTGCCTTAAATGACTTCTCGATGTCTTTTACTAAGCAGTGCAGGGCATTAATCGTAGATTTTCCCGCTTGGTAGGCAAATTGCCTTTTGTGATGCGGTTTCCTATTTAAAGTTTAGCTTCTTAGGTATTCGTCTATTATCTTTTCCATAGTTTGTCTTGTTTCTTACTTTTGTTGTCGGATGCAGCACCTTTCATGGTAAAGGCGGGTCAAAATTTTGGGTAGGCCGAAGAGATTAGAAATAGAAATGTTAATGAAATGACCATTTCCTACTTGAATGATTTGCAAACGATCATACTCGTAGGAAATATATGTCATTTCATGTTCGTTGCACAATATACTATTTAATTTTTATTTATTGGATTGAAATGACATATAAAAAGAAAAATAACAAACCTAACTTTGTGATTTCAATTTAAATAAATAAAAAAATAATTTTTCCATAAAATGGTAAGTTGAACGTTGTGCAGTGTGCAATGATGACATACTATGTGTTTTCTTTCTATCAAGAAATATAAATTCCGTCATTTATTTACAGATTTCGGCGGTTCCATACCCCTCATGCACCAGCCGGTCCTGTCCACGGAGCATTAATGATTTCTCAACACTAACAGTGGTTATATTAGTAGTACGAAATCATAATATATTTGTGTAGATTGTATCTTACTAGATTTTAAATTTTTAAACTTTGTGAAGTCTGACGTGCCAATGTACAAATTGATGTATTACTGAATGGGCAATAAAGAATTTATTTATGCATTTTTTATTAATTTATTTTTGTGTGAAACTAAACCAATGGCTTTTCTGATAATACTGGACCAAGAACTATTTCTCTATATCACTTACCTATTTCTCAACGTTTCACATAACTCATTCAGAAATGTACTTTGTTGAAGCTCATTTCCCATCGCAACGCGTTTCGTTAAAATTGGTCCTCCTCGCATTGATGGAATCAGTGTTAATATAGCCCCATGAACTACACCCACATCTGATAACGTACTGGAGTTAGGTAGCACTACTCCACGCAGGAGTAAAATTTGTTGATTAATTGCTATTGCTGAAAATTAATAATTTATTAAATGATACACCCTATATATTTATTGCATGGTCGGATGAGGAATATAATAATTCTGCAGTAACTACCAGATGCATGCAACCCAACTTTTTCATGTTTGAAAACGATGTAAATGGTCAGTATCACTCTCCTCTGCTTCTGTTTACCCGGGAAGCACTTATTACCAATCGAAAATAGGTAAGAGAAGCAGTGTTGTAAAAAAGGAATCAGGAATTTAAAATTGAAATGTTAATCACCAACTACAGTACAATTACAATGTTAAATTTTTTACTTCCCCGTACAGGGAAAATATTGTGAACGCACCACAAAAATTGAGATAATAATAATAATAATAACTGATTTATTGTGAAAATGCAAAAAAAAATTACAATCAAACAAAAGGTTAGAGGTTTGGCTAATGCCACTCTTCCACTCTAACATTGAGCCTATGGGTAAATTCTTAGTTTCACTTCTCTCTGAAATAAGTTTAATGGTAAGTCAATTATATCAATCACTTTATTTAAAAGCAGTGAGGCCATATATGAAAAAGAACCCTGAAATTTTGATTTGTGATGCTTAGGGATTGTAAATGTATTAACCCGTATATGAACATCATGCACACTCGAACGTCTACACAACAAACTATACAAATACTGAGGCTCTCCGGAATGGCAGATTTATGTAGTAATGAGGTGTATAGGTACTCGAGTCTGGCATTTAACTTCGGTACCCCCAATCTCTCATAAAAAGGAGTGACATGTGCCGCAAAAGGAACTGTGCACACAAATCGAACACATGAGTTCTGCACTCTCTGCAACTTCAACCTATTATACTCGAACAAAAAATAAACAGAAGAACAATAATCAAGTTGTGGGTAAATTAGAGCTTTAATCAATTTGAGCTTAATTTAAAAAGGGAATTCTTGCATACACTGCTGCAATGCTCGTTGAAATTCAAATGAGAATCAATCACAACACCTAAATCGCAAACTTTTTGAACCCAAGAGATAATATCGCTGCCAATTCGAACGCTAAACTGCTGAGTAATCGCACTGCCATGACGCGCATTACCAATGCACAAGGCCACGGTCTTTTTAGGATTTAAGCGCAATCCGTTATCAGCACACCAACCAGAAAACTGTGTTAGTTCCCTATTTATAATATTCAAGACAGTCCCTGCGTTAGCGGAAGTAAAGGACGAATATACTTGTATATCATCCGCATACATGTGTATATTGGAGAGCTGAAATGATTTTAAAATGTCAAAGATGTAAAGAGAGAACAAAAGCGGTCCAAGAATGCTTCCCTGTGGGACACCACTTCTGGTTTGTGACCATCCCGAGAACTCTCGATCTTGTAAACCAGCTCAGTGATGATTCATCAAACCTAAGTTTGGCGAGTAACAACTCAAAATTGACTAGATCAAACGCCTTACTCTGATCCAGCAAAACAAGTACTGTCAATCTCGAGTCGTCCAGAGCTGTAGCAAGCTCATTGGTGACAATCAAAAGTGCAGTTGCAGTACTATGCTTAGCGCGAGGTGAGAGATAAAGACGGATTAACCATTTTGAAGTTCCTTGAGACGATTAAGACCATTTCCAGATGGAAGTCTGACTGTGAGGGTGTGTGTCGGTATGTATTCTTCCACGCTAGCTCCTAAATGCTTTTACCAAGTGAGCTAAATTTTGGTGTATGAGTTTGGGAGAGTCCTAGAATGAATCCACTAGTTTTTGGTAGAAATCGCTTTGATTGGAATGAATTTTCAAATAGCAGTAGGGGTCGAGATGATGTTTATTCATACCAGGTTCAATTTTTTAAATTTTCAATACTGTTCGCCTTATTTACATACACTCTGTGTTTTAGATAAGACAAACTACAATAGAGGTTAGATCAAGCCACCTAGCAGGATACTCAATTTCACTCCGTCGCCAAATCCATCGGAAATAGTTTACTTATATACCGGGTATTCCATTAAGGGTGAACAGGTAGCATATCTCAGGAAATCATAGTCGTAGAACAATGGGAAAAAAAATTATTTTATGCAAATCGACCATGGAAAATCGCTGCAAATAGTTTTTTATTAAAAATTTTGCAATATAAGTTAGAAAAACAATACTACCACGGTAATGCTACTGAGGTTCGGCACCTTTTTGTGTATCACTTTTTATTGTGCGGCTTGAAATAAAGGCAGCACGGAAGGCTGAAATTTTCCCTATGATAATGTGTATAACTTTGGTGGTGTATAATTTTTGTTTAAGAACTGAAGCCTTGCTGATGAAGAAAAAAAATATTTTAAATCATAATTGTTTTATGGGGCTCCGCTGGATGGCGATATTTGCATCGCCTGAGGTTTTTTTGATTTTTCTTTAAAAACTTAAATGGAATGATACAAACATTTTATCAAAAATGAAAAGTAAATTGAATTTGAAACAAAAAAGTCCAAAACCGCACATCAAAATCTTTATTCGTTTCAGAGTTATGGCCAAAAGAATATTGCGATTTCCCATGGTCAATTTCCCTAAAAGAATTTTTTCCCCATTGCCCTACGACTATTATTTCCTGAGATATGCTACTTGTCCACCCTTAATGGAATACCCGGTATTGACCCACTCCTACGGTGATAATTGTTTAACAAGAAACATACCGTACTATACAAGGGTATTGTTGGAGACCATTTTTCTTCTGTATTATTGGCATCTTCTCATGAAATTGACATCCAGGCAGCGTAAGAATGGACCTACAGTTTAGCATGGAATCAGAACAACGGTCCTCGACTGCCATCTGCCAACACCCACGACTATGTAGTCAATAACTGCTTGACATAGGCAAGTCTACCGACTCGGCCGGAAGCACCCATCCAATCACTCTCCGCCCTATCAAGTACTGGACTACGAGGTGTTTGAACATGTGGGATCACCCGCGCCTTGGAGACTATTTTTATAGTTACTGTCTGTCATTTTGACAGCAATGTAAATCTGCGTTCTTTTTAAAATGAAACATAGGTAATGATACAAAATGTGCACGGATGTTGGGAAGGTGGTCAGGACCGCCGAGAGACGAGACGGGCCCTTTTATGTTTTCGGTGTAATTATGTTTAATTTTTTAGCCTCTGTATAATAAAGGTCCTATGTTTCATTTTAAATGGAACGGTAATTGCTGCCATGCGTACCGATAGAAATGGACTACAACAATAATAGTACTAATTTGAAAAGGTCCATGCTTAAGTGGAGTTGTATATTTTCAGTGATAAAGGAAAGTCGAATCTCCACAAAAATAGATTTTACTAGAGTTGTTAAAGAACAGGTAAAAATGCGGAACGGTTCTTTTCTTCTCGAGAACAGGTTCTGTAAACCCGTTTATCTCTTCTTTTTATCAAATTTTAGCACAATACCTATGTTCTCATTCTCAAATTCCATTCTTTTAAAAGAACCTACCTCGGCACCTGTTCTTAAGAACCGTTCCGGTCTTTTCTAAACAACTCTAGATTTTACTAACACGTGGTGTTTACTGATGAATATGTTTCGACCTCAATAGAAATTTCTAGAACATTAATTTTGTAAGTTTCTATAAAATTTATTTTTGTGGAGTTCTCCTTATCATCATTCATAAATAAGGAAAACAAACTTGAATGTTTGCTCACGAGATACAAATAAGGGCCAAATAAGTAATCAAAGGTCAACATATCATGCACGACTGGGCATCACAAAGAGATTGATAAAACTGAGACGGCTGTAACCACGCTTCCTCATCACATTTTATGCAAGAATAAGAATACCGAACACTACGTTTTGAAGTAACTTTATAAAAGTAAATATTAAGTAATGCGTGAAATAACATACCATCCACTCTGTAAATTTTCTTCTTAACATCTTCAACTGTCTCCGAGGGCCACACTTTCAGTTCTATTACGGTACCCAAAAGAGTTTTAATTTCAATTTCCATAATGGATTCGTCATCCAAAAAGTCCGAATATCCATCGTCTGACATTCTTGTTAGTTTCTAAAAATCAAATAACTGTCAATTTTACTAGTTGTTTTTTGTTAAGTTTTCTCGTTTATAACAACAAAGGAAGTATGGTTCCTAGTAGATAGTAATAAAGTAGGGAAAAACATTTAAATATCTACTATTTTGAAGTGAATAACACAAATAGATCCAATAGAGTAGGTAGAAATATTTTTAGAACGAGCAATCTGTTCCACATCGATAATAAAAAAAGAATAGCTCCATATATTTCTACTGCCTTAACGAAAAAAAAAAATGGTTTAGAACCAGACTTACCCTTTGTGCTGCTCCTAAACAAAAACAGGTGATTCACTATTACATCAGATATCTACACAATATTCAGTAGGAACGCCTTCTAACCAAATAATATTTTTCAACGTAATAATTGGGAATCTAAATTTAGAACGTCCGTACACAACTTTTAATAACAATGCAACTCAGAGTAAAGCAGAGACACATCACACATTACCAGAGATCATAGATTACTAAATAAAATTACTAAACAAAATTGAGGAAAAAATTTTTAAATGCCATAGCACATGAGAATTGACAATGACAATAAACAACAAATAAATGACAATGATGACATATGACATTATCATTCTAGAACTACAATCAGCTGGGCTCATGTGATATTATTACCTGCCACTCATCTCACTTGCATACTACTATAAAAGGAACAACGAAAATCTGTCAAAATTAGGTTTGTTCTCACAACTGTTTGAAGCCGTCCGAATTCTACAAAGGCGCGTATTCATATTATTTATATTGGAAACTAGACCCGTTCTAGGACAGTTATGGACTGTTCGAGAACTGCGCCGAACTGGTTGCGCCTTGGATAAAATTCTCGGACCGTTCAATTATGAGCTTTATTCGGGTTGGGTTGAGTACTTCAGAAGAAATATTCTAGAACTGTAAGGAATGTGCGGAGGTCAAATTTACATGTTCCGGTTTTCTTGAACTGAGTTAGAACAGTTCTAGAACCAGCAGTAGGGTTTGAAATAAAAAAGTTCGAGAACGGTTCTAGAACTGCCAGAATCGATCCCTGCTGTTACGCAAGTACTGATCTCGGACGGTTTTTTGGATATTTGCTACACATGCGCATATCAATAAACATGTTATTTATGTTTTAAGCGGAACTTAAGCATAAAACATTTATTGTTGTACCTATTCATTTTCTTTTCGTTTTATTTGGATTTTTCATCCAAAATGGGTAGTGAACGTAAGTTAACGAATCATAAAAATTTCATGAAGAGAAAATACAAATGTTTAATATAATTATCATTGTCTTCATTTAGATATCTTAATTATTGTAGACGATATTTTGTGAATTGAATATGCCCATCTCTAGTGATGGTATTGTGTATTGTCACATCTCTAAAACGCACACGCGGTAGTCTGTCAACCGCCTACGGTTGACAGTTGAACAAGTGACAGTTGGAGTGACATTAGAGACAGTTAAGAAAAAGCGTGAACTCCGATAACCCTAGAAAATTATGTGTTGGATATTTAAAATAAAAAGAATAACGAATATTGTGAAAAAGTCGTTTAATTTGAAAATTCAAGCTCCCAAAGTTCCTACAATATATATATTGTTTTTTTTTTTAATAAATTCAGTCCACCTTTTTAAATATAGATAAATTGAATTATAACACAACATTCAACTATAATTAAATATATTACCTATGTAATAAGATGAACGTTTTTGTAGGTTAAAATTAGACTCAAAACATAAATAACACATTTATTGATATGCGCATATGTAGCAACATATCCAAAAACAGTCTGAGATCAGTACTTGCCCAACGGCAGGGATCGATTCTGACAGTTCTAGAACCGTTCTCGAACTTTTTATTTCAAACCCGAACAGAAAACTACTGGTTCTAGAACTGTCCTAAATCGGTTCAACAAAACCCGAACGTGTATATTTATATTGCGCATACTCCTGACAGTTCTAGTACGAATCCGAATAAAGCTATGGCACAGCATAAAGTTATGCTGTGGCTATGGTATATTCATACACAAAACAAAGGCGAATTAATTCGCCTCAATATGTTCGACCTTTGCTAAAACCGTTGTTCCATCAGTCTTCCAGAGATACATTTCTCTGGTGTTCACATATGAACAAACGAATGCTTTCCCAGTCATTATTTTATTTTCGCGGGTATATATAAAATAAATATAATATAAATCTTGGAGCTTGGCGAAATGCAAACGACTATGATAACCCTCAGTTCTCTAAGGTAGGAAACAAAATGCAGCCGGTTGAGAGACAATTAAAAATGAATTTGCTGAATCTTCTTCAGCATGCACTCGCTACCGAGTATGAATTACGACCCCTGACAGAAAGTGAAATCCGACCCAATGGCATATAGAGTCTACGCGACGATTGGAGACTCCAGCACTGCTGTAATCAGTTGCTGGGGTGTCAATAGATGCGTAAGATGGTGGTAAGGGCATGGGATAGAGGCCCTCTGGTGCGACATATAACGAGATCCAAGTCCATTTAGTTGTCGCACTGTTGCGGCTAGAGGCAGTATGGCGCACCAATGCTTCCGTAGCAGAGAAGTCATTTTCTATCATGAATATTTCATGATTGAAGGTGGTTGAATTGAAACCTAATATATGTATACAAATAAAAAATATTAATGTTTTAAGTTACCTTTGAAGTCATAGTTTTCTTTTGGTTCCAATTTAGCCATTAAGGAAGCAATATTTTTCAAAGCGAACCAATTATACTTAAAGATCTCATCAGTTCCAGTGCCAGTTTTAACAGTACATTCTAGCTTCTGCCTTTCTCGTCTGTACGAAGTACGAACCTCTCTTTCCTTGTCAAAGGTACGCTCAATGATTCCATTTTCGTTTTAAGTTCCCTAAAATCACACACACTTTTCACATATTTCTTTCAATGTCGAATTTGTTTTATCTTATTTTTAAAAGTTGTTGTGAACAGGATTTCATCGGCATTCATGCTCTTGATATATATCGACTCAGAAAAATAATTGTTTATTTTTCTGAGTATATCGATGGGTAGTAGGGACGTAGAATTACTCCACGCCATCACTAATTTCAATTTATTAGTTTAATAATAACGCATCAACAAAATAATAATAAATGAAATTCTGTTTTGGAAGGAACATTGTAATAAACCAACGCGAATGGCGCCGAAAGGTATCATAGAATAACTAAGCTACACTAACTAGCTTTCTTATTCCATGCATAAATCAAATGAATTCTTCCCACATTTCCTTTGAGGTACCACCTGTCAAAAGTGAGTGAAAATCGCTGATATTTTTTCTCGTTGAAGGCTAACACTTCATATATAAATGCAAGATAGAGAACAGACCCTTAATGAAAGCCTTCGCAAAGCGCAAGGCCTATTACTTTAGCAGAGCATTGCGTCAGTTTTTCGATTAGTGTACGCAGGTGAGCCATTGTCTTTATAAAGACAATACAATGGTCCAGCTAAACTGTGGTATGATTGCCTGCCACTTACCTCACTTGCATTTTTTTTATTGTACAAGGAAATTCAAACTGTCAAACTTGTCATTCCATAATTCATTTTGAGGTTCGATTTCTCAATAAATAGCGAACTACTCTTGTAAAAGGAATAGGTGATTTAGTGAGCCGAGTTAAAATTTCTAATATTTAAATAAAAATCGTGTTTCCTGCAGATTTAAATTATAAAATAAAACATGTATACTACTATTTATTCAGTTTTTATTAAGTGGTATGAAAGCACATTTATAGTATGTGCACAGTATAATAAATAATATGGTGCTGTGATGTGTATGAAGCACTAGGGTCGTTCCAACCAGTAGTAATTTCCAGTTTCCAGTAATGTTACTGACAATTATTACGTGACAGCAAGAACTGTTTGTTCGAAAATTAGACGCATGCGTAGAAAGTTGAAAACGAAGTAAATCCAATAAGTTGAATTTTTTTATTTTTGTTTTTAGCAATAAAAAAAAAAAGGTTTAAATTATTAGTTTTAGCTTGGGTGTGTTCTTTTATTCATCATTACTCCATTGAAATCGTTATTTGATTCGTGATGGATTTAATCTGATTATTAAACACTTTTATTTGAGATTGAGTCAACCTGCTGTCATCACTAATCCATCTTTCAAATATGATGGTGGATGATGATGGATTTTATGTTTGTTTCAGAGACATGGAGAGGGGAGAATGCACATCAACCTGCACGAATTGTTTCACCGTGCGTCCACCATTTTATTGAAGGATATAATCTACTAGTTTTATTCCTTTAACAATGCAGCCTTGGGAAACCTAAAATACGTTTAGTAGATAATATGGGTATTCATTATATTGTACTAAGGTATGCTTGAAAAAGTACAGCGGCAAAATATGTACTAGAACTACTGAACATTAAGTCAAAACAAAATTAGCGCTTCAAAATGGCAGCCTGAAACCAAAAAATTGGAGGCGCACTCGTCTCCCCTCTGTAAGTCTCTGGTTTGTTTACGAATCATTATTTTTCTAACCTCAAAATATTAATAATCTGTTATTTTTGTATATTTACGACTGCAAATTATTTTCTCTTCATCAGGACATTCTTCTGAAAGAATATTTATACGCCTGCTATCCACAACCGTCGCAATTAATATTCATAGTAATAGCGGAAACATGTATCTGCTTCACATTATATTAGGGTTATTCTTTCGTAGTGATTGATCTGAACAAGTGAATGTGATTATACTGAACTGAATATTTGGCGAACCCGAAAGATCATCTTTTTTGTGATTGGCTTTCACTTAACCTCGAAAACTTGTGAAACCAACCAACTCTGCTCTGAAAACTGGAAAATTATTTCTTCCATGATATTATTATCCATGTTTTAAACTTTTACAATTTATTGGTTTGATTCGAAATCATATTCCAATTATTATCTCTCAATATTCAATACTTTTAGAGGTTAACTGTTAACTGAACGAACTAACCGATACCCAGAGGTTGATCAGTAAGCGGCAAGGGGGGTAGGAATTTTAATCAGTTTGGTAGAAGTGACCGATGTCGAAAGGATACGCACAATCGTGAATGAACTGACAATTTTCAGATTGTTCACTTAGTTCAATTCGAAAGAATAACCCTATTATTGTGAAAAAAAAAAAGTGACAGGATGAGCTTTGCGATGACCATTAGATGGTAGGTAAATAGATTGTACGACGGAAACGGCCATTTTGAACAACCACAAGTGACTCATTGTTTTGGTTGTTCGTTGTGATATGTATAAACAAAGCTGGATGTTTTACGTTTTTTGCAGTTTTGAGTCCTTTAGTTAGTGAATATACGCGAAATTGGCGTATTTATGAGTGTCCAATTATTATAGTACAATAATATTAACAATAGCATCAGTGTAAATAAGTAAAATAGTGCTAGAAAATATTTCAAAGACAATAACAAAAATGGTTAGTTGTGCGGCCTTACGTTTCACTAGTAAGTAATTTTAATGCAAAAACAAACAAAACTACCATGGAAAAATTGTTCGAGATTTTGAGACTGCGAGCTTTTCGGTACACCCGCGTTGAATGAAGATATGTATCAGAAGAAACAACTAATATTTTCTATTCACATTTTATTCATTATGAATTTTCTTGATATAATTAATTTAACTGTCAACTATAATCATTGAATAACTGTTCTTTGGCCCTGTATGTTAAATGATAAGTTAGAAATGCATTTCTACGTGTATTCATTCGCTGGTAGTTTTCTGATCTGCATTGGTGGGGACTTATTAGGCGTCACTTTAGCCAGTTGCAAATATTGTCCTTTAACGGCCTCTAGTTGTGATTGACATTTCCATGTGAGACCGAATTCTTCGCAAGTCTTTAAAAAAACTGGATACAAATGCTTTAAATACGCATGATCTAGCGTAGGAAATAAATGATGGAGAGCATGATCTCCAAAATTAGTTAGGACTAGAAAATCTGATCCTGTTATATCTTTTCTATCCATTACAGCATCCAATTGGTATACACCCCAATCCAATTCTTCTTTTGGCCTAAAAATATAACAATATTGTTTTAAATGAAATATGAAAATTGTAAGAGTATGTGGGACTTTATTTTTTATCGACAAAATGAAAGTCAGTTTTGTAAAACAAAACGAATATTTATTAAAATTAAAGTCAACAGGAAAAAATTATTAAGAATGATTAATGTAATGAGAAGTATTTTTTTTAAAGTTAATACCTGCTCAGTATATAAACATTATTCTATGATACCTGCCGAAGCAAGTACTACCTTTATGGTCTCTTGTCTATATTTAAGTATTATACGCGGCAAAAGTTTCTCTGTCAACACTGTCATTCATAGAGATGGGCTTTAGAATAATCTGTAAATAGAGAAGGGCAGTAGCAGCTACACAGAAACGAGCATGCGCGTTACAAAATCCGTTTGACATGATTATAGTGTTAAATAGCTGGTTTAAGTGTGAAAACAAGGTCTTAGCTTATTTTTTCAAATGATTCATTTCATATTTTTCATTAACATTAACAGAGTAGGATTTTTAAAAAAAGAAGAATATAATGGACAAAAATGTACTAGTAGAGAGACAAAAGTTGTGGAATCCTTTGAGCTCTTTGAGTTAATTCTAAATTGTAGTCATTGGCGTGCCCAAAACTTTTTTTGGCAATAAATATTTATAAATTAAATGGCCTTTAAATAGGTACATACAATATAAAGTCCATTTAATTTAATTATTTTGTTGATACATCCTGTATCTTTCAACCTTATGATAATGCCCCTTTTTGGAATTTTCTTCATATACCTACTAATGTAAATGACATTGTTAATGTGTTTGGATTGTTTTAAATACTCTAATCTGTAAGCGGTTATTTTGTTTCTTATGTGTTTTGCCGTTTCATCATCGCTGGCTAATTGACCTTGTAGTAGTGTTCGTAGCTGAGACAGGCTGAGATATATTCGTATGACTCATGTGCGCGCAAAATTTATTCGACTGACAGTAGATAAGAACAATAAATGCTTCGTTTAGTAGGACAATTTGTTGAAGAAAGATAAGAATAGAAAGAGATGTGCTTAAGAAGAGCATTACAGGGTGGTTTCAATTCGATACACAGCGCAGAAGCGTGTAAAAGGCGCAGCAATGTTAAGTCTATGTAATTACCTTGGAGCATCACCATCATGGAAAAGCATAGGATGATGGTGACCAGCATTAACTCCTATGATGGTAAAATGTAGACTCGAAATAGAAATCATCCACGCAAACATAATACAACACAGTACAGCGGGTTGTTTTGTCAATATCCATGTTAAAAGTGGTGTAGTAAATGGAAGTAGAAGGCCCCATGTGAAACTTTCGCCGCCGTCTTGTATACTTTGTACAACTCTGCAACAAATAATATCAAATTTATAGGTGGGAAATAAAGGTCGAATCTAAATATTTCGTGGAGATTAGACTTTTATTTTCCACATATTATAATATCTCACTCCACTTAAATACGTTTTTTTAAATGGAAGACCCTAGATATTATTTTTGCTTTCGATTCAGACATCTTATTAACTGATTTTGATATAAGGTTTGTTTGTGTAACAAGACACACAGGCAATAGAATCTACTTTTGTCCTACCCTGTATATATAGTTGGGTGAATTTTTTTATTGGGAATATTATTTAAGTAGATTGTATACAAATGTTCCTTTTAATCATAAAATTTAAGGGTCTGTTTTCTATTTATCTTATCTTCTATTGAAATAGCTTTTACCAAAGCAATAAATACGTCTACAAGTAGGTAACAAAAATATATAATTTTTGTCACTTTTCTTTGTTCAACTCTTAGAAAAGATAACCAGATGTTACAGTTACCGGGTGGTCTAAACATTCAAAACTCTCGATATATCTTAATGTAAATTAAATATCGAACATTTATTATTATATACAAAAGCTAATTGGAGGGCGTCACGGTTTCCCATATCAAATAATATACAGGGTGTTAATTAAGTAATTCTTTGAGTGATTTTAAGGTAAAAAGTTCATATAAGCAGGTGTCTGGAAATGCATAGTTTCCAAGATACAGGGTGTCAAAAAAATTTTTTTTTACATTTATTTATTACTATCTCAAACACCTGTTGACCGATTTTGTTGAAATTTGGCAGTATTATGGACTATGATAAGACGCTAAGTTAGCACCAATTGATTGTTGATTATGACTTCCAGTGGCGTCGTAAGGGGCAGTTTCACAAATAAAAATAACAAAAAAAACGTGCGCCACTGACTTTTAAAATTAAAAAAATTTTTGGATTAAGCCATTTAAAATACAACTTTTTTGTCTGATATTTTGTCGTTTTCGAGAAAAAAAAATAAAACCACTTAAATGCATGTCCCTGAATAATTTTAAAAATCACTTTTACAGAATTATTGCGAATTACGTTTTACCCATATTCGTTGAGAATTGGCAGTATTTTTTGTAATAGTAAAATGCTAATTGAATCTTATTTACTATTGCTAATATTGAAGTTCAGTGGTGGCAAATAAATGCCTAAGACAAGACAAAGACGTATTATTAATTAAACTTTGACAAAAAATACTTTTTTAATAAAAAACGTTTAAGAACTTAACAACATAACAACAAATAAAGATAAATTTATAATAGTTGTTGAAAATGTCCACCTTCAACTTCGATGCAAGCATTAGCTCGCCTTATCATCGATTGCCGAACACGCTGAAATATTCCCGGAGTATGTCTTATTTGATTGCATGAATCCCGTATGCGCTGACATAATTCGGCTTCAGTATTGACTGGAGTTTTATAAACCAGCGACTTTAAATGCCCCCAAAGGAAATAATCCAAAGGATTTAAATCTGGCGACCTCAGTGGCCATGACTGTGGACCCATGCGACCAATCCACTGCCCTCCATAAGTTTGATCCAGAAATTCCCGTGCTATGATGCTAAAGTGAGGTGGGGCCCCATCGGGCAGGAACCATATTGCTGCTCTATCTGCAAGTGGAACTTCTTCTAATAATCCCAAATTCTAAAAAGTGGCGATATTCCTGGCCATTTAATCTCGGGGGTCAAAAATGGGGTCCAATAAAGAAATCACCTACAATACCAACCCAAATATTACGTTCTATAGAAAATGTTACTGACTAAGTGAGTAAAATTTGTTGTTACTTTATAATATCGCAAGCATATTATTATAAATGTATCTACTTATATGCATAACCAGTATTAACAATAGTATTAATTATTATAAAGGTATGTTCCTTGCTGTTCGAACACGGACTAGGTACGTGTGCATCTATGTCTAAACTTCTAAAAACAAAAACAGTCTTATGTTGCCGTGTTGGAGCGGCAAGGAAAAATACAGTATACTTTTATACAAATGAACATACAATTGTTAATACATAAAAGATTTTTAAAATATCGTAGGGCGTGTATTGTTATGAAAAGTTAAAAGGGTGCGCCTATGGACGGCTGCGCTCGGTATTGACATTACAAACGGATATCGAGTTGTGGTTTTTTATATCATTTTAAACTAAGATTAGAAATACTATACCATCAACCAACAATCACCCTGTATGTACTTTGATACTTACGTTCTGATAAAATACCCGAAATACATCAATACGTATATTACAATTGAGTAGATCCATGAAAAATATCGTAGTATGAAGTGTTTTTTGATTGGATGATATTGTAGGAATGGTTCAAAACTTGATATCTCAAAATCGTATATTGTATTTGGATAAAGATGATGGCTTAATGCATGACTTATTCTCCATTCCCTTAAAAATGCAATAAAAGCAATACATTAAATTAATAATAATAACAAAAAATTAAAATAATTATTTTTCGAGATTCCTAACTAGGTAGGTATTATATCAAAACTCTACAAGGTGTTTCTAAAATAGGTGCAGTGGCGGCCTGTGGCAGTTTAATGTGGTGAAGCATGACATAAAACAAAGTCATATACTTAATAGGTAGCTAAAATTAATAAGGATATCCCTACTTCGTCAACTGCATAAAATATAGGTCATGTTTATAAATAGGTACCTCACCTAAGTATTGTTTTCTTAAAAACCTTAATTAAAGTGTAATTAATATCTATAATATATTTACCTACTTCATAATAATACTAAACAAAACAGATTTTATGAAACTGTGCTTTGAGGCACGCTTCATCTGCATAAGAACGTGTATGACAAATAAATAGACTATTGGTGTGTCAGAGTACACAAGCACTGGCAAGGGTGTCAACTGCCGCACACAGGGAAGAGAGAGACCGAAATAAATAATTGTAATATATTAAAGATATTAACATAAGTACATAAACATCTCAAGTGGACGGACCTGTATATTTGTTACCTGTATTGATAGTTTTTGTATATACAACTGTAGATAAATAAATCTGTATAGTTTGGGGAGAAGAATATTCTTTGTTGGATTATTGTAAAGGATATTTTATACCAGAATATAGTTATTAAATTGGTTAACGTTTTTCATTTATTATTTTTGCGTAAATATATTACATTGGCGACGAGTCGTGTTTTTAGGTGGTAAGAATAATAAAATAGTGTTGTGTACACCAAACAAGGATCCACGCTTAGATTTTTCTTTTTCGTGGGTATCGTCACTATGACTGAAGAAAAGTCAGTCAGTCAGATTGGTCAATTTATAAAAGACGTCTTGAAAATTTTTTTGCAGCCAACGTTATAAAAGATGCTTCACAAAAGTGTGCTATTCTGTTGAATTCGTTAACGGAAGACTCGTATAAGCTGGTTAAGGACTTGTGTATACCCTTTGAACCGGAATCGAAAAAGTATAGTGATCTCATTGAGCTGATAAGTGACAATTTTAAATCAAGTCAGTCAGTTTTCGCGGCGCGGTACATATTTTATAATGCGCGAAAAGTTGAACAAGAATTAGCTAAAGAGTGGGCAGTGAAATTAAGAAATTCAGCGTCAAATTGTGATTTCTCCGCGGTCGAATTAGAAATGGTGCTTAGAGATATGTTTGTCATTGGATATTCAAAAGGTGTTGTCCAAGATCGTTTAATGGAAGAGAAAAAAACAGCCACATTATTTGGCTGCCTCAAAGTCAGCGGCTCAGGCAACATCTCAATTTTTGGATACACAAGTGAAACAAGAAATAGAAAATTTCTATGCAAAATCATCTTATTCTCCCGAAACGTTTAGGAAAAAAATTTGGCTCACCATTGTCCAAAATTAGTCAACAACAACGGTCATTTCAAGAACGAGCTCCAATGTCATCAAGTACGGATATAAGAGTGAAGTGTAACGCAATCATGTAAGAGATAACTGTTCTTTTCGAGAATGTATTTGCCATATTTGCAATAAAAAGGATCATTTGGCATCTGTATGTCCAAATAAAAAATCTCAGTCAACAAGAAACGTAAGAAATTCTCAAAATTTGCAAAAATTCAAATCTGTATTCCTGCAAATAGCGAAAATATAGGCGAGTCATGCATGCAAAAAAAAATATGGAACAAGATATTTTACTTACCTTGACATCATCATAGTGAAATCAAAGTAGTACATCCGAAAGTTGTCTTTTTGGTGGAAAAAGTTGTGGGCTGCATTCGCAGTCAAACATAGAGATATCCCAGACAATAAACCTAATGTGAAGCTGTGCAGTTTCACCGCCATAAAGAAAGAAATCACATATGCCACGAACAGCATATCCGTAATAATTTTAGATTTCTGAGTGTTTATCTTTGGTATGGTGCGTAATTCTGGAATCACCTTTCGTTTAAGGGTATGATAGAACCCAGTTTCGTGGAATGTGAATGGATAATTCCTAGGACTGGTAGCTTCTCTCACAAAATATTTGGATAGAAGTGACTTTGGAAGTAATGTAATATGATGTGATTCGAACGCTTCAGTTATGTCAGTTCCCTAGAAATAAACAGTAGATAAAAACCATGAACTTACCAATTACATAGCAATAAATTGTTCTAGGCAAGACCATGGTTAATAATAATAATGTTATATTTGCCTATATAACAATAGTTATTGGCATCGTCACATTCTGTATGTATATAAATAAAAATACAATATAAACAAACAAAATACTCAAACAACAAATGCGTGTGTAAATAGTACAAATACAAAACAGTAAAACAAAGTACATAAAAGTCATTTAAAACTTATTCAATAAATAGTCTAAAGGGGCACAATTCAAATATTACAACAACAATCAACAGACTATAATATAACTTAAGATTAACAAAGCACTAGAGTGTAAAAAATTCACTTAAAATTTGTAGGTGAGATAGTCAGCATAGTCATATGGGACAATCTCAAGAAGTTGTTTTTTCACTTCAACTTTAAATTTATTGTTGTTCGCAATATCTCTTATCTGACGAGGGAGGTGATTATAGAACTTAACGGCCATAACCTGAAACTGTCGAACTGTCAAAGCTATTCTGTGCCGGGGCAGACACAGGTTTTTCTTATGCCGCGTTTCATAACAGTGTAGATCCTCATGACATTAAAGTATTGAGATTTTCCCTAATATAAAAAATGCATTGCCAAATATACAGAGCAGGAACTGTTACAATATTTAATTTTTTAAAGAATGATTTGCATGACTCTCTATATCCAGCTTTAAGCATTACGCGTACAGCCGCCTTTTGAATTTTAAAGATAATTTGCCATTGCGGTGCCTTGCCCCAAAACAGAACGCTATAACTAATTAGGCCCTGAAAGTATCCCATATATGCGCAACGCAAGACTTTTTGTGAACATGTAGTCGATAGTTTTCGCAAGAGATAAACCACACTGGACAATTTTTTGGCAATGCAATCGATCTGATCTTTCCATGTCAATTTTGGGTGTACAATTACTCCAAGAAACTTATAAGTATTGTTTTCGCTAGTAAAATTTTTCCTTAGCGTAAAATCAATCCTCTCCGTTTTCGAGAAGTTAAGAGACAGTCCGTTAGAGACAAACCAATTCTCAGCACTTTTTAATTTGGTTTGGATTATGTTATTAAAATCCTCGGAAGCCTGGTAAATTGTGGTGTCGTCTGCATACTGAATTACTTGAGTACCTATCCCTCAAAAAAGATGGTAAGTCGTTGACATATATAATAAATAAAATTGGACCAAGAATTGAGCCCTGGGGTACTCCGGTTGTCACAGGCCTTACTTCAGACCTCTCTCCCATATAGTCAACTAACTGGTGTCGATCACTCAAGTAAGATCTTATGAAATTAAGAGCATTTGCTCTAATGGAAGTTTCTTTAAGAGAATCGCATGAGAAATACAGTCAAATGCTCTAGAAATATCGCAAAATACAGCCGTCAGAATGTGTCCTTGTTCCATTGCACCCACTATAGTCTGCACTAACCTCATCAATGCCTGCTTGGTAGATCTTTGCTTTCGATATCCATACTGTTTGTCTGAAAGCAGTTTATACTGATCCAGAAAACTATATAGCCTATTATTAAAAGCAAGCTCTATTGGCTTCGAGAGGATTGGTATAATAGAGATCGGACGATAATTGTTTACCTTTCCCGGATCTCCTTTCTTGTGAACAGGTGTTACTTTGGCAAATTTTAATTTACTTGGAAATTCTTGAAGATCAAAACATTTATTGATAATTAATATTGAACAGATTATACTTTGCAAAGCAACGAAAATTTAGAGCAGTACATGATGTCCCAAATTCGATGATTTTGCCCAAAAACCACCACCAATACAAGTAGTAATGTTGCCTATTTCTCAGGGAAAGAAGTCGAGTCGGCGATTAATAATTGAAATATATCAATAAATATACATGGTGTTTCTATATTCGACCGACAACGCTCTACCACAGAAAGCTCTTGCTAATTCATATATTTTGATATGGGGACATATACCCTTAAAATTTACCATAATTCAAAAACTACTTTAAATATTTTTTTCAAATTTAGTGACCGGTTATGTTCTTTAAAAAGTCATATTTTGACATAAACAATCTTTGTAAAAAATTAACCAGTTGCATGCTATATGGGATTAGTTAGACACTATTGACAATCAAATTGTTAATGTCAATCTTATCGCTAATAATTTCATCGCCATTTTGTTTAGCTTAATGCGTCTTATAAAAACCGTTCAACTGTCTCGTTACTTGAACATTTAAAATTTGTTGTTTATACTTGCAGAATTTTGTTTAGAGGCAAATTCCTGCAGAACCGTTCCCTTATTAGAGCCCTAAAAAGGTATTACTTTTTAAGCAAAAATGAACAGGGAATTAAAAGAAAATATATTTATTGCAGAGGCGTAAAATTAGGGGGTTGAAAAGTGTCGCTAAGCCCTGGTTAATTTTTTAATAATATTGTTTATGTGAAAATATGACTTTTTAAAAGAACATATCGGTCAATAAATTTGAAAAAAATATTTAAAGGAGTTTTTAAATTATGACAAAGTTTCGATTTTAAATTTGAAACTTTGACACCCTCTATCTAGACAACTTGGCGTTGTCGGTCGAATATAGAAACACCCTATATATAACAAATAAATAAATAATTTATGCGTGCATTATTTTATCTATATTATGGTATATTATGAAAAAAATTAAACAAAATTGATATTTACGAAAAAGAAATATTAATGAAAAAATGTTCATTTTGTTTTACCGCAATTTATCTCTTCGCACAATAAGGGGCTCTACCGATTAAGACAATAATAAACAGGGTGTTCCATTTAAAAATTGAAAACGTATGTTAGAATTTTGACAAGAGATTGGAGGTTCGGAAAGATTACAACTCTGTTAATTTAATCATATACAGACATACTTATTCAAAGAGTAGTTTGCGTAATTCAAAATAGCGAAAGCCATTCTTCAAGATTTCCTTCTTTTTATGTGCGCTTTTTAGTGATTCTTCTAGGTAACTTATTTATTTTTAGCTCTCCATATCATATATGTAATATATGTATAGGGGAAAGGGGGGCACATTCAACCATTTTGTAAGTTTTGTTGAATAAAAAACTCCCAGTAAGGATTTTTATGTTATACTTATTAGTATAATGTTAAGTGTGGTTTTAGCTACCTTTTTTGTAAAAAAAGTTTAATTTTAAAACATTTTATAAAGTTAAAACCAAGGTTTAAATAAAACTTTACAAACGGTTTAAAGTGTCCCCCCGGTGGGGTAGATTCAACCATCACAAGGGGCAGTTTAAACCATAACAAGCATTTGTAAAAAAAAAACTTCTTTTTGCCTATAACTTTTATTTGTGAGTTTTTAACATTGCTGATGATGTTAAATCAAGACTAAACGTATGGAGAGAAGAAGGTCTAGCTGTTTTAGCTGTGTTTGGTTTAGGTAACTTTAACCTTAGATCATACCGCTCAGCTGTAGCTATGTCATCAACTGCCGGCTAAAAAAACTTAAAGTTAGGTCTTTTACGTCGTAAATATTTAATCTGAAATTCATTTTTTAATATACTGAACTATTCCCAGTTCTTGAGATTTTGTAAACACTTGGGAAACACTATATTTGCTAGAAAAAACCAACTCGTTTTCAACAAAATCGCTATTTTCGTTACCCGAGTCATTATTATATAAATTTTGTAACTCTGCCGGTGAGTATTTTTTCCGTAGTTTTTTAATTCTAGAATGGAGTGTATCTCGTTTTACAATGAAGCTGGATTCTCTTTCTGACATATTCTTACTTATATCTTCTCTAATAGCATTCTTCATATCGGTTTCAACTAGGTTGGCCCGGTTTGTCTTTTTTTTTTTTTGTAATTACGCACCATTTAAAATGAAGAGAATATTTACTTTTTAAAATCATATGACATATACCGTACAGTGAAGAGGTTTGGGACTGGTTGAATATACCCCACCTCTATGTGGTTGAATGTGCCCCATCCTTTAGTTCGCAATAAAATCTCCTGATATCCCTACATTTTATATTTTAAGGTTAAAACAATAATAAAACAGTAATCTCTAATAACAAAGTAAATCAGTGATAATTATGTTACAGGTATAATTTATAACTCATTAAAATAATATTACAAAATGTAGTAAACAAAATCTTCCCGTAAATTAACAAAAATCACACATTATTTTTTTCACCAAGCAACTGACCACATACAACTTTCTAACTACACAGGAAGTAGTTATAGATGACTGTCAGTCGACACGATTTTTTTTGGCGCTTAATTTAAACTGGAAAAATATTTAGGAGTGGTGGTTGAATCTGCCCCTTGGTTGAATGTGCCTCCTTTTCCCCTATATGGAGACTATTAGTTTCATGAAAAAAATTTTTTTTTTTTAATTTCACCGGAAATACTTGTTTTATTTATTTTTAGAAAGGAAAGGGAAAAAAATGTTGTTTCAACCTGAGGAAGTTACTAATTAGTAACGAAACGTCGTTTATTATGATTTTTGTTTGATAGTGACGAAAATAAATATGAATATTTTTATGTAGAGAAGTTGTGTAAAGAGGAATTTTTATAAGAACCGAACACCCCAAGAAAAAAGTAAACTTCTAGGTAACTTACTTTTGTACGCTTAATCCAGTCTTGTCCTCCAGGATGGATTTTGATAAACGATTTGAAGTCGTATAATTTGTCGTGTATCCTCCATAGACCCTCTGCTCCGTCCTTATCTTGTTTGTTTTCCAGCCATTTACCAACTGAAAAAAAAAATGTTTTGTATTGATAACAATCCCCTTCAGGAAATTCAGTATGGGCTTTCTTTAAAATAACTAATAAATTTTTAATACCTACACGTAAAGTTAATATTATACTAACCACTATGAAGAGGATGATCCCTCAATGTTGAATAATGTATACCTAAACTTGATTTAACTTCTTCCTGCTGAAGTATTGTTCTGAGAATTGACTTTAAACCCATAATCTGCAATATGATTTAAAATAATCACAAATTCGTGGCTCACCCTAAATAACTGCCCATTAAACTTATACAAAAAATGTTGGCTATTAAAGTAAATTAAATTCAAATAATTCTAACTCATTTCACCTAATTAAGTCATATTAGAGTAATTAAATAAGTATTTGTTATAACTACCTAATTACGGTTTATTCGGCACTAATTAACCATTGAATTTTCCTTAAGTTAGGTTATTTTTTTCATAAAAATAACAACAATAATATTGTTTAATAATATAAATAGTATGATAATATGCGTCTTATCAATTACAAAGAGTTGAATTGAACGAAATATGCCATGTACTACGTACAGGGTGAGTAAAATTCTATCACTCGTATGGCATAATCAGTAATAGAAAAGAGTTCACAACGAGTGAGATTTTAATTTATTTATTTTTTCCATTTTAATGGAGACTTAAAAGATGGGCGAGTGCCAATGCTAATTCTTGGTTTTCTTCTAGTGCGGCAATATACAGGGTGTTTTAGAAAGACGGGTCAATTTGGCAGCGTTGTTGCTATAAATAGGGTCCTAACTAGATCAATTAATAAAAATTATTGACAACAAAAAATGTAACTTCGATATTGTCTTCTAAACACTTTTCAGATGTCAAAATTAATTGTTCATGTGTTGCCCGCCGAATAGATGGTTGACTCAAATTGGCAAATGCATTCCGAACTCTTTGCATACAGTCCTCTTTAGTTGTCAAATGCCTGCTGTACACTTCATTTTTGATCGTCCCCCAGATATAATAATCGATCGCTTCTAGAAAATCCAGCCTCCACTGCAAATTTTCGCAGAGATGTCGTAGGATATGCCGTGAAGTACCCCAGTTTGATTCTTGTCTTTACGGATCCGAAATTTTTGAAATTATCTATTATCCCTTTAACAACTTTTGGTGATGGCTTGTGTTTTTCTGGGTACCTCGCAGCAAATGTATCACACGTTTGTGACATCACTCTGTCACATTATCCATAAATAATAAACGCATTTAGATAGTATGCGAGAGTATAATTTATACGTCCGCCATGATTATTACTACTAATTAATGTCTACAATTTGTCATAATTGTTGATTATTTTTGGCAAGTGTCTTATTTATTTGCTATCTAAAAATATTGCCCATGGAGGATCATCTGTTGATTTGGCCATTTTCAGACTTCATCTAGCGGGAATCTCATCAATTCTCCATCATGACCAACTAAAATCAATTAAATTTCAAATTCATATCACTATTGTAATAGAAAAATGTAAAATTGCCAATATTTTGAAAACTATCAGTTTTTGGGATAGACATCTTTTCATAAACTTGCCCTTATTTTGATGCAAAAAAAAATACAAAATTGCGATTTAAAAATTTTGATTTATGACACTTTTTTCAATTTGATCTTTTACCCTTTTCACTATTTTTTTCTTTTTTTTTTATTCTTGAACCTTCTTATTTATAATAATAATAATAAGTTTATTTCCAGTTCAAAATAAGATACATATTCAATGTATTATAAATATTTAGACAAAAATTTATTTTTTATTTATGTATATTTAAGAATTTTTCTTGGGGTTTTAGGTTCTCAAAAAACAAACATTCTAATTACGCATGTTTATTATGCTGTCAAAATAAACTATCCTTTTCACACACGACGTTTCGGTGCCATTATTTTCACCTTCATCAGGCTTTCCAACTAGAAAATCAATTTTTTTTTATCGAAAATTACTATTTTATACAATATAAATGTATATGGATAATTATGTTATAAATGTAAGTAATTTTAGAATGATTAAGTGATAGATATATTTTTCATTATTGTATTCTTCCATTTGTTTGAATTGATCTAACGAAAAAAAGAAAGGAAAAAATAGTAATAATAACATAATTATCCATATACATTTACATTGTAGAAAATAGTAATTTGCGATAAAAAAAATAATTTTTTTTGATTTTCTTGTTGGAAAGCCTGATGAAAATAATGACACCGAAACGTCGTATGTGAAAGGGATAGCTTATTTTGACAGCATAATAAGCATGCGTAATTAAAATGTTTGTTTTTTGAGAACCTAAAACCCCAAGAAATTAAAAAAAATTCTTACATATCACTATTGTAATAGAAAAGTGTAAAATTGCCAATATTTTGAAAACTATCAGGTTTTGGGATAGACATCCTTTCATAAAGTTGCCCTTATTTTTGATGCAAAAAAATAAAAAAAATATATTTGCCATTTAAAAATTTTGAATTTTGACACTTTTTTCAATTTGATTTTTTACCCTTCTTTTCAAATAGCCTGTACTAATATTTCCTAAAAAAATATACGTAGGCGCCTAAAGTAGATCTATATCTCCTAGGATATTCTAACAAATTAAATTATTAAAGCTTCCATATAATAAAAAATTATTATTATTCTTTATTCTGAAAACGTCATTTTTGATTTCAAATATTTCGAAAACGGCTGGCGATAGTTATAACATATTATGCATGAAATATGTTTAGAATTACAAGGAGAATCCAAAAAAAATATAATTTATATAGGGTCGCATTTGAAATAAGGAAATTGACACCCATTTCCGGTATAACCGGAAGTGCTAGATACTACACCAGATTTTCAGATTGTTCCACAGTGTAGTTTCTCCATAATCGATCGAATCCCTTCCCGGTGGGACACCCGGTATAGCTTGTCACCAGGAAGGTAAATGACAGAAAGATCATAAAAATAAGACTTATACA
This sequence comes from Apoderus coryli, assembly GCA_911728435.2. Lineage (NCBI taxonomy): Eukaryota > Metazoa > Arthropoda > Insecta > Coleoptera > Attelabidae > Apoderus > Apoderus coryli. The sequence continues at coordinate 9,022,937 of OU452215.1, read as the reverse complement.
ATTAAATATGGAGAGCTATTCATGCCTCGAGAACAACCGTTTATTTTGGCTTTAAATCACTCAAAGAATCACCTCTAAATTTCCAGACTATTATATTTGAAAACAAATTGACTTAAATAGGCAGGTAGGTACTTACCATTTTGTTTATAACAACGTATTCACAAATTCGGAATAATATTGTTTACTTGATACCGACCTATATTGATAGAATAGTGTTAACAAATAATACTGAAAATGTTTAATGAATTTTTAAAGTTGTCATTCTTCATACATATTTTTTGTCTCGACCTTAGACTCACGGTAATTGAAATCGCTAATAATTCCAGTCCAGCAAGTTCAAATAAATACATAATTTAAGTAAGTACCTATACAATGTTTTTTTTCCGTTTATTAATAATTATTTATGTATGGCGTTCGTTTTTTGCTTTTCATTCTGTTTAAAATTTCATATAGGTACATATAAGTGCTTGGATTTTATACAAAAAGACACGTCAATATAGAGGGTGACATAGAAAAAAGTACATTGCATAGTGCCACACAATAGAGGACCCTAAAATAAGAAAAAAAGTTCCCATGAACACGGGTCCGCAAGGCCTTCAGTTAAAAGATACGGGGTGTTGAATTTTAATATTTTTTTTTGGTTTTTTTGAATATCTTTAGTCAGAGACGCAAGAAATGGTTAAAATGTGGTATACAGGGTTTTTTTTATCATGCTAAATTCAAATATGATCTTAGTTTTGTGATTACTGATAGACGGCGCTACATACAGGGTTCTATCTCTATTGAATCGGTCGTAACTTTTTCGCTATAGACTGTATGTCATTTTCGACTGAAAAAAAATGTTGTAGCAATACAAGTGCGGTTGTTTTCGTATTGTGTGATATGAAAGCGTTTCAATTCCTGCGCGGGGAATCACAGCTAAACTAGGGATAGGAAGAAAAGTATAAATGAACTCCGGGCTATCCAGAGTTATTGTTATCCGGCCGACCCTTTCGTCACATGAGGCATGAAACCTAAGAGTCTACTGTATGCTAAGATTTGACGAAAATGAAAATTTAAACTTACCTTAACTAGTTTTTTATCTGGCGAAGTGTAGAAAACGACCGCTCTCCCGTGCAGTTTGCAGCAGGTGTGCTCAGAGCCATTCTTAGGGCTATTTCAATATTTGGATATATTTCAGCTACATCCTCTTTTCTAATGAGTTTGCTCAGTTCAATCAGACTAGTTCCATGATTGTCTCCTGGTTCCAATTCCGTTAAAAAAGTTTTGAAATGCAAGCATTCCTCGACCACGGATTCTTCGAGATCTTATTCTCGCAATTCTAAGGCCTTTTCAGAAATCATGGAGGATGTAAGATCTTTCAATTCCTCTAAGAAACCAATAACTTTCTGGAGGTCTTTGTACTTTTCTGAACGTCTCTGTAACTCAGAGCTAAGAGAGTCCACCATGACATTAAACGTGTTGACTCTGAAGTTGTCAGATCCTGTGGGGAACTCATGCTCGCTCTTCCGAGATAATTCATGAATTGCCAAGGTTTTTCTTCTTTTCCTATTTTCATCGGACGTGTATTCAACCAAACCTGACTTTCCTTTTGCCAGCTCTTCAAAACGTGTAAAGTCATTCCTAAGTTCAACTACAAAGTCAGCTAAAGACTTGAGAAGTCCTCTTACTTTGCTTAAAGTTGTGGTTACACTTTGAAGTTTTTCACTAACCTTTTGAAATCTCTCCGTAACATTACTCCAAAATATGGATAAAAATGCCGTATCCAGAGTCTCCAAGTTAGATCTAAGAGCTGATGCTTCATTTCGACGAGAAGGTTTTTCATCACTGTTATTCTTTATGGATTTTAAGGTATCCAAAATGGCAGGCCAATTTTCTTTGAGAGCTCGATAAGTTTCGTGTCTTGCTGACCAACGAGTTTTTGATAAACTTTTAAGGACAACTGATTTTTTGGACTTATGGTTCAAAAAAAGCTCCAACCGATGTGTTGAGCATGTAAAAAAGTTGTATAGTTGTTGGAGTAACCCAAAAAAAGACACTGCTGAAATGAACGATTCTGCAGCTAAAGACCCGACTAAATTGAGGGAACAGCGAAAAGGCACATGAGGCATCGCTTTAGTTAACTGAACTAGATAGAGATAGTAAAAGAGCGCAAGTGTTTCGCCGTATCGTCGCCTACGCTCGGCACCGCCGGCCCGCCGCGCCGCTCGCCTCACAGGCATACAACACATATCTCTCTAGTCTATTCAGTTTCTTGTGTTATATTTATGCAAACTGTAAATAATTATCAAATATTAACCAGGCTTTTATCTTGATCATTACAGTACGTAACCGTATTGTAAGAAGACACCACGCTACTGGTATTATATATATTAGTTAGGTGATTTTATAGATATTTTCTCTTAGTTTGGGAAATATAATATTTTTGTGAATAATATTTTAAATAGATTGTTAACAAATGTTCCTAAACTATCCTTTTAGTCATAAAATTTAAGGGTCTGTTTTCTATCTATCTTATCGTTTATTGATATGGGTTTTACGAAACGCAATAAACACATCTGCAAGTAGGTACATGAATAACAAAAATATATAATTTTTGTCTCTTTTCTTTGTTCAACTTTTAGAAACAGATGGACCGTGTTTTCTTGTTCAAAGAATGACATGTTTTAAATACAGAGTGGTCTCACTTTTGAACATCGAAACGCCTTCATGTAAATTAAATGTCGGACTTTTATTATTATGTACAGAAGCTAGTAGTTGGGGAGTTAACAAGGTTTCCCATAACAAAGAATAAATATAAAGGGCGCCGAAAATATGAACATGGGATTTCATCCATTTAGCTTTTCCGGAGATTAAGAAATCATTATACAATCGTATTGTTCCTAACTTTACAAACAGTAGTGTCGTGTTGCTCTTCTGAAAAATCTCCAACATAGGACATCTTAACAATTAAAAACCATTATTACAGTCGACATAAAAATGTATTTTATTTCTGAATCGGATTTTCGAGTTTAGATTCGTTTTAGCCTTGGTAAAGTCTAGATGTGATTTCTAATTGTATAAATTTTGATGAAGTAGTCCATCTCTCTGTGGATGACCAATTTCTTGGAATAAAACTCAGTCACATCCACCAAATTGTTTAATTAAAATTATAGACATGTTTCGACCTTAGCTAAGGTCATCATCAGTATAACTAGAATATATAAAAAGGAAGAATATAAGAATTCATCTTACTACAACACAAGAACTTTTTACCTTAGTGGAAAGGAACACACAACAAAATTATGAACATTATTTAAAATTGATACGTTACATAGTAGCTAATGCCTTAGGCATAGCAAATTTTTTTTTTCTTTTATTCATCGGTCAAGTATAAAATTTTATTTTTCACACACATGTCTAATTTTAATTAAACAATTTGGTGGATGTGAATGAGTTTTATTCCAAGTAATTGTATAAAGTTTCTTAATAATAATCGAAGTTCAAGTTCAGTAAGTTTTTTGTTAATTCTTTTAATTGAAGGCCTTTTTGTTTCCAATCAATTTTTATGAAGATTAAGTTGTTTCTTTTATTAGTAGTAGTTTCGTATAGGAATTAATATAATGATTCGTAATTATATTAATTTTCCTATTTTAAGTTGTACATTAATTTTCATTGTCGTTTAATTGTTTTATACTTTTTTTGTTTATACATATTTATTTCTTTGTTGTTATTACCTGTAATTAATTTTTATATATATTTTTTTTTATTTTCCCGCCCCTAAAGATTTGCCGCTCTAGGCTAGTGCCTTGTCGGTCTAATGGTAAATCCGGGCCTGCCCACCTCTAACTTCCATTCTTACCATTCCGCGAAATTAAAACGCCCCCGTATCTACGTTAATACATTTTTGTGAAGTAGGTTGCGAAATTAATCAAAAACATTTATTGTTACACATTTTCTTTTAATTGTGCAGCAAAGTATTACAGTTACCTCATTAATATGCGAATATATTTAAATAATATTTGGCTTATTTAGGTATACATTATTATATAAAAATATACAACAAAACTATGCAACATTAAGTAACAAAACAAATACTGATTATAAGTAAAAAAATTCATTATTAATAGCCCAAATACATGATACACGGGTTTCGGAAGTTAAGCATTAGGATTTCATAATCGATTTTTGACTGTTATTGACTGTTTTCGTCGGGAACTCTCTAAATGGTGAGTGTTAATATTTTTTGGGCTAAAAATTCCTAAGGGTTAACTTCCGGACATTTATTTAAATATTCATATATATGTTTACATTATACAGGGTGGTCCAACTTTTACCTGCATAAATTTTAGAATCGATAGATATTCGACAAATAATGTGAGTTTGGTTAATAAACTATGTGCCAAAAATGCTTCGTTACAAAGTTACAGGGTGTTGAAATTTAAGAAACAAATTCAAATTTTATTAATATCTTTATAACCAATTGAGATATTTCAATGAAATTTGGCAGGTGTGGAGAGGTAATCTAGCTTCATTTTTTCATGTAATAATATTATTTTTATTTCCACAGTGGCGTGTGTACGGCTACCGATTGCGATATTTTTTAATGAAAAAACCAATACGCCACTGGTTTATCTCAAAATAAAAATTATATCTGCAATTCTTATTCAATTTAAAAGAAAAAAGTACTCCTGGCTTTTTTTCGTATGACGCAACATTTTCGAGTAAAAAAATAAGAATCGTCTAAACCAAATGTATTGAAAATCAACATAAAAATATCATATCAGACGTTATAACAGATTTTCCAGTTTTTTTTTTTTTTACAGAAACTTTTCAAAATGACTATCGTCATTGCCAATACACAATTGGCATCTTCTGGTGATGTTATTAATGTAATTGTTACGATGCAACTCATCACAAGCTTCTTGAATTTTTAAGGCTAATTCTTCGCGTTTTCTGACCGGCACCCTATACACTTTTTCTTTTAGGTAGCCGCAAATAAAGAAATCAAGTGGAGTCAACTCAAGCGACCTTGGGGGTCAAGATATAGGTCCCTCATGGTTATTTTCGACTTCTCCAAGAAAACGGCTAATCCATTGATTTCCGTAATGCTCTGTTATCTAGTTTCTCACATTCCGCCCGAAATGTGCTGGTGCTCCATCCATTTGAAACCAACCATTCGCACGTAAATGAAGTGGCACGTCATGCATTAAATCATTTAAATTATTCTGTAAAAAGTCTAATAATAATTGTGCTGAGAGCCTAGCTGGTAAAAAGAATAGTCCGAGGAGATTATTGGATATTACTCCTAGCCACACGTTCACACTGAATTGGTGTTGAAACTTTTTCCCTCGCACTTGGTATGGAGTGTGTTGTGACCAAATATGAAAGTTGTGGTAATTCGTTATATCAGTTCTTGTAAATGAAGCTTTATCAGTCCAGCAAACCTTATGCAGGAAATCTCTATCTATACTTGAACTTTATTCAATAACAATTTGCATTAGCTATGCCTTTTAACATAGTCCTCAGGCAATAAATCTTGCACAGACCTAAAATGGTAAGCCTTTCTACCATCTTTATGAAGTGACTTAAGAATGGTTGACCTTGATATGTTAAGCATGACAGAAGTTCTTCGTGAATTTAGGTTTGAATTTCGATCAAACGTTCTTAAAATACGCCTTTCATCCGCCAAATTGTTTCTTCTAGGGTGCTGTCTATTGTTTTTTATGTTAAAAGTAGTATTTAAACCTCGTTCTCGAAAACTTCTCTCGTTGGATGACGTCTATTAGGGAATACTCCCTTGCGGATACTACTGCATTTTCTTCGCAAAAACCGTATTCTTGGTTACTAAATAGCCGCGGCATTATTTTTATGTTGGTTTTCAATACATTTAATTTAGACGATTTTTATTTTTGTACTCGAAAATATTGCGTCATACGAAAAAAAGGCAAGAGTACTTTTTTCTTTTAAATTGAACAAGAATTGCAATTATGATTTTCATTTTGAGATAAACCAGTGGCGTATATGTTTTTTCATTAAAAATGTCGCAATGGGTAGCCGTACGCACGCCACTGGTGGAAATAAAAATAATATTATTACATTTTAGATATATTGTACAATTAATTATACGCGGTAAAACATTCAAATTTTATTTGATTTAAGATAAATGTTGTACGAATTACCATGGACCGGTACGTAAGAGACTTTCGAGAACAAGCTCATATTACACATGATATAGATGACGTAGCTGTATTTCAGCACACCTATAAAAACAAATTGCAGGACAGTTTTTCTGTATTTCACTGTAATGTACGAAGTCTTTCTAAAAATTTCAATGAGTTTGTACTGCTATTGAGCGGATTTTCGAATTATTTTGACATTATTGTATTTACTGAAACTTGGGAAATTTCAGACTTGAATTTTTTTCATATAGATGGGTACGGTGTAGTATATAACGGAGGCGACGTAAATCGGAGCGATGGGGTTGTGGTTTATGTAAAGAATATTTACTTTGATTATTTTAGTTATGAAATAAAATCTATATCAAATACAAAAGCTTTATTATGCCGTATTAAATTTCCTCACAATGAAATAATTGTTACTGCTTTATATAGATCGCATGAAATTGACGTAGATACTTTTAACCGAGCTCTTGAACTGTATTTACAAGAAATAACAAACAAGGATAAGAATCTCTATTTTTTAATGGGCGATACAAACATTAACATTAAATCAAACAGAGATTATAGTCAGGATTATTTAAATATTCTGAGTGAATATGGATATGAATCACTTATTAACAATTTTACGAGAGTTCAACGAGGTTCAGAAACTTGTTTGGACCATATATTTTTAAAAAGCCCACCTGGATCGACATTCAAATCATTTGTACTTAAAGTTGACATTACCGATCATTTCCCTATCATTGCTTATGTAGATAATATAAATAGTTGTAATATACACCCAGAGACGGATCATAAAAAATCTGTAGTAATAAATAAAATAAACGAAGCCAAATTAAAAAATATATTTGAAAGGTTAGAATGGAATGATTTCTATGGTCAGAATGATATTGACATAATGGCTGATTTATTAGTAAGTAAAATTAAAAATGGTCTAAACGAGGCTACACAGGTTATCAAATTAAAAACTAAACATAAAAAAAGAAGTGCCTGGATAACCTCTGCTTTAATCAAGTCCACAACAACAAAACAACTTCTCTATAAAGAAACACTACGTGACCCTGAAAATATACAACTATTAGAAAGATATAAAGATTATAAAAAACGATTAACTAAACTAATTAATACTACTAAAATAAATTTTTATAAAAGCAAAATTGATTCAACCAACCGGGACACTAAACAGATTTGGAATATAATAAATGATTATTGTAATAAAAAAGTAAAAGAAACGCGGATAAAGCAGGTAAATGTGAACAATGAATTAATTACGGATACATTTAGTATTGCTAATGAATTTAATAATTACTATACAGGTTTAGGAAGGTCTATGGCGTTAAAAATTAAAAAACCTGATACCTCTGTAATTAAAAAAAGAAACTTAATTAAAAATATTTTCCTGGATCCTGTCGATGCTTTTGAGGTAGAATCATACATAGGTGAATTAAAACTGGGTAAGTCACCTGGATATGATTTAATTACAGTGAATGAACTACGCCTATTAAAGTCATTTATTAAACAACCTATTTCATTTTTAATTAACAAAATTTTTGAAAATGGGATCTTTCCTTCTAAATTTAAGATAGGACTAATAAAGCCATTGTTTAAAAAGGGTGACAAAACTGAAATAGGTAATTATAGACCAGTTACTCTAATATCTAATTTAGCTAAAATAATAGAAAAAGCTATTAAGAGACGAATTGTGTCCTTCGTAGAAAAATTTAACATAATTTCACAGAACCAGTTTGGTTTTAGGAAGGGTGTTTCAACCGAAGATGCCATAACTCATTTAACGAATAATATTTACTCGTCATTGGATAACAATAAGGTTTGTTTGGGTATTTTTTTGGATTTGGCACGTGCTTTCGATACCGTGCATCATCAGACATTATTTGAAGTAATTGAGGACGTTGGTATTAGGGGTATCGCTTTAAATTTGATTAAATCTTATATGTATAATCGGGTTCAATATGTTTGCATGGATGGTATTACAAGTCAACCGCAATTTATAGATTATGGGGTTCCTCAGGGAACTGTTTTGGGACCCATACTATTTACATTATACATCAATGGCCTACTTCAGATAAATTCTAGGGGAAAAATTTCTTCATTCGCTGACGATACTGTGGTTTTATATGAATCTGATTCCTGGGAAACAGTTAAAAAAATGGCAGAAGAAGAAATGACTTTGTTAAAAACTTGGTTTGATGAAATGTACCTTACCATTAATTTCAGTAAAACTAAATATATACCATTCTCATGCAATAAAACTAAATACCCACAATTCACTTTTTTAAAAATTATTGCGGAAAATGAAGAAATTATAATATCACAAACAGATCATATATCATACTTAGGAATAGAGTTTGACAGATCATTAAAATGGGATGTACATGTAAAGAATTTGGCAAAAAAAATAAGATATTTGATTTTTAAATTTCGCCAAATAAAACAAATTTTTTCTCAAAGCTATTTAATTTCTATTTATTACGCGTTAGTGCAATCCTTGTTACAATATGGCATTGCAGGTTGGGGTGGTTTGTACAAGGCTCACCTTAAACCGCTGGAGAAAATTCAAAAAACAATTATAAAAATAATGTTTAATAAAAACAGAATGTATCCGAGTGACTTGCTGTATAGAGAAAGCTCACTTATGGACTTGCGACAACTCTATGTTTATCGTATCCTTTTGCTTCAACATAAGCATAAAGAATCTCTTGAGGATATTCAGCATGCTTACAACACTCGCTATAAAAAAGATAATGAATATTCTCAATTAAAAGCTAATAAAAAGTTGGGTCAGCGCGCGTTTATGTTTATGGCGCCCCGTGTATACTGTGCCCTCCCTGATGTGATTAGAGGCCTTTCTAGATTTAACAAATTTAAAAGAGAGAGTAGAGTCTGGATATTAACATTATCAAGATCTTATATTCACGGACTCATTGACTTTTAGAAAATAATTGATTAATTAATAAAGAGCTACTTGCGTTCTGGTTTGTGTTTTTTGTATTTAGACATGTTTAGTTTAGTTTAAGTTACAAAACTAGCAGCTTAATTGGGTGATATATTTTTTTTTTTTGCGAATAAAGGGCTACACCCACGCACAAATCAATTTCTGATTTCAGTGGGTTTGCTTTTGTTTTCAAAAGATTAATTGTTACTATTTTATTTTATTTTTGTAAAATCTTTATTTTTGATGAACTTTTCCTAAATTTGTTATACCTATGTACCTATTGTTTATCTTTTGGAAATAAATTATTATTATTATTATTATTATTATGAAAAAATTAAGCTAGATTACCTCTCCACACGTGCCAAATTTCATTGAAATATCTCAATTGGTTATAAATATATTAATAAAATTCGAATTTATTTCTTAAGTTTCCACACCCTGTAACTTCGTAACGAAGCATTTTTCGCACATAGTTTATTAACCAAACTCACATTATTTGTCGATTATCTATCGATTCTGAAATTTATGCAGGTAAAAGTTGGACCACCCTGTATACATAACTCTAAAATATGCATATTTACATTATAAATATAATTTTTAGGAAATAGTCCATTACTATGAGTGGAGTTCAGTATATTGTAAGTTGAAAAAAGAGTCACTCTCCACGATTAAACGATACTTCAATAAGGCATCAATACCATAAATTGTTAGTTAGACATGTTTCGGGATACCTGTTCCCATCATCAGTAACGTAATTATTACACAAGAGAGCTAATTCTTGAGTTAGAATAACATGATGTTTTTAATTTTATATTTAATGCGTCATTGAAGTAATATTCAATGGAAAAATGTTTTTTGGTTTTTTTGTGAGAATTTTTCTGTTACTTTTTTAACGTTTTTTCCACTATTTCTTTTTGTAAATCATAATTAAAATTATAGTTTGTGTTACGTTATTTTTATTAAATAAACGCGTTTATTTAATAAAAATAACGTAACACAAACTATAATTTTAATTATGATTTACAAAAAGAAATAGTGGAAAAAACGTTAAAAAAGTAACAGAAAAATTCTCACAAAAAAACCAAAAAACATTTTTCCATTGAATATTACTTCAATGACGCATTAAATATAAAATTAAAAACATCATGTTATTCTAACTCAAGAATTAGCTCTCTTGTGTAATAATTACGTTACTGATGATGGGAACAGGTATCCCGAAACATGTCTAACTAACAATTTATGGTATTGATGCCTTATTGAAGTATCGTTTAATCGTGGAGAGTGACTCTTTTTTCAACTTACATTATAAATATAAGTTTTAAGTAGATTTCAAAAATATGGCCGAGTGATTCCTAATTCGACTAGAATAAATAAAATGTGACGGTATTCAAAGAAAAATTTAATTTAGATGTGTCAATGAGGATGTCTTGGTTTCCTTTTTCAGTAACGATGCTATGGTAGAAATTTTGTTACCAAAGAAAACCAATTTTGTTAAAACCGCTCCTGTGCTCCCCCTCGTGTACGCCCCTGAGCAAAAGTGACGTCAGGTCCAAAGAAGATTTTTTTCATGTAAAAAAACATGCATGTATGCAAAATGTTAATATATTGTTAGCGGTTACCAAAATATTGGCTAAAAAGTAAATTTAACTGGCCCCCTTTAAGAAAACTGTAGCTCTTTAAGGGGGCATTTGAGGACACATGGGTTTTCTACGGCCAGTTGTCGTTTGGCACACTCAAGTCGAGACACACTGTATAATAAATAACAAAAATATAAACAATTAAAGTTTCTGTGTAATTCCTAATAAACCAAGAATCTAGTTCATGAAATTAACGATTAAAAATATAACAATAAATAATTCAATGGGAAACAGATTAATTGTACTTCTAACTCCCGAATCTGGATAACCAGTCAGATTATTGCCGCCTCTATTCAACTTCAACCCGAAGTTAGTGGCATTTAAATTAGTAACGTTAAGTACTTTAATCATGATATTTGGATCAACCACCAATTTTGAATCACAAGCTGTATTGTTAATTGCTTCCTTAACAGGTGCCATCAATATCCTGAAATTCACCTCTTCGTAATCGAGGAAATAATGCAGGAAGACTGGTAATTTGTTCGACAATACCCATAAATTGTCATTTAGATCCACTTTGATGTCACTGGGATACACCTAAAAGCAAAGAAATAGTATGTTTAATTAATAGAAGAAAAATAATCAACAGAAGTCCTTAGTGTTAACTTTCGGACACCCTGTATATTGTTTCATTTATGCTCTCATTGGGAATTAAGAAACTCATGAAATTCAAGTTAGAATTGGCAACGGTTCACGTCAAACGACAAAGTCATCACCCACGAAAAACGCTTGGAAACAAAATAATGTGTTTTTCTATATTTTTCTACAGACTTCCTCTTCCATCCTCTTCAAATTGATAGTCGATACTTAAGTATACAATGTGTCCAAGGATAGAGTTTGGAAGAGGAAAAACTTTTTTATTTGTAGATTTAGAAGAAAAAGTCATTCTTTATAAAAACGTCTGCTTGTGTCGAAACTATAATTTCAAATACCAAATTTACTATACTTACTTACTATACAGGGTATATTAAAAATATAATTTTTAATGATCTTGATTTTTTTGTTATTTTTTAATTTTATGAAAATATTTCCAAAATCGTGATTTATTACACCAATTGTGAAAAAAACACTAATAAACTTTTTTCTCAAAGTGGTTAATTTCATAGTTACTTTCATTAAAAATATTATTTTTGATATACCCTGTATAGTAATCGTAAATTTGGTATTTGAATTTGTTGTTTTTATAAAGAATGACTTTTTCTTCTAAATCTACAAATAAAAAAGTTTTTCTTCTTCCAAACTCTATCCAATATGTCCACAGATAGAGTTTGGAAGAGCTAAAACTTTTTTATTTGTAGATTTAGAAGAAAAAGTAATTCTTTAAAAAAACGTCTGCTTGTGTCAAAACTACAATTTCGAGTACGAAATTTACGATTACTATACAGGGTAAATCAAAAATAATATTTTTAATGATTTTGATTTCCTTAGTTTTTTTTTTAATTTTATTATTTTAATAGTAGCTATGAAATTAACCACTTTGAGAAAAAAGTTTATTAGTGTTTTTTGCACAGTGCACAGTGTAATAAATCACGATTTTGAAAATATTTTCATAAAATTAAAAAAAAAAACAAAAAATCAAAATCATTAAAAATGTTATTTTTGATATACCCTGTATAGTAATCGTAAATTTGGTACTCGAAATTGTAGTTTTGACACAAGCAGACATTTTTTAACACGTTTAGTGCCACAATGAAAGCAAAAAAATTGTCTCTAATGGCCATTTTTTTCGGAATTTTATTTTGTTAAAGTCAAAATACAACAAAAATTATGTAAGAAAAATTTAGATGCCCTAGAAACATGGTTTTAAAAATGTATCCACGTTGGATACACGTGGCCAATTCATCATTTTTGCATATTATACCCACGTGCCTCCAACGCAGATACAAAATTGGCAATGAAACTCCTAGCGTGTGGGTACTGCAGTACTAAAAAAATTACACCAGGAAATCAAAATGCCAAAAAAAAAAATATTTAGAAGAAATGCAACACATGCTGAAGCGAATCTTCAAGCTGCTGCGCAACAGTCAAGTTTCTGGCAGAAAAATAGGGTCGATATTTAAACTGTTACAAAAAAAAGTCATGGAAATAAAATTTAGATCACGTCGCGTGTGAAAAATATTATTGCTTATAGTGTTTTGGTGCTTGAAAGATTACTCCTAACTTAGGACTACGTGTTCCGTTTTATTTTTTCAAATAAACCAGTTATAAAGTCCGCTCTAGCAAAAAAAAAATCAGAAACAAAACCCGCAGGCCAAGCAGTTTTTTGGATTCTCCAGGCCACTATATAAAAGGTCCCATAACAACACGTGCATGTAACACGGATACATACGGCTAGAAATATAAAAACCAGTTTGTATCCGAGGTGGATCCTTGAAACATTGTGCTTCATGTATCCATGTTGGATACATACGGCATTCAACGTGTTAAAGAATTACTTTTTCTTCTAAATCTACAAATAAAAAAAGTTTTTCCTCTTCCAAACTCTATCCGTGGACACATTGTATATTATATATGTTTGACGCAGCACTTTGCTTCTTACTTCTCAGAAATACAGCGGCGACTGCAGTGGCGGCTCGTCAGGGCAGGCAAGGCAGGCAGTGCCTGATCAGATTTGATTTCAGGGACATTTTTATAATAGTAATAATTTTTCTATGTACTATTATTCTTTTAATGTGAAAACTGCTCTAATTTTAGTTATTTGTTGTATTAATCTCACATATCACTACTACTACCGCACCGTCACCCTGTGATTAAAGAGTTTGAGTTCCTATTAGGCGCATCAATGAGACGCCACTGCTCACAACAGCAATATGTCATACCCATCCCGCATGTAGTTTAGAATGAACTGTATAAGTCTACTGTTAACCTTCAACCGCTCAGTCTAAACTAAACGCAGGCACCTAGCCATCTGCCTGCTTCCTATTATTGCATAGGTAGAAGATTCTATTGGAGAATTTACAAAAATTCCCTAACAGCAGGAAATAAAATGTAGGGTTTATAAGTTTATCAGATTTATCAAAAAAGTATAAATTTTAGAGATGTCATGGGTTTCTTAAAATAATAGACAATAGACAGGTATTTTTACTGTTGCTTACCTAGGTATTTTATTTGTTTAGTGTTATAAATATAATAATAATAATAAATGGGCTTTATTGGAAGGAAACAAAGAAATATACAAATATAATTGAATTTTCAAAACTTAAGTATCAGTAACAACAATAAAATTGCAAAACTTTGTGTGCAGCTACAATCTGGCGAAGTCTAGCTCGCTTGGCTATTCTACTTAACCAGACTATAGGCAGAATATAAAAAAGAAAATATTAACAAGCAGGCAAATCACGCTCAACACTCTTAGTTACAATGATCATTAAGTATAAGGAGAGATGTGTGGATGAGACAGGTAATTATATTATTGCTGAATTCTAATAAGAAAATCTTTAAAAAGCCTCCTGAAACCCTCAAAACTACTAAGCTGAGTCAAATCACCAGGCAATGAGTTGTATAAGCTGATGGCGTAAAAGATCTACGATATAAGGTAGTATGATGATGAGGTAGGGTTAATTTATTGGGATATCTAATATTCAGTTGATGAATTGAAGTTCTAAAATTAAGTCTACTTTTTATAGATGCAGGGGCGTTGCCGCACTTAAGAATATTAAAGAGAAAATTACCCACATTAGACTTAAGTACATAAGAATGGGATATATGATCGTACTTCCTAAGATTATTTATAAATCTAGAACATGTATTTTGAATTAGTTGAATGCTATTTTTATAAACATAATCTAGACACGGTCCATAAATAAAATTGCAATAATTGAAATGAGAAAGGACGAGTGAATCACACAATCTCTTACGCAAACTTTTGTTTAAAATGTGTCTATTAGAATTTAAAAGTTTAAGTGATAGATAAGATTTTGGTAAAAGCTTCTTGACATGAAAGGAAAATCTAAAATCAGTGTCCAAAAGAACTCCAAGATTCTTCGCCGTATCGACACTGCGAAGCTCAGATTCATTAATCTTTATTTTAAAGTTCTGTTTTAAATTCAAAATGTGATTCTTGTTACCAAAAAACATAACATACGACTTCTTAGCATTCAATTTTAAGTTATGACTTTCAGAAATTTTGTATAAATTATCTAGCTCAGCATTTACAACTTGATTAGCATTAGGAAATTCATGAAATTTAAATGGGAAATAAATTTGGGTATCGTCGGCATAAGCCTGCACCCTACAAGCAACAAAAGACTTCAGTATGTCAGAGGTTTACTACTTCTTACTACTTACCATCATAGATTCGTTCATAAAAATCCTTCCTTGAGAGTGCATAATATATGCTTTGCTAGTAGTTCGCCAACAGACCACTGCATTTAAGTTGACTGAAGCATAAAACAGAACATCTGATTTCTGATCTAAAAATGATACACCACTTTGTCCGCGCGGTCCTCGACTACCCAAATGTTTAAACATATGATAATTTTCCGAACTTGTTGCCAATGATTCATTACGAAGAACCTGAAAATTAAATTTCAAATATGTTTAAAGTGGTATTTTCAGATACTGTTTGATAGTTTTACGACGATATTGATTTAGACTTTAACGAATTACAATTCTAAATATTTCAATAGACGTATAAACTTGTCAATACGTCTCCTCAGATCAGGCGTCCAGATATTTAAAGACGCTTTCGTTCGCCAACTGCACATCTTCATTCTGTTCCGTTAGGTGTCCTTTCCCAAGATGGATATATGCAAGGTTGTCGTTCCCGATCTCTTTACTCTGTTCTTTAGATCCGGAGGTATACAGTTTATAGGAAACCCAGCCTCCGAAAGGAAGGTGTCCTGCAAACTTATCCGAGTTGATAGGCTATGTCGGAAATTACTAAGGTCCAAATTTACCAATGAAGACGATTCTTCTTCTTCGGGTGCCATGTACTATGCCGCACGTCGGCGATCATTTGTCCATTTTATGTTCACAGAATAGCTAGGGTGCCCTCCTCAGCCTGTCTAAAAATGGTTGCGGCATCCAGTATACTACACCAGTTTCTTATATTGCGGAGTAATCTTTCCAACAGTGGCCCCTGTCTTACGTTATCAAAAGCCTTTTGATAGTCGATAAAGCAGACAAAAACATCCTGCCTTTGGTCATAGCATTTCTGAACAAGCAATTTCATTGATAAGAGACCCTCTCTGGTACCAAGTCCCTTGATACATTCAAACTGAGTGTCACCACTCATATCTTCACACTTTCTGTAGATTCTTGAGTGAATTACTCGAAGGAACGCTTTGAGCGCATGGCTCATCAAGCTTATGAGCCTGTAGTCTTCGCAGTTTCTTGGGTTTGCTTTTTTTGGAATGGCAACAAATGTAGACCTCAACCAATCCCTGCGGATCTGTCCAGAGTCATATATCACGTTGAAGAGATATATAAGATGTTTGATGTTTACTTGTTTCAAAACTTCTACATATATGTCGTCATGACCCGGACTTTTACCATTCTTCATACAGCTTATTTGACTTCAGATTCGAGATTTGGACCGCTAATATTTTCGGTAGTGTTTGTGGGGTTATTTGTACGAAGATCCTTGACTAGTGTCTCCGCGTAATTCCTCCAAACTTCTTTCAGTTCGTCAGTATCTGATATCGGTCTTCCCTGCTGATTTCTCAGTGACGGCAAGGCTGTTCTTATGCCTGCTCCAGTTATTTCCTTTACCTTTCTATGGAAGTTAAAAGAGTCATGCAGCTGATGAAGTCTTTCAGCCTCGTCGCATTCTTCTCGAGTCAATTTCTCTTAAGGTTCCCTTATTTTTCTCGTAATAGTGCGGTTCAGTTCTTTCTATTATCATGTTGGCTTTTAACAAGTCGGCGTTCATTCATCAATCAAATCAATCAAAGACGATTATTATTATTAAATTCCCGATTTTGGTTCCCTCAAGATCATGCACATACGACGTCTCTTTGTGCACGATGTCAACATCAAGTGTGAAACACCATACGTCAACGTCAAAGTGGTATCACCCTTCTACCGCCGTGTGGCGGTGTCAGTTATGGAATGTAGGATCCCTTCGCCGGCGTGTTGGGCAGTGGTTTTATTCCCTCCGCCGGAGGTGGCGGTTGTAGCCGCATCACCAGACAGGGTGTACAGGGGGTGGTGCGACCAAAAAGGCTCTGAAAATCCATGACATCACATTTAATGTATTAGGAGAACAGAACTAGTAACACATAACGCGCCAACAAAAATGATACCATTTTGTGATATATCGAAATAAAACAACAGGCGTAAATTAAAATTATAATTAATAATACTATTTATCAATATACCTATATAGTTATTATGCAAATATAAAAATATACCACCACACTTACGTCGTTTATGTCATTTACATCGTTCATGATGACATTTGACGTTGACGTATTCTGTTTGACATTTGACATCGTGCGCAGAGGGACGTCGTAGGTGTATAACCTTGAAGGAACCACTCATTCGGGAATTTGGACCTTAGCAATTTTCCATAAGGAATGAGACAGAACCAACATAGATTTGGGCTTAATTTGTGCTTCTGTTTAACGGTAATCATCCCAAAAAAAGTTTATCCCAGTAAAAGTTTATGTGTAATCAAGCTCAGAAAGAAGATCCTAACTTTCTACAGACAATAATTTGCAGAGATAATGCTAAATTTGCCAGGGAAGGTATTTTTAATAAAAAAAAAACGAGCTAAACAAAATTTTAATGTTATGAAGAAAATAGGACTTGAGAACGTTAGGAACATTTGGCTAAAACATTTTTGCCTTCTAATGGTTAACCAAGAAAGCTTTCTCATTTACAATGAAAGCTTTAACGGTTCCTGTGCTTATTACAGTAAATTCTAGAGCTTAACAGTAGAGCTCCACTCCACTTACCTTGGTGCTAACAGAGAATTCCTCAAAACTAGCCATAGGATGGAAATACAACGTACTGAATCCCTCTTTGTCAGCAGCACTAAGAGCTAAAGCAAAAATTCCATGGTCCGATACAAATGATATTCCCGATACATTCATATCGCCTGCAGTCGGACTGATATGGAAGTAATTGTGTTTCACCAACCAACTACGCTTATTGTTGTGTGAGTAAACGATTAATGTTGATCGCTTTACGTCTGCCAAGTATGCAAATGTGTTGCTG
This sequence comes from Apoderus coryli, assembly GCA_911728435.2. Classification (NCBI taxonomy): domain Eukaryota; kingdom Metazoa; phylum Arthropoda; class Insecta; order Coleoptera; family Attelabidae; genus Apoderus; species Apoderus coryli. The sequence goes on along the minus strand of OU452215.1, from coordinate 9,005,025 downwards.
CAATCCGTGTCTTCAACTGCAATGTTTGTAAGCAGAGAATTCGGGCTTAATTGAGAATCTGGTATTTCGTACGAGAATGCCAGGGTGTCTTCTTCAAGATTGTAAACTAAAAGCCGCGGTTTAAGAACCTGGAACAGAAAATAAGGGTTATTGGCTACAAGAAAACCATTAACATTACGATGGTGGTTTGTTGTGATGTTGATGTGACTTTTGGAATTTTCGTTAATTTTTACAAAAATGGAGTGAATTTTGTCAAAACCTAGGAGAGGCAGCATCTGTAGTATCTATTTCAGCCGTTGAGCTTCAATATCCTCCACAGTGCGTCAATTTAATGCTCGCTATCCAATGAGGCAACAATGCCCTGTCCGCAGCTTGCCCTTCGGCGAACGCAGAACGAGAGACCAACGTCAATTTAAACCATTCATACTGGCCGTACTAAATTAAAGCATTTTAAGCGCGAGGCACTGCCTGTCGTCCCTATGGACGGCGAGTTGCCACTTTTAAGTATTGTTATCTATTTTTTATTTTTTTTTTTATTTTTTTTATTTTTTTTTTATTTTTTTTTATTTATTTATTTTTTTTATTTTATTAAATTAACGGGATACCCCAATTATATTTACAACAAATTTCTTATATACATGACAGTACCTAAGGCACAATGATTAGTATTTGTCTCCAATTTTTTATTAAACAGAAACTGATCAGCTAACAGTTAACTGCACACATTTTTATGACTTTTACAAAGTTTTTTATTATTATTTTATAAAAATCTTTCTACACTGAAAAAAAGATTTGTTTGGATCAAAAAAAATTGAGTTGAACCAAACAAATACATATTTCTTCGGTATACGACAAACAACCCATGTACTTGAGACAAATATATGGTTTATTTGAAATACCCAGGTAGTATTTATTTGATTTAAATAAATATTTATTTGACTTAGTGCTTCTAATTACTTGTTAACAAGGCCCGAAAATGTAAGGATATATTTGTTTGCTTGAACTAACTAGAGTTATTTAGAAGAAAGATTCCATGTACTTGGCCCAAAGGTGCTGTTACTTGGAATAAATAAATATTTGTTTATTCTGAATAAACATTTTTTTATATTAAATGTATTATTTGTTCTATCCAAACAAATAATTTGTTCCGGAAAATCTGATAGTTTGCTTCCAATAAATACTTTGTTTGTTACAAATAAATATTTTTTTCTAGAAATTAATTGACAAATATTTTTGTTAATAAAACTATAGGAACTGTTTCGATGAATTGTTCAAAAAACACCTACACACGTAATAATTTGGTTTCATTTTGAACACCCTGTAGATCTGATTTAAGATTTTTGTATGGACTTTTATAAAAAATGAACTTATTACCCAAACAATTTTTGGATCTTAAATCAGATCTACAGGCTGTTCAAAATGAAACAATCCCCAAAAATATTACGTGTGAAGGTTTTTTTTGAACAATGGATCCAAACAACAATGCGCTGCCCGCGGCTTGCCCGTCGGCGAACGCAGAACGAGAAGCCAACGTCAATAAAACCGTCCATACTGCCCGTAATTAAATCATTTTAAGCGCGAGGCACTGCCTCTCGTCCCTATGCACGGCGAGTTGCCACTTTTATAGCACTTTTTTCTATAGAAGAAGCTGATGTGACTTGTTTTTATACAGAGCTACTCGTAAATTTGCGGTACTGAATTGAAATTTTAGAATTAGTCTTTGGATAGGATTTGAATTTTTTTTATACGAAAAATAAAGGTAGGTATGCTCTTAATAGTATTTCACGTGTTCTTATTTCTCGACCCACCCTGCATAATATTTTCAAATTTAAAGTACCTATGCAATAGACTTTTCAAAACAAAATGACATATTTAGTCCATTTGTCCTCTATACATGGCAAAAAAAATACTTCTTTACCTCATTTTTTGGTAATTTTTTAATTTCTGCTTCCGCCTCATCCCATAGTAATTTTACACCGGTATCCAACACCCAAAGTCGATCACAACGGTCGATTCTAATTCGAAGTGGGGAAATAATTTGTGGTGGTGATCCATTTACAGACTTGTGTGCCTCCCAATTAGGATACGGATGAAATCTTGGAGATTCTGAAGATTCTGAAATTAAAACATTATTAATAATAAAATAATAATAATAATAAATGTTTTATTGCGCAAAAAAACCAGATGACAAATCAAGAATACAAAGTTTGCTTACAAATAACAAATCAGTCACTTAGGCTAGTTAGGAATAAGATTTGGTTATAGCCACTCTTCCACTTATTCCAAACTTAACACGGTACAAAAGAAACACGCACTTATGAATATAATTTAAGGAAATAGTCTGCGCCTCAACTCTCTCTTGAAACTAAACAACGATAAGCTAAGAATATCTATTAAGTTATTTAAAAGTTTAGAACCATTATATGAAAAACATCCTTCAAATTTAGCAGTAGAATGTAAAGGAGTCGAAGCGCAAATCAAGTCCATGGACATTATACCTCCTCAAGAGCAAGTCAGCAAGGTACTGAGGTATATAGAACGTAAGAATTTTATACAACAAGACAGAATACAAGTAATCAAACCGAATGGCGAACCTAGGTTCTTTTAGTTTAGTAAGAAATGGAGTAATATGAGCTGCGAAGGGAACTTTGCACACGAATCTTATACCTGCATTCTGTATTCGCTGTACCTTGTACCTTCATCCAACAAATACTTCAAATGATACATAGATTTTAGTCTAAAAAAGGAATTCCTGTATAGTTGAGAACAATGATCATGAAAACTCATTTTACTATCAATTAGTATAACTAAATCTTTAGCGTTATTCACCCACTGCACCAATGTTCCCTCAACGAAAGTACTACTAGAAGCCAGAATCAACTCAGTATGGCGTTCATTCCCGATACACAGAGCGACAGTTTTATTAGGATTTAATCTCAAGCCATGACATTTACACCAATCCGAAAAGTGGGACAGATCTTGGTTAAGATTATAAATAGTATTTTGAAATTCGGAAATAGAGCAATGAGAATATATTTGCGCGTCATCTGCGTAAAGATGTATTGCAGAATGAGCTATGCTCACGGGCAAATCAAAAGTAAAAATTGTAAAAAGAAGCGGGCCAAGGATGCTTCCTTGTGGGACACCGCTTCTCAATTCCTTGAACTGAGAGCATGAAGATCTGATCTTGACACATTGATTTCTATGGAATAAATAGCTACAAAATCATTTTATAGAAACTTCGTCGAAGCCCAAGTAATGAAGCTTGCCCATCAAAAGCTGAAAGTTCACAAAGTCAAAGGCCTTGCTCTGATCAAGTAAGACCAAAATACTGCAATTTCCCTTATCCCTAGAATATGAGATATCATTTGTAACTTTTAGTAAAGCAGTTGAAGTGGAATGGTGTGGACGAAACCCAGACTGCACAACAGGTAAAATGCGGAGTTGATCCAAATAATCCCGAATCTGGAGTGATACGATTCTCTCAAGTATCTTTGACAGAGTAGGCAGTAGAGTAATCGGTCTCAAATCAGTTAAGGATTTAGGTGCTGCGACCTTTGGAAGCGGAATGACCAAAACAGACTTCCAAAATATAAGAAAATACTACTACTAATTCTAGGGAGTTTCGAAATTGATGATGATGATGAAGTATATTAAAGATAGATTTTTGAATCTATCTTTGATATGCCATTCTTTTTTGAAGTAACCCCGTGTATTTATATATAGGGTGTCCCAAAAACAAATGGGTTTCTTGAATAAATTGAATTGCACTTTTCTTTCTCCATTTTACGGCTCCATGTTCGATATACAGGGTGTCAAAGTTTGATGAAATTATTATATGAAACTTGACAAAACCACATCAATATGATATTTATCAAATTATCTCTGAAACTAATAATTTTTTCGACTTTTATGTTTGTAAATAAATTGCTGTTCTAAAAAAGGTAGTCTTGGGGTCATTGCAAAAAATTGGAGGTCAGAGGGTACAAAACCACCCGTCATTTAAATGAAGTAGCATGTTTTTTAACGTTTTCTACCTTCAAAATATGTGGCTAATATTTGTAATATTATTGTACAGTATTGTTAAGGTCTCAAAGTTCTATTTTTTTTTTCGTTTTTTAATGTTTTTTTTTAAGAATTTGTAAATATTTCTAATTTCATTTGTTTAAATGGTTTCGGTATATAGACGATAAGGACATTCTAGAGGGTGTGAGGCATATAAAATCTGAGTCATATGGTGTCGATGGTATTAATATAAGAATGCTGATAACTGTATTGCCTCATTGTATTACTTATGTCAAAAATATTTTCAATTACTCGATTCGAGAGGGTGTTTTTCTTGATATATGGAAGTCGGCTGATGTTCTGCCATTGCCGAAGACATCTTGTCCGGAATTTTATAATGATCTCAGACCGATCTCTATTTTACCGGCTTTGTCAAAGGTTTTTGAGCGTATAGTCAGCAAGCACGTGAGGGGCTATCTGGATGAATTTTCTATTCTGTCTGTTGTCCAGTCTGGTTTCCGCGAAAAGCATAGTTCTACCATAGCATTGCTAAGGGTGGTCGACGACATAGCGAGTGCAATGGATAAATCGCAACTTGTAATGCAACTTCAAGCTGCTAATTAGCAAGCTAAAATATCGTGGTTTTGATGATGCCTCGCTGGATTGGTTTCGAAGTTATCTGACAAATAGGAGACAAAGAGTTAAGCTTGGTCTGACGAACTATTCGGGGTTTGGCGTGACGAAGAGTGGAGTCCCCCAGGGTAGCATTTTGGGCCCAGTCTTGTTCCTGATTTTTACATTCGATGTGACGTCGGTCGTGAACTGCTCGAGACTGCATATGTTTGCGGATGCTATACAGTTTTATATGCCTTTTACTTTATTGCATGCAGAGTATGCTGTGAATAGGTTGAATTCGGATCTGCGAAGCTTCTCAGAGTGGTGCAGCGACAATGGCCTGCGAATAAACCCTAAGAAATTGGTAGCTTTATGCTTCGGTAGCGATAGGCAAAGAAATTTTGTCTTGCAGAATTTTAATCTTGCTATAAATAACGAAAATATCGCATGGGTAGAGAAGTCGCGAAATCTTGGTTTGATTATGGATAATAATTTAAAGTTCAGCGATCATTGTAATGTCGTCTATCGGAATTCTTTCTTTAAGCTTAAGTGCCTTTATCATTTGAAAAATTTACTTGATGAGTCTACGAAATTGAGGCTGATCAAGGCGCTTATTTATCCAAATATAGATTATTGCTCGCAGGTCTACTATCATTTTTTGATGCAGTACAATAAAAACAAAATACAGAGGGTGCAGAATGCCTGTGTTACGTTTATTTGTGACGTCCCATACAGACACCATATTAAGTACTCCATTTTTGGAACGGTTGCACGAACCTAAGATACATTTCCGTTTAGAATATATGTTCCTAGTTTTACTGCATAAAATTTATAATAGTCATACACCTTTATATTTGTATAATTTGTTAAGTAGGAGGTCAGCTGTGCACAGTGTTAATGTTCGTACCGATTCATTTAACATACCTCAACATGCCACTGTTAAATTCGAGGGATCTTTTTCATATGTAGCACCCTCACTGTTAAATAGAGTGCAGGACCAACTTGATGTACCGTTAGCAGCTTTTAAGCGACATTTAAGATTGTTGTTTTTTAATCATGCTTAGTTGATTGTGTTATAGTTGCGTAGAAATAATAATAAATTAAGTAACATTTTTTTTTGTTCATAGTTCTTAGGGTAGAGTGGAAGAATGGCAATTTAGTTGTGAGTGTATTGTTATTGTAATTCTAATTCTAATTAATTAACGCTTTTTTTTCATAATTGTTAAGGTAGAGTGGAAGAATGGCATTTGCCAAATCTCTGTCTTTTGTGCAAATGTAATAACTTATATTTCACAATAAATCATTTATTTATTTATTTAAATAGCAAAAGCAGATTTGGTCAAATTATAACAAACGGACTATAGTAGTGGAAAGCTCAACGCATAACAACCAATTATTAAAACTAAAAAAAACAAATACCTGTTACATTAATATACGCAAGTGAAGCGGCGACACCACGTTTTAGTCTCGGCACCGTCACAAATAGTCTATTTTTGTAAATTTCTATTCCCACCGGAACATTGTTCTCTGGTATAAAACTTTTTGTATGTACAGCGTTCCGCCTTTCATCTTCCGTTGGATATTCGAAATCAAGAATTTTCCATTGGTATTTTACATGTAAATTATCGTTTGCCAAGGCTCGATGACAGACCAAAAGAGCTGATGTAAGTAAGGCTGCCCAGATCGTGACCATTTCTTTATCTGAAACACCAGAATTACTTATTAGTAGATTTTAAAAAAAAATCTAACTATTCAGAGATCGACACAACCGAAATTTTGAAAAATTTGTATGCAATCCTTCATTTCATGACCCCTGGATCCTAAAAATGACCTCAGTTCAAAAGTTGTCCCAAAAGGGTGTCCGGAAAAAGGAGGTCAATCCGTTAACCACAGATTCCTTGGGAAAAAATAATATGAGTTTTAAGATGTCATTTTTCATTTTAGCCCTACACGTTCGATATACAGGGCGTCAGAGTTGAAAATTTAAAACCAATATTTTTAAATAATTCTAGTATTTATTGAGATATTGGATTCAAATTTAGTGTGTTGCTTCAGCATAAAGAGCTACTTCTTTCCAAAAAAGAACACAAAAAACAATGTCTTAATAGCCAAAATACGGGATGTTCAGTAACCCCCCAAGTTTTTATCACCTAAGCCAATGACTTTTGAACTAAGTTTTTATAGATTACTATATATTTTTGATTATTTTTTAACTCTTATAAAATTTGGATAAAATCATTTGTTTTTGAGATATTTTGAAAAGTATTGGCTCTTGTTGTCTACGCGGCTCACGGTATTTTCACTACTAAATCAAGCATATTTAACTCAAATTACCATTACCGTGCATCAAATTAAGTACAGTTTTCGAAAAAGTAGTAAAACTAAACACTACGAACACGAAATTGTTTATTATTTTTAACTTAATTTGAAGCATCATAGTCAAATATTAATTATTTAAACATATTATTTTAAAAACATGAAAAAGTAACTAAATAAACATTAGAAAAACTACCAGTCTAAAGAAATTGCTCGATATGACCCCCATTCTTTTCAATGCATATGCGAGTTCTTTTTAGTAAAGAAAATCCTACTCTTTGAAAAATATGAGGCTTCAACCTAAACTCTTCCCCAGCTTGTAAGATTCTCTCTATTAAATGATTTTCACTAAAAATCGGAACCTTATAAACAAAATCTTTCATACAACCCCAGACTGAATAGTCCAAGTGAGTAATATCGGGAGATCGGGGTGGCCATTTAACAGGAGCATCTTGGCCTCGCCCAATCCAGTCATGTAAGTATCTCCTTACATTCCTAGCAAAATGTGCTAGTGCATCATCAAGTTGAAACCAAATATTTCATCTAATTCAGAGAGGCAAATCGTCAAGTAAATCGGGCAGTATGTTTTGAAGAAATGCTAAAAATGAATCACCAGTCAAATTCCCTGGTAAAATTACAGGACCCAAAAAGAAATTATCCACGACACCAACCCACACGTTGACTTTAAAGTTTACTTGATAATGTGTCTCTACTACGGCTTGAGGATTTTCTTCTACCCAGAAATGTGTATTATCAATATTTGTGACCCCGTTTCTAGTAAAGGTAGTTTCGTACGTAAACAAAATATTTTTGATGAAGTGTATATCTCTGTCATGCATTTCGCATATCCACCTACATAGCCTAGATCTCAGCTCAAGGTCTTGAGGCAGCAGAGATTGTACTTCTTGAATGTGGTAGGGGTAAAGCTGCTGTCTTTTTAAAATCTGGTGTACTTCAGATTTCCCAATATTTTCAACCTGTCGGGCAAGAACTCTGGTACTAATATTTGGTGTCTCCTCGATGCTTGTTAAAATACTCTCCTCCTTTTATGGTTGAATTAGACGGGGTCGACCGCAGTTCCCTTTACGGTCTTCCCTAAAACTTCCACTGTGCCTTAGTCGCCTAACCAAATTTGAAAAATACCTTCGTCTTGGATGAATTCGATTAGGGAACTTTTCTGCGTACCGCCTAGCGGCTAATCTAGCGTTATAGTTACATTTTCCTAGTAAATAAACAAAAATACAATTTAACTGATTATAATCAATCAAATGTCTTTAAATCTTACCCATGATTAAAATCATATCCGTCATTTCCGAAAAATATATAAAATTGTTTCGTCTACGATCCATTTTCGTTGTGTTTACTTATAAAATTACCGATAATTAAAGGTATTAACTGTTAAACCTTAAACTACTGTCAAATTGTGACAACTAATTTGACGACAATAAAACATTGCTTAAGTAAGTATCCAAGGTAACACCAGAGTTGCTTGATATTTCAACATTATAATATTAGCCAGAGCCGCCGAGGCATCAAACAAGAGCCAATACTTTTCCAAATATCTCAAAAACAAATGATTTTATCCAAATTTTATAAGAGTTAAAAAATAATCACAGATACATAGTAACCTAGAAATACTTAGTTTAAAAGTCATTGGCGTACGTAATAAAAACTTGGGGGGTCAATAGGTACTGAATATCCCGTATTTTGGCTATTAAGACATTGTTTTTTGGAAAGAAGTAGCTCTTTATGCTGAAGCAACACACTAAATTTGAATCCAATATCTCAATAAATACTAGAATTATTTAAAAATATTGGTTTTAAATTTTCAACTTTAACGCCCTGTATATCGAACATGGAGGGCTAAAATGAAAAATTGGCGAAGATTAGGGGGACAGAATAGAGTGCCGACCTCCAGTATATACGCCACTGTAAAATTTTTTCAAATTATGTCAATCATTACTTGAGATCTACTACATTAGTCTGTATGCGAAATTGGACGGAAATCGATCAAGTGGTTTAAAAGTTATGACGAGAAAAAATTTAACACTCTGTATCTTTGTTAGGAAACATTTCTTAACAAAATTTTCTTATAAAAGTCTGTCAAAGTTAATGACGTTTAACCTGCACCACCCTGTATAAGCGCTATTTTCAGAATATTGCCACATACCTATTTGAGCAACGTTTTGAAACTAATAATGTAAACGTTACTTTTGTTGTCATAACTAGTAGGTTAGTATGTGTACTATTTTATGATTATTGTTCTTGATTATATTAAAATAATAATTGGATTTAATTTTATTTAACACAATAATAAAAATATTTGTTTATTAAATTTTAATAATATATGCACGGTTTTGATCTTGAATTATAATAAATAATAAAATGAAAATGTTATAAAATATACAAAATATGTTTTATATTATGACTGCAATAAAAATAAGGTTTTATGGCTTCATTATCCGGCACATGAATCGCTCTAAAAAGCACTCGTGTCGCAACGAATTCGATGAATCCAATTTGCAACCACTTTTTCCACTAAATCAAGTCGTATGTATGTATGTATGATTTCGAAGGATTTAGCTTTAGATTGTGACCCGGGGCGTAACTGTAAATCCCTGAGAGCTGTCGATTAATTGTTATTGACGCTGATTCCCACTCCTCGGTGGTGTATGACCTGAGTATCATCCGCGAAAAATTGCAGACGACACCCCGCCACTACACGAGGCAGATGAATAGTATATATGAGAAACAGAAGCGGGGCCAGAACAGAATTTCAGAACAGACCCTCACTGGTAATGAACATTTACGCTCTAATACAACTCGTTGATGGCGATCATTTAAATAAGTTTTTAGAAGGTCTAGGCAGGTGTTATCAAAACCTAGGTACTTACACTTCGCTACAAGAACCTTATGATTTAAGGTATCAAAGGCCTTGCTGAAGTCCAGCAGCACCCAAATTGTGGACAAACCCCGATCGTAGGGACGAACAACATTGTCAGTGAGATTCATCAACGAAGTGGTAGTACTATGACCCTTTCGAAATCCGGATTGATGCTCGGGTAGCAAATTCTTAGAACATAAGTAATTGTAAATCTGGTCATGAACCGTCTTTTCTAATATCTTGGAGATCGCGGGAAGTAAGCTTACAGCTGCGGATTAGGAACTTTCAGCAGAGGCACAAACCAAAGCTTCCCTCCATGCAGTTGGAAGATATCCCTGCTCTATGCGGCAATTTACTATGTGTGTTATGAAGTCTGCTATAGCTGGAAGACATAATTTTATCATGTACAAGTTAATACCATCGATCCCGGAAGCGTTCGAGGAAATACTCCGCACTATCTTCAAAACATTCTCCGTATCCGTTAGATGCAATTTGAAGTTGTGATTTGGATGAAGCAAATTTGAGTTGTAGAAACTTATATTTTCAGCACATTTGTTGTCAGTATTTTGAAAAACAGAAGCAAAAAAGTTGTTAATATGGGAAGGATCAGATAGATGAGACGGTATTGAACGATTCACTTTGTTTGACTTGATTATTTTCCTAATAATTTAGTTTAACATTTTGTAACCTTCCTCATACAGACAAAATATCTAGGTATACCTATTAATTGTTAAACAATAATAATTGCACAATCAGTTTCATTTAAAATATCAATAAATTCCATTCCCGATTCCAGTAATGCGTAATTCTAATATGCACTTAGTTAATCTATTAAAGATAAATTATATAGCATTTCGGTTCACTTGAATAAATTAAATAATTACTTGTTTATTAATCTTTTCGCTTAATGTGTTTTGGTGTTCAATGTACTCGTAGTTTGAACTTTTATTCTAATCTCTATGCGTAATTATATCATAAGCACCCCAACTAATCTATAGTTCTAAGCATAACTGGCAACACATTAAAATTAAATGGATAATAATGAATGTTTTGATTTTTAATTATCAAGCCGTAAAAACTAGCTCAACCTTGATTTTTGAATGGTATAGGTTAGCGCAAAATATATATTTAACCAGTACCTAATTTGCCTCTATGCCAGCCTGGAATGGTTTCTGGATTTTACTCATTTTCAAGGGCAAAGTAAAATAGGGGTTTTCTTAGCTACATTTTTAATTTTCTCTTCATAAATTCAATTCAACTTTACTGTATAATTTCGACAGTTCTTTCTCCTAATGTCTATCCACCTACGTGAAGCAAGGCAATTTTAAATAACATTTAAAAGGGTTTGTTTTATTATATTTGGGGATTTTCATAAAATGCGGGACAATATATCGTATATCGAAACGCTTTTGACAGTAAAATATTGAACCTAATCTGCGAATTTTTGGGTTTTCGTTTAGACAAGTAATATTTATAAAGACCCATAACTATCGTAAATATAAGGGATACAATATAAGCACAGTTTAAAATAATATACAGTTACTTCAGTTTGTGTCGGCACATTTGATGGTCATGTCTACAAAGCAATTCGCCGCGCTTATAGTTATAACTTAAAAGATTCATCTCGGCCCAAAAATGGAATTAAATCGTGAACATTCTCGTGCGATTATTTTTTACAACTTTCGACGTGGATTAACTCAGCAACAGTGCATGGATGAATTTAATTCAATTTTTGGCAATGAAGCTCCATCAACCAGTGTTTATCGATGGTATGTTGAATTCAATCGCGTGGTCGTATTTCACTCCAAGACGAATTTCCTGAAGGTCGTCCAAAATCAGTTGATGTTCCGAAAACCATTGATGCTGTGCGCGAACTGATATTGCAAGATCGTCATGTGACCTATCAAGAGATTGAGACAACCTTAGGCGTTAGTGGGACCAGCATACATTCAATATTGCATAAACATTTGACTGTCAAAAAAAATTTGTCGCGTTGGAACCCACACAATTTGTCAATCTCTCAAAAAAAGGCTCGTGTCGATTGGTCGAAAGAAATGCTCAAAAAAATACGATCGCGGTGCTTCGATACACGTCTATGACATCGTGACAGGTGAGCCCGAAAGTACACAGCAGTCGACTGTCTGGGTGTTTCAAGATGCGCCAAATCCAACAAAAGTTGTTCACGCACGAAGCACTTGTAATAAGACGCACGGGCAATGCAATTTACTTTTGTCCTACCCTGTATTTGGGTCTTGGTTTTATGGATGTGTCTGGGTTTTATAGTTTTCTACCTACAAGTACAATCTTTCGTCAATAGTGGATTTACTGTTTCCTTTTAAATATACTGTGTCATAACATAACAAAAAATACCCCCAGTTCAGAAAAAATAGTACACAATATACTAATTCTTGTAGTCTCAGCATATACTGACGATACTCAGCTGTATTTTGCCCTGATACCCTAAATCTTGATTTGGGTAGGATGAATGAGCTTGTTGATAAGATAAGATAAGAAAATTTGTTACATTGCTAAAAGTAAAATTTAAGCAAAAGTACAGATTTATCGATAAACGCAACGTCCTACTTAGGATTTAGATGAGGACATAGGATTGTGACACCCTGACCTAGGGGACCTAAATACACTTACATATATCAAATAATCACCCTGTATAGATCACTATGATTTCCGTTGGGACGCCTTGTATTTTATTATCATGAAAACTGAAATGAATGGAAATAAAAATATTGATATTATTTTTATTAATTCACCATATAATCAAAGTCTAAGGTTTTACGACGACACTGCCTTAGGTATTTTAATTTACAATGCTGATTTATTTCAATTAATAAATAGCAAACGGAGGAGTAATCACATGACTTTTATACGATCACACGTTTGTAATATTCAACATCTAATGATTGATAAAGAATTTACATCTTATAATTATATGTATATATACAGTATGTCCACGGATGCGGTTAACAAGAGGACAAATGGACCAAAAATTGAAAGATACGAAAAAAGTTATTCTTGATAAAAATGTTTGCTTGTCGAAAAAATAAGAACTACCATGAAAAAAATTATTTTTATTAAACAGGGCGTCTCAAAAAGGCATAAATATAAAATTAAACAAGAGCAAACAGTCTTATTTTGGTGTCTTAGCGTAAAATGATAAATAGAAAAAGTGCTTCAAATTTAATTCTGACCCTGATTCCAGAGTTACAGAAGAATATTTAAATTTATGAAAAAAAAATTCATCAGTTTTTGATATTAAAAAAGAAAAGAAACAATATAATGAGGACGATGCCAGTACAATTTTGAGATGGGAATCAGTAAATGAAAATCCATTGCTTTCTTTAAGAAACAGGGCTAAGAATTTAGAGTTGGTGGGAAAATCTACCATTCAAAAAGTTTTAAAAGAAAATAAAATTTATGCTTACAAGCCTCATTTCAACCAAACTTTGGAGGCTGGGGATGAAGCAAAAAGGCTAGATTTTTGTTTGTGGGTTGGAAATCAGATTTTAAACGGCAATAGAAATTTTCACAAACTTATAATATTTTCAATTTTAATTTTAATTTGTTTAATTTTATGTTTAAAAAAAATTTTTTTTCATAAATTTAAATATTCTTCTGTAACTCTGGAATCGGGGTCAGAATTAAATTTGGAGCATTTTTTCTATTTATCATTTTACGCTAAAACACCAAAATAAGACTGTTTGCTCTTGTTTAATTTTATATTTATGCCTTTTTGAGACGCCCTGTTTAATAAAAATAATTTTTTTCATGGTAGTTCTTATTTTTGCGACAAGCAAACATTTTTATCAAGAATAACTTTTTTTCGTATCTTTCAATTTTTGGTCCATTTGTCCTCTTGTTAACCGCATCCGTGGACATACTGTATATATATATACAATGTGTCCACGGAAGTTTGGAAGAGGAAAGTCATTCTTTATAAAAACGTCTGCTTGTGTCGAAACCACAATTTCAAATACCAAATTTACTATTACTATACAGGGTATATCAAAAATAACATTTTTAATGATTTTGATTTTTTTGTTTTTTTTTTAATTTTATGAAAATATTTTCAAAATCGTGATTTATTACACCAATTGTGCAAAAAACACTAATAAACTTTTTTCTTCCAGGGTAATTTCATAGCTACTTCTAAAATAATAAAATTAAAAAAACAAGAAAATCAAAATCATTAAAAATATTCTTTTTGATATACCCTGTATAGTAATCGTAAATTTGATATTTGAATTTGTAGTTTTGACACAAGCAGACGTTTTTATAAAGAATGACTTTTTCTTCTAAATCTACAAATAAAAAAGTTTTTCTTCTTCCAAACTCTATCCGATGCGTCGACGGATAGAGTTTGGAAGAGCAAAAACTTTTTTATTTGTAGATTTAGAAGAAAAAGTCATTCTTTATAGAAACGTCTGCTGGTGTTAAAACTACAATTTCGAGTACGAAATTTACGATTACTATACAGGGTATATCAAAAATAACATTTTTAATGATTTTGATTTCCTTGTTTTTTTTTTTAATTTTATTATTTTAATAGTAGCTATGAAATTACCCTGGAAGAAAAAAGTTTATTAGTGTTTTTTGCACAATTGGTGTAATAAATCACAATTTTGAAAATATTTTCATAAAATTAAAAAAAAAACAAAAAAATCAAAATCATTAAAAATGTTATTTTTGATATACCCTGTATAGTAATTGTAAATTTGGTATTCAAAATTGTAGTTTCGACACAAGCAGACGTTTTTATAAAGAATGACTTTTTGTTCTAAATTTAGAAATAAAAAAGTTTTTCCACTTCCAAACTCAATCCGTGGACACATTGTAGATATAAAAAGGAGATGCATATTACCTGATGATTTTTTATAAATGAATGTAGAAAATTTAATTTACATATTAAATAAGTAAATAACATTCATGAATAAATTATTTTGTAATCAATGTTTAGTAATACCACACAAGTTTGCTGTTAACATTATTATTTTGATAATTTCGTGGAATTTTGATAACGTCGAACAAACTTTATCCTGTTCTTACAAGTATATCTACAGAGTGGCTTTAAATGGCGTTAAATTTTTACTAGCTAACGTTTCACTGATCATACTGTCAGCTTCTTCAGAGCAACTTTGGTTTTGCAAAAAATTGTTGACATTCCTCAACTACTGATGTTGATTTTGTTTACTGATGCAGCGAGTTGTTCAAGAAATGCAATAAGGAATTTTCATAATTACCATTTATGGTTTTGACACTCTATTTGCCACGCAGATTAGGATTTCTAGCAGGATGAAAAACATCGAGATTCACCGAGTAGTAGCCACTAAGTATCTTGTATGTTTGAATTAGATCGCCTCGTTGTCGTCGATAAAGATAAAGACATGTCAAATTTAAAAGCCTCAATAGCTCCTCATATGGTATATGGCTAAGTGCATGAGGTAGCTTAGTGAATCTCCTCTGAACCCTTTCCAATGCCTCTATGTCCTTAATGAAGTAGGGGGACCAAACGCTGTTGGCATATTCCAATAGTGGTCTGACATACGATTTATACAATTCTAATATTAGAGAGTTTGATCTCGATTTGAAAGCTCTCTGTATCAGATACCACAGTCTATTAGCTTTCTTCACTGTGGCGGAAATATGGGCCTCCCACTTCAAATCCGCTGTTACTATGACACCAAGATCCTTCTGCTGATTTACAGATTTAACGGCATTTCCATTTATGAAATATGGAGTCCTGGGATTATTAGCTCCGATGTGTAGTACCTGATATTTACGAACGCCTATGTAAACAAAATTGTTCTGTTATATTTGGGCAATTTTTTTTTTTCGTTTTCGACAAATTTATATTTTTGAAAAATTTATACACTATTTTCGAACGTTTGTGTGAACCAGTTCATTTATGTAACATTTTCTACGTTATATTCTATCACAACTATGAAAAATTATTCTGTATTTCGAATAAGTTTAGGAAATATATATTTTTTTATTTTGACCCCTTGTACACTATTTACGAAGCCTATGAAAACAAGTTATTTATAACACATTTTATAGGTTATATTCTATCAATGCTATAAAAAATTATTCAATATTTCGGATAAGTTTAAGAACAATGATTTTTTTAATTTTTGAACACTCTTTTAAACCCCTTGCCTACGCTCAATGTTAATCACCACCTATAAATATCCTGTAGTATTTCCGTATCAAATGTGGTTAAAATCCGTTAAGTGGTTTTTGAGTTATCACGGATAGAAATTTTTTCTGACCCTTTCATAGAATTTTCACGGACGCCTATGGTACATTAATTTTTGTCGTGCGTTTTTAACACCAATTCAACTAGTTAAATATACATTACATTTTAATTTTTTTTTATTTTACCCCCTTTTCTACTATTTGCGAACGCCTATATAAATGCAAATTTTATGCTGCATTTCGTAGGTTATATCAAAGCAATTTTCCTGGTATATTTGGGAAGCATTTTTTTTTCGTTTTTGGCCCTTTTTTTAGCCTATTTTCGAACGCCTGTGTGTACCAATTCTTTTATGGGATATATTATGCCATATTTCGAATAAGTTTAGGATATATATATTTTCTATGTTTTGACCCCTTTTCCACTATTTACGAACGCCTATGAAAGTAAGTTATTTATGACACCTTTTATAGATTATATTCTATCAAAGCTATAAATAACACATGATATGCATGAAATATCTTTGAAATTACAAGGAGAATCCAAAAAAAATATAATTGATATATAGGGTCGTATTTGAAATAAGGGGGCGGGGGCAAACAATAAGGGAGCGCATTATTATTAAAATTGCGATATTTTTTTTATTATAAAATATATTTAAAAAAAAAAAGAAGGAAAAAAATAAGTAGGATTTAAAACACTGTCACTCTCGTAAATAACAATACGACTAAATACTAAAATACTATACTCTATCAATATCAATAAATGGAAATGTTTTTAAACACTTTCGCGCGTCGTCTCCGAATTTTTTATTTATAGTATAATTCTTCTGCTCTTTATTGTTGAAAATTTGTCTATTACAGATTGTAAATCAATCTTAGATGCATAATCCCTTTCAATATTTAATAATGCTATTGTCCTCGGACATGGTCGAGCTATTAGATGTTTTAATATTTCTTAGTCTATTAAAAGATTGTTAAAAAATTGTATATTTTGCATACATTAGGGAAAACTAATTCCAAATTTCTGGGAAATTAAGAAAGGGTATATTTCTTCAGTTTTTAACTTATATTCCCTATTTATTTCGGTCAATAGACTACAAAACGATTTGTATTCATCATATATTTCCGGTTGGATAGAAGATTTGTAAAAAATACATAAATCATCTATTTGCCTCAGAAACAGCGATATTTTCTACCTCTAAGCATGAAAATTTGTTTTCCAATAGAAAAAATTATCAAATCTCTGTTAATGTTTGAATATATTATTTTGTATCCAGTACAAAAAAATATACAGCAATTTTGAAATAAAATATACAGCAATTTTCAATGTGCTCAGAGGTGAAAAAGTCTCACTTTTCTTGATATTTTTTTTTGGGCAAGTCATAATTACTTGAAATTTCTTTAGCCTTTTCTTCAAAGCTGTTGAATGATTCGTCATTTCTCACCGATTTTAAGTCATTGAAGAAACTGCTGCTGATATATTTATATCAACTTTGATTATGATTTAGAACCTCACGAAATAGTTCTTTTACTTTTAATTTACGCAATATAAAAACATTTTACATTATATTATATTTGATGCATTTCAATTAGGTAAATATGAGGGGGTTAAACGGCCCCCCTAGCCCCACCTGTCTACACCACTGCTGAGAAATCACCCCATAAATATAATGCCGCGTCTTTTTGAAACACCCTGTATAATCAATTATAATTAGTACAAAGTAATATTGACCATTTTTATGTTAAAAATCCTTGCACAGAACTTGTTTCCGACAGATGTGTCTTGCACATAAATCAAAAGGACAACTAGTAAGTAGGTACTTATAGTCATTTGTCACAATCTCCATCTTTTTGAATGGTGCGTGACTTGATTGAAACAGAATCACGTTTCAAGGTAATTTCCGAGACCCTGACAAAATTAAATGTGTGTTACTTAGGCATGTTTTTTTTCTTAAACAGAGGAAGGTGAGCAGATCATTTATAGACACCATAGCGACCATACAAATTGATAATTTCATACGATTACATTGCAGTAAATTGCAATACAGCAAAATTTATATATTATTCGTAACGTAATAGCCAGTGTCGGCTAGCGGTAGTTTTTTGTGATGAAGCATAAAACATTGGACATGTTACAACCATCCACACGACTTAGTCAGAGGTTATTCTATACTTTGTCCAGTTTATAAAATTATACAGATTGATAAACGTTATTGAATATGTTTTCTTATGCTCCTGTATAAACACTGCTCAAAAAAATTAAAGAAACACTTAAAGCGTTCGACCTGGTGAATTTCAATCTACTTTTAGCTAAGCTCAGATACTTGGGATTTGATCCCATCTCTTCGGGATGGCTTAGGAGTTATTTATTTGATCGTCGGCAGAGAGTCAGGCTAAGGGCATCCCAGTGGTCAAGCGCCGGTATTGTCAAGCGCGGAGTGCCTCAGGGAAGCATACTGGGACCCCTTCTATTCTCTATTTATTGTTTTGACGTCGCGTTAAACATAAGGCATCTGAAAATGCATATGTACGCGGATGACATCCAATTTTACATGCCTTTCTATGTAACAGATGCAGATGACGCTTTTATCAAAGTTAAAATGGGGACTTAGATGCTTTCTCGGACTGGTGTGAGGCTAATGGTTTATTACGGTTTAACGTATAAAAACATCGAAATTTGTCCACCCTGTACAAAAAATAGTAGGGCAGTTTTTTCTTGTGCCCACCCTCTTTTAAAGCTCACAAGCCACCACTGAGTAAAACTAAGACAAAAGTCGTTTGGGGGATACCTACGTTTAGTTTACGATTACATTACAAATGAAACCAAACTAAACCTGGGGCGTACTGTTCACAAACACCACATTAAAAAAGTTAAATATCTTTTTTCTGTGAGGGGAAAAAAGTTTGACATATTATCTCTGTTGACAGGTAACAAAAGTAACCACTTTTTCTCGGACACATAAGTAAAGGAAGACATTTAAGTTTAGGAAATCTTATTATACAAAAATTACATTTTCTTCATAAGTATATCAATACCACAGGGCTCATGTTTATCGCCAACTTTATTTAATATATTTATTAATATCCTGCCGGACGTTTTGGGGGTTTTTGGCCTGCCCGTTCTTTATGCGGATGACACAAGCAAAGATTAATCTACACAATAGATAGTCAGCGTATATGGGAAATAAAACAAAAATTGAAACTGTCTCGACACGAGCTACATCTATTAGAAAAACATGCAACCATGGAAATTGTAGATGGCGTTATATGTATTGTGTTGAAATAAAATAATCATATGGGCAATGTTAGACAAGGACGAGTATACTTTCCCCTACGAGGTGGGAGTTTGTTTTTATATTATAGGTATCATATATTATGTACTACTGTGCAGCAGTGTTTTTTGTTTAAAATTATATGGTATACGTATACCTATCTACGCAAAGATTAATGTGTATGGACGAAAATAAAAGAAATTACTATAATAGTATAAATATACAGGGCTGGTTTATTAAATGTTTTAGACAATAATTTTAAATGACTAAAATAATATTATTTTAGTCATTTAATTTTAAATTTCGGATATAAGGATGCATCAAAAAGTTATATTTAAATTAACGAAATTTGGCGTTATAGATAGGACTTCCGGTTATTACCTGATTCAGTTTTAAGGATCAAACTCAAACAGCAGATTCAACTTGTCGTTAACATTATGAAAAAATAAATCTCAGAGGCGGGTAAATTAAAGGGGCATACAGGCGTGAAATGCTACCCTAACTTTTTTATGCACATTTTTTGCGTGTGTTTCAATTCGGAGATGTAAAATCTAACAAATTATATACGTAATAAATGTATCCTTCTGTGATATTGATAGAAAGTCATCGTTATCGCGTAATATCGATTTTAAGAAATGTTAATATTAAAAAGGCTGTGCTTTTTACAAGTTGCTGAAGTAAATAAGGTTTGAAATTTCCAGCATGACAATAATTATTTAAAAAAATACGGTTTCGAAATGCAGGATGTAAAAAATTAGAATTTTTAATCTGTTTTTAATGAAAATTTAAATCTATTGAGAAATATGGTTCAGGGTTTTTGTGAAATGTATTTTACTCCAAAGATTCTACTCATCGATTATAACCGAATTAATTTACTCAAAAATATCTATACTAGTAAAATAACACAATTATCACAATTAGGTTCAAATTCTGCAACGCCGAATTGAAAAAAAATTTACAGTCTCCCTAATATTGGTTTTTGTGCAATGATCATAAAACTTTAAAAAACTAACGATTTATGTAGATTGTATTGTTAACACGTTTCGTAAAAAGCTTTAAAAACCCACCAACAGGGTGTTAAAAGTATCACGACAATAACTTTTTTCATGTTTTAACAAGTACAATCGTCTGCTTCAGATTGATCCTTAAAAACTGAATAACAGTTTCTCTATATAAAAAAATAAAACTCGTAAATATCATCCCCAAACATTTAATTTGAATACAATTACATAACACCATATTTGAAAGTAAATAAAAAAAAACAGCATTACCTAGTTTGACAGATTTGCAAATTGCAAATCAAAGTATCTATGTATACAGGGTGTTGCATAAGTACTTGTACAAACTTTAAAGGGTGATTCTTTGACTAATTTTAAGATACAAATTTCATATGTACATGGGTCCGCTACGGCTTGGTTTTCGAGATACAGGTAGTTCAAAAAGAATATTATATTTAGGATTATATGCTTGTTCAATAGCATCGCAATTTGATGCAATTCGAGATAAAGGTGTATTGATGACACAAGAGCTGTCAAAAGAACTAATAAAAAATACGAAAAATAACAAAATACAAATATCATTCAAAAGACAACAATGCACATAATAGTCGGTACCAAGCCAAATGGGTAGTAGGTAAATATAGATTTATTTTGTTTCGGGCTTGGGCTTGGCACCGACTTATTGTAATCAAAACTACCCACCAAACGGATACATTTAATTTTACGCAGATGCTCAAAATGTTAACTTTCTTTCATTAATAGAGACCTGTGAAGTGAGCTTACCTCTTACGCCCACGTATTAAGTACTAAGTTTCAGTTATCAGTTATAATTTTTTATTTTCCAAGAAAGCGAAACGAGATATTTAAAACGGCATTGCGCCGCCCTCATGTATACCTCCGGGGGCGGCATCGAAAATCGCTACACGTCACAAACTTGTAAATGCTTAGAACTACCCCTATATCAAATTTCTATTTTCTATCTTTTTTGTGTCATACCCAAAGCCCTATTCCTACCGAACTTATTATTTACCCGAAGAAACATTAAAAACAAGTAAAATTTAAGTACCTAAACCGATAAAGTGGAACTTATACCTGAAGAAGAGACAGACTCAGCTCCAGTTTCAATTTTTTGATAGAAATTCAAAAAATTGAAACTGGAGCTGAGAACAGAAATAAAATAGAGAAATGTTTTTATTATGTAGACGAGTTTTTAAATTGTACTAATGAATAGTTTTAAGTCCCGAATTATAGCGGGTTATGTATGAATATTATTGTTTTTGTGTTGTATGTAATATTATTGACTATCCCATAATGTGACATGTCATATTGTATATTGTTATCATTCTGAGGAGCAAAGAATAAATAAAATAAAAAATAAAATAAAAATGACAATAATTTGTGATGCTACTTTTGCTGCTTCTACTGATAAACTTGGATAATTTTTTCAATATTAAAACGACGTTTTTTTCGTCACAGAAAAAAATAGTGTATTATACACGGGAAAATTGTTAGATTTTAGCTCTCGGTTTTTTGTCTCCCTCCGCTGCGCGTCGGGAGACAACACAACCTCGAGCTAAAATCTAGTGCTTTTTTCCCTTGTATAATAAATACCTATTTTTCATATTTTTGGATGAGCCCAATACACTAATGTACGTTTTAAATGTATGTGATTTTTTATGCTTTTTGTCGAATTTAGACATTCAAGACATTTTGGAATAGTCCGTAAAGGTTGGCAGGACGACTTTTAGGCAATAGGACGAAAAAGAAACGTTTTACGGCTTAAATAAGTCTTTAAAATAGCAATGTTTGGAAGCGTATGACAAAAAATCATTTTTACAAATGAAAAATCCAATTTAATCGAAGATGTTAACTTTTCGTATTATGAATTTAGTTTTCACGTTTAAATAAGCTCAGTTAAAACCTTTGTATGTAGTATATTTTATACATTTGGGATGTTAATAATTTGAATATTTTTTTATTTTGACTAAACTTTGATCACCACATGAAAAACCCTTTCAGTCTAGGCGTTACTATGAGGAATTTGGCCAGATAGCAGCAATATACCATGTGTCCACGGATAGAAGAGGAAAAACTTTTTTATATGTAGATTTAGAAGAAAAAGTCATTCTTTATAAAAACGTCTGCTTTTGTCGAAACCACAATTTCAAATACCAAATTTACGATTACTATACAAGGTATATCAAAAATATTTTCAAAACCGTGATTTCTTACACCAATTATGCAAAAAACACTAATAAACTTTTTTCTCAAAGTGGTTAATTTCATAGCTACTATGAAAATAATAAAATTAAAAAAAAAACAAGAAAATCAAAATCATTAAAAATATTATTTTTGATATACCCTGTATAGTAATCGTAAATTTGGTGTTTGAATTTGTAGTTTTGACACAAGTAGATGTTTTTATAAAGAATGACATTTTCTTCTAAAGCTTCAAATAAAAAAGTTTTTCTTCTTCCAAACTCTATCCAATGTGTTCACGGATAGAGTTTGGAAGACGAAAAACTTTTTTATTTGTAGATTTAGAAGAAAAAGTCATTCTTTATAAAAACCTCTGTTTGAGTCAAAACTAAAATTTCGAGTACGAAATTTACGATTACTATACAGGCTATATAAAAAATAACATTAATTAATTCCTTGTTTTTTTTTTTTAATTTTATTATTTTAATAGTAGCTATGAAATTAACCACTTTGAGAAATAAGCTTATTAGTGTATTTTGCACAATTTGTGTAATAAATCACGATTTTGAGAATATTTTCATAAAATAAAAAAAAACAAAATCATTAAAAATGTTATTTTTGATATACCCTGTATAGTAATCATAAATTTGGCATTTGAAATTGCAGTTTTGACACAAACAGACGTTTTTATAAAGAATGACTTTTTCATCTAAATCGACAAATAAAAAAGTTTTTCCTCTTCCAAACTCTATCCGTGGACACATTTTGTATATTCAAAATCAGCCCTGCTCTAATTCTTCGTACGGATACTGTAAATGTTGACAGTACCGAAATTTGCTTCAAAACTAAGATGCATATCATTGGTAATACAATGAACTATAAATTAAATAGGTAAGTACTTGAATTTTTCGTGACAGAACAATTAAGCCATTAACTTACTGTTTTAGATATGTTGTAGCGTAGCAGGTCACTGTAGAACAATAAAATTATTAGTTTAGTTCACTTGTATTATGTAGTTAGTTATAACAGTAATTTCCATGAAGAACAGAGGAATATCTCACGAATTATTATTACAAAATATTATTAACACAATACACAACACTCTTTACCGCAGTTACACGTCTTCCGCGACAGCAAAATAATAATAGCGATACTTAGTTCGTCTGTAATTCCCAATTCCCAAACATAAACTGAGAATCATCAACCGGTAGGTATACAGACAAATCAAAACTTGACAATGCTTCTTATAT
Source organism: Apoderus coryli (assembly GCA_911728435.2). Taxonomy (NCBI): domain Eukaryota; kingdom Metazoa; phylum Arthropoda; class Insecta; order Coleoptera; family Attelabidae; genus Apoderus; species Apoderus coryli. Next base: position 8,981,276 of record OU452215.1, on the reverse strand, counting down.
CATTCACGTAATATACACACAACATGGGTTTTTTCATTGAGAGGTGTGGTATTGAATAAAACTTTGTTATTTTACAATATTATTATTGTGGTATCTCTTTCTGGACTGACCTTAACCACCATATTCAGAAAACACGCAGAGTGAAAGTGTTAAACGCTCAGAGGCGGCACAGTTTTTTCATTTGTTGTGATAACAACAATAATTAATAAGATTGTTCTTCTCATAAACAATTCGACAACAAAAGAAGAGCATGTTAAAAGAAATTCAAGTGATAAAGTAGGCAAAACAAATATATTTTGTGATACGAGCAATTTTTTTTTATTTTTTATAGCAACAAATATTTTTAACCTATACAATTAACACATGATAGCTGGTTTAATTCTAAAAAATAATAATAATTGGTATCTCGAAAACCGAAAGAGATACAAGGTCAGTTAAATGGAGTTAAATGTCGCGCATTTCAGGGCACAACAATTTGCCGTTCGAAAGTTGTAAGTTTGCGATTAGGTCCGGAGATACTCGAAAAAAACTGAAATTGTATTAAATTGTTTTATTTTTTTATTTTTCTTGGCTTCATTTACGAACGAATTTGAAAATACGTTGCACATTCATGTTTTCAAAATTTCCGCTCTATCGAATGATGTTAAAATTTTTGGCATCCGACGTTTCATCCTTGAGCAACCATCATCAAATTTGTTTGTTTTTACTTTCCTGCACAGGGAAAGTACTGTGAACGTGCTAAAAAAAATCGACATGATATAATATGATCAAAAATTTATGACCTGCGTAACGAAACAGAATTTTAATAATTATTATTATTATAATTGTATTATTTTCGTTAGTTCCAATATAAACTAACGTAACAAACTAACTTAATTAAAAATTAGAAAAAAAAAAATATTGCCAGAGCTGGTATTCGAACCCAGAACATTCCGCACGTGAAGTGCACGCTCTGTCAATGACGCCACAAACCCTTTATACAATGTGTCCACGGATAGAGTTTGGAAGAGGAAAAACTTGTCATTCTTTATAAAAACGTCTGCTTCTGTCGAAACTACAATTTCAAATACCAAATTTACGATTACTATACAGGGTATATCAAAAATAACATTTTTAATGATTTTGATTTCCTTGTTTTTTATTTTAATTTTATTATTTTAGATAGATATATTTATTCACCATCTTATGTTACAAAACATGTATAGTACGTCAAAAAAGAACAAAAATTAATCAATCAAAGTTACAGCAACAAAGAAAGGTTTACAAACAAATTAAAATAGCAACAACAAAACAAACTAAAATCTAGAAAAATCTAACAATATCGCTTTTGAAATAGTCCTCAAAGGTATAAAAAGCTTGAGATATCAAAAATGATTTAATACTTTTGTCAAAGATTAATCTACACAATAGATAGTCAGCGTATATGGGAAATAAAACAAAAATTGAAACTGTCTCGACACGAGCTACATCTATTAGAAAAACATGCAACCATGGAAATTATGGAAATTGTAGATGGCGTTATATGTATTGTGTTGAAATAAAATAATCATATGGGCAATGTTAGACAAGGACGAGTATACTTTCCCCTACGAGGTGGGAGTTTGTTTTTATATTATAGGTATCATATATTATGTACTACTGTGCAGCAGTGTTTTTTGTTTAAAATTATATGGTATACGTATACCTATCTACGCAAAGATTAATGTGTATGGACGAAAATAAAAGAAATTACTATAATAGTATAAATATACAGGGCTGGTTTATTAAATGTTTTAGACAATAATTTTAAATGACTAAAATAATATTATTTTAGTCATTTAATTTTAAATTTCGGATATAAGGATGCATCAAAAAGTTATATTTAAATTAACGAAATTTGGCGTTATAGATAGGACTTCCGGTTATTACCTGATTCAGTTTTAAGGATCAAACTCAAACAGCAGATTCAACTTGTCGTTAACATTATGAAAAAATAAATCTCAGAGGCGGGTAAATTAAAGGGGCATACAGGCGTGAAATGCTACCCTAACTTTTTTATGCACATTTTTTGCGTGTGTTTCAATTCGGAGATGTAAAATCTAACAAATTATATACGTAATAAATGTATCCTTCTGTGATATTGATAGAAAGTCATCGTTATCGCGTAATATCGATTTTAAGAAATGTTAATATTAAAAAGGCTGTGCTTTTTACAAGTTGCTGAAGTAAATAAGGTTTGAAATTTCCAGCATGACAATAATTATTTAAAAAAATACGGTTTCGAAATGCAGGATGTAAAAAATTAGAATTTTTAATCTGTTTTTAATGAAAATTTAAATCTATTGAGAAATATGGTTCAGGGTTTTTGTGAAATGTATTTTACTCCAAAGATTCTACTCATCGATTATAACCGAATTAATTTACTCAAAAATATCTATACTAGTAAAATAACACAATTATCACAATTAGGTTCAAATTCTGCAACGCCGAATTGAAAAAAAACTTACAGTCTCCCTAATATTGGTTTTTGTGCAATGATCATAAAACTTTAAAAAACTAACGATTTATGTAGATTGTATTGTTAACACGTTTCGTAAAAAGCTTTAAAAACCCACCAACAGGGTGTTAAAAGTATCACGACAATAACTTTTTTCATGTTTTAACAAGTACAATCGTCTGCTTCAGATTGATCCTTAAAAACTGAATAACAGTTTCTCTATATAAAAAAATAAAACTCGTAAATATCATCCCCAAACATTTAATTTGATTACAATTACATAACACCATATTTGAAAGTAAATAAAAAAAAACAGCATTACCTAGTTTGACAGATTTGCAAATTGCAAATCAAAGTATCTATGTATACAGGGTGTTGCATAAGTACTTGAACAAACTTTAAAGGGTGATTCTTTGACTAATTTTAAGATACAAATTTCATATGTACATGGGTCCGCTACGGCTTGGTTTTCGAGATACAGGTAGTTCAAAAAGAATATTATATTTAGGATTATATGCTTGTTCAATAGCATCGTAATTTGGTGCAATTCGGGATACAGGTGTATTGATGACACCAGAGCTGTCAAAAGAACTAATAAAAAATACGAAAAATAACAAAATACAAATATCATTCAAAAGACAACAATGCACATAATAGTCGGTACCAAGCCAAATAGGTAGTAGGTAAATATAGATTTATTTTGTTTCGGGCTTGGGCTTATTGTAATCAAAACTACCCACCAAACGGATACATTTAATTTTACGCAGATGCTCAAAATGTTAACTTTCTTTCATTAATAGAGAACTGTGAAGTGAGCTTACCTCTTACGCCCACGTATTAAGTACTAAGTTTCAGTTATCAGTTATAATTTTTTATTTTCCAAGAAAGCGAAACGAGATATTTAAAACGGCATTGCGCCGCCCTCATGTATACCTCCGGGGGCGGCATCGAAAATCGCTACACGTCACAAACTTGTAAATGCTTAGAACTACCCCTATATCAAATTTCTATTTTCTATCTTTTTTGTTTCATACCCAAAGCCCTATTCCTACCGAACTTATTATTTACCCGAAGAAACATTAAAAAGAAGTAAAATTTAAGTACCTAAACCGATAAAGTGGAACTTATACCTGATGAAGAGACAGACTATTATAATAGGTATACCTAATATAATATAGGTAGCACTGATAATTTTTTTATTATAGGTATTATAAGATCTACAACAATCTTGTTACATCTTTGCCACATTGTCTACGTGAAATATTTAGTCAAAAGTATGTTTCTATCTAAAAGCTTTTCATTTAACGATTGTTCGCCACTGATCATGGGACTGGTCTAGTCTTGAAACATGTATGACATGGATTAAATATTATTATATTAAATTTAATTCATAGAGATTAGGCTTTTATTTCAATACTGTACTTGTAATAAATCACCCTGTGTGTTTCTTCTACCGACGAATTGGCAACAGCACGACACACACCACATTCGCTTGTTTTTTTTTCTACCCTCCCTGCGTATCCCCTCCAGATTAATACAGAATTTCATCAATTTCTCTCTCTGACAATACAGCATTGCCGGTGCATATCTGTTGCAAATGATCTAAATAATTGTTATACGTTGCGTTTTGTTTTTGATATTAATAAACTACAAAACGGTTTCTGGCTGTGACAATACTGCTCTATGCTTTACACGCTAGTCTACGCCACGTAGTGGCAGGCATACTTAGAGATGTTCTGATTTTAATGCATTGGGCTGACTATCTATTGTGTAGATTAATCTTTGCTTTTGTTAAACTGGACTTCACCAAGGTTGTTTATGTGAGACGGCAGCTTATTATAAAATTTAACACAATAATAGTCAGAACCTTTCCTAGTCCTCAATAGGCGGTGAAATTCAGGTAATATGTCATTTCGATTTCGCGTTCCATAATTATGCATATCAGAGTGAAATGCGTGGCATTGGTTCGAATGTAGCCAAGACAGTTTAAGATGTACAAGGAAGGCAAAGTAAGGAGTCCGTGTTCAACAACTAACCTGAATTTGTATTTAATTGAAAATATTAATTATTAAAAATAATAAAATTACAATTTCAGCTATTTCGATCGTATAAAATGAGCGTTGCTCAGTCGCCAAACATTGTCGTCGATCGGTAAACTACACTTTTCTGTTCTCAATACTTAATATACTATAAAATGATGTATCACTTATAAACAGATTCACCAGAGCCAACATCGAATATTTTTGTCAATAACCAAATCGGATTCCCCTCTTAAAGGGAAAAAACAAAAATTTCTTGTTATCTTAAAATTAGAGAGGGTTAATGTAAGCGGATGCTGTTATATAGGGTGTTCCAAAATGGTTGTGAGGGGGATATTGTGGTGAACAAATTTTGCATAGAGCCCCTAGACAAAAATGAGCCATTTTGGCAAAAAATAATTTTTGCTTAAAAAGTTGTGGTATTACCTTCTTCAATGTAAAAAACGTCAATGTTTATTACAAATAATTTAAGCAAATTATAATAAGATTTCAAAATGAGGACCCCCAACTGCGTTACATAAATTGACCCTTCGACGCATTGAATCGCGCACCCGCTGCAACTTGCTGTACGTGAAGAGAGGCTCCATTACTGTTCCGAACAATTCATCTCGGGTGTATACAGAAGTTTCATAGACCAACGACTTCATGTAACCCCAGAAGAAAAAATCGAATGGGGTTAAATCGGGACTTCGCAGCGCCCATCTAACAGGTCCTCCTCTTCCGAGCCATCGCGCAGGAAATTGTTGGTTTAGTTTGGTACGGGCAAAATACACCTGTATAGAGACACAAAATGGTTCTTTTTCCATTTCACAGAAAACCAAAACTAAAACAGCTTCGCATACAAAATACTCGACGAAATTCGGTACTGGTGATTCTCTATCCTATAGATTACCCTGCCTCTGAACTGTGAGCTCCAGCATATGCTTGTCATGTGGCCACTGAGACAATTCAGCACCGATTTCTCAGATTTGTACATGTCAGGCTCAGGCAGGGTTCACGACACGATCACGTGAATGGTAATAAGGTGCTGCTTCAAAGACCTCACCTTATTTTACAAAATTCTGAATAACATTATGCCATCACGTTGCTTGCTCTCGGAAGTGGAGTTCTATGTTCCTAAAACTTGCATTGTGGGGGGGTCTCATCTATTTCATGAGCACCAAGTATGCTAGAAATGGCTTTGTCGCTAGAGCATCCCGTTTGGATAATCAGTACCCTCATTTAGATTTTTCTTCGTGCAGAGAGTTTCTTAGGGTTTTGGGGGAGGTTTTGTATGATTTGTTAAGTCTTAGTCGGATTGTAAATTGGTTCATTACTTGGATTTATGAAATATTCCATATTTCGGTGGATTCGGCTTCATTTATTTACTTAAAATAATTCTAAATTGTATTATAGTATCGTTGATTTCTTTTATAGGATTGGACTTGGTTTGTAAATAAATAAATAAATATTGTGAAGGTGGCCGTTTCAAGGATATCGCATTTGATGCAGTGTTGCCAGATGATTTCAAGGTTAAGTTAAGATTTCTTCAACTCGCTCTTTTGATAAAAAATCTCGTATTACAAGTCTTTATTCTTAATAATCATAAAAATAAGTCTACTTTTGCAAACCATCTAATCGCGACAAATCACAACCTCGATGTTTTGAATAATTCAACGTTATTACTATTATATTATAATAAGGGCTCCCGTTTAAACTATTTGGAAATTTTGGAGATCATGAAGGCTAAGTCAAATAACAGTGTCACTTGCTTGAATGAACAAACATCTTTCATTGAGTCCCCTATAATTAATTCACTCTTTAATTTGTAACGTGTTCATTTTTTTTTGTACCCCTCTTTAATGTTTTTTGCTTGCCTCATTTAAATTTACTATTTTTACGATTCTTTAGCATTTCAGTCCAGTTCAATTCAAGTCTTTTTGGACATACTGTACTTATAGAAAAAGGTTAAACGTTTTTCGTTTTTTTCCTTTTGATATATTTGAATCTGGTCTTGGATGCATTAAAATTCTTATTTTATTTATTTACTCAACACAGGTTTTTGCAAGAATGGTAAGTTTTTTTACTTTATGAACTTATGTATAGATTTGTTGCCCGTTGTACGTTTATTTATTTCTTCTTTCTCTTATGCGTTCGTTTTTATCTTTATTGTAGGACTGATAATGGCTTGATGAGCCGAAACTGGTTTCCATTACATAACTAAATTAAAAGTTTTTTGTGGAGTTGACTTTGAAAGTTTTTGTTTATTTTCTTTTATTTGAAACTGACACTCCACTTTGAAGATGGATAATTTATTTCGTTTATAAAAATAAGTGACATTTTCACCCAAAAAAGAAAGAAAACTAATTTCTAGTTAAATACAGTGTTTTTATTATCACAAGTAACTTACAACTAACTTGAAACTTCGATACACTTGTCCTATTACATTTATGAATGTTGTATAATTATAATCCGACAAACTTATACATTATAGTACTAAACTACACTAAAAACTAATATAAGCCTCGCATTCCACCACCTCTGCCTCCATACCCTCCGCCGCCTCTACCTCCATATCCTCCGCCACCTCTACCTCCATATCCTCCGCCACCTCTACCTCCATAACCACCACCACCATATCCGCCACCTCTACCCCTGTATCCACTGCCTTCACCAAATCCACCTCTGCCAAAACTACCACCACCACCACCACCAAATCCTCGTCTATCACCGAAACCGCCTCGTCCTCTTTTCGCTGGTGGTGGGCCGGAATATTGACCTAAACTATGGCCTCGTGGTGGCCGTCTACCCATACCCATGTTGTCCAATTTCCTCTCTTCCTCAACACGCTCTACGCCGAAGCTGCCAGTATGCAGTTTGCTGAGTTCTTTTATCGTTGTGATAACCTTAAAAAATATGTTTTTAATTAATTGTTGTGATGTATTAGAAAATACATCAGTTAGATGTAATTGCACGGGATTTTTATTAGTCTGAATGTCTCGATATTTTCGTTATTGTGTAGTTTGTTTTTAAGTTGTCGAATACCAACAACAAAGCAGCTGGCTCTGATGGCATATCTCCTGAGCTTTTTAAAGAAGGAGGACCTGTGATATGGAACGCCGAAACCGTGCCTGCTGGAATGCGAGATGACTCCATTGTCACTATATTTAAGAAAGGGGATAGGTCCGTATGTGGAAACTATCGCGGTATGTCTCTCCTTTCCATCAACGGAAAGGTTCTTGCTAGAATTTTGTCCAATCGTCTTCACCCACTCCCGGAAGGGTGCCTACCGGAACAGGGGTACAGCCGATATGATATTTAGTGCCAGGCAAATACAGGAAAAATCCTCTATACATGAGTTTTATGTCAAGGCTTAGACGTGAAGAACAACTGGGAGCAAATCGCGAACGACAAACCGAGGCGTACCATTTACAAGGGCCATCAAGTTTTTGAACAGCGTTGACGACATAAAGATGCGAAGAGACAGCCTCGAAAGGATCTCTCCTTTCGCTGCTGTCGCGCATCGATGGGGCTGCGCACCTGTGGTGATTGGGTGTGTCAATTTTGTGACTAGATTTGCGGCTCGAGGATCGGTCTGTTTATCCATCTTAGAATTGAATTGGTGGTGATTGTGAACTATAATATATAATACCTATTGAAATAATATGTGTTCTATTGCGTAGGAACGTGTTTACGTTGAGCTTAGGCACCTACCCCGGCCGCCTTCTCTCTATTGTAGATAGGTAGGTATACTATTTGCACGAATTTCGATTTGTACGTTAGGTATTTTTGTTTACTGTTTTTTACATTACGTTTGAACTATTTGTTCGTTTGTTGTTTAAATACTAGTGCCATTGATTAAAAAGTGTATGTATTTAATTATTTAACTCTTTTTTTTGTTTATATGAGATATTGCTTGCAAAAAGGTGTTAACTTCGATGCTCGTCTGGTAGTAAATCTTCCGGCTCATAAATGGCGCTCATATGATCAGTGCAAAGAAATTAAAAGGTATTAACTACTGTAAACTTGACAACTCATTTTTGAAAAACGTGTTAACTCAGACATTTTAGGTAAAAAGTCGTGCGTTAACACTTTTTTGCATTCCTGTTTTATTTCGTTGACGTTTGATCACGTTTTGTGATTTGTAGTTGTTTTAGTGCATCGCCAGCAATATTTTAAATATTTTTTTGAAGTAGATGGAGAACGACGTCAAGCGTGTAAAGAAGCAGCTATGACAATATTGTAATAAAACGAATGACCAATGGAATTTCCTGTTGTCCGGCCCTGTGGTTATGTCTAAGTTTTATGGTTTATATTAGTTTGGAATATTAGTTTTTGGGTAGAATGGGTATAAAATGTAAGGGAAATGTTTTTTCTGTTTATTTTGTCGTTTATTGATATGGGTTTTTTCAACATATGCAGATAATGCAAGTACTATCTTTGCCTGAAAGAATGGTGACGTATCTGGGAGAACAACCTTTTAGTTCGTTATTGAGAATATACAATTTTGTTTTATGGGTGGGCCAAAGATAGAGAAGAGAACCAGATGTTGGGTTACAGCGTGTTCACTCATAATTACTCGATAGATCTTCATGCAAATTAAATGTCGAACATTTTTGATTATATACTCCAGCTAATTGAAAAGCGTCACGGTTTCCCATATCAAAATAATATACTTAACGGGCGAATAAAAAACTATGGGTTTTTATCCAGACGCAATCAAGCAAATTTATTAAAGTCGACATACGAATAAAAATGTATCTTGTTTGTTCTCACCCTGTAAATGTATAAGGGTAACTATGTCATAAATGTCCTTCATTTTGCTGGTCAGCTATTTTCCGTCTAGGTACCTGGTTTTTAACTTTTATGAAGCATGCTAGAAAGGAATAAGTTTTTAAATATTCAGATTGGTCTTGGTCTTGTTCGAGTAAAGAAGTGTTTTCTCTAATTATAAATGTTAAATTAAATATTTTAATTTCTTTTTGAACTTAGTAAATTATCAGTTAAGAATTATTTTCTAGTTTTTGTTTAAAGACTAAGTTCATTTCTTTTTATTCGGAAATTGTGATTTGTATAAAGTTCCGTAAGTTTTGATATACTTTTAATTGAAGGCCTTTTTGTTTAATCAGTTTTTTTTGTTATACAAAGTTTAAAGTTATTTCTTTAGTAATTGAATTAAATTCCGTTTTCACTAGTATGTTAAAGTCTCGTATAGAAATTAATATAATTATTCGAATTATATTAATTTTTCCTATTTTTAAGTAGTACAGTAATAACTACGATTTTCTTTTAAATTCTCATTATTGCTTAATTGTTTTATTCTTGCTCTTCCTTTTATTTATACATATTTATTTTTTTTTATTTGTTATTAAATTTCTTTAATTAGTTTTAATTATTAAATTAGTTGTTTTTAGCCCACAAACTTTGTGTTTTATTTCTAATAAAGTTATCGATAAATTAGTTTCAAAAAGGTCAACCAATTAAAAAGTCCTTTTTAATTAAAGTCGGTGACCGATAGTGACAAATATTATATTGGTAAGTAAATGTTGCATTACTTCAGTACAGATTAATAAAGCTTATTTTATTCTTTGTTTGTTCATATAATAATTTGATTCTGTTATTATTCAAGTTGATATTCTTTGTTTGTTCTTCTTTATTTTAAACCGCTCGTAAAATATGGAAGCGAACCCGTAACCAATTTAATAGCATATCGGAGTTCATTTGGATGAAACTATAACATTAGTATTCTTCTGAATGTATATAACATCCGCTAATTACTTACGGTTACAATATTAAGCGTTGGGCGCAAAAAGCTTGACTTAACCAGGAATCAAGTAGCTGCTAGAAGATCGGCTCCCGAACAAGATAACAGAGGCTGCCATGAAAACCGAGCAAAAGCTACTACCGAAGAAGCCTGAAATATTGTTTGTAATCACATTAAATCATTCCCAGCTGAGATGTCTCATTACTCACGCCATAAAAATCCTAATCGACAATATCTATCCATCAACAAAATGTACGATTTGTATCCAGAGAAAGGCAGAAAGGAAAATGTTCATCCTGACTTTAATTTGGGCTTTGGATGTCCGAAATCGGAGACCTGTAAAGTATGTGACGTAGAAATTAACGATGAACATGTTTCAAAGTTTAAGAAGGCTTTTGAACACCAAAAAGTAAAACAAAATGAAAACGTCCTTTACCTTACTTTTGATTTACAAAAAACACTTCCCTTGCCAAAAATTTCCACCGGGATCGCTTTTTACTTAAGGCAAGTATGGCTATATAATCTAGGAATCCATAAAATGTCTACAGATCAACCAAATGGAAAAGGATATTTTCACGTTTGGAGCAAAGCTCAAGGATCTCGTGGGCCTGAGGAAGTTGGTAGCTCAATCTTGGCTTTTCTTGAAAATATCAAGGAAGAGGACAGAATTTTTGATCATTTGATTGCATGGAGTGACTCGACAGGAGGACAGAACAAAAACTTCTTTATTGTTTGTCTATGGCACTATTTAATCAGCACTGGTGCATTTAAAAAAATTGAACATACATTTCCAGAAGTGGGACACACTTCAGAATAACTTCTCGTCCAAAAAGTAACAACCGTTCTTACTGGTTGTCATGTTTCCAGTTCCAGTTATTTTGAAGAACACATAAAGCTGAATGCTGTTTAGTTTAAAAATTACAATTTAATCAACTTGTGCAAAAGAAACCCTTACCTTCCGGTCAAGTTCGCTCATTTCCATAATCTGTTCCGGCTCCTTTGAAGTCCGTATAACCAAACTCTCTAAAGCTGGCCTCAATGCCAAAATATCGCTGGCCAATTGTGGTTCCATATCTAAATTTATCCAGTTATCCAATCGGACAACATTGTCCACCCATTCCACTTTTCTGGAACCGAACAACAATAGTTGTAGTGGAGTTACCATTGACATTTGCTTACAGGACACAGCTCGTGTTCGGATCTTTTCGCCAAACACAAAGAATGGGTAGGGAAAGTACTGCTCTTGATTGCTGCAATTCACTGAAGTTTTATGAATTAAAGCAGCTTTACTCTCCGTGGTCAATACCTGGAAATACAAGCAAAACCAAATTAAGTAATTTATTCAATCAAGAACGAATATATTTTCTCATACCTTTCTTTTTTCCTTGTGGTAACACACATTCGGATACAGTCCATAACACATTAACGCCATAATAACGTCCAATCTCGTATCAGGTCCTACAGTTTCCATGGGTAGCGGACTGAGTGTCTCCTCCGGGAAACCGCAATTGTTCAGAATTTGTTGCAACTGATATTTTGCCTCCCATGTTACACGCATCGTTGGCATACTAATGCCTTTGTATTCACAAAAACGAATTTCTGCGTCTTCACCACCTTGACGAGCTTGATCCCACAACTGCAAAAAATATGATTCTCTTATTGAACTCGTTACAGGCGTCTTAAATTCTTTTCCCAAAGTGGTTGGGTTGAGAATAACAGAGTAAAATAAAATCGCACGCTAGCGCTCGCCATAATCCACACCAAATAGTGCATTTTTCGGGATGCATTGGCAGTGCTTACAATGCTTCTGGCTGCTCTTCAAACCAAATACGCCAATTTTGCTTGTTCAACTGTCCTAGGTGCGGGTTTTTCGGATCATGAAGCAGTAATTGCAAAGTTTATTGTAAAGAGCGAGAGCGGGAACGCCCCACGTAGGTTACGCCGAATTTTCTCAGATAAATATTTTCACAACTTTAAGCGTCTATGTCAATCAACTGACTGGGATCACCTCTCTGATGATATCGACACTGCATTCCCCACTTTTACTGAAACACTTTCTGGTCTAGCATTAAAAGCGTTCCCCCTTAGGAATATCAGGGACAAACAACATAAACCTTGGACTACCGTGGGCTTACGAATATGCGCTCATTTGAAAAAATTTTCGGACAATCCTCTTTTTCATGATTAAGTTAAACTCTACAGAAAAATTTACCATAAAGCTATAAAAGCTGCTAAAAACATATCTTATAACAACCGGTATTGTCTCATCTGAGAAATAGGACTTCTCCGTCAAGTATAATCTCCACTTCACCTGATATCTTGAACGATTATTTTGTTAATGTGGTAAAAAATTTAATGAATAATATAGTCCCCTCCCAGGATCCGCTCTCATATCTTTCAAATACCAATGACATAGTTTCACCCGTTGCAACTCCAGAGCTTTGCAGTACAATTAAAGACATCAAAAACAAGGTGTAAACTAGTATGGGCTCCTGGACACTCTGGAATACAAGGAAACGAAATGGCCGATTCAATAGCTAAAAAAGGGAGAGAAAAAACATCAGTTACGCAACCAAATTCTATAAGCCCAGCAGCAATACTTAGCATCATTAAAACAGAATTATGGGAGGTATGGACAAATACATACACAAATTGGACACACACCAAAGGAATCATATACAGAAGATATATCACTATACCGCCAAAGGTTCCCTGGTATTGGCATACAAAATATAAAGACAGGAAAAGCATAACAACAATCACTCGAATGAGAACAAACCACTGCCTAACACCAGCGCATCAATTCAAAATAGGAGTCAGGGATAATCCACTATGCGAATGCGGAGAATTAGGGGACCTAAATCATATTTTCTTTGGGTGCAACTCACACATAAAAAAATGCAAAGAACTGTATTATTTCTTCACCCAACATATGCAAAATCCTATAAACATAGAACTCATAATATTTAATCCTAACAATTTATATATAGAAACCATCATGAAACATCTACAATATAATAACATTTCACTCTAAAAACAAATACCATCTCACAGCAACACTGCTTACTCATATTGCTTAGAGCTCGTAGTTGTAGTACTTCATAGAATATTAGTTAAATTTTTTCAATAAGTATTATTTCAGACACCGCAACCATAACCTTCCCAATCCGAGGCGCTCCCAAAGTGTGAAAACTCTGAGACGCCCCAGAGCCAGAAAAGTCAACCCTTTGTGTTAACCAAGATCCTTCATCACATACTAACACTAAAATCACACTACGGCACAGACTAAACAAACAAGAAGACAACAATAATAAAAGAAGAAAGAAAAACCAAAACCTCAGCGAGGAAAGTAATTCACCCAAAATACTGATGACGTCCCTAAATATGGAAGAAACGCTGGCTGTATGCTACTAAGTTAGCAGGAGGCCATTAATTTGAAGAAGAAGAAAAACAAGGTGTCACCTGGAACTGATGGAATCACTTTGAAAATGTTGTCTAATCTACCGGAATGTACATTAATCGTTTTCACAGATTTAATTAAGAAAGTCATTCCAAAATGGAATTTTTCCACAATGCCTTAAAACATCTATAATAATTCCTCTGCACAAGAGCGGCGATAAGGATCAAGCTTCAAACTATCGTCCAATTGCACTTCTACTGTATCCAAGAGCATTGAAAGACTGGTTAAAAGGAGACTTCTATCATTGCTGTACAAATATGAAGTACTAACTAGCCACCAATTTGGATTTTTAGCTAACAAATGCACTAACGATGCTATATTCTCCGTCTTCAACAATGTTTACTCCAACTTGAACAATCCCCACTTTACAGTGTCAATTTTCTGTGATTTCTCCAAAGCATTCGACTCTGTAAGTCATTACATCCTAATTAACAAGATACAGCACTACGGAATTCGTGGGATTCCACTGGGATGGTTTAAGTCGTACCTTAGCAACAGAAGTCAGTGTGTGAGGGTCAATGCGGCTGTGTCTTCTTGCAGGCTGATGGATTGTGGAGTTCCACAGGGTTCGGTGTTGGGTACTATTTTGTTTTTGCTATTTATCAACGACATTACGTGCCTAGACTTCAGCGGTAAAGTATGTCTCTTTGCTGATGATACTAGTTTCACTTGGTGTGGCTCTTCATATTACCATATCCAAAGACTTAATCACCATCAAATCATGGTGTGACCCTAACCTGTTGTGCTTGAACACTGCGAAAACTAAATCTGTGTCATATAAAGATGCGCTGCAGTCTTTTGAACTTAATAATTCCACTATTGACGTCGTTTCTTCTGTGAAGTTTCTGGGCCTTGTTGACAGCTCCCTGAAGTGGAAGTTGCACATTGATGCGTTATCAAAAAAATTAAGCTCTGCCTGTTTTGCGGTAACAGAGTTTCCCGATAAAAAAGTGGATCTTCATCCAACTTTACCAGCGCCCATTCATTAAAAGTTAGGCGTTGTGGTAGGTCGTGTGGCTTCATTTCTTGCACCAGCTGTATTTTAAAAGGATTTACACCCAAACCCTTCCACAAAATTTCCCACGTGGTGGAGTAACAGAGGCCCCATTGAAGCGAACGACGCCAAAACGATAATTCACGGACACCAACAACACTGGCGGATACAGCTGCGATATTTTCCTCTACGTATGCGTGTTGGTGGTTTCATGTCCAATAATGTAAATTTGGTGCGAAATTTGGTCACAAAAATCCGAATAGCCGCCTCAGAAGGTCGCCCAAACTGACCATAAAATGGAAGAAGTGTACGATGCACTTTCTTAACCGAGCATGAACTTTGATAATAAAATTCAATAATCTGCAAGCGTTGTTCGTTTGTAGGTCGATTCCTGGTGAAATTATAAACTAAAGAACATGTTACACGAAAACAGCTGAGCTGCCAAAAACAGTGTTGCCAAAATATCACCCGTTATAAGTATCTAAGTCAAATGTGAAAAAAAAAATGGATCACACCTTAGCTTTGACTAATGATCCAACATTAAACACTCCATAAAAAGTAACTTAAGTAATTTATATTACAAAACGAGTTAAAAAGCAACAACTGATTACCAATTATTCAAACAACTGATTACATAAGTAATTTTATGACTTACCTCAAATGCAGTCAACATTGCAACATGGTCTGAGTGCCTATCGCCGGCCAAAGCTCTTTGGTGAAAGCTTAACCGTCTTTGACCCATCCCTAGTTCAAATATCTCTGGGAATGTAGATGAATTTGCCGCCATAGTGGCTAATGGCCCTCCACACATAAATATACAACCCAAAATCATCATTTTACCTAATCGCGGTTCGATAGGTAGTTTAGCAATTATTCTTCCCAATGGCGTTAATTCGTCATTTTGGTCCAAACATTTCATGTCTCTTAAAAGTACCTAAGAAAAAAAAAAGTAAACTTTAGGTTATCTCCAATATTTAGTTTATTAGAATATGAGCAGACCATGGGGTTTTCATTTTAGTATCACAATTTTATCTTGTGACTCTCTCCCATATTACCCTACACATTCCCTGGCCTTATTGTAAGTTAACAACAAAAATTAGGTTCTGAACCGCCCTGTATACTTAAACTAAGATGTGACCAAAAGATCCAGTATTGAAGAAGAGTTGCTCATAATTTTATCACGAATTCGAAAATTAAAACATATTTCAAACAGCGATGTCGCCACCGGTTTAGAGAAGAAGCGGCAACACCGCATTGTAAAATATTTCGAAACTGTGTTTGTGTATTTTTGCACTTTGAATAAAATTTGTTAAGTACCTATAAAGTTGGACTTTTTTACCATCGATGTAATTTACAAACTAAATAAGTACTACCATAAATACCACCAATACGAGGGGAGGCCAATGATATTATGAAGGGCTATTTGCATGCCAAACGACATTCTTCGGAACAGTCATTAAGGATAGTTTCTTAGGTGTTGATTAGGTCCTGTATGATAGCGTCCTATACCAAACAAAGGCCCCAAAAATTGAAATCTGGTTCCCTAATAATGGGGTCGTGATATTTACGCAGGACAATCATATTATGAAGGGCTATTTACATGCCAAACGACATGCGGAGGATGCCTCATTAAGGATAGTTTCTTGGGTCTTGATTAGGTCCTGTATGATAGCGTCCTATACCAAACAAAAGCCCCAAAAAATTGAAATCTGTTTTCCTAATAATTGGGGTTGTGAAATTTACGCAGGACAATATTATGAAGGGCTATTTGCATGCCAAACGACATTCTTCGGAACAGTCATTAAGGATAGTTTCTTAGGTCTTGATTAGGTCCTGTATGATAGCGTCCTATACCAAACAAAAGCCCCAAAAAATTGAAATCTGTTTTCCTAATAATGGGGTCGTAAAATTTACGCAGGACAATCATATTATGAGGGCCTATCTACATGCCAAACGACATGCGGAGTATTCCTCATTAAGGATAGTTTCTTAGGTGTTGATTAGGTCCTGTATGATAGCGTCCTATACCAAACCAAGGCCCTAAAAAAAAGAAATCTGTTTTCCTAATAATGGGGTCGTGAAATTTACGCAGGACAATGATATTATGAAGGGCTATCTACATGCCAAACGACATGCGGAGTATTCCTCATTAAGGATAGTTTCTTAGGTGTTGATTAGGTCCTGTATGATAGCGTCCTATACCAAACAAAGGCCCCAAAAAATTGAAATCTGGTTCCCTAATAATGGGGTCGTGATATTTACGCAGGACAATCATATTATGAAGGGCTATCTACATGCCAAACGACATGCGGAGTATTCCTCATTAAGGATAGTTTCTTAGGTGTTGATTAGGTCCTGTATGATAGCGTCCTATACCAAACAAAAGCCCCAAAAAATTGAAATCTGTTTTCCTAATAATTGGGGTTGTGAAATTTACGCAGGACAATATTATGAAGGGCTATTTGCATGCCAAACGACATTCTTCGGAACAGTCATTAAGGATAGTTTCTTAGGTGTTGATTAGGTCCTGTATGAAAGCGTCCTATACCAAACAAAGGCCCCAAAAATTGAAATCTGGTTCCCTAATAATGGGGTCGTGATATTTACGCAGGACAATCATATTATGAAGGGCTATCTACATGCCAAACGACATGCGGAGTATTCCTCATTAAGGATAGTTTCTTAGGTGTTGATTAGGTCCTGTATGATAGCGTCCTATACCAAACAAAAGCCCCAAAAAATTGAAATCTGTTTTCCTAATAATTGGGGTTGTGAAATTTACGCAGGACAATGATATTATGAAGGGCTATTTGCATGCCAAACGACATTCTTCGGAACAGTCATTAAGGATAGTTTCTTAGGTCTTGATTAGGTCCTGTATGATAGCGTCCTATACCAAACAAAAGCCCCAAAAAATTTAAATCTGTTTTCCTAATAATGGGGTCGTGAAATTTACGCAGGACAATCATATTATGAGGGGCTATCTACATGCCAAACGACATGCGGAGTATTCCTCATTAAGGATAGTTTCTTAGGTGTTGATTAGGTCCTGTATGATAGCGTCCTATACCAAACAAAGGCCCCAAAAATTGAAATCTGGTTCCCTAATAATGGGGTCGTGATATTTACGCAGGACAATCATATTATGAAGGGCTATTTGCATGCCAAACGACATTCTTCGGAACAGTCATTAAGGATAGTTTCTTAGGTCTTGATTAGGTCCTGTATGATAGCGTCCTATACCAAACAAAAGCCCCAAAAAATTGAAATCTGTTTTCCTAATAATGGGGTTGTGAAATTTACGCAGGACAATGATATTATGAAGGGCTATTTGCATGCCAAACGACATTCTTCGGAACAGTCATTAAGGATAGTTTCTTAGGTGTTGATTAGGTCCTGTATGATAGCGTCCTATACCAAACAAAAGCCCCAAAAAATTGAAATCTGTTTTCCTAATAATGGGGTTGTGAAATTTACGCAGGACAATCATATTATGAAGGGCTATTTGCATGCCAAACGACATTCTTCGGAACAGTCATTAAGGATAGTTTCTTAGGTCTTGATTAGGTCCTGTATGATAGCGTCCTATACCAAACAAAAGCCCCAAAAAATTGAAATCTGTTTTCCTAATAATGGGGTCGTGAAATTTACGCAGGACAATCATATTATGAGGGGCTATCTACATGCCAAACGACATGCGGAGTATTCCTCATTAAGGATAGTTTCTTAGGTGTTGATTAGGTCCTGTATGATAGCGTCCTATACCAAACAAAGGCCCCAAAAATTGAAATCTGGTTCCCTAATAATGGGGTCGTGATATTTACGCAGGACAATCATATTATGAAGGGCTATTTACATGCCAAACGACATGCGGAGGATGCCTCATTAAGGATAGTTTCTTAGGTCTTGATTAGGTCCTGTATGATAGCGTCCTATACCAAACCAAGGCCCTAAAAAATTGAAATCTGGTTCCCTAATAATGAGGTTGTGAAATTTACGCAGGACAATATTATGAAGGGATATTTTCATGCCAAACGACATACGCCTAAACGGTCATTAAGGATAATTTCTTAGGTCTTGATTAGGTCCTGTATGATAGCGTCCTATACCACACCAATGCCCCAAAAACACTGTACATTAAAAAAAAAAGTAGCTCACTGTACATTCTACAATTACCGAAGGTGCTCAATACATTCAGAAGGTTGGCGACCACTGCTCTAAAACATGGTTTTTGAAGGCCTCAACCGCTTTTTCCAGAGATGAAAAGCCTTGTCCACGACGTTTATCTTTAATTACTGGGAAGAACAACAAATCACTGGGTGCTAAGTCGGGGCTGTAAGGTGGATGACCCATCAATTCGATCTTTTGTGAGTCCAAATACTCGTTTGTTGCAAGTGATGTGTGTGAGCTCGCATTGTCGTGATGCAATACGATTCGTCGTTTTGGATTGGTTTCTCTCAAATTACCGAAACTGGTCGTATACCACGCTAAATTAACGGTTTTTTGAGCCACAGTTGCGACATGACCGGTTTACATGAAGAAACACGCCACTTTTGCTTTGTAACGCTTCGGGAACGAACAACTTTTGTTGACTTTTCTTCACATGGAAGCACCCAAACTGTGACCTGTGACGGCGCTGTATACGGCTTTGGGTGCACCACCACAGTCGTATTTCTCAGGTATTTTACGGCACCATTCAACTCGAGCCTTTCTTTGAACACTTGTTAACAAATGTAAAATCCAACGCACACATAGCTTACGAACATCCAAATGTTCGTGCAAAATCTTATATATACTGGTGATTTCACGATATTTCACATGACAATCTTCTTCAATTAGTTTTCGCCTAGCATCGATGTTTTCCGGCACACCGACCGATTTTGGACGACCCTCTTCAACTACGACCACGTTTGAATTCATAGTACCAGCGATATACAGTGGCCTTGGACAATGCTTCATCGCCAAACTTAGACCACATCGAAGGCATAATAAATCATAGCTCGAAAAATTTCGCGCCTTAATTCCATTTTTGGATACGGGCTTCCACCAAACGGTCCGGACAAAATCAAAACTTCATCAACTCGGTCCATTCGTGACAGTCCGCGAACAAAAATCAAACTGTTTATGTTTCCTTTTTAATCCCCGGCAGTTTTTACGAACACAAACAGTATCCCGAATGATGTCGGTAACCTCAAATGGTCCCCGTGATTTGTAAATGTTTGTTGACTTGGTGTAAACATCGAGGAAAAATAGAAATTAGTTTGTGTTTGTTGCTGTCTCGGTTGTTTGATTTAAAGAGCAAGACACGGTAATGTCTGTTGTAAAGAAGGACATGGTTCTATGCTTGTCATTATTAAAAAGTTCTTAAAACTCGATCGCAGTTCAGCTCCCAGGCTTATATCATCTTCTCTAAGATCATTCAGTAATTCAGATGTCACATTTCCTTCTTTTCGTCGAAAAGGTGGTCTTATCCAATATCGACGTTTATTTTTGAAGTTTTTAAGTACCAAATAAGAAGCTCGCCACATTTTCTCATCTTAACTGCCACTTCTGGTGTCTATCGAAACTAAATGAAACTTGGACAAAATAGGAACAGTTTTCATTGATTTTTGTTCGTGGCTGGTGTGAACACAAAGTCCGATACGATCAAACAGTTTAGGAACAATTCAGAAACAAAACTGTTCGGATTTCCTGTTCAAAAGAACAGTTCCTGTTTTGTTTTTTCTCCGGTCCTTTTCGAGGAAACCCGCCATAAAAAAACAAGACTTAATGCCGAAAGTTTGTCAACCACTAGACTTTCTCCAGACGGTCGTCTCGTCGATCCACGACTCATCAGTGGTGATCGGTCAGTAGTTAACAACCAAACTCTTCAAATTCTGTGGTATATACCCCACACGGTACAGAATTTACAGACTTTGGCTGTCAAATACGACCGATCACCACTGATGAGTCGTGGATCGAAGAAACCGCCATCTGGTGAAAGTTTAGTGGTAGACAAACTATCGACATTAACTGTTGTTTTGATAAACAAGCCCGAATCGGCGCATCAGTGTGGGTTCTGTGACCTCTCGCGCAGGCGATGCTAGTGAATTGTTGTTCACTCGGCATATTACCAACGTAAGCTAGATGTCGCCAAGCACATTCTGTTATTCAATTTTTTGACCGAGATGAACCTTTCAACTTACTATACACAACACAAACATTGCTCGCACGTCAAAACGTTCTGAGTGCGTCTACTGTCAAAAATGTCAAACTTCAAGATGGCGATGACAGATTTCACCTGGCAATGCCGTGTTGCCAGTTCTCAATACATTGACAAGAACCGTAATATACAGCCCCTTGAACAAGTCTAAAAGACCCGTTCCCTCTTTGACAGTTATACTTCGGTGATTTTCGAAAAGCCGATGAGGATTGAATTATCTTATAAAACTTCCTGTAACCTTTGGTTTTAAATAGTAGCGACACATGGAAAAGGTTTTTCGATGTTTTCTGGTTAATCCGAAATAAGTTTACTATTTCTAAACAGGTCCTAAAGAACAATGGCCAATCTCAGAGTCACAAAATTAAATTTTCTTCAATTTAACGGATAAACTGATGTATATCTTACTTCTGCCTCAATAACGGCATCCAATGGCGGCGGTTCAATAGCTTTAGACAAAAAGTGCCCAATCGAACCTAATCTCAACAGCTTAATACTCAATGCCAGCTCATGCAGTGGTGTTCTAAACATTTCAGGTGTCATATGTTCCTCCAATTTCTGAAATCGAGCTTTGGAACACAAATGGAAACATATACCAGGTCTGACACGACCAGCTCGACCTTTACGTTGTTCCAAATTTGTTCTGGAAGCCCACACAGTCGCATACGATGTCATATTGTTGTGTGACGTAAACATCTTTATTTTCGCTTTGCAGCTGTCAATAACGTAAACCACATCATCGATTGTGATAGACGTCTCTGCAATGTTTGTAGCCAAGATAACCTGAAAAAGAAATCAATCAATTAATTAATCCTTGGTCTTGTGAAGCTCATCAAGATATCTTACCTTTGTAACATGTTCTGGCACCGGCTGGAAAACCCGCCTTTGGTCCTCTCTGGGTATCTGCGAATGTAACGGCAATATACTGTATTGTGTTCCACCAAAGATCGGATGTTGTTGTAAATGTTTCATCATGGCAAAAATTAAATTCCAGCCTGGCAGAAACACGAGAACTGCACCCGGAGTATTTAGAGACTTAATATGCACTAAAAGCGCTTCTAGCAATTCGAAACTTATCTCCTTTTCGCTCATGCGTGCCATTGCATTTTTCGTTGTTATCGCATAATTGTCTGGAACAACCTATAATAATCGTAAAATGAATAAATAATATTTTATACACACTGAAGATTTTTATAAGTATCGGAATAATTCTAAATGAAAAGCATTAATTCTACTAAATCAGTGGCGTACGAATGGGGTATTCATAACCCTTTAAAACATTGTCAGATGATAAAGTCCGAATTTTAACCTGTTTAAAACATTTTCCGATGATTTAGTCTGAATTTGAACCTGTTTAAAACATTATCAGATGATTTAGTCTGAATTTGAACCTGTTTAAAAGTTTGTCAGATGATGCAGTCAAAATTTGAACCTATTTAAAACATTGGCAGATGATGAGGTCCGAATTAGAACGTGCTGAAAACATTCTCAGATGATTTAGTCCAAATTTGACGGTTTAAAACATTATCAGATGATTTAGTCTGAATTTGAACGTGTTTAAAAGATTGTCAGATGATGAAGTACGAAATTGCACCTGGTTAAAACAGTTACATATGATGAAGTCCGAATTTGAAAGTGTTGAAAACATTGTCAGATGATGAAGTCCGAAATTGAACCTGGTTAAAACAGTAACATATGATGAAGTCGGAATTTGAACGTGTTGAAAACATTGTCAGATGATTTAGTCCGAATTTGAACCTGTTTAAAAGATTGTCAGATGATGCAGTCCGAATTGGACCTATGTAAAACATTATCAGATGATTTAGTCTGAATTTGAACCTGTTTAAAAGATTGCAGATGATCCAGTCCGAATTTGAACCTGCTTAAAACATTGTCAGATGATGAAGTGCGATTTTGAACCTGTTTAAAACATTGTCAGATGACGAAGTCCGAATTTGCACCTGTTTAAAACATTGTCAAATAATATGTCTGAATTTTAACCTGTTTAAAGTTAAAACATTGTCAGATGATGAAGTCTGAATTTGATTCTTTTTAAAACATTGTCAGATGAAGAAGTCCGAAATTGAACCTGGTTAAAACATTGTCAGATGATGAAATCCGAATTTGAATCTCTTTAAAACATTGTCAGATGATAAAGGCCAAAATTGACCTGGTTAAAACATTGTCAGATGTTAAAGTCCGAATTTGAACCTGTTTAAAACATTATCAGATGATTTAGTCTGAATTTGAACCTGTTTAAAAGATTGTCAGATGATGCTGTCCAAATTTGAACCTGTTCAAAACATTGTCAGATGATGAGGACCGAATTAGAACGTGCTGAAAACATTCTCAGATGATTTTGTCCGAATTTGACGATTTAAAACATTATCAGATGATTTAGTCTGAATTTGAACGTGTTTAAAAGATTGTCAGATGATGAAGTCCGAAATTGCACCTGGTTAAAACAGTTACATATGATGAAGTCCGAATTTGAACGTGTTGAAAACATTGTCTCTTTAAAACATTGTCAGATGATGAACTCCGAAATTGAACCCAGTTAAAACAGTAACAGATGATGAGGTTGGAATTTGAACGTGTTGAAAACATTGTCAGATGATTTAGTCCGAATTTGAACCTGTTTAAAAGATTGTCAGATTATGCAGTCTGAATTGGACCTATGTAAAACATTATCAGATGATTTAGTCTGAATTTGAACCTGTTTAAAAGATTTCAGATGATCCAGTCCGAATTTGAACCTGCTTAAAACATTGTCAGATGATGAAGTGCGATTTTGAACCTGTTTAAAACATTATCAGATGATTTAGTCTGAATTTGAACCTGTTTAAAAGATTGTCAAATGATGATGTCCAAATTTGAACCTGTTTAAAACATTGGCAGATGATGAGGACCGAATTAGAACGTGCTGAAAACATTCTCAGATGATTTTGTCTGAATTTGAACGTGTTTAAAAGATTGTCAGATGATGAAGTCCGAAATTGGACCTGGTTAAAACAGTAACATATGATGAAGTCCGAATTTGAACGTGTTGAAAACATTGTCTCTTTAAAACATTGTCAGATGATGAAGTCCGAAATTGAACCTGCTTAAAACAGTAACAGATAATGAAGTCGGAACTTGAACGTGTTGAAAACATTGTCAGATGATTTAGTCCGAATTTGAACCTGTTTAAAAGATTGTCAGATGATGCAGTCCGAATTGGACCTATGTAAAACATTATCAGATGATTTAGTCTGAATTTGAACCTGTTTAAAAGATATCAGATGATCCAGTCCGAATTTGAACCTGCTTAAAACATTGTCAGATGATTAAGTCTGAATTTGATTCTCTTTAAAACATTGTTAGATGAAAAAGTCCGAAATGGAACCTGGTTGAAACATTGTCAAATGATGAAGTTCGAATTTGAATCTCTTTAAAACATTGTCAGATGATGAAGGCCAAAAATGACCTGATTAAAACATTGTCAGATAATGAGGTCCAAATTTGACGGTTTAAAATATTATCAGATGATTTAGTCTGAATTTGAACGTGTTGAAAACATTGTCAGATGATGAAGTCCGAAATTGAACCTGGTTAAAACAGTAACAGATGATTGAAGTCGGAATTTGAACCTGTTTAAAAGATTTTCAGATGATGCAGTCCGAATTGGACCTATTTAAAACATTATCAGATGATTTAGTCTGATTTTGAACATGTTTAAAAGATTGTCAGATGATGCAGTTCAAATTTGAACCTGTTTAAACATTGTCAGATGATGAAGCGCTAATTTGAACCTGATTAAAACATTGTCAGATGACAAAGTCCGAATTTGAACCTGTTTAAAGTTTAAACATTGTCAGATGATGAAGTCTGCATTTGATTCTCTTTAAAACATTGTTAGATGAAAAAGTCCGAAATTGAACCTGGTTAAAACATTGTCAGATGATGAGGTTCGAATTTGAATCTCTTTAAAACATTGTCAGATGATGAAGGCCAAAATTGACCTGGTTAAAACATTGTCAGATGATAAAGTCCGAATTTGAACCTGTTTAAAACATTGTGCGATGATGAAGTCCGAATTTGAACCTGTTTAAAACATTGTGCGATGATGAAGTCCGATTTTGAACCTGTTTAAAACATTGTCAGAGGACGAAGTCTGAATTTGAACCTGTTTAAAATTAAAACATTGTGAGATGACGAAGTCCGAATTTGAATGTGGTTATTCTCATTTTGAGATTGTTTAGTATCAATTTGTTTCTAATTAATGCGAATTTGAATCTGTTTAACTGTCAGACGATGAAGTAAATGTTTAATCCCATTTTAAAAGTGATTCATCTCAATAACAAATACTTATTGCTATTGTTTTTGACAGTTCTCATGTTGTGATAGTTTCAACATAAATTTGTGCTTGCTTACTTCTAATTATTCGATATCTCGAAACAATAGTTTCACTAAAATTTCACCAAAACTACTTTTTTTATATGAATTTAACCAACGGTGTGACAGTTTAGAGCTTTTAAAACGTTCTTCACGCTCCATATATTGTTTTCATGTAGAATTATTCTAATATTAATGTCCACGTTATTCTGGATTGTAATAAACAATGTGAATATTAATATTATTATGTGCATTAAAGACGGTAACTCACCTTATTCAAATTTTCGTCACTATCATCCCCAACCAGGGTATCCTCATCCCCTTCGTCATCTTTCTTACCACCGCCTCCACTCTTCCGTTTTCGTGTATCAGCCGTGGGAACAAATTTTGTCAATTCAACACAATCTTCCAAGAAAAACTGCTTAACTGGAAATGCTCTGCCCGGAATTTCTAGCACGGGACAACTATTAAAATATTTCGAGAATAAGGTAGTATCAATTGTAGCAGACATAAGAATAACTCTCAGATCCGGATAAGTGTGCACCATATCACGCAGAATCACCATTATAAAGTCACTGTTGACATCCCTTTCATGAATTTCGTCGACAATTACATGACTAACACCACGCAGACCACCTTCCAGTTTCTTCAGAAGTACTCCGACAGTGCAAAACATTATTGAACCATACGGGCGTGGCAAAACTGATTCAAAACGTACTGAGTACCCTAAGGACTGACCAAGATCTTCACAACGTTCATTTGCCACACGTTCAGACACTGAGACGGCCGAAATACGACGCGGTTGGGTCACTGCAATGTTGCACCACGCACCTGAAAGGAAAAATCTAATAAAATACACTTTTTTTTGCAGAACATCTAGTTTGGGTGTCTTCAGCATTTAACGAAGGCCTACAGCAAAATATATGGTTTAACAAAAAAAATGGTTTACCTTGTCCTGACATAATATAGTCCTCCAATATAAATTGGCACACTTGCGTCGTTTTACCACATCCGGTGTTTCCTCTGATAATAACAACTGGGTTTTCATGGATAACCTCCATAATTTGTGCTTTCATATCATACACGGGCAATTTCATGCGACCGTCCATCGATTTTTGCAAAGCTGGTTCGTTCATCTGTTTTGATCGAGCCTCATCCAACATCTGTTGGCTGATTTGTTCTAATGTAGCGGTAGCTAGAAAACCTACAAAAGAAATAAACAATTATTATGCAGTATCATCACTGCCATAGAAATATTAACAGTAAACATGTAAGACAGTACAAAATATCGAAAACCTTGAGCATAAATTACGCAAACTTATTGGATAAATTCATTAAATGTTACTTTACCTTGAAAGGTACTTTCAAAAAATAATTACTTGTATCCAAAGTTACCAAAAGTATCTAGTGTAATAAGACA
The DNA here is from genome assembly GCA_911728435.2 of Apoderus coryli. Lineage (NCBI taxonomy): Eukaryota > Metazoa > Arthropoda > Insecta > Coleoptera > Attelabidae > Apoderus > Apoderus coryli. Next base: position 8,954,571 of record OU452215.1, on the reverse strand, counting down.
CCACGCCACTGGTATTATGTATACTAGTTGGGTGATTTTATAGATATTTTCTATTAGTTTGGGAAATATAATATTTTTGTGAATATTATTTTAAGTAGATTGTTGACAAATGTTCCTAAACTCTCCTTTCAGTCATAAAATTTAAGGGTCTGTTTTCTATCTATCTTATCGTTTATTGATATAGGTTTTACCAAAGCAATAAATACGTCTACAATTAGGTAACAAAAATATATAATTTTTGTCTCTTTTCTTTGTTCAACTTTTAGAAACAGATGGACCGTGTTTTCTTGTTCGCAGAATAACATGTTTTAAATATAGAGTGGTCTCACTTTTGATCCATCGAAACGCCTTTATGTAAATTAAATGTCGTACTTTTATTATTATATACAGAAGCTAGTAGTTGGAGGGTGTCACAGTTTTTCATCAAATCAAATCATATATAATAACAATGGGTTTTTGCCCAGTCGCTGTTAAGTGTTTTGGAAACACAATCGGATTTTCGAATTTAGATTCGTTTTAGCCTTGGTACAGACTAGATGTGATTTCCAATTGTATAAAGTTAAATTAAATATTTTAATTTGCTTTTGGACAAAGTACATTTTTCACAATTAAGAATTAATTTCTAGTTTTATTTATTTATTTTACCTTCGTCAATATTACATCCGGTCCAAGCATTCCAATTTGGTTGCGGTGGGGACCATGGAACAACACCAGCCTCAGTTGGCTTTTCCGGATGAAAATCGTCCAAAACATGACTGCTCAACAAACTCACTGCTTGTTTAGGATCTTCAGGTTTTATAAAGGGCCTGGGCTCCACATTTAATTCACGTAAAACTTCTTTTACTTGTTTATGTACATCTGGCGATACTTTAACTTCGAATGGGGCCATTTCATCGGCAGATTTCTGTTTCTTCAATGTACCTAGAATTCAAATTTAAGTTTGTGATAGACAACTAAATTTCTCCTAAACCTAAACCACATCAGTCATTCAGGAACTCAAAATCCACTATTTTAATTGAAAACACCTATCCAACAAGCCGAGGGACAAAAATCACGTTTCGAGAACAGTGGTTCTCATCATCAGCTTTAAACGGTCCAAAACTAATAAAATTAATAAAAGTAAGAAGAAAAATGGTTGGAAACCTCTCGAAACGCTCACAAGTAATTAATGGCACTGTTAGTTTTCTTTCGTATATTACAAAGTTTGCAGCAGCAGTTCTTTCCCATAACACTGGCGTAAAACAGGGTTGTGTCATTGCACCGATTTTGTTTTCGAAGTTTGTGGAAACGGTCACTCAACGTGTTAAGGATGAACTACCGGAGGGAATAGAGATCGTCTACAGATTTGATGGCGGCGGACTCTTCAAGCTTCCTAGACTGCAAGCTGAGACGAAGATCGTATCCACATTATTGAGCTTCAATACGCGGATGACAACGTTGTCCTAGCTGATACAGAATAGGATTTTCAATATATTGTTTGAATAAAAGACGTCTACTCCACAAAAAGTCTTTATATATACGTTGAAACTGTTTATGATTCGCCAGACATGTTTCGGACTACAACGTCCATCATCAGTGGCTAAGGAACCTTATATAATTCGGTTAGATGAGGGGGTTAAACTTCATATGAACTTAGAATAGGGTACTTTTACATTGATCTTCAATTTAAACGTCTATATAATGTCTGTAAAATAATGACTTAAATTAAAATATGATGTAATAATATTAAATTAGTAGGAGTCTTACCATTTTATGGAAATTTGTTTTTTAGAAATTGAGCATAATAAAAAATAAAATATATAGGTATTTAAAATTTAAATTTGTGTTTCATTTCAACATTTGTTTGTTTGTGTTTTTCTTTTCTCTTCATCTTTAATTTTACGTTTTTGAAAAGCTGGTAAGATTCCACCAGTGTGGTTTTAATGTCTACAAATTCGACAAGAAGACAAAATGTCGAGTGGCGAGATGAAGACAGTTGTATATCTGTCATTAGGTTTAGCCAAAGTTACACATTTGGTGTTTTAGGTGAGGTGAGGAAGTTATATGAGGTGAGTATATAAAGTTTAATTTAAATGGATTAATTGGGAGGTTTGTTAAGTGTTGAGAAGGGTAATTAGTTGTATGCGAAGTCTATGTTTAAAGTCTCTACATTTGTTGTTTAAGGGTATATTAGTTTATTTAATTTGATGTTCGATGAAAAGGTGTCTGTGGATTAATGAGTCTATTGTCTGTGTTTAAGAGGAAGGGAAATGGTATGTTATAACCTAACATTTGTTTGTTTATTTATATTTGTGGGTTATGGGGCTTATTTTATAGGAGGCTTGGGTGGTGGGTTATGTTGTGTTAAACTTAAGGGAATTGAAGAATGGGAGGCAGTCGAATTCGAGTTGGTCATTTACGCAAGTGTACTTAGTGTTCTTTTTATATGAATTAATTTCCATGGCTTCTAAGACATTCAGCATTGTGCTTTTAAGACAGGAGTGGAGCATTTCAGCATTTTGATCGATGGAAAAGGAGTGGTGTTCATTATATATGTGGTTGGCGAAAGCGGAGTTGCTGTTTAGTTCTTCAGCGTTTTCTTGAGTGGCCTTTTCAATGATTTTATAGTGTTCTTTTATACGAGTACTAAAGTTGCGACCAGTTTGGCCAATGTAGATGGTGTTACAATTTATGGTGCCACATTTCAGTAAGTACACTCCAGATTTTTGGAGCCAGTTAACTGGGGATTTGCTGTTATCAAGGTAATTGCCTATGGTGTTCCTAGTTCTGAAGCAAATATTAATGTTGTGGTTATTCAATATATACTAAATGCATATACTAAATGCATTTAACAGCGCATACAGTTGACATGAAAATGAATCAGCTAAAAAGAAAAATCTGTGAGTTGACCGTCCTCCGAAACTCCAAGGAGTTGAAGTTGAATCTATCCAGCAACTGTTGATGGTTAAACCCTCTCGCAGGGAAACGTCCGTCTATTCGGAAACATATGTTTTTTAGGAACTTGCGCTGAACTCTCTCCAATCTGTCAATGTGAACACGGTAAATCGGTGACCAAACCATTGACGCATACTCTAATTTAGTTCTTACCAATGCCAGATACACCGATGTCAGGCAGTCAACACTACGGAATCCTGAGGTCGACCTCAAGACAAATCCCAGTGTCTTAAGTGCGGCCTGAGAAATATCTATAATGTGTTGGTTGAATGAAAGTGTCGCCGAGGTCCTTTGTCACCGAGCATCTTTCCAAAGATGTACCGTTAATTTCATAATTATGTTCATGGGGTACCAGTCCTCTATAAAATGTCATGCACTTGCATTTATCGATATTCAAGGGTAAGCAGTTGACAGTGCATCACCGATGAAGGACATTTAAATCATGCTGGAGAGCATGACTGTCCTCAGGACCGCATATAATTCGAAATAACTTTAAATCATCTGCAAAAAGGGAATCACTCGAAACATCCGAGACAATGTCGTTCACGAATATAGCAAAAATCAACGGAGCAAGATTGCTTCTCTGAGGAGCACCACTTGTAACAGAGAACCGGCGAGATCTAAAACCTGTTTAGCCATCTTAGAGTTCACAACAGAAAAAAAAATTCCTTTGATGATTCTTACCTGCAAAGGGCTCAATCACGCCTAAATGGAACAATTGCCTCACAAGAGATAATGCGCAACTTTTGCTTGCTGTCTGCTTATTTGACCCACCATCTCTACCATGAATTGTACGGCCTAGTTGTTTCACATAAAAACTCATTTCCGCAACAAACGATCTACAAAAAAACAATGAAAATACGCCATTTTAAAATACATTTAAAACACATAGTAAGTACTTCACAACCATACTTACATTTACAGATGTATCTTAACAAAACATTTCAATAACATCGCTTGCGCCATAGGTAAGGTAATGTTTGTAGAAAAAAAACTACAAAAAAAAAGCAAGAACTGTTAAATATGTCTTGTAAGGCTAAGATTAAAAAAGCTTAGGAAAAATAACAGAGCTTAATTAATCCTGAATAGTATTACGCTCTTGGTCCCCTCTTACTAACTTTTATTTATCAAAAATGTATTTTAGAAGCGACTTTATAAATTATTCACATTATTATCACAGAAAATTGTCATTATATTATGATTCTAGTTAGTAGCAGATACTAATTACTCCAGAAGGACATTTATGCAAACTGTATATTTTGTAAAAAGCTGCAAATAGTGCATATAATGTAATTAAGTATATTTTGCATCAATAATTGTTAGAATAGATATTCCTAATTCTAGTAGGTACCCAAATAGCGCTTTTGACAATACCTCACATGAATCCATCAGTAGAGCACTAGAAGAGAGGAGTGTCGACTCCTCACTGGTGAAATGGATTCAGGCAATATTGAACGACCGTGTCATTACGGCTGCAATAGGAGAAGTGTCTGTAACAGTGACAGCGGATGCCCACAAGGCGGTGTATTGTCCCCTCTTCTATGGTCACTAGTGCTGGATCATCTCATTTCAAAAATCTATAGGGCAGGCTTTACTCTGCAAAGATACGCCGACGACATTGTTCTCACAGTTAAGGGAAAACACACATCGGTTATATCCAACCGCATGCAAATTGCAGTAAACAAAATTAAAAACTAGTGCGACGCTGAGGGATTGAATATAAATCCGAAAAAAACAGTGTTGGTACCATTCACGAGAAAGAGAACGGTGGACATTATTAACCCCACTCTCAGCGGTGAGCAAATTTGCCTTTCGGATAAAGTCAAATACCTGGGAGTAATCCTGGATAAACGACTAATCTGGAATCAGCATATAGAGAAAACCATATCGAAAGCCACAGCGGCCATATGGACGTGTCACAGATTACTCGGTAGGACTTGGGGGCTAAAGCCAAAGCTCACATACTGGGTGTACCAAACAGTCATCAAACCCATGGGTTACATACGCCTCATTAGTATGGTGGCCAAAAGTTAATATTAAGCATACACAATGCCGTCTTCAAAAGATGCAACGGCTTGCATGTTTAGGAATAACAGGGGCAATGCGAACTTGCCCCACAGCAGCGATGGAAACGTTGCTGCATCTAATACCTTTGCCTGTCCTAGTCAAAAAAGAGGCAGCAATTAGCGCTCTGAAACTGGCACAGGTAATGGAATACAAATCTGGCGATCTAGAGGGACACATGTGAATTCTGAATCTAATACCTTTGGATTCAGGAAGAAAACCGTCGGAGGCTTTGCCACGCAAACATGATTTTGAAATCCCATTTGAAGTGGTCATTGCAGACCGTCAAAATTGGCTAAATGGGGAACCACGATTCCCAGTCTGGTATACGGACGGTTCAAAAGGAATAGAAGGGCACACAGGCATGGGAGTATACGGGCCAAATTGCAGGCTCTCTGAATCTCTCGGGAAAAGTCCCACTATATTCCAAGCAGAGATCAACGCTATTAATCGTTGTGCTCAAGAATGCCTTCAGTAGAAGAAGACAAGTGCGCCCCGACGACTTCGTCAACATCGAGGGTACTGACATACAATGGCAGGACACTGCAAAGTACCTGGGGGTAACTTTGGACAGATCCCTGTCTTGGAGACCGCACATCGAGAAGAGCATCGCGAATGCCAAAGGCATCATTTCGAAGCTCTACCCGATGATCTGCAGAAGGAGAAAGATGTCCTTGCAGGTCAAGCTCCAAATGGTTAAGGCAGTCGTGCGACCTGCCTTGACCTATGCCAGTTCAGCATGGGGATACGCGGCACCATCGTACCTGAAACGATTGGAAGCCACGGAGAATAAGGCAAGAAGGATGGCAGCGGGTGCACCCTGGTTTGTGTCAAAAGCACAGATCCGAAGGGACCTCAAACTCGACGCCCTCAGGGACGTCATGAGGTTGAGAGCCCAGAAGGTCTTTGCAATGGCAGAGACCCATGCAAGCCCACTGATTCGCGAAGCAGTCAACTACAACGTAGAAGACGGTGCCAGGCGGTACCGGAGACCGAGGAGTCAACTCTGACGAAGGAATCCACAGGATTAGGACCCCAATTAATATTGTTTCTTTCAGGTCAGGTATACTCATCTAAAGGTATGTTTCAGAGTGTTTGCTAGGCACCACCAACAGAGGACAACAGCAACAGACGACAATCAACATCAGAAGACAACAGCAACAGAGGACAATCAAGCGAGGACATGGAAAAGGGACGGTTCCCGAGCCATACTACAAAGATAAGGCAGAGTTTTAGTTTGGGTTAGAGTCCCACACTACCTAGGGAAGTGGTAAGGAACTCCCTAGGTGTCATGATGATTTCTCTGCCTTGGGCTAAATCAAAAACAAAAAATGCCTGCAGAGAGGCATCCCGGAACGGAACAGACCCTAAAGCAACTGGCAGCTCAGGGGAAAAAGATTACTCTGACATGGGTGCCAGGACATGAAGGCATAGAGGGGAACAAAGCGGCGGACCAACTTGCAAAAGAGGGCACAAACGCTCCCTTCTGCGGCCCGGAACCCATCTTTGGCCTTCCAAAAAGCCATATGAAGGAAGAACTTCGAAGATGGGAAAAGGTACAACTTAAGTCCTACTGGAGAAACACTCCAGGCCTAAGACAATCAAAAAGGTTTATCAAACATTCAGAGGCCAACGCAGGGAAGCTTATCCAACTGGAGAGAAGCGACCTAAGGCGAATTACAGGCCTTTTTACGGGACACCACCCAGTAAAGTACGATCTCAAAAAGATGGGCCTAACCGAGGAGGACACTTGTCGGTTTTGCGAAGACGCAACAGAGACAACAGAACACGTGCTCTGTGAATGCATGGCACTTTTTGCAAAAGGTTAAAACACCTTGGAGGGGTGACCCCAACACCCGACGAGGCAAGGAATTCAGCCCCCAGAGAAATCATCAACTTTATGAAAAGTGTGGGACAGCTGGGCAATTCATAGATTAGAGTCATTTACAAAAGATCTTCTGCAGGTCGAAGTGAGGGGAGGCCAAACCGCCTTAACGACTCCGATAAAACAATCTACCCAAATAGCGGGGAAAACCCACCCTAATAAAATGGTAAACAGACCCTTGTTATTGCAGGTATTTACAGCCTGGGTTTCTAATTAGTCATGCCGTTGCCTCTTTTTTTAATCAAATGCCATGAAAACAAATATTAGGTGTTAAAAAATAATGTTCCTATAAATAATTTAAAAAGTTGCTTCAGTTTAAAATTATATCAAACACTATTTAAGAACCTTCTTTGTTAGAAGAATCTTAAATAAACAAAATTGTTACTTTAACAGTTCTTGCGTAGTTTAGTTTCTACAAAGGCTACCGTACCTATTCTTTGAAAAAAAAATCACCAAGTTACACAAAATGCAGTCACTTTTTATACCTGATATGTTAAAAATACTGTTTTTTGTGCAAATTGAAAATATTCCATACTCTTCGACAGGTATTAGAAGTTCAATCATTATCAATTTTTCTACAGGATGAGTCTAGCTAAGCCGTCGGTATATTGTATCAAAACTACGTGGTTTGTAGTTAAAATAACAGAGTTTTGATACACTAAACCAACACGTCTAACTTGATTCACCTTGTATAATATAAATAATACTACGCGTAGCGACAAACGTTTAATGTAGAATAATAGAAGACAGAACCATGTAATCCTAATTTTAAAAAATAAATAAGGACTTTCAAAAACTCGTAGATGACTGGCATGGAAGCTCGTGTGTACCCCCAACTCTTCAGGCAAAATCGGTTCTGGTCGTTGACCAAGTTGCAGCTCAGTTGGAGTCGACATAGTTGGCTCATGTACCACGTTATTCAAAAGAAAAGCAAATTTCGGTTAATCCATTGCCCATAGGATATGCCTTTCTCCGCAATAAACACGGAAGGGTCTAGAGATCTGGCAGTAGCACTTTTATTTTTTTATGGTCAAGATCAAAAGATATTTTTCTGTCTTTTTCGTACTGAGTATAGAAAACTTGACTGATGCTGCTAAAACTAGTTCGTTCCTAAGTAAACCAAATAGTTCGGCATATGAAAATATTATAAAATTACAAAAATCCAATTCACTAATTAATTATTGCCAAATAACATTAAGAATATCAAACCTGTTGTGATCCGCTCCTACGGTTGTATATTTATAATCAGCATTAATTTTATTCAACTGCATAAACTGATGCAACTTTGACTTGGCATTTTCTACGGTCCAATTTCCATGAATCTGTGCATTCACATCTAAGTCTTCAGCCTCTTCCATACGTTTCTGTTCTTGTGCCCTATCCATGTAATGCCAATCGTTTTGATCTGTTTTATTGAAGGGGCGATAAGCTTCGCCGAAGTTTGCTGGACCCATGCCCTGTTCAAAAACAGAGCGTTGTGGGCCAGCATTATTCTGTTGGTTTAGCTCTGGGACATCTGAAAAATGTGTTAAAGATTTAGTTCAGTGCCAATGTCATTTAAGTGAATTTGCTGTATCTATTTGTTGCTAAGAAACTTGCTTGGCTTTGGGTGTATCTTAACGCAATGTTCATAAATCTTTACAGGGTTCACAGAGTTTGAGATTTCGGTGTACTGTTCTTATAACGAATCGTATTTAATACTAATTATATAAAAACTGTCGTCTTTCCACACCAAACCCCATCTCCAGACAAGAAAAAAATTATATTTTGACGCATTCCTACTTAAAATCATAATTTGCACTTACCTGGGGGCGGTGCCCCAACATCCGTTTCGATCGGTACTTCAGACTGTTTCACATGGCCCATCCTAACCAAGTACATGAGAAAATCTTTAGCGGCATTTGCTTGAGCATCTTTTTTATTTGTCGAATTTCCAGCACCAACATAGCTATGACCACTAACACGCACTTCACATAGAAATCTTTGGCGATGTTTCGGTCCTATTAATAAGGATAAGAGACTTGTTACACTTTATTATTCGTAAAGTATGTAATAATATTGATCTTACCTGTAGGACGAACTTCAAATGATGGCTCGCATTTACTTTTCTGGCAAAATTGATGCAGAAACGACTTGACGTCTCCCATTTTGTAAAACAAGCACACAATTATTTTAGAGACACAATTATTAGAACTGTGGTATTAAATTAAAATTACAAATTTCACAATCAACCACAAACTACAACAAAACAACTTTCAACTTTGCTAAAAAAACAACATGGAGGATGGAGGTAGAATCTATTTGACATTTGCCTTTATGTCAATCTTTCACTTGTCACTAATACGTTTCAAATATAGCGATCGCTAGCCAGAATTATCGAATTGGTCTAAATTTCGTGCAAAATTATGTTATTTGATAAATTACAGTAAAAATTCCCTTTCTTACTAAAAAAACAAAACAAAAAACCTATTTTAAGCTTCATTACAACAACAAAAATTATGTCAAAATCGATAATAATTATGTTAATCTCGAATTTCTTATCTAATGTACGAAAAAATATGTTAAAATTCCATTATTATGTATAAAATGGCAACAGTGCTCTAGCCCTAGCCATCCTTTTTCCTATTAATTTAAAGACAATGTCCTAGGCTATAGGGATCACGCGATATATCAAATAATCGGTATTCTTCTTTGATTTCGATAATTTACATCAATGATTTGCTTTCGATTATCGGAATTTTCACAAATGGTAAAAGAAATATGAGATTAATAACTTTTAAGAATACCAAAACTTGACGCATAACTATTATAAGTGAATTCAAGAAACAAAACATGGACAAAGTTTGTAACTCTTTAAACATAAATATAAAATTATTAAAATGTCTTGAATATTGCATTTTATTGTAACACTAATGTTTTAACTTTGGAAATAAAAATTGTTAATTTATAATATTTAATTAAAAGCTCACAGAAAACAGATGCATAATGTCCATAGTAAATAATACCGTGATAAAGCAAGCTGGTCGCCGGTGACGATGTAGTTTGCTTCTGGTAGGTCAAGACAAAGATTAATGTAGATTAATCTTTCGTCAAGATCAATCGAGGCAACCTGTTTAGTTAATGCGCCTTGATTGACAGGGAATCATATTATATTATATCATATCACATCAACCACAGCCTAAAGAAGGCGGTGCATCAGCCAAGCTGATTATTCCTTAATTATTGAGTTTTTCTTATGAGTCTGCAACATCAGCATTATTTGTAGATTTTTTTTAACTTCTGACATGACATGACAATGTTATAGGGTAATATGTTTATTTATTCTCTGGTAATACGATAGAAAAATCGCTTTACGATAAAATGTACGATATTATACGATAATTTTGAGGGTATCGTACGATAATTACTAGCATTTGGTCTGGCAACACTGTCTCTGTTACGTTGACGTCCAGCGTCCAGCTGAGATGAGATCATTTGACAATTACAATCCAAAAAAAAAACAATTTTTTTGTAGCAGTAAATTTATAAAGTTCATATCATATTCATATAATCAAGATCAAGTGATTCACTAAACGATAACAACTTGGTACTAAGTCAAATAATACATTACAAAGAACATAATTAATTGCATGTATTAAAATTTGTGTTTATAGTTTTTAAGTTGTTTCCATCAAGATGTTTAGGACTTCATATGCTACTTTTGATAAACTCCTTGGTAAGATTCATATATATGCGTTATTAAATATTACCATCATCCAACTTTGTTGTATTTTAGATAAGGCTACTAGCCATTTACTAATGGAGCCAGACTATACCACAATATTACAAATTTGTGACTTGATCCGTCAAAATGATGTCCAGTGAGTATCTACCTATATTATTTATCATTAAGTTCTTTCAATTAAGCATAATCATCGTACCTATGTATTAATTAATGTTGCATTTTTAGACCAAAATATGCTTTTGGAGCGTTGAAGAAAAAGCTATCAAGCCCAAACCCATATTCTGCTATGTATTCACTTCTAGTTCTGGAAAGTGTTGTAAAGAATTGTGGTAAGTCTCAAACAACATACCTATATTTAGTGAACTATTTTGTAATTTAATAGAAATAATATGGGCTTTCCAAAAATATGTGGTTGTATAAATATATTTATTTTGAAAAACAAGCTCAAAAAGTACATACATAGAACATTATTTTCGTATTTTAGGTGCCGTTGTTCTTGAGGAATTAACCACTAAACAATTTTGTGACTACTTACATGAATTAGTAAAGACTACAACTCATGACAACGTAAGACAAAAGTTATTGGAATTGATTCAAACTTGGAGTTCTGCTTTCAGAAAAAATCCTAAGCATGGCGCATTGAAGGTAAAACAAACTTAATTATATTATATTTTTGTTTATTTTTCAACACAGCCTCATACTCTTAGCTTTATATACTTCAAGCGTCCTGAAAATAGGTATGTTTGGGCGGTCGATTGGTCGATATGACCCGATACATATTTAAGATATTGTGACAAATAAGAATGTCCCCAACGCTTAGAGAGAAATAAATACATTCGGCAACATCGTGTTGGCTATACTATAGTAATCAGGTGATCTATTCTCGAAGCTGGCGAATTAACCAAACGGGAGGCGACTGTACAAATGTAGTAGGCTATACCTCGTCCGTAGGATGTGCCTCGCTTGCCGTATGGATCTAGAATGAACGTACGTGCGCCAGAATGTTGTAGAACAATCGACTACTCACTGAAAGTGTTCGAAAAAGAAGGCAAACCATATATATAGGCAACGTAACAGGGACAGAAGACAGTTATGAAGGGAACAGTCAATAGTTGAGTTTTTTTAATCATAATTATATTTTCCCAATCCTTCTTTCAGGATCTGATGGCAGTAATGAAGACAGAAGGATATAAGTTTCCTGTTCTTCGTGAATCAGATGCTATGTATACAGCTAATACAGCCCCTGAATGGGCCGATGGAGAAGTTTGCCATAGATGTCGGGTCGCATTCGGCGTATTACAACGTAAGCATCATTGTAGAGCTTGTGGGCAAGTGTTTTGTCAACAATGCAGTTCAAAAGTCACCGCATTACCAAAATATGGAATTGAAAAAGAGGTACCTAATAAATTAATTTCGTATACTAAAGTTTACTAACTTGTGTCAAGTGATGCGTCTGAAATAGTTTCATCGAGAATTTAGAAATCTTGATTTCAATTTTATAGGTTAGAGTGTGTGATAACTGCTACGATGAAGCCAACAAACCATCAGCTGCTTCGAAAAGTCAGTCCAAGCAAGAAACTGATTTACCTGCGGAATATATTAACAGTTCTTTAGCTCATCAAAGCCAAGTAAGTTTTCTTGCTTTGTGCCACTTATTTTTGCCACTTGTTCAAGATGCAAAGGATCTCACACTCAGAAATTTCCTAGATTCCTTAGTTTTTACGATACTTTGCATTTTTGATCACCCGAAATTCTGCTACTTAATTTTTAGCAGACGAAATTACTTTCTTTACAAAATTATGATTTTGCTACATGTTGCTTCTGTGTAATTTGCTAAAATATTTCCTCACAGGAACCATCCAGGAAAACTGAAGATGAACTACGTGAAGAAGAGGAATTGCAGTTGGCTATAGCAATTAGTCAATCTGAAGCTGAAGCTAAGGAAAAAGAAAAATTGAAATTTACTAGTTCGGTGCATAACACATTTAAAGGTAGAGTATATGACCGCATAAATCCTTATTAATTCAAGATGTAGTTTGTTTTAATAGTATTTTAATCTGCGACTATGCTTCTCTCCTTGCATTCATCACTGCATCCGATTTTTGTAGCCTCTGAACCTGTTACTCGTGCTGCAACGCCACCGCCAGAAGAACAACCAAACTCTGAATTGGCACGTTACCTGAATCGGCCGTACTGGGAATCAGTGAAAGAACCACCAAAATCAACTGAACCTATTCGCCCAACTAGTCCATCAGCACCTGTGCCGAAAATTGAGGACATTAAAAATAAAACACACCATGAGAATGGTTTGGTTGATACGGATATGGAGGAGTTCATTAAAACTTTGCGAGGACAATTGGAAATATTCATCAATCGCATGAAAAGTAACTGCAGTAGAGGAAGGTACGTGAAAATTATTAAATTTCTGCGAATTATTATCCAATTATTGGAGCGAAGCATTTTTCGAATAGAGTTATAATACAAAGTGATCATTTTGTGGTTCTCTGTCTGCCTCTAAAGTTTTCGCTTCGAAACTGGTCAACCCTATAGATACCGATTTCTCCAAGGCTTCCCACAGTGTCAATCATCTGCTTCTGATTCATAAGCTCGGGATTATAGAGGCTACGCCCTTGTTTTTTTTGTTTGGACATAGTCTGCGCTTCAGCTAACAGAGCAAGAGGCCCTCATGAAAGCGGCCTTTTTCTTGTGGATCAGGAACCGCCTAGAAGGCATAACTTCTATTCCACAGGCTGTCTTTATTTTTATTTTAATGTATTTATGCCGTTCTTTGTGGCATTTATTCTTGGATATTTACATATTTCGATCATCCCTACGTCCCCCTTCCATTTTAAAATGATTAGGGGTTCGGGTTGCGGATTCTTTCTCTATCTCTTCCCGCTCTTTGTTCTTCATAATTTCTTTTATAAGTTTATGTATTTCTGTCCATTTCTCTTTAGATTCGAGCATAATGTCAATGATGTTTCCTTCATTTATGCGGTTGTTTATTTTTAGCTACGTTTCAAGTCTTATCCTTTCCCACCTATGACATTCTATAATTGTGTGTTTTGGCGTATCAAATCCTTCGCAGTACACACATCGGTCGTCTTCCTGTTTGCCAAACCTTTTCAGATATAGTGTCCTGATAAAAATTGAGTTATATAGTATTCTATGACTTTGTGTTTGCAGTTTGTCCATGTAATAACATTTGTGATTAGAGTCTTTGTCCACTGGGCTTTTTGCGTCAAGTTTTCCCATTTTATATTCATCGTTCTAGGGTTCGCGCTCTTTCTAGTGCATGGTTTCTGGCTTCTCCTTGAATGTACAATCTGCTTTTTTCCTCTACTATTAGGTCCACCGGTGGTATTCCTGTAATCGCTTGCAGTGCCTCAGCAGAAATTGTGCGATACCCGCTGGAAACTCTAAGAAGATATTTCCTTTGACATCTTTCGGCTACATTTCGGTATTTTTTAATATGGAGGGTATTGTACCATATCGGGGCGCCGTAAGTAACTATTGACATCATCACTCCATGAAGTGTTCTCCTCTTGATCCATCCAGGTCCTCCCAGATTGGGTAGGACTCTGCCCAATGCCATGGTTCTTTTCTCAGCCTTTTTTACTGCTTCCAGTATATGTGGACCGAAGCTTAAATCTTTATCGAGAGTTATTCCCAGATATTTTATTGTTCTTTTAGGTAGGATTTCGAAGGATTCAAAACTGAACAACACTTCTTGTCTCTGTCTTGGTCCTGCTAGAATTATTGCCTCTGTTTTTTCTTTCGCTAATTCAAGTCCATTTTGCGTCATCCAGTCTTGCACCACTTCTAGGGAAACCTCGACTTTGTACACCAGGTCGTTCTTGCAGTCTGCCGTACCCAAGATGCCCAGATCATCGGCAAATGCTATGATTTGTACTCCTTCCATCAATGGAAGACTGAGGACAGGATCGTAGAAAATGTTCCATAGGAGGGGGCCCAACACTGATGCCTGTTGTATTCCGCACGTAACGTATACTTCTGCTTCCGCTTGATTTTCCTATGTCTGAGATAGTCCTTGACCAGATTTATTAAATAAGTGGAGATATTTTTCCTTTCTAGGCCCTCTATAATTTTTCCCCACGGTGCCGAATTAAAGGCATTTTTGACGTCGAGAGCTATAAATGCAACGCCCTTGTTGAGCTGGTTGGATATTGTCCGGGTTAACGAGTTCCATTCCAAGCCGATACCAATTGCCTGAAGGGTCCCGCTTGGGTCCCCTGTTATATTCCACGTGTTTATCAATTAAACAGTGTTTTACCAACAGCGAGGTTAAGCTCTTCGGCGACGATCTGAGGTATTATAGGCCCGTCTGATTGTTGCCTTATGCAGGAAGACGTTATCCGCTTTGTGAATCGAATGGAGTGGAGTTGAATGTGTCAAACTACTTTTGTAATGACTGCGAACCACTAGTCAATTAAGATCAAGATTTTGTCGGGCATGAGATTTAAATCCACCGTTCGTCGCTTGATTCCTTCTGTAATATGTCAATAGTGTTAAGAAACAATGTTACACCGTATAAATTATATGTGTATGTTTACGAATTACGTGATTCCTTTTTCTTTTCTTTTCTTTAGGTTAGAATATAAGTTGCTCATGTGAAGTAGGGTTAAGTTAGGAAGCATTATGCTTCAACTTCGTTTTTAACTATGACGTGCTGCTGAGTGAATTGGGTGCCATGACATGTAAATAATGCACTTTCATCTTCTCAATTGTCGGCCGAGATTGGATTCCTCATTCGCCCTAGACATCGCAGACGCTTTCGCACAAACTATGCGCAGAATCTTTTATTACCATTTTACCGAAAATAGATGATTTACTTATTTATTTTTGTTCTAGGTCCATTGCTAATGACAGCAGTGTCCAATCCCTATTTTTAGCGATTACTAATATGCATTCAAGGCTGCTTATCT
This sequence comes from Apoderus coryli, assembly GCA_911728435.2. Taxonomy (NCBI): domain Eukaryota; kingdom Metazoa; phylum Arthropoda; class Insecta; order Coleoptera; family Attelabidae; genus Apoderus; species Apoderus coryli. The sequence continues at coordinate 8,939,018 of OU452215.1, read as the reverse complement.
ACATAAGGGAACATGATGATAGTCGGTTGCATTATGAACGATTACAAGACAAACTGACACAAGTGAAAGATGCTCGAGCTGCTTTGGATGCCTTACGTGATGAATATCGTGAGAAATTACGTAGAGAAGCTGAAGAAGCCGAGCGTCAGCGTCAACTGCAAATGGCTCATAAACTGGAAATTATGCGAAAAAAGAAACAAGAATATTTACAATACCAAAGACAATTGGCCCTACAGAGGATACAAGAACAAGAACGTGAAATGCAGATGAGGTAGGTTGTGTTTAATTGTGTTTTATGCTCCTATACCAAGGAAAAATCTTAAGGAACTGATCATTTTTTTAATTTGAAGCTTAATTTGTGTCGACCAAACGAACATACCCAAAACATTTTAATATATCACAGCAGTTACAACTTGGCATCTTCGTGGTATCGAATGAATACGGTTAGTAATCTTGAGGAATAGACGGATATGTAGTATAGTTTGTCTTTGCAAAGGGCTCTTTTAATTTAATTTCAAAGATTTGTGGACGTGCCGACCAATCCAGTCTTCAAAGTAATCCAGGGATTCACGTACTATCTACAATGTGTCCACGGATAGAATTTGGAAGACGAATAACTTTTTTATTTGTAGATTTAGAAGAAAAAGTCATTCTTTATAAAATCGTCTGCTTGTGTCGAAACTACAATTGCAAATGCCAAATTTACGATTACTATACAGGGTGTCCTACGGTGGCAACCCATTAGATTATTTCAGAAACTACTTCGAATTAAATTTTGAAAATTTCAGTGTCTATATTGTCAAATATGCTCTACTCAAATAATATTATAGCAACGGCATTGCTTTTCCGGTTATACCGGAAGTTGATGGCAACTTTGTTATTTTAAATGCAACACCCTATATATTATTACATTTTTGGATTCTAAATAAGATTTCAGACATATTTCATGTATCATGTCTTATACCTAACGTCAGTCGTTTTTGACTTATATCAAGATTTATGTCAAAATTGACAGTTTAAGGCTCCATAAGAATTCCGTTTTTTCCTTGTAAATCAGTATTTAATAATTATTTTCCAGGTATTTTCTTATCAGGTGGGATCTTCTATTTCGAATTGACAAGACATTTTCTGATTAGTTTATACAGGGTGGTCAAAAAATTATATTGAAAACGGTTCAAGAAAAACAGTTGAATGTCAATTTTTTTCAAATGGAATGGGTATATTATTATTATTTTATCTTCCTTAGCATTAAAAAATAATGCAATTTTGTAATAGGTTATCATTTTCTAAAATGCATAGTTTTCGAAATATCGTCATTTTAAATTTTTCTGCAGCTTCTAACGTTGTCTCTCTGGAAGCTAGCTAATTAATTTAGTTAGCCATGAAATTATTGTCATTTTAACGTCAAACTAAACGTCAAATGACTAGAAATGTGTGTCTTTCACCATACAAAAAACGTTCACACTAAATTTATTTTGAAAATTTCGTTCACGAATAGCATGCGGATTCTCAGAAGCCGAAAAATGACTGTTTTGTCTATTAATGATTCCATCTCTCGAAAATTTCGACTCATCTGTCCAAATCACTTTTTGCAGAAACCCAGAATCTTCTTGTGTTCGTGTTAAAATAGTTTCGCAGAACCGTACACGTCGTTCGGCATCACCTGCTTCCAGAGCACAAAGATATTTGAATTTAAATGGATGTAAACCACTACTTTTTAAAATTTTTTGGACAGAGGATTTTGAAATTCCTAGATCTTGTTCAGCAGCACGTATGTCATTATTTTCATGGCTAACTAAATTAATTAGCTATCTTCCAGAGAGACAACGGTAGGCGCTGCAGAAAAAATTCAAATGACGATATTTCGAAAACTATGCATTTTAGAAAATGATAACCTATTACAAAATTGCATTATTTTTTAATGCTAAGGAAGATAAAATAATAATAATATACCCATTCCATTTGAAAAAATTGACATTCCACTGTTTTTCTTGAACCGTTTTCAATATAATTTTTTGACCACCCTGTATAAACTAATCAGAAAATGTCTTGTCAATTCGAAAAAGAAGATCCCACCTGATAAGAAAATAGCTGCAAAATAATTTTTAAATACTGATTTACAAGGAAAAAACGGAATTCTTATGGAGCCCTAAACTGTCAATTTTGACATAAATCTTGATATAAGTCAAAAACGACTGACGTTAGGTATAGGACATGATACATGAAATATGTCTGAAATCTTATTTAGAATCCAAAAATGTAATAATATATAGGGTGTTCCATTTAAAATAACAAAGTTGCCATCAACTTCCGGTATAACCGGAAGTGCTATGCCGTTGCTATTATATAATTTGAGTAGAGCATACTTGACAATATAGACACTGGAATTTTCAAAATTCAATTCGAACTAGTTTCTGAAATAATCTAATGGGTTGCCACCGTAGGACACCCTGTATAGGGTATATCAAAAATATCATTTTTAATGATTTTGATTTTTTTGTTTTTTTTTTTTGTTTTAATTTTATGAAAATATTTTCAAAACCGTGATTTCTTACACCAATTATGCAAAAAACACTAATAAACTTTTTTCTCAAAGTGGTTAATTTCATAGCTACTTTTAAAATAATAAAATTAAAGACAGAACAAGGTCACTCTGATTACGAGTTGTATTATTTTGATCCAATTCAAACACAGACATGAAATTCTGCACGGCCCTCCGCTGAGAAACACAAGGACCTAATAGATCTTCTTCGAAATGGGCATTGAAGTCTCCGATAATCATCAGTTGTGCACCGTACAAGTACGTCAGTTGCTCAAAGAATTCGAAAAATCCAATATAGTGATCAGCATTTAGGCCAGGTGGGATATAAACACAAAAACAGAAAAGTGATTCGCACTCAGCCTACATCCAATCATATCTATTGACGGGTGCAGAAAAGGGGAGTCGGGATAACCCTTCTAGAATTCAGGTCTGACCTGACGGCCAATAGCACGCCCCCGCCTCTAGTTACACCAAGCGCATCATTATCTCGGTCTCTGCGATAGATGACATAATTGTCATCAAACAATTCACTGCTTAAAATATTTTCCTGGAGCCAGGTATCAGTGATTGCAATGATGTAGATGCGTAAAACGTACCAGTCTTTGTATTCAAGCCCCTGACATTTTGATACATAATATTTAGATCCATATCGACACCGTTCGACAAACAAGTTAGTTTAAAGAGCGCTCACTTATCTTAATTATTGTCGGAACACCTTTTTGAAACGCTATCTTGAATTTGCTCTCCCCCTTGTTTTTTCGTTCTATAAGTTGTTGCTTGATCTTCTTGTAGTATTGTTGTTGTTTCCGGGTTTTGTCGGATGAGATAGTGATGTGCTTCAAACGAGAGTCCGTTTTTATGGTTCTAGACTTACGCAAAATCTCTGTCACCAAGTTAGCTTCCCGCATTACCACCTGTTGTGGTCTGGGATGAGGCGTCTCAGTGGTTCTCCTTTTATTGCCTATTCTAGTCACTTGAGTAATATCTGATACTCTCACGTCCGGGCAAAGCGTTGTGATTACAGTTGCCGCAAAATTTTTGTCTTCGGACTCCCCGCTGGCATCACCTGATTCCTGTTGTCCAAATACAATCAGATTCTTCCTGCGCCTATCCCATTCCAGAATCACATCCTCGAACACATCACATTCCACCGGTTTCCTAGCTTCACTAGTACGCAACGTTTTCTTCAAGACATCGCTATACAATTGTTCAAGCGACAACAATTTATTCAGCACATAATCAATCGTATATTTTGCATTGCTTGGATAGACTGAAGCCGAATTAGTCAAATGCGATTGATTTCGTTTGGTGGTTTTGTTGTTTGGTAAACAAAAATACCTAACGTACAAATTGAAATTCGTGCAAATAGTATACCTACCTATATACAATAGATAGAAGGCGGCCGGGGTAGGTGCCTAAGCTCAACGTAAACACATTCCTACGCAATAGAACATATTATTTCAATAGGTATTATATAAAAGTTCTCAATCACCACCAGTTTTTAAATATATTCAAGAGAAAGTACAACAATTTTGAGCAAAATACATGTATTTTAGGCCGTATTTGGTAGTACATACTATTACCCGGTGACCGGTGGCGCAAAACTTTTGATATGTACATAGGCAAAGATTAATCTACACAATAGATAGTCAGCGTATATGGGAAATAAAACAAAAATTGAAACTGTCTCGACACGAGCTACATCTATTAGAAAAACATGCAACCATGGAATTGTAGATGGCGTTATATGTATTGTGTTGAAATAAAATAATCATATGGGCAATGTTAGACAAGGACGAGTATACTTTCCCCTACGAGGTGGGAGTTTGTTTTTATATTATATGTACTACTGTGCAGCAGTGTTTTTTGTTTAAAATTATATGGTAGGTATACGTAACCTATCTACGCAAAGATTAATGTGTATGGACGAAAATAAAAGAAATTACTATAATAGTATAAATATACAGGGCTGGTTTATTAAATGTTTTAGACAATAATTTTAAATGACTACAATAATATTATTTTAGTCATTTAATTTTAAATTTCGGATATAAGGATGCATCAAAAAGTTATATTTAAATTAACGAAATTTGGCGTTATAGATAGGACTTCCGGTTATTACCTGATTCAGTTTTAAGGATCAAACTCAAACAGCAGATTCAACTTGTCGTTAACATTATGAAAAAATAAATCTCAGAGGCGGGTAAATTAAAGGGGCATACAGGCGTGAAATGCTACCCTAACTTTTTTATGCACATTTTTTGCGTGTGTTTCAATTCGGAGATGTAAAATCTAACAAATTATATACGTAATAAATGTATCCTTCTGTGATATTGATAGAAAGTCATTGTTATCGCGTAATATCGATTTTAAGAAATGTTAATATTAAAAAGGCTGTGCTTTTTACAAGTTGCTGAAGTAAATAAGGTTTGAAATTTCCAGCATGACAATAATTATTTAAAAAAATACGGTTTCGAAATGCAGGATGTAAAAAATTAGAATTTTTAATCTGTTTTTAATGAAAATTTAAATCTATTGAGAAATATGGTTCAGGGTTTTTGTGAAATGTATTTTACTCCAAAGATTCTACTCATCGATTATAACCGAATTAATTTACTCAAAAATATCTATACTAGTAAAATAACACAATTATCACAATTAGGTTCAAATTCTGCAACGCCGAATAGAAAAAAAACTTACAGTCTCCCTAATATTGGTTTTTGTGCAATGATCATAAAACTTTAAAAAACTAACGATTTATGTAGATTGTATTGTTAACACGTTTCATAAAAACCTTTAAAAACCCACCAACAGGGTGTTAAAAGTATCACGACAATAACTTTTTTCATGTTTTAACAAGTACAATCGTCTGCTTCAGATTGATCCTTAAAAACTGAATAACAGTTTCTCTATATAAAAAAATAAAACTCGTAAATATCATCCCCAAACATTTAATTTACATAACACCATATTTGAAAGTAAATAAAAAAAAAACAGCATTACCTAGTTTGACAGATTTGCAAATTGCAAATCAAAGTATCTATGTATACAGGGTGTTGCATAAGTACTTGTACAAACTTTAAAGGGTGATTCTTTGACTAATTTTAAGATACAAATTTCATATGTACATGGGTCCGCTACGGCTTGGTTTTCGAGATACAGGTAGTTCAAAAAGAATATTATATTTAGGATTATATGCTTGTTCAATAGCATCGCAATTTGGTGCAATTCGGGATACAGGTGTATTGATGACACCAGAGCTGTCAAAAGAACTAATAAAAAATACGAAAAATAACAAAATACAAATATCATTCAAAAGACAACAATGCACATAATAGTCGGTACCAAGCCAAATAGGTAGTAGGTAAATATAGATTTATTTTGTTTCGGGCTTGGGCTTGGCACCGACTTATTGTAATCAAAACTACCCACCAAACGGATACATTTAATTTTACGCAGATGCTCAAAATGTTAACTTTCTTTCATTAATAGAGACCTGTGAAGTGAGCTTACCTCTTACGCCCACGTATTAAGTACTAAGTTTCAGTTATCAGTTATAATTTTTTATTTTCCAAGAAAGCGAAACGAGATATTTAAAACGGCATTGCGCCGCCCTCATGTATACCTCCGGGGGCGGCATCGAAAATCGCTACACGTCACAAACTTGTAAATGCTTAGAACTACCCCTATATCAAATTTCTATTTTCTATCTTTTTTGTTTCATACCCAAAGCCCTATTCCTACCGAACTTATTATTTACCCGAAGAAACATTAAAAAGAAGTAAAATTTAAGTACCTAAACCGATAAAGTGGAACTTATACCTGATGAAGAGACAGACTATTATAATAGGTATACCTAATATAATATAGGTAGCACTGATAATTTTTTTATTATAGGCCTTGCTCATGGAGACAGGTTACTTAATCATGATGGGAGATTTGAATGTGAATTTTTTGCAGACAGGCTCAGCTGAAGTCGAGAAAGTTTTGTCAATATGTAATAATTTCAACTTGATTCAGGTTATAAATGAGCCAACTAGGGTCACTAATGCGGGTCAATCACTTATTGATATAATTTGTATCAGTGAAAATCTGATTCTTGATTCGTCGGGTACTGAAGATCTTCACTGTAATAGTGATCATCTGCTTGTCTACTGTAGTCTGTTTTTTAAACTTAATAAGAGAAAACTAACTGCTATTACCTACAGAGACTTTGGGAGCTTTGACACTGTGGAATTTGCAAGTGATGCTGAGCTTATTCCATGGGGTGATGTCGACTTGGTTCAAGACTTGAATCAAAGAACTAATCTACTAAATGATTGCATTTTGAACTTGTTTGACAAGCATGCTCCTGTTAAACATATTCTTGTTAAGCGTCCTTATCAACCGTATATTACTTACACGATTAAACAAATGATTAAACTAAAACAAAGAGCTTTTAAAAGATATTTAAGTACTGGGACCACTGCTTCGAGACAATATTATGTAGAATTGCGTAATTATGTAAAAAGTGCGATCATAGCAGAAAAAAAAGCATATTTTCGGTTTACCTTAAATAATCAGTCTAATCCAAAACAGCTTTGGCGTAGCGTTTCTCAAATGGGATTGTCTACTGGTAAAAGTAAAAATAATGAACTGCCTGAATATCTGCAATTACCCGATCAGTTGAATGACTATTTCTTGAACGCGTCTGGTCAATCTGTCATAAGCGCGGAAAAATTGAGATTTTTTGATAGTAACAGATTTATACAAAATGCTTCTTTTCGATTTGATGCAGCTACGAATACTGACGTGATGAATAGTATGAAATCAATAAAGTCCAATTCTTATGGTGTAGATAATATAAATATAAAAATGTTAAGTCTAGTCATGCCCCACTGTGTAAGCGTTATAACAGACCTTTTTAATGACTCGTTGGGCTCTGGCATTTTTCCTGACATATGGAAAAGTGCCAACGTCATTCCAATTCCGAAAGTGGATTCACCCTCTTCTTACAATGAGCTTAGGCCAATCAACATTTTGCCGGCACTTTCGAAAATGTTTGAACGTCTTGTAAGCAATCAAATTCAGGATTATTTGCGGCTACATAATGTGCTACCTTCTGAGCAGTCAGGTTTTAGGAAAAAACATAGTACTAATACCGCCTTGTTAAAGGTAGTGGATGACTTATCAAGCGCCGTCGATAAATCTCAGTCTGTTGTCCTAATTTTATTGGATCAAAGTAAAGCCTTTGACCTTGTTAACTTTGAAATGCTTTTAGCGAAATTAAGATACTTGGGCTTCGATGATGCGTCTGTGAAGTGGTTCAGAAGTTATCTTTTTAATAGAAAACAGCGGGTTAAGCTAAAATCAAAAATTTCTAGCTTTGGTGAGACGTTGGGGGGAGTTCCTCAGGGCAGCATCCTTGGACCTCTACTTTTTTCAGTATTTACATTTGATATTGGATTTTTAATTCAAAAACTGAAGCTTCATATGTATGCGGATGATGTACAGTTATACTTTCCTTTTGAAATTAGTGAGACAGAAAATGCATTTGTGGATATTAACAATGATTTGGGGATGTTTTCTGGTTGGTGTAAAGACAACGGACTTAGAATTAACCCAAATAAAACGCTCGCCTTATGTATTGGCAATAAACGCAACAGTGATAGTATTAAATTAAATTATGGTGTGTCTGTTGATGACGTTGCTGTTCGATGGGTTTCAAGTGCTCGTAATCTTGGAGTTATTCTTGATGACGATCTCAAGTTTGAATCACACTGTTCTTCTGTATATAAAAATTGTTTTTTTAAGCTTAGGTCACTGCATCAATTGAAACATATTCTTGATGAGGGAACTAAATTGAAAATTGTTAAGTCACTTATTTATCCGCATATTGACTATTGTTCCCCAGTATATTATCGATCCTTAACTAACTTTAACCAGAACAAAATTCAAAGGATTCAAAACGCTTGTGTTAGATTTATTTGTAACGTCCCATATCGTGCTCATATCACACCTTTCTTAACTCAGCTTCATGAACCTAAGATAAATCTTAGGACTGAATATTTGTATGTGATGATGCTGTACAGAATTTATACTTCGAAGACTCCCAAATATCTTTATGAATTATTGAGACTACGATCGAGTGTACATGGTGTGAATATACGTTTTAACAATTTTACAATTCCGCAACATGCAAGTAGTAAATTTGAGGGCTGCTTCTCGTATGTTGCACCATCTTTATTGAACAAATACTATAACTTACTGAAACTGCCACCTATACAATTTCAAAATAATTTAAAAGCTATATTATTTAATTAAATCTTAACACGGTCTCAAAAAATTGGATATTTTGTTTTTTCTTTGTTTTCGATGTTTTTTTTTTCTTTTTTAGTGATTTTCTTTTTTTTTTCTTTTTCTTCTTTATTATTGTGAATTTACAAATATAGGTAGAGTGGAAGAATGGCCATGAGCCAAATCTCTTGCCTTTTGCAGAAGTATGATATTTATATATTATGTTACTAAAATAATATTCATATTATGTTATTAAAATGTGGTACATATTGTATATTGTATTTTTTGGTACATATTTGTATTTTCTTTTGAATTTTATACTTGTGCAATAAACGGTTTATTTATTTATTTATTTATTTATTATAAGATCTACAACAATCTTGTTACATCTTTGCCACATTGTCTACGTGAAATATTTAGTCAAAAGTATGTTTCTATCTAAAAGCTTTTCATTTAACGATTGTTCGCCACTGATCATGGGACTGGTCTAGTCTTGAAACATGTATGACATGGATTAAATATTATTATATTAAATTTAATTCATAGAGATTAGGCTTTTATTTCAATACTGTACTTGTAATAAATCACCCTGTGTGTTTCTTTTACCGACGAATTGGCAACAGCACGACACACACCACATTCGTTTGTTTTTTTTTCTACCTCCCTGCGTATCCCTTCCAGATTAATACAGAATTTCATCAATTTCTCTCTCTGACAATACAGCATTGCCGGTGCATATCTGTTGCAAATGATCTAAATAATTGTTATACGTTGCGTTTTGTTTTTGATATTAATAAACTACAAAACGGTTTCTGGCTGTGACAATACTGCTCTATGCTTTACACGCTAGTCTACGCCACGTAGTGGCAGGCATACTTAGAGATGTTCTGATTTTAATGCATTGGGCTGACTATCTATTGTGTAGATTAATCTTTGACATAGGTATATGTGTATACAGTGTAGGCGACGATAACAGTTGCCTGTAAAAATGCGAAGTCTCGGTAGTGGGTTCTAGCACCAGCGGTAAACCCATTTTGCGGTAGTTATATTAGGGGATGTTTTAAAGGTTTAACGTAAAAAATGGAATTAATATAAAAATCAATATATTTTTTTTTAATTATGGAGTCAATAATAATAAATTGAGTATTTAATTTAGAGCGAAGTTTTAAAGGTAGGCGGTGCCTACCTTGCCTACCCCGATCAGCCGGCACTGGCATGTATCTAAATTCAAGGACTAAGCAATGGAAAATTATCCTAAACTGTTTAAAATTATTTTCTAGGCAAGAACAACAGAAACAACAGTATATAATGGGTCCCCATTATGGAACCTATCCTGGTTCACCAGTACACATGCAGTCATATCCTCCAAATAGTGGACCACCAAATAACTACTACCAATTTCCAATGGGACAGCCGATTCCCGGGCAACAGCCGTCTCAACCCGGCCCACCACAAATGGGGGGACCACCAGGTATATACATGGTGTTATTAGAAAAGCTCATTCCAATATACGTTATTATTCATTTCAGGTATCCCACAATCAATGCATCATGGACAGCAAATGGGTCCTGGTGCAGTCCCACCAGGATTTCAACAAATACGTTCCCCTTTACCAAATAATAGCGGTCAATATCAGTCACCTCCTCAAATACCTCCAAGCGGAATGGTGGTTCAAAATCAACCACCTCCGGGTGTGATGGGTCACAATCCGACGGTTCAACAGCTGCCGCCAAATATGATTACACCACAAGGTCAGCAGATGCATCAACAGTTCGCGCAAGCGCCACCAGAAAGTCCACGACAAGGTGAAAATACCCAAACAGCTGAATTGATAAGTTTTGATTAGATACTGTATTTTTATTGTATTTTGATATATAACCAGTTAATTTTTTTAGGTAATAACCAGAATTAGCTTAGTCTTGGTCAGGGATGAAATAAATTATTATTCTTTTTAATTTTAGATTTGTTACATATATTAATTATTGTTTTTATTTTATTGCAAAGTTATACGAAGTATAATAATTTAAAAAAGAATTTTAATAAAATTTATTTCAGCATTTTGTTATAGTACTGTAAGTATAAAATACTTGTGTAAAATTATTTCCGTGTATATCCCATATAAAAGGAAACATTAAAATTTCTTATAGCATAGTATATTATTTATTTATTTACCTACGACCACTACTGTAAATACTTAAAAACACACCGTCTCCGATCAATGTAAGATTCCTATTACTTCCGGTAAAAAAATCGTAAAGTTTTCCTAGCAACCGCTTAGCAACGGTCAATACAAACAAACTTATTCAAAAACTGACATAATCTTAAATCAAATTTGTATGTGAGTGTAATATTACAGCATTCCGACTCCACGGTGGCACTTTGAAATAAACTGTGACGTATGATGCCGCCATTTTGGATTACAAGTCAGGTCCTGACTAAGAATAATTGAAGACCTCGGTGCAAAAACCGGACAAGTCCATATTTTATAAGTTTTGAGAAAATGAAGAAAACTTTTCAGTTTTTAAGTACTCTTTAATCAGAGATTACTACATGCCTTTTGTTGTTGATATTAAGGATACAAACTATTGTGGAACATTAAACAACATTATTACAAAACACCTTATAAGCTATTGTTTTTTTAAAATATGGACTTGTCCGGTTTTTGCATCGAAAAAAAGTAGTTTTAATGTTTTTATTATGAAAAAATGCAAATCAGTACAATGGAAAAACAGTAAATCTAAATAAATGAAGAATCGGACTCGTGGGCTGCATCTTCATCTATTACGTCTTCACCTGGTAATTCAACAGTCGGTACTTCCCCAAATATTTCTTTGTAGTACCACTGATCTGCAGCTGGGACATATCTTGCGACAAGGGTTTTAACGTCTTTGGCCTTTTTTTCATTAAGAGGTAAAGGATACACTTGGGTCATTTTAGATGTTGGCAGTGACACAACTGCTCCAGGTTTTAATCCGGAATATTTAGTGAGAATTGGAAGCGCGGTAGAAAGGCTGCATTCAATAAAGTTAGATCCCTTTTTGTATTTGAATAAGCGATAAATCGAAATAAGAAATTTGGTCTTGTTTTCTGTGTTAGAAAAAGTCGTTTTAAACATTGGTTTAAAATGGTTAGTAAAGTCTCTAATCATATCTTGATTTACTTCCACTACTCGAAATTGTTTGGACTTGTTGCGTACTAACTGCTTTTATTCTTCTGGTACATGTATTCGTTCCTTTCTCCTTTTTGCCTTTTCTATTAATCCAAAAGAACGGTCGCAAGGCAGGAAACTGTGACCGGGCTCTGGATATTGGTGGATCACTCGTTTTATCTTGTTGTTTGTATTAAAGAGTGTAAAGAGATACTTAACCACAGTTTGGTTCTTATTATGCGCAAAAGCGTTTTCGGAAAACAAGTACAGGGTTGTTACAGTATCTGGCAAAAACGTTTCAACGTTATGTTGAAGGAAACTAATTACCTCCTTGTTGCCCTTTCTTGACGTAACCTCATCATACATGAAGAATGTGAAGACTCCAGTTTTGCCCGAAAATATGCAAAAGTTGTATAGCCTTACTTGGCGTTTATAAGAAAGTCGGAAGACGACATCGTAATTTCGCGCTAATATAATAACATAGCACGCTTAACACCAATAAACTGAACAAATAAAACCGCGAAGCCACCGTATAATGATATATTGTGCGCCCCCCATATAGTCTTGTCCCTACCACTTTTTTTGTGTCGGTGCAAAAACCGGACAAGTCCTGGACTTGACTGCTTTTTGCAACCAAGAATGCGATCGGACAAGTCCTTAACTGTTATATGAACGTTATTCTGATGTGGACTTGGCTGATTCTTGTACCAATCGATCGGCAATACATTAATACATCAATGTAACAAAAAAAGCAAATTTTGCCAAAAAGTGGACTTGTCCGGTTTTTGCACCGAGGTCTTCAATTATAGTTTTCTGTTTCTAACCACAGTACTGTATTTTCATTTTTGTAAAAATATTTAAGTACATAATAATATCGTTGTCAATTTCAGAAATATTTGTGGGGTGTCATAGTGCTTGAAAACAGCCTTGAGTGGTGGCATCAGTTAAATGTTGACATGATTGGGTGATTTTTAATAATAATAATAAACACAACAATAATAAAGACTTTATTAGTAGAAATTTTTTTTTTATAAAAGTTGAAGCAGTGCTTCCTGTCTTAACCTAAACGTAACTTATATTTTAGCTTAAATTTATCTGAAAATAGTTCTCTGACCAAATTAAGTAGGTAGCTTATGTTTACAAATTAATTTGTTCTATTACGCCCTCTTAAACGAAAACCGTTGTAAACTTTTTATATTCTCCGGTAGAGCGTTGTAATATTTTGAAACCGTATAGGAAAATGACTGCTCAAAGATTGATGTTGAGTCCAGCGGTGGCGTAATGACAGTTTTATGAGGAATATTCACATCATACACCGATCCCCGGAACTTCAATCTTTCATTCATAAGTATTCCGCCTATTTCCATCTGATGATTTTTATTAATCAAAATTAGTGAATGAAAATCTGACGTTGTTTCATTCTTAACCAGCCGATTTCCTTAATTTTATTGCTAGCCTCTTTCACCCCTACGAATTCCACATACAAGCCGTGTGCCTGAATTCTGCATCAACTGAATCCTGTTCTCAGCTATTTTAGTCAAACAAGGGACATATATACAGGGTGGTCCAACGAAAAGTTTGCACCTAGCTTTTCTCTTTTTTTTGTAGTCGAATGCGAAAATGCTCGGACACGTCGATTTTGCTTTTGAGGGGGACACATTTTAAACATATTTTTCGATCTGCGCCTTTAACCCCCTAGCGGGGGTGAGTAACAACCCTAAAATTTTAAATGGAAAGAGGGGTCTAATGACATATCATTTGAAAGGACACAAAATTGTCTTTCTAATGATACCCTATTTGTCGAATTTTACTAAAACAGTTAATACGAAAACGACTTTAAAGACATTAAGCCGATAATTTTGGTATTAATGAGAAATACAAATAAGTTTTAATTATTACGACTGAAAACAACTACAATCATTTCTAAATTATTTACTTTGAAGAAAAACGGGATTTCAAAAACACTATCTTATTTATCAGAACTAAATTCCTCACTAATCGTTTGCGTTTTTTGTTGAAATAAAAACTGCAGATACGTGTAGGAAAAGAATTTACACCGTTTATTTTAGTCTTTTCATTGATTCAGTTTGGTTGCTTCTCAAGTTATTTTACTTTTACCGTACAAAATGATTTATTCCATTCTAGAACGAGTTGAAATTGTTAAACTTTATTTTCAAAATAATAGTAGTGCTAGACTTACGGCTCGCTTATTTAATGAGAGACATCCCGATAAAAATGTGAATGATGTGTACGTTGGCAAGTTAGTTAAAAAGTTTGTAGATACCGGATCTGTCTGTAATGTAAAACACCAGCCGCAGAAACCGATCAGAAATGAAGCTGTGGAAGTCGCTGTTTTAGGGCATGTTGAAATGGATCATAGTCAAAGTACCCGTCAACTAGCTGAAGCCTCAGGTGTCTCCCGTTCGTCCATAATACGAATTTTAAAAGCGTACAAATTTCATCCGTACAAAATCAAATTAGTACAGGAACTAAATGAGGATGATCCTGATAGAAGGCTGCAATTTTGTGAAGCAATGAGCCAGCGTTTAATTGAAGATCCGCAATTATTATTTAACATTTGTTTTTCCGACGAATGCACATTTTATTTGAATGGAGCTGTAAATAGGCACAATTGCCGTTACTGAGATGACAGTAACCCACATTTATTCCGTGAGGTTCATACCCAGTATCCTCAAAAAATAAACGTCTGGTGTGGCATATTAGGAAATCATATTATAGGACCACTTTTTATTCCTGGAAATTTAACTGGTGAAGTGTACCTAAACATGCTTGAAGACACAATTGATCCTTTAATAACACAAATAATAGAAGATGACCAAAATCATACTGCTGATCGGCTTTATTTCCAGCAAGATGGAGCACCTCCGCACTATGTGGCTCCTGTAAGACAGTTCTTAGATGACCGGTTCCCTGGACGGTGGATTGGAAGGAGGGGCCCAATTGAATGGCCTGCCAGGTCACCGGATTTATCGCCTTTAGACTTTTTTCTTTGGGGGCACTTAAAAAATAAATGTTTTGCCACGAAGCCCGAGTCCATAGAAGATCTTCGCCAACGCATTACAGAAGAGTGCAGAAACATAACACCTGATATGCTACAAAATGTTAGAAATAGATTTGAACAAAATCTGTATTATTGTATGGAATCAAATGGGTCACATTTTCAACATTTGTTAATGTAACGTTTTAATAAATCAATTTAACAGCTTGTTTACTTTTTTTACAAAGCAATGTTAAAACTAACAAACATTGGAATGTACTAACGATTGCAGGTGTTTTCACTCGCAATCATTAAAACTTATTTGTATTTCTCATTAATACCAAAATTATCGGCTTAATGTCTTTAAAGTCGTTTTCGTATTAACTGTTTTAGTAAAATTCGACAAATAGGGTATCATTAGAAAGACAATTTTGTGTCCTTTCAAATGATATGTCATTAGACCCCTCTTTCCATTTAAAATTTTAGGGTTGTTACTCACCCCCGCTAGGGGGTTAAAGGCGCAGATCGAAAAATATGTTTAAAATGTGTCCCCCTCAAAAGCAAAATCGACGTGTCCGAGCATTTTCGCATTCGACTACAAAAAAAAGAGAAAAGCTAGGTGCAAACTTTTCGTTGGACCACCCTGTATATATATTGTCAATAATATAACCCCTAGCTGATTGCCTTAACATGCTATCTCGCCACGAGACAACTTGTGTTTATGTTTTACTTTCATTTAGTTTAAAAACATATTAGATACTGCCATTTCGTAATATAAATTTTACGGTTATACAAATAGTTGTTATAAACGTAAAATTATCTAGTATTCATCATTATTTTTACTTATTACTCACCTAACAGGATCTGTGGGGAAGCGAAAAAAATGTTTAGAGCAAGTATACCGCTTATTGGGACAACATTTTGCAGCACACACATGTCCTCCCTGATTGTTCATTGTATTAATCATAAGATACGTTAATAAAAATAAAGTCCTTTTAATTCTCACGAACACTATACCAAAAACACAGAATTAGATTTAAACACAATATTTATTTATCTCGTACACGCCGACAATCTATCTACGTCAATGCGATTATTGTGACGTTTTAACCCATAATGGCGGCATGCGCGACGATATGCGCAGGACGGCTCGCAAGCGGAAAGTCAGAATACTGTATTATTTATTTTACTGTGACCACAGTATAATCAAAGATTAATGTACACAAATTAATTTTTAGTATAACAATAATATGGGACTATGGTCTGGCGGTCTGACCGCGCCGCTGTGCGAATTTTATGTGACAAAGTGTCACTATACTCTAGCGATGTTGCCAGGTTGGTATCTGTTCACTATATCGACTGATAGAATGAATAATACAATTTTATGATATAAATATACAGTGGATGTAATTATTATATCATTGCAGGAGGTTGGGGGTAAAATGCTGAGTATGGAATGTTAGGTAGCAGGCAGGGAATAAAAATATATATCGTATATTATACAACAAAAATATTTTTGATTATTTAATATTTAATAAATAAAGTATATACTGCATTTTAATTGTGTTGTTGTTATTTTGGATTACATCGAAAGCCGTCTGGACTAACCGCCATATAACATAATACACCACCACCTGGTATTTGCTTTGCGGAAATGAATGCTCTTCCATCTGGAGATTTGTGATGTAACACTGGATTTATAGGTCCTGCCTTTGGTAAAAATGGTACCTGTAAAATTTGTACTCATTTAATCTCTCTAAAGTTTCAACTGTTATACTTATCGCTATTGACTAAACTATAGATAATGCGCATAGCAGGCGTAAATTTTGCTATTAATTAATAAGTACCTAAACATATAATCAAGTTCTTCTACATTTCAAATAAAGTCTAGCCAGTCAGACGTTCTACCAATTGAACTACCATGGCGCTTGGTGAAAATGTTTCTAATTTGTGTATATCATGCCATTGTCTTTATAAGTTTATAAAGGCAATGATCATGCTTTCTATGTGGACATCGCCATATTGAAGTTTGACAGTTTTAACAGTAGGTATACGCACTTATGATACACAAAGTCTAATTGACATTTTAAGTAGACTCCAAAACTGTAATAATACATACGGTGGTTTATTTGAAATAAGCAAGTTGACACCTACTTCCGGTATACGCGGAAGTGTTGTAACAAAACAAAGACACACTGGCAATAGAGTATACTTTTGTCTTACCCTGTATATATATTTGGGTAGTTTAGGATATTTTCTCTTAGTTTTATACCTAACGTGTCTAATATTTTTGTAAATATTATACATCTGGAAATAATAATAAATATTATCTTGGGTGCCTTTTTCTATGTGATAAAAGAATTGATACCTAGAAAAGGACCTTTTTCTAGTCGAAAATATTATTTTATTTTATTAAATTAACGGGATACCCCAATTATATTTACAACAAATTTCTTATATACATGACAGTTCCTAAGGCAAAATAAACAAATTCATAATAAGAATTGCTTGTTACATAAAGCAACAAGACTTTAAGTTACGTTGGAAATTTGTTTCACACTACCATGCTTTCACCAGACGGCCGTTTCGTCGATCCACGACTCATCAGTGGTGATCGGCAGGCAGTGTGACCCAAATTTCCAACATTTACAAATCAAATGCTTTGGCGAAGTCGGTATACACCGAATCCACCTGATCATTTATGTTTGTTTATGAGTTAGTCGAAAAGATAAACTCATATATTAGAAAGAATAACCAGATGTTTGAGTTACAGGGTGGTCACTTTCAACATTATCGAAATACCTTCATATAAATTAAATGTCGGACTATTATTATTATATACTGAAGCTAATTGGAGGGCGTCACGGTTTCCTATATCAAAGAATATATATAAAGTCGATCGATTTAGCAACCGTCGTACGTCTCGATCTTTATAATTCAAAAAAGACACATAGAAAGCATGGTAGGTATACACGAATTGAAGAAATTTTAGTAGTTCAATAATTGGCAGAACACCACCGGCGATCGCGAGATTTGAAGTTCGATTCCCAGTTTTGTCGCAATTTGTGTTCAATTCGTCAAAATGTGTCATTTAATTTTTCTGTTGAAACCAACTTTTTCGGATAGGTACGGGATTAATGCTGCTTTGGTTTAAAAAATAACTAAGCTAAATCTACATTATTACCTCCTTGGCCATAATGTTACCCAAGCATTCGCCTAAACAGCATAATTGTCTCTCAGGTGGTGGATTTTCAAAAGGTCCATGTAAACATTTATTTCGTACTTGAATTCGCAACAGTTGCGCATAATCATTTTTCGTTTTAACCTGTTCCAAATCTTCGTCTGACAAACTTGCTAATTTCCGACTCCACTCAACACATCTTACACGATCTAAAAATGCGATTTGTGATAGGCACTGCCGCTGGAATTTGCTATACAAAAGTAATCTCACCAAATGGACATTCTAGCTTGTGTACATGTTGCGCAATATCTCTCAAAGCGTTTCTAAATTCTTGACTATCTCTGGCACCCATTAATTTTGATTTATTTGGCCCGAAATGAAGTAAATATTTTTAATTTGTTGTGAAATGACGCATAAAAGTTATGGATTACCATCCATTGTTAATCTGACAGGTATCATACCAAGTACAGAATTATTTCAATTAATTAATAAATTAATTATAATCTAGCTAGTAAAGCCCGTCGTGCCACAGCATTAATATTATTTATTATACTGTCATAGGTACTAATTAAGTTAGGGTTATTGGTTCTATATCTTTTATGAAAAAGGAATCTTAAATACAATTATATTAGTGGAGACGCGATGTATGAATTTTTATTGTAACAATGAAATTTGTTTTGCTCCATTCATATTCCTAAATGGTAACGTACCTAAAATAAAACCAAATTTAAAAAAAAATTAAATATTTGTTCGTACGATTTCACCGTCGATATTAAGGCGTGATTGCAATATTTCGTTGCATGTTCTTGAGATATTTCTGTATTATAGGTACATGCACACATAAGGTGGCAGCTAGTTTTATTATTGGTTGGAATTTCATAAAATCATTATCTTCATTTTATTTCTTCAAGTGTTTTATTTCCATTACAGATGCTTATAATAAAATGCCGTTAATAAACTAATTAATAAACTAATAACTATTAATACACATTTATCTTTATTATTTTTTTCCGGTATACTGATTTCCAACATTGTGCCTTACTCCCCATTTAAAATTGGCATTTTTATCGGTTTTTACAAATGTAAGAACGGGCCCAGTGCTACCTCTGTTGTTGGACCCATAATCGTCGTATTCTCTTTTATCTCTATATTCACTAGCTGAAGTTAAATGATCTGAAACAAAATGAAAAAAAAAAGTCTATTACATTCTGAAAATTATTAATTTTTAATAGGAGTAGGTAAGCCTTTTCAGTAAATTTAGACGTTTTTATAATTTCCTACTGTGAAGTGATCAAAAGTTTTTTGACAACAATGTTCTTCCGTTAACAGAGGCGGTTTCCAACTGGAAATCAATTTTCTTACACTCAATTCTTCATCATTCCAGTTTTTAAACTCCCTTTATACAGGTTTGTCATGACTAACACTATTTAGACTAACTCGGAACCTGATAGTATTTAAATTCGGAAAATTTGTACAAAAAGAAGTCAATATACACTGTATCCAAGATAAGAATGGAATAGCATTGGAATCTTGGAAACAGTAGGCTTTAATATCGATTAAATTATTAACTCCTACCGTTTTCAAGATTCCAATGCTACCACATTCTTATATTGGACACAGTGTATATAAAATTTACTTGATCTAGGACTTCCGGATATAACGGAAAAAGACGTTAACTTTTTAATTGAAATTAAACACCCTAGATATTTTTTGATTCCTTAATAAATTCTAGACAATTATTGTAAAAGATTCCTTTTACAAACCTATATCTAGTGGTTTATCAAAGAAAAATACAGTTTTTTCACTTTTGTTAAATTCAGAGTACTTACATTTTAAGTTTTAGCCTTATGTATGTTTTTATTTATTAAGTAATGTATATAAATATTTTTTTCTACACAATTTCGTCTAAATTATACAATGTGGACACAACAACACATATTTTATTCTTAAAATTTTAGATACATCGAAATTTTAATTTTCAAATGGAACACCCTATATTTTATCCTTTTTTGAAGTATAGACAACAAAAATAGTATAACAATGTTAATTTTTAAATCATAAAAACAACAAAAACATTTTCCATAGAGTGACCTCAATAGAAATTTTCTCGAACAGTATTTTAAGTTTCTCTTATTACCACTGATGATGGAACTAGTTTGAAGTTCCGAATCATGTTTGGATATAGTTAAGATTTCTATTGAATTTATTTTGTGGAGATTACACTTTTATTTCATCATATAAACAAAAATAAGATATTTAAAATCAACTAGTTAAGATTAATACATTTTTATGCAAAATGATGTCATTTCACGGTAACTACTATAACCACACGAATTATGTCTAAAAATCTTAACTAAAAACCTTAATAAAAATTTGTTTAGGTATAGGAAATACCATAAGTCCTAACTTTTCCCTAGCATTTGAAAAAGAGCTAAATTAAACTTTGAAAAAATTGATGTACTTAAAAATGTCAATAATAAAATATTATTGCAGCCACCCTGTATAATTTAGACGAAATTTTGTGAACATATTTGATTGATAGTTAAAAAAATATTTATGTAGAAAATAAGAAAGTGAATTTAGAATTTTTCGATGTGAGACCAATCTGTCCCCGCTATGGAAAATGTTATGTATAAATTTAGAGACCAAGGCAAAACAACTACTCCACTAGCTAGTAACACGGCTGGCATTGAAACCTGAATGAACAAGTTTTCTAAATAAATACTAAAATTAATATTTTATTTAGCTTTTTCGCCTCAAATTAACTTAGTATACAAGTGCAACAAAAAACCAAATAAATCATTGAAATGCAATCAAAAAATATAATATTTATGTCATCAGATGTAAAATTTAATTTACTAAAGTTATAACACTTTTAAAGTATTTAAGAGAAAAAAGTAAAATACACTTTACGTACTATTGAAGTTTGTTGTTTCAAAATATCAAGTAGAGACTACTATATGCGCATATTTCTTACTCGTTTATACTCATCAGGCAGCCACACCACTCGATATTTTGCTTTTAACACTACCTAATAAAAATTAGAATATAAAATTTGAAAATATAATACAAATATGTTAGATATACGCTTCTGCCTAATATTATCAGTGAAAATATTTATAGAAAAGTTTTAAATAATAACTCTGTTCAGAATGTAGTCTGCATTTAACAAAACCTTTTTAAAAATGACGTTTTTTACAAACAAAAATCAGGAAATATTTTTAGAACTAACAAAGCTAACGGCAGCACATAAATTACGATGTAGTTGTAAAATATCTATCTATGAAACATTTACCTTGATTATTTGAAATCGGAAGACTATCAACCAATACGGAGAAGGCGTAAATGCAGATCATTAATATGTGTAACTAAAATATAATACATTAATCTTAAAACTTAAGTATTCATTTCGATAAATTTACTCACAATAGTAGACAAATGCATTTTTTATTATGACAAACTCAATTTACTCAAATATAGGAATTTTCACTGGTAGTTTTTAATTTATATATGCCAGCGACAACTGTTGATTTAATTTCACTATTTATTAACTCATTTTAACAAAAGAACAAATTGAATTTCTCTATTTTCTGTTTCGATCGTTTGAGGTTCCATGCTTGATTTATTTTGCTGTGAAAAAAATTTCTAATAAATGACCAGCGGAATTTATAACGTGTTTATACAGGGTATTTCACGTTTTGAAAGCACTAAGCATACGTGGATCAATGAAACGGCCGTCTGGTGAAAGTAGAGTGGTTGACAGACAAACTCTGTTTTGTTAAACAATCCCGTATCTAATATTATAAGCATACGATTGTTTTGAAAAGAAAAAAATTGATTTTGTCACCCCAAAACTTTCCCGATAAGTTATAATCAAAAATATATGACCTGCGTAACAAACCGAATTTTAATAATAATTATTATTATAATAGTATTATTTTCATTATTTCCAATCACGTAACAAACTAAGTACTTTATTCAAAAATTAGAAAAAAAAAAACGTATTGCCAGAGCTAGGACTCGAACCCGTAACCTTCCGCATGCGAAGCAATCAATCAATTTTCAATCACAAATATTTATTTCGTACGTTCAGTTACATAATAGCATTCATTACAAACATTTATCTTGAAACCAAATATATATACAATATTTACAAAGCAATAAAAGCACAGTTTAAAATAATATACAGTTAATTCACCTCGTGTCGGCACGTTTGATGCTCATGTCTACAAAGCAATTCGCCAGCGCTTATAGTTATGGTATAGTATCTTATAGTATAATATATAGAGATAGTATATATAGTAGCGGGCCAGAAATGTGGCTGAGAATGCGACGAGTCGATGCCGTTTTCAGCGTCTACTGAACCTTCTTATCTATAGTTAATATTCGATGGTAAAAGTGGGCATGACTATACAGGGTTATTCACGCAATACGACACGGAATAGTGTGGCTAAACTATTTAATTTCCTAAAAGTTTTATTCATGGGTTCGATAAATCTGATGTATGGCTACATTTTAAAAATATTGCGAATCTATCAGAGTGTCCCAAATATAAGAAATGAACCATAGTTGTGTTTTTTTAAATGGAATGATTAATCTAGATTAATCTTTGACGAAAGATACCATCCAAACACAGTGCAACTGCATCAAGAACTTTTCAATATTGATTGAAATCGTGTTGAATTTTGTACATGGGCAGGAACAAAATCATCGAAAATGAAAACATTTTTAATACAGGAGATGAAGGAGCAAATAAACGAAGCGTTTAGAAGCGTTACACCAGGTTAAAGTTGTTGAAGGATTTAAGAAAAGGATTCAAATGTGCCTAGAGTATAATCATTTTGAACATTTATTATAAAATGTATCAGTATTTATGTATGCCAGATAAATCTAGCGATGCACTGCCAGTCTACAGTCTACAGCCTATTATCCAAGTAGATTGGTAATCTGCAATAAATTAGGAAAAGGACAGCCACAGTGTTACAAATAAACAAATTTAAGATATATTATTACACGTAGAAGAAAATAAAAATATTTCTACAAATGA
This sequence comes from Apoderus coryli, assembly GCA_911728435.2. NCBI lineage: Eukaryota > Metazoa > Arthropoda > Insecta > Coleoptera > Attelabidae > Apoderus > Apoderus coryli. The sequence goes on along the minus strand of OU452215.1, from coordinate 8,915,826 downwards.
AATAGCCCAAATGACTAATATAAGTCAGACTTCTGTATTGAGGTCTTTAAAAAAAATAAAAATACGTTTCGTATAAATATCAAACTCATCAGGAGTTGCATCAAGGTGATAAAGAAAGAAGAATGGAATTTTGCTTCACATTATTTGAAATCATTAACCATAATTCTGAAATACTGCAAAATTTTTTTTTTACGGACGAAATCACGATTACACTTCACGGAGAATCTCACAGATAAAATTATCGTTATTGGAGCCGCCGAAATTTACACCTTTACCATAGTTCAAGAACACAGTGACCACAATCAGTAAATGTCTATGGGTCTGTATAATGGGAACAAATATTTTGGGTCCGTTTTTCATTGATGGAACTTTAAAAGGTGCAAGGTACCTTTAATTGCTTCAAGAGAAAATATTGCCAGTATTAAAGCAATAAATGTGAATAATATGATTTATCAACACGACGGCGCACCAGCCCATTATTCAAGGGAAGTTCGAAGGGTCGATAATTTTAAAAATGGTAAAAAGTGAAAAAAAAAATTATAGTAGGATGATACCCATTGGAAAAGGTAGAAAATATAACAAAACTGAACGAAAAAATCAATTACAGGCGATCTGAGGTTGGGAATTTGGGAAAATTTATGTGAAAAATTTGAATAACCGGTTTTTTATTTTTATCTTTTGCAAAAAAAAATATTTTTTCACGAAATTTGGTGAAAACTTAGCTTTGTATGTCCCAAACATACAGTAATTTTTTTGATTTAAAATATTAATTTTTTCACCTTATTTTGACTTAATATCGAAAAAGTACCGTAATTTTCAATCGAAAATTCTCACGTCAAAATATCTGCTTTTTTAAAACATGAAATCTTACGTTTTTCGAGTAATTAAAGTGTAAATTTTAATAAATAACTCAAAATTATACATAATGATTAAAAAAAAAACACACCAACTTTTGTAAAAAAGCCGATATTTTGACGTGAGAATTTTCGATTGAAAATTAGGGTGCTTTTTCGATATTAAGTCAAAATAATGTGAAAAAATTAATATTTTAAATCAAAAAAATCACTGTATGTTTGGGACATACAAAGCTAAGTTTTCACCAAATTTCGTGAAAAAATAAATTTTTTTGCAAAAGATAAAAATAAAAAACCAAAAACTCGGTTATTCGAATTTTTCACATAAATTTTGAGGTTATGTGAAAAAAGTGTCGATACAAAAGTTGTAGATCTTTTTATTACCTACAACTTTGCCATGTAACTTTTTTTCATAGGACTTGCAGTTTTACCGTAAATCGAGATTAACCGTTTTTTGCCCTTAAAAACTCACCCCCTCCCCCTTTCCGACCTCAGATCGCCCGTAATTTATTTTTCCTTTAATTTTTGTTATATTCTTTACCTTTTCCAATGGGTTTCATCCTACTATAATTATCGACCCTGGTCTATCAATGGCAATTGCAAATTTATATTTCTGTTAAAGGTGACAAACAAACCAACAATAAATCAAAATTAGTAGGGTGTTTTGTTATTCAAGCATGTTCCTATGTTCCGCCTTAAAAAACCATCACAGTAGGTATAATACTCGACTACATACACAACAATACACTTTTTGTCGATCTAAAAATACTGATCCAGTTGAAAATGCCAGCTGCTATTTTTAAATGAATTTTCCAATCATATCTAGATTTTTTCTTGAAAAATTCTAGTAGCTTCTCTAAAGGAATATAAACAAATCCGTTTTGCGTGTATGATTCGTTAGTATATTTTGAGAGTGATACTAAGTACTAAGTTTTAAAACAACAACGGTTAATACACAAATAACAACAATGGTTGATCAAGTAAGTATTACTTTGAAAACATATATTCGAATGTTGTTTGTTTATAACAATATACCTACGCAATCTTAAGAATCCTGACGTTTTAAAAGTTGAATGCTACGCTTCGCACCTCTGAGCGGGAAGCGAAGAAAGTCTTGAAAAATAAATCATTTACTTTAAGGGCGATTTTATTTATTTTTTTTTCGTAAAAAAAAACGTGAATTTATGTGAACTTAAGTTTGATGTCTCAATATCCTGATCTCTAACTGGGACAGGATGGAAATTTCTATTGTGTTTATTCCAGGATATTATTAATACCAGCGGCATCGACTGTTTTATTATAAAACATTAATTTAATATGTGCAGATATCGTTTTGGCATGATAATAACAACAAAATATTATAAAGTTCAGTGACGAAATATTATGAAAATCTTATATAGTTTCCCTTAAAATTATGTTAGAATTGGCTGCTTTATATTCTTTATTTTGTCTTAGGAGCTTCCCACATTTTGAAATATCAACTCTCTCCTTGAAAGCTAGGACAATAACATGGATTTTATCTATAATGCTATACGCTGACTGGCCATGTTTATGCAATGCTTTTATGTCAAAAATTACGTCTGCGAGCTCTAAAATATGTCATTGCCTTTCTTAGTAAATTTGCGTTTATTTGCCAGTACAAGAGTATTAATTTTAGTAGGCCTCGTATGAACTTTTAATTATTTGTATACGGGGTAATACATATTGAAACAGATATTTTGGGCTTATAACAAATAATAAAATAGAAAAATTGACTTTCCACATCCATATTTTACACAGAATCCACTGAAGTTAATATACTTGTACAGGGTGGGCCAAACTTGATATATCGTTATGGAAACATGCTTTATTTGTGGAAATAGAGAAAAATGAACCTCCGAAGTCAAATTTTGTGAGCAAAGTACTGGCGCAAACAGAATTTAGATATGTGCTAATTTACCATTAACATGCGATTTTATTATTTTAGGAACTATTCACTATTGAGAAGAATAATCAAGTTGGCAGATATGCTGTTGCTAAACAGAACATAAAACCTGGCGATAAGATTTTTTCAGAAAAACCATTTGCTTATGGTCCTAAATCAGGTAGATATTAAGTATTTCAATTAAAATCTTAACGATAATTTGTATGTGTTAGCTTAATGTTGAAAAACATACACGAATAGAATTACCCGTATTATATGACAGTGTAGGAACCAATGATTTTTTTTTCGTAAAAAGTTGCCGATGAACATTTTCGTTCTTAAATCATCTAGTGCTATGCATATTATTCAGAAATGTGCCACTAATAAGGCTGTAACCATGCCAGATGGTTTTGGCAGATTTAAGACCTTGCCAGACGTCCCCAAAGTGGAAAAAAATAATTTACGAAATGCTTGCCGAAACCTGTTTTTTTAAATTAAAGAGAAAGAAATTGCTAATTGAACCCACCTAGTGCTAGACGATTTTGTGGAGGATTACCCGTTGCCAGAATCCAAACTTTGGCGCGCCACAATCCTTACGCGAGCGAACGAGAGGGAAAGAAGGAAAGAGTGGGACGAAAGCGTGTACAGGGTGGGCAAATTTCGATGTTTTTATACGGTACAGCCGAAACCGTAATAGATCGAGCGAAACTAAGTGACACGTCACGTTCGATTTTTTTGAGCTTAGTTTAATGCCGTAATCGGAGCGCGGCTAACTTGATTAGTTTTCGTTATACAGGGTGATTTTCATTTTTTGTCATTTTCTTTTTTCCTTTATATTTCGGTTGTTATTAGAGGTACGGGAAAAGTGTTTTTATAAAAGTTAGAGATAATTTGAAGCTTAATGCAGTGGCGTATCAAGAATTTTTTTTGAAGTCCAATTGTTCACGATATCGCTATCAACTTTGTTTTCTTAAATGGGACACCCTATATATTAAAGCGTCAGTAGATTTCAAACTTCATCATCTCTAACTTTTATAAAAATACTTTTTCCGTAACTCTAATAACAACTGAAATATAAAGGAAAAACGAAAATGACAAAAAATTAAAATCGCCCTGTATAAAAAAAACGAATCAAGTTAGCCGCGCTCCGATTACGGAATTAAAGTAAGCTCAAAAAAATCGAACGTGACGTGTCACTTAGTTTCGATCTATCTATTACGGTTTAGGCTGTACCGTATAAAAACATCGAAATTTGCCCACCCTGTACAATAAATCATTAATTTCATTTAATTTATTAACAAAATAACATAAATTAGCAATTTTTAATTTTATTGCTTATCAAAAAAGGTATATTTTCAAATATTTAACATTTACAAATGGTACCATTTAAAAATTTTCAATTTCCTGAACACCCTGTATACGAAATGTTAAATTTTTCTATCCCAATCTTACTTTAAGAACCAGCAAAACCTTTTATCAAGAGTAACTTTTTCCGATAAAATGATAAACAAGAAAGCTTTTCCTCTTGAACACTTTTCCTGTGGACGTACTGTATAGCACTGCCACTTTTGCAGACACACCTTTAGTTTTAATAAAACATTTTAAAAATTCGATTTCCATTTTATGCTTCTAATTATTTTTTGAAGTAAATACTTCTTTGGCCGCAAGAGAGTGATTTTTCAAGGTCGCGTCACGACACGATTTATAACATTTTCGTCCCGCAAAAGAGATGAAGCATATTATAACAAATATGAGGGAGAGAGAGACTATATCCTATACCATACACTATTATGTATATAGCAGCTTAAGGTTGCCTATCCTTCGGTTGTCTTTTTTGTACCGTCATTCGTATTCCCTTCCTCTCTCGTGAAAGAAGTATTTACTTCTATCACGTGTACTGTGCTGCACGCGTATTTTTTATTAATTAATTATTATTATTAATTAATTAATTAAATTTCAGATACAGCATGTACGTGCCTAGGATGTAACACCTATGTAGATTGTACATATTTATGTTCACAATGCTCATGGCCAGTATGTGGTCCAGAATGTGAACAGTTTGCATGTCATAAGGAAAATGAATGCAAAATATTTTTGGAAGCAAAAGTCAAATTCCAGACAATACCAAATCCATCCGAAACTTGCATTCAGTACGAATGTATCACACCTTTAAGGTAAATATTAAAACTAACTTAGCTTATACAGATACAGTGCTTTCATTTTTAAATTTGCCATCCACAATTAATTTCGTTTAACAACTTTGCCATATGTAATTCAATTGTGGAAGCTTTGTTTATTAATTTTGGCAAGCGTAATTGTTTATGTTTGGTTTGTTTTTGTTTACTATCGTCATCTTGATTATGAGACAGTCCATAATGGGCGACTGATGTCGCTAGAGCTGTAACATTGATCGAATATGGTCGATAAAAGAAAATCAACGATCCATCGTAATATTACACGTTCGAGGCAAACTGGAGAGTATGTGAGAAGACGAGGTCAAGGCAGAAAACGTTCAACCACGGCTGTAGATGATCCATTTATAGCTTTGAACATACTGCGAAATAGGCGTCTATAACAGCAGTTCAAACAAGAAATCAACTGGAAGAAGTGCGTGAAACCAGAATAAGTGAGCGTACAGTTAGAAGAAGACTCAAATAAGTTGGTATCAAGATAGGCCAAAAAAAGCTCCAAAACTTCAGAGACGTCATCGAGTAGAGCGACTCGCCAAAAATTGGAATAATGACCAATGGGGTCAAGTTTTATTCACGGATGAGAGCCGTTTCTGCATACATTCGATTGATGGTAGGGAAAGATTGTATCGACGTCCAGGAGAACAAAATGAACAATTTAATTTTAGTCCTACTGTCTCTTGGCATATGTTTAGGGGCACGCACAGAGTTATAGTGGTTATTGATGGCGGTGCTTTAACTGCAGATAGGTACATAAGGCATGTTCTGCAAAACCATGTGGTACCTTTCGCCTCACATATCGGAGCCAATTTCGTCTTAATGCAGGACAATGCTCGCCCGCACGTTGCTCTTTGTGTAACTGACTTTTTAAATCAAGTGGCGATACCGACAATGAAATGGCCAGCATGTTTCCCGGACTTGAATCCGATTGAACATGTATGGGACATGCTAGGCAGACGACTGAGGTCAAAAATTCCTGGTGTCCAAAAGACAGAAGAAGCGACAGCTGCTCTAATTGAAATATGGGAGAATTTGTCTCAGGAAATGATCGACAACGTCATTAAAATTATGGGACGCCGGATGACTTTAGTGATAAGGACCCGTGGGAGAAACACACGTTATTAAAAAAAATAATCCCTGTAATTTTGATTCATAATTAAATGTTTAAAACAAATTTAAACGTACAATTAATTTCATAAAAAAACAATATTTTTTGTCGTCTGTTTTTAAACACGCTTCAATATGGGTATGAAGCTTTGCAAAACAAATTGCAATTAGCTAGCTAGTCCTTTTAATAAATTCCGTACAAATTTGTAAGGAGTATGTAGAAAAAAATTGAAAAAACCACCCAATTTATGTCCGTTCCTGTAAATTTGCCGGTGTGTGTCGTTCAAAATTATTAAGACCAGTTGCGTTAAGGTGAAACTTAATAAACATTATTGACAAAAAAATGTAGACCACTCACTCTAGTTTAATTTAGATATTATCTTGAGTTTTTTATCTCTTGTATTTTTCAACATACCAAGAATATCTACGAATAATTCAACTAAACATTTAGGTCGTGCTGCGGCAAACCCTCAATCTCACTCAACAGATCGAAGATGGCTTTGGAAGTAGATAACGGGAGTTATTTTCGTAGATCTATCCCGCTGCCTACGACACTGTGAACCGTCAGAGGCTAGTAGCAAAGTTATATGACATCACCACTGACTTTCGCCTGACCAAGTTGGTAGAATGCTTCCTACAAAACCAACGGGACACAGAAAAACGGCCTACCCCAGGACAGCGTCCTGGCGCCAATCCTCTACAATATCTACACCAATGACCAACCAATAAATGGATGGAGAAACCGTTTCATACACGCCGATGATACAAGAGATCATTTTATTTTTCTGTCACCATCGCGCCCATAGGTCGTAAATCTTCAGTGCCATATTGGCTGCAAGAAACTATTCTATTTTTTTTGTAACGGCAATCTTGGAACATCAGATTGGACTTTTCGATTTGTCACCAATTATTGTTGGGACTTTTTGCGTTCACAAGACTTCGGCCCACTATGAAGAAAGGTAGATCGATATAATATGTTTTGACGACCTAATAATAGCAAGACCGAATCTAGTTCCCTGCTAATTTAAATAAAATCTTATGTTAAAAAGACTCATTTTGAATCACGTTCTAACTATTCGACACTTATTATTATAGAGTCTTACTAGCAAAAGAAAGAGATCCGAAGCGTTGGGAAGAAGAGGTTTCTGTGATGGAAGCTCATAATGACGAGAGGAAAAAAAGACCTATTTGGAATTTTAATCAACACAATATTGTTGAATACCTTAGAGGTCCATGTAAATTGGATAGATTTTTCGAAGAATTAATACACACTGTAAGTAAAGCATGTATTAAGTTTTTTTTTTTTTTGAAAATAAGAATAGGGCTTCATATATCTGAAAACTGTTACTTGCTTTCATTATTCATCTTTGTCAGATTTTTCTATAGAATTTTCCATTCCCATATATTCTTCATCATTATGTTTATTAAATAAAAGAAAAAAAAAACAAAAACTTTCGAAGTCAACTCCACACAATATTTAATTTTTGAAATTTTGCGAGAAAATGTCAATTTTGACAGGCCAGGAAAGTCACGTGACGCATCATTTTTAAAACAAAAACACAAGGTGTAATTCAAACTTACGCACTTTCTGTATACCACTGTATATGAAATCAATTTTTATTTTTCTTGGAATGATTTATGGTAAAACATTCTAAACTTCATATTCCCATATTATTTTAGGTTTGTGGTATTTTGGAAATAAATGCATTTGAAGCTCGTACTCCTAATGGGTCCATGATCAGATGCTTGTTTCCAAAATTAGCAATTCTTTCACATAATTGTGTTTCAAACATTCATCACGCAATAGACTCTCAGGGTACTGGAGACTTAGAAGACTGTATGTAAGTAAAAAACGACGAAATCGTTTGAAACTTCCAGCTTAAGCATACAAACTCATACAATATGTTTTATCCAGATTACGAGGATTGCCTTTTTTATTTTTATTTCACCATATCTTAAATATTCGTATTCCCAAAAACAAAAATTAAATCCACATTTTGTGCCTTGAATTTGGGACACCTTGTACCATTTTTTTTAGGGTTATTGTAAGAGGTGCAATTGATATTCCCAAAGGTGGTGAATTATACAGCAGCTACACATATTCACTGTCACCTACGTTAGTGCGAAGAGAGTTCCTTAGAGAAGGCAAATATTTCGAATGCACATGCCAAAGATGCTCCGATAAGACTGAATTAGGAACACATATGAGTTCTTTAAAGTGTCAGAGATGTGATAATGGTGTTATTGTCGCACAAGATCCATTAAGTAAGTCAAACTCGTTGATTTATTATTATTGTTCGTCGGTTAGGGAAAATTCGGGGTTGTTTTGAGGTCCATGGGGGCTATAACTCTTTAGTTATACGAGAATTAGGTGTCAACAGCGCCTTAGGGCTAAAAAATATATTTGCAATTTTTAATTAAATTAAAAACAGTTTAATAAAACGCAAAACAAATATGTATAAAAAAAATTCAAATAGGCTTTAAAAAAATAGAAAATATTAAACTATGTCAATAGGTACGTAATCAAATCATATTATGCGTCAAACCAACGATGATTTTGTAATCTAAAAACTAAATAAACCTTTTTTTGCACTTTTTCTTTCAAATTTACCCAATATTACGTAATAATTCTTGTGGTTCAATGACTGACTTTCAATATCAAGAACAGATAAGGCATCTAACTTTTCCTGTCCTAAACTAGCGCGATTATCTTTTAGCTTATCCATTTACGAAATCGAACGTTCCCCACTGGCGTTGGATACCAGTAAAGACATAAAAATTTGTAAGATAGTTAGAACATTTGGAAAAGTGGACATTAAAGCCTGAACTGGTTCAAATTTGTTTGTTTGTTATAGCTCCATATCGATCTCGTAGACGTTCCTCAGTTAATATTTTCTTGTCTATTTATTTCTGTACGTTATGCCCCGGGCCCTAGGGGGCCGCCTAGTGGTTAAACCAGCGCTGAGTGTCAGCTGTTTATTTTAAAAGAATTCCCCTATATGTTAAGCAAGATTTAGGCTGATTTCAGTCATGTTCTATACCTAAGTCTAAGTTCTAATGACATTTCTAAGTTTTTATGTCAAAAATGACATTTGCAGGTTATTTCCTATGCAAGAAGATTAACTTCGCAAAGAGCTTGATGATATTTTTATACCGGATGATTCTAAAAGAAAAATAAATTTAAGGATACGAAACGAAACCCCCATAGGCCTTAGCATTAAATCAAAATTCTACTTTTTCTAATATTTAAACACAATCTTTCCAGGAGGGACACCGTGATTTTGTTTTGTATGTTATTTTAGGTGATACATGCGAATGGCATTGTACACATTGTGATTATAAGACAAATGCAGTAGCAGTATGTAAAGTTTTTGCAGCAATCCAAAATGATATTGATCAAGTTGAATATATAGGTGGAGCTGAAGGAGTTCAGCAAAGAGAAGCTTTATTTAGAAAATACAGGTAATAATTGTACTTTAACTAATAATATCATAATTATTATGACAAAGCAAATTACAACGTCACCTTCACAAAACGACTTTAATATCACGTTCATCATCATCAGCATTCACTCGATGTAAGTATATAAAACAAAATCAGGATCTGGCATCATTAATCCACCAAAATCCTGTCTTCAAAATGAGCAGCACACACTCTGTAGCAACGTAACGTAACGTTAATTTCGCAATCACACAATATCTCACTGGCAATCGAAAATCACAGATTGATGCTGCTACTGAATATCCTTTCGCTCGAAACGCTAAACTAAACTAAATTGCGTGTGGCGCCTCTGTCTAAACTCAGTACGTCATCGAATCCCGCTGCGCGCTGAGATGCGCAAACTAGCCCCGCCCACCAGAGTTTATATTCTCTCCCTTAGTTGTTCTCTGGTATTGTAATTGTTGTGTAATACTCGAGGCTATTGCAAACTAGTCACTGGTATGTAAAATATAATTTACAGCACACGTTATGTAATATACTATTACAATGCTGTTTCGTTACGCAGGTAGGTATTTTTTTAATTCGATTAATTATTCTTTAGATCGGTTCTACATCCAAAGCATGCATATATGACTATGTTACGATCTGGCCTAGTTCAATTATATGGAAAAGCAGAGGGGTATACTTTAGAAGATCTGCCTGATATTATTTTAGAAAGGAAAGCAGAATTATGTAATCAACTTCTGGAAGTGTTAGATGTTATAGAACCAGGCCACTCTAGAATTCGAGGTAATTCCTACTGATTTAATTTATTTTCCATTGTACTTAATATAATCAACATTTTAAAGGGATAGTTTTTTACGAATTACACGGACCCATGATGATGTTAGCAAGACATAAATATCAAAACGATGAATTATCTAAGGAAAGTTTTCGAGAAAAGTTGCAAACATCCATTGATACGTTGGGCAAAGCTGTGGAAATTTTGAAAAATGAACCTTTAAGCCAACCCGAAGGTCAATTAGGTCAAATGGCTGAAATGGCATATACACAGTTGAAAGATAATTTTGATATGTTAGTAGAGACAGCTTGTTAGTCAAGTAAAAAATACAATATTAAAGCCAAATAAAATGTAGCATATTATTCATTTTTGTGTATTATTTTTTCCTTTTCCTTTCTTTCTTTTTTTTTTTTTTTTTGGCCTCTACACTAGGTAATAGAGCCTGTTATGTCGATGTGGCAACAATGCCATCGCAGAATAACTATTCTTTATCTCTATTTTATAACAACCGACCTAGGACCAATTTGTTGATGAAGTCGTCTGTCTACACAATGTGTCAGACATATAAATTAATAAGCGATGAAAGTGATATTTTTTTTGGATCACTTAAGTACTGTTTTGGGTGTTTTGAATGAACATTTAAGTTGAATGTATGATGTTTCTTTCTTTCTGTTTCGGTTTATTTGTATTGTTATTAATAAGATTAAGTAATTTTGTAAGATTGCTCTGCAAATGGATTTTCTGTTGAGCAATAAAGCAATTATTATTATGTGGTTTTACTGTACCTGTCCTATAATTGCATTTCTGTCTGGGCAGATGTATCCTTAAATAAATAAATATTTGAAACTAACTCACTCTTTAACGTCTGAATAGTTTATTCTTAAATCAACTACTGTTACTAAAATAATTAATACATAAATATATATATTATTCTTAATTTTACAATATTTGATGTGTACAGAAAACTAGTTCTAATTGACTTACGAAAATTATATTTAAAAGTAAATTAAACTTTCCTTAAGAGACGGTATGCGACAAAGTGCACTTAAACTAACTCGCAAACACCCTACAATTTGAACATACTATGTCTTGTTAAGCAATACTTACATTATTATCCTAAACATTATCACAAGAGGTTTTTTAACAATAAATATCCTTAAAATTGTAGCCAATTACTTAAAAAGGTCCCAGTAATACAGGTTACATCTAAGACAACATCTCTACATAAAAGAGATCATTTTTATTTTTTATTTCAATTAGCATTCCTAAGGTTATCTAATCATTAAATTGCCTAGTATTGTATTAATAACAATAGGAACATAATATAGAACAACAATATTTCTCTAGTCTAGTATAGTTTAACATTCATAGAATTTCATAGTAAAGTAGATATTTTTTAACAACTTAGGATGTAATTTAAAATATAATGAGCAAAAAATTCAATAAAGAGTCAGCGACGACGTTTCGGGGCTTTATTTCCGCTTTCAAGCCTCTTCCAGTTAGAATTAACGAAAGAAGCTTGAAATGCCGCGAAACGTCGCTGAGTGTCCTGTAACCCTCTATCCTAAAGAAAAACCGAGGACATGAAATAGACAATCATGAATATGAATGAGCAAAGACATTAAAAAATTATTTCGATTCACAATAAGGCATAAGCAAGATATCCGCACGTGTTGCTTTAACTCTATAACTACACTGCTCAAACATTTTCTTAAGTAGAAAAGACTTTAGTTAAATACGAGACATTAAACCTCTTAAAGATTCTAATTTTCTCTCAATAAATTATTAAAATAAACTGGAAATTCATTTACCTACTTGAATTACCTTATTAGATTCCCACCACCCGTAATTTAACTGAGATTCATTTTACTGTCAACAGAAATACAGGGTCTATTTTGTAATATGTGGACACCATTTCTTTTACCACTCACCACGGACGCCCCGTGATAACTTTGTTATTGTTGTAAAATAGTTTGCAATTGATTTAGCAATGTATTCGCTAAGATCAGCTTTAAAAGAAGAAAAACAACCATTTGCTGATAATTAGACGTGTGGATTTCGTTTAATATCGGCCCTCTGGAGTTCAGGACCACCGTTGAGACCTAGGAGTTTATTTGGAGGCCAACTTGAGCTTCGGTCATCACATCCGGAGCTCCTACAAAATGTCCTGCTTGTAAATTTCCAACACTGAATCTAACAATTTGTTATTAATAGTTTTTTAGAAACCTTTGAACACTTGTGTATCTTTCATTTGTTCCAAGCACAGCGTCTGACGTTTCTGACGTTGATGTCATATCAAGGCATCGTAGAGCCAATTCAATTCAAAGGCTCCGCAAAATTGTATACACAGAATTAACTAAAACGCAAAACATAACGATTTTTCCCACATCTTTGTTGTGCTTACTTTTTTGTCGAAAATAAATGCTATTTAACTGTTCACGTATTTGCCAAGTTTCGTGTTTCTTTGCCCTCTTTTCTATGTGTTTTTAATAATTTAACCCTTGGATATTCCTGGCACTGATCTCTAAAACTTCATTGGGGTTTTGTTTTTGTGTCGGAACTTAACAAAATAATTTATAAATTTTTTAAGAAGAGAGAAAAAATAAGCCGGATATACCGCTGGAATTTTTCAATGTAAAAAGCAAAGAAATTAATTCTAGTATGTTTGGGTTCCAAATTCTGTAACAAAACCATGCTTGATGGTTTATTATTTTTCCGCTGTGCCTCGTATAAACTTATAAAGTTTTGGTATTAACCAAAATACCTATAGAATGGTAATTTTTTGCAGCTATTAAGCGATAAGCGCATACTATTTGGTATCCCCCGTACCAAATAGTTTAGGTCGCAGAACTGGTTTGATTTTAACACGAATATATTCAGCAATTGTATTAAATATTTTTTGGTCATGAAATAGGTCGAACTTTGGGGCTAACTACCTCAATGCTTGTAAGTCAGTACGGTGTGCCTGGTCGTCTAATTTAGGTATGTGTATTTTTCTGCGTTTTTTGATAACCTAGTTTTTGAACTGTATGATTTACTTTTGTCTATTTTAGAACTCAAATATTAATAAATGCATCACAACCAATAAAAGATAAAATCCTCAACCCCTGAGAATAAGGATTTCACTTCAGTTCCAAAATTAATATACTCTTGTACTTTATTATCTTAAAGTAGCTTTGCTTATATCCTCACTCCACTGCGATAACTCAAATAATGAGGAATCAGAAAAAAAACGCCCAGAAATGATATCCTTCTATAATTTCAAGTGCAAAGTTGATGTGGTTGATGAGATGTCCGCAAGTTAAGTATAGCTCGTAAAAGCCGACGTTGGTCTTTAAGTTAACTACTTTTTTCACTTGTAAATTCTGGAGGAATTAATGACCAAAAAAACAATAATAATTGTCATAATATGTAGAAGAATTTTTCTCAAAAAATTGTGAATTCAATTAATTGAAGTACACCAATGTCAACGAATGGAAAATCCTAGGTTAACACGGGAGGTACGAGGTTCGATACTTACATTTTTGGGTGAAAATCCGGAACCACTTGCTAAAAAGACAAGACCAAATAAACAGCACAGGTGTTCAGTATGTCCTCGCACTCGAGACAGAAAAGCAAGACAGGTGAAATTGCTCAGAAAAAGTAAACTTCAGTCCATGGTAAGAATGAGATAGCATTGGAATCTTGGAGACGGTAGGAATAACAATTAGAGAAAAGTTGTTCAATTTAAACAACTTTTAATATGGTGTTTTCAAAAGTAACTTTAGTCGTTTCCGAAAATTTTTCAAAAAACGATTTTTTGCGATTTTAGTTTTTATTTATTTCTGACATTATTTTTACAGATACAAATAAATTAAAAGCACTTCCTTAATGTTATTTTTTGATGAGAAAAAGATAACGTTTACAAATTTTCACTGCGACGTTTCGTTCTTGAAAAACCATCATCAACTTTGTTTTTTTCATATCAATTCAAAAATAGGTGGTATATGACACGTAATGGTTGAAACAAGTTTTCAGTGTTTTTAGCTGTTATTTAAAATTATTCAAGAAAGATCGCCATAGTTTGACATTTATTTTGCGTCAAACATTCATCTGAGAACGGCGTTTTTTTAATAACTTCAAAAAAAAACAAAAATTTCAACTAAATTTAAAAAACCGCGTACAGAATAAAATGTTGTAATAAAAGAGAAATAAATTGGCAAATAATAATAAATAATTGTGAGTAACGACGAAATAATGTTTTTGCAAAACCTACTACACTCCATTCAGTCATTTAAGTGCCGAGCGATTTTTCTTGAATAAGTTTAAATAACATTGTTGAAAGCATTAAGTTACCACCTACATTTAAATTTAAAAATAAAAAATTCAGAGCCGTACGTAAAAAATCGAAGTTGATGATGGTTTTTCAAAAACGAAACGTTGTACTGAAAATTTGTTTTTCTCCTCAAAAATTAACAATGAGGAAGCTTTGTCTGGATTTGTATTAACTACTTCAATTCTTGTTGGGTGAGTGTCATTGACTATTTTAGCTTCTACAAACTTTTTTCCTTCATCGATCAAAATTTAATTATACCTTTTTTATTTCAATTCTTATGCAGACTCAACTTTGTAACAGATTTCTGTTTGGCCATGTGAAAAGTATCACTGGATTACAATTAAGCCACACAACATCACTTTCCTTTAATTTTTTTTGTGCTTCCTTTTTATTAAACCTCGTACCCGTCCTTAGGACTTGATTTTATATTTTTAGGGCTTCATCTTTCTTCTTCCTCAGTTCGGATATTATTCCGTTTGTCCATTACAATCAAGTAATAAATAAAAATTGGTTTAAACGATTTAGACTCCAATTTTTGGCAATCATCGATTTATCACTGCTGTTGTATGGTGACAAAAAAAATTCATTGTTCTTGTCGAAGGTTTGTGTAAAAATTGATGGTTGGTCATCAGAACGAGACCAGGTTTTTATTGTAAAAATTTATTTGTTGAATACGTCATTTAATTAATTTTTCCTATTAACTTATTTGCAAAGTGAATTTATCATATCTCGTATATAACAGAGTTGAAATGAAATAAATTAATGTTCCTTCTGTATGTTCATATAATTGTTTTTGTGTTAAATAGTACCATTTGGTGTTTCTTTCAATTATTAAATAGTAAACATTTCTTTATTCTAAATAACAAAAAAATATATTATTATTTTAATTGTGTGATATTTAAAAATGTACCATAAAACTATTTTACATAGTGTTGGGAACTATTCGTGATCACGTATAGGGTGTCTTATTTTATTTTATTATTAAAATAAATATAAACAATAAGTATATATATATCGATTAAAATTTTCAGTCTTTATTGGTAATATATTTTTTTAGAACTTAGTATTGAATATTAGTATTGTTAAATGACTGATCAATAATATGTATTTTTGTTAAGATATACCTAATTTCGTATATCAGTATTTGGGAGATCCAAACATTGTTTATTGCACTGAATATTTCTTTTATAATTTTTAGAATAGGAATTCAGTGATAAGATTCATTCTTTTTTTTGTTTCGTAACGATATTTATTAATATAAATATTTCAAATGTTTTTGTATTGTGTGCTGAAAAATAATTTCGTATAAATATATTTTTTTGAATTGAATTATGGTGAATGATCGTATGGTGGATTCAAGCTTTGTGACATACAAAACATCGTAGGTTTCTAACTTTACCGCAAAGTTAGTGGCGCACCCCCCCTGAAGGCTGACCTAGTCTAGCTTTGCTGTGGTTTAAGCTAAAGCTGTCACAAGGTTTGAAAACGTTACCCGATCTCTATTTTTTTTTTGTGTTTTCTTAACCCTTTGTCTCCCAGACGTGTTGTTTACCTTACAGCATCTTATCAGCCAAGGGTACTTTAAAGTCTTTGGCTTTTTTTTGCCTACTGGTTTGTTATTTTAGATTTTTGTGTGTATATTGTTTAGAGGTACTTTAAAGTATAAAGCTTACTGCCTGTATTTGTAACAAATAGTGACAACCCTGCTTTTATAATACCAAATATGTAAACAGTTTGACAGAGTGTATATCAGCGGATTGTCGATTACGATTATTTCCGAAATTTAGTTGTTTTCATTGTCGCATAAATACTATTTACTGGATATATTGAAGGTAAGAATATAATTTATCATATGCGATATAAATATTTGATGATTTTTGTGCTCGACAAAAAATATGTTAGGTTTTTCATGTGGTACCTAAAAGTACCTCTGGTAAATAAGTGAACGTATATGTCATTAACAGTTAGTTTTAGATAAGAAATCAGAATGTCATCGCATTGGCCGGCTAAGCGACCCTTGACTGATACTGAGCTACTAGAGATCCTAGAGAACGATGATCTTGATGAGTTTCTGATACCATTGGACAATAATGCAGAAACAGATACGGAACCTGCCTCTGATGGGGAAGAAAATGAAGAAAACTTTCAGCGAGCGTTACAAGAATTAAATCCAGAAGTTCAGGAAGAAGTTGAAAACGAGGTTGTAGATGAGGCTGAACCCGAGCAAGCAGTTGAACCTGAACGTTCTTGGAAAAAGATGGATAATATTTCGTCTCCATTGCCTGAATTTTCTTCCGGCTCTTGGGAGGAAACATATTTTAGTGAATGCGCAACTGCGACAGATTTATTTGTAAAGCTTCTTGGGGATACAGTGCAAAATATCACTTTTCAAACAAACTTGTACGCCATACAGAAAGGAACAACCATACAAGTCAGTGAAGACGAAATTCTGTCATTCATTGGCATTAATTTTCTGATGGGGTATCACGTGCTTCCTAATATTGAAAGTTATTGGTCTTCTGCTGATGATTTAAAGGTTCAGATTGTTCCTGACACTATGTCTCGTCACAGATTTCAATCTATACTTTCTAACCTACACCTCAACGATAATACCCTTATTCCAAATAAAAATACAGACAGACTCTACAAAGTACGTCCATTTGTCGACGCCTTGAATAAGATATTCATGAACTATGTCGGAGAGCAGAAGATGTGCGTGGACGAATCAATTATAAAATTCAAAGGACGTTCATCGATAAAACAGTACAACCCCATGAAACCAATTAAAAGAGGGTACAAATTATGGGTTCTAAGCGATATGTCTGGATTTGTAAAAAAATTTCAAGTTTATCAAGGAAAAAATGAAAATGTTTCCGATAAATTTAAAAATTATATTTTAGGAGAAAGGATAGTTTTGGAATTGACTGAGAAAGAGTGGCACAAGGGCAAAATAATTTATTTTGACAATTACTTCACCACGGTTAGGTTACTTGAACGGCTTAAACTTGAAAATACATTAGCTTGTGGTACAATCAGGAAAAACCGGAAGGGGCTGCCTAGTGGAATAGCAAAAGACAATGCATTAAAACGCGGTGAATTTGATCATAGAACTTCAAACACTGGAATCACGTTTTATAAATGGAAAGATAACAAAATCGTCACACTAGCGTCAAATTTTCACGGTACCAATAGTGTCCAAATACAAAGAAAACAACGAGATGGTACAAATTTGCAAATTTGTGGTCCTGAAGTCGTACAGGATTATAATAAGTTCATGGGAGGTGTGGATTACCACGACCAACTTCGCCAGTGTTATGGAATTGATAGGCGTTCTAAGAAATATTTTGGGGTTGCCTTGAAATAGCCTTCGTAAATGCTTATGTAGTTTACAAGAAAACAAGAAATGAATCAAAAATGACACTTTTATCATTTAGAAGAGAAGTAACGTTAGGACTGTGTAAAAAATCTCCAAAATATTCTAGTGGGAAGAGATCTTCAAGTGCAGGACCGGTACCTAAAAAAAGACGTTACAACTATAGTGTCTCATCAGACATTCGTTTGGGAAATCGAGGAAACCATTGGCCTCGGTTTGTTGAGAGGAGAGGGCGATGCGAAATGTGCAGTGCCCAAGGGATCCAGTCAAAACCTCATTCAACTTGTTCCACTTGTGGTGTTTTTCTGTGCGTAAATGAGAAGAAAAACTGTTTCGCACAATATCATGATATTATATAATTAACATGTTTCATTTTTTTTATGATTTGTCATTTATTAAAATAAATCAATGTTTGTTTTGCATTAACACAGTCTGTTTATTTCAAAAATAAAGTATCCCAAAACTGCTAGAGGTACTTACCAGTACCACAATCAAAAATACTTCGGAAATGTTATTTTTTATAATAATAACGAATTATATTGTTAATATAACGCGAATCAATATAGAATCCTAAAGAAGAGCCTCATAATCCTAAAAGTTTTTGGTTTGGTATTTAAGGGTATGATTTATGGGAGGTACTTGTAAGTACCTTTAGAAGACAAAGGGTTAAATAATAATTTTAATGATAAAAACAAAAATCATATAAATATTCTTCTATTAATTTAAACCGTAGCACGCTGATTAATAATTTTTAAAAAGTTGATCAAAGTTTATACAAGTTCATGACTCTAACATCGGTATTGTACCTAATAGACAAATTGCAAATTCAACAAAAAACGGTACGACCGACGCTAAGAATAGACAACTGCATTGGTCGATATTCGAAAGAGTGGAGAGAATCAAAGGTTATAAATTTTTACGCAACTATAAACTCTATATAAAGATTTAACTCAGTAGAGGACGCTTACCCGAATCTTCAAATACTAAAAGACATAAGGGAGGCTCTACCCTTACTTTCTAACTCTCAAATTGGGACTTGGTGAAGGCATCGATCCTATTAGATTCATATTCTTATGCTTTCTCTTATTTTTGTGTGACAATATCTGTAAAAATAATGTCAGAAAAAAACCAAAATCGTAAAAAATCGTTTTTTTTTCAAAAATTCTCGAAAACGGCTAAAGTTAGTTTACTTTTGAAAACACCATTTAAAATGTGTTTAAATTGTGCAACTTTTCTCTAATTACCGACATTGTAACTGCTACCGTTTCCAATGCTATCCCATTCTTATCTTGGAGATTGTGCCTAGTCACATTATCAATATCCAGTTGTATTTAATGAAGTGTTTTGAGTTGCTATGGCACTATGAAATAAGCAGGTTGTACAAACCTTGTACTATACGACTAGGGCGACGTGACAAAATACTCAACTTGGAAGGGCGCCGCCAACTGAAAAAGTTTGGAAACCCCTGGATTACAGTATAAAAGTTGTTTGACCCCAAAAGTAAAATTCTATTACAAATCTAGAGATGTTGGCAGCAAAAAAATGGGTCCAGCATTTCCTATCAATTTTTCTTGGTGAAGTTTTAAGAATCTCAATGTCTCATATTTATATTTCTTCTACATTTATTTCATAGAGTTTTATTATTATTGAACAGTGTATATTAAATAAAATCTCCGTGACTTACATTGCGTATTCTGACTCTGAAATACTAGAAACAATAATTATTAAGAAAAGATGTAACATTACAGATGATTTCATCTTTAAAATTCGATAACATGTAAGTAGATGTGTAGAGAATGAAGGAACATGAAAGAATCGACGTATTTCCTTAATTTTACGGAGGCGTTTGCTCAGTCCATTTTCGAAAGTCGTTCCTCGCAGAATTGTCTTCCTCCAACTCCTCTTCACTTCTCTCCAATCCTTGAGCTATAAGAAAATCGATGATTCTGTAATCTCGACCAGTTTCTGTATTGGCAATCCACAAAGGTAGCCATTTATTGGCTAACAACCATTGTACTGAGACTTTACTAATCCTTCCTGCAAATAATAAATTCCAATTGTATTGTTGTGATTTGTCCCATATTTATGTCCGTCCGAGACAAAATTACATCAATGCAACATGGTTTCATGTCAATGAGATCTACCACTAGTAATCTGGCATTAATGACTCAAAATATTTCAGAGGTGATTGATAAGGGCGGACAGATGGATGTGATACACACGGATTTCGCGAAAGCGTTTGATAGGGTGGATCATGGGATATGGCTGCAGAAGTTGGACCAATTTGGTTTTGTTACGGACTTAAGCATTTTTTTTAATTCGTACTTTCGAATAGAGAGCAGATTGTATCATATAATGGATACAGGTCATTCACATATCGCTCACTTTCAGGTGTTCCTCAGGGTTCTAACTTGGGTCCACTGTTGTTCTTGTTGTTCGTAAATGATTTGGTTAACAAACTGAATTGTGGAAAGTTATTGTTTGCGGATGATTTGAAGATTTTCTTTAAAATTGAGAGTATTGATGACTGTAATGAGCTTCAAGCTGATTTGGATCATGTGTTGGAATGGTGTCGGGAAAATAATATTGAATTAAATCCAACAAAATGCAAGAGTATGACATTTACAAAGAAAAAAAGTAAAATTCAGCATTTGTATAGAGTGGGTAGGACAGTCATATCTTCCGTTGATTCTGTGGTTGATCTTGGAATTATTTTTGATCCAGGACTTCATTCTTGACCAAAGTAACGGAGGCCAAAAAAACATATGGTTTTATAGTTAGAAATACCAGACGCTTTAATAATGTAAGTTCCTTGATGGTTCTATATAATGCTTACATTCGTTCTAAGCTTGAGTATGGTTCATTGGTTTGGTATCCCTTTTATAATACGCATAAAACTACAGTTGAAAAAATCCAACGTAGATTCCTGAAATTTTTAATGTTTAAAGAGGAAGGAATTTATCCTGAAAAGGGTATCGACTATACCATACTCTTACATCGATTTAATTTGCAAA
The DNA here is from genome assembly GCA_911728435.2 of Apoderus coryli. Taxonomy (NCBI): domain Eukaryota; kingdom Metazoa; phylum Arthropoda; class Insecta; order Coleoptera; family Attelabidae; genus Apoderus; species Apoderus coryli. The sequence continues at coordinate 8,894,849 of OU452215.1, read as the reverse complement.
GCTTGGAGACAAGAAGAATTTTAAATTCAATTGTATTCTTATATAAGCTTCTGCATGGTAAAATAGATTGTCCTGATATGCTTGGAAATGTAAATGTTAGTGTTCCAAGAATGGAGGGTCGATATAGTCAAACTTTTCACATTGACAGAGCGAGGACGAATGTACTTCTACGTTCTCCTATTAGTATAATGTGTGCTAACTACAATTGTATTTGCGCGCAGTGTGATACCTTCGATTCGGGTTTGAGTGAAGTTATAGGATATGCCACTGAGCACTTTAATAATTAGAATTGTTATTATGGGTTTTACATTGTTATTTTTTTTTTCTGTATTGGATATTGTATGATTGGTATTAATTTAAGATATTTGTCCTGTAAAGGGTTTGTAAACTGTTGGGCAAGTAAATGCTATTATTATTATTATTATAAGTCAGTATCATGCAAAAGAGCGGACTGCAGTTTAACTACAGCCGCACTGGCAGCTTCTGATCAAGGGTATGGGCACTTGACAAAAGTAACTCCCAACACAGCTAGGTCACAGTTTATGCAGTACAAAAGCAGTTGTTACACTCTGGACGTTTTATGAAGCCACCAATTTGCTTCATATTTTGGGCATACACATATTGGTTTTACATTAATAATAATAGCTTTATTACTCAACAGAACAAGTTCCATTTACAGAGTAATGCATACAAAAACCAACTATAACTAAAGCTTAACTATATTAAATAACAGTAGGTACATCAATAAACAATGAAAATCAACCAAAGTACACGAGTATTAATGAACATCAAGTTCCTTTAGTATTGATTCCGCGGAAGACACTATTTCATTCAGAGAATCAAAAAATATATCACACTGATCATTAACCAAATTAAATTGCCGGCACATAGTATAAATAGGAGATTTTAATATAACATTTGTTCTGGCTAGCTCATTATAAAATGCAATAGAACTTCTAGCATTGATACGCGGAACAAACAGAGATACCTTTTCCAGTAGCTCAGGGCACACTACATCACTATTGAATATCTTATATAGAAAACTTATACTAAACAAATTTCTCCTTAAACTTAACTAAAGTATTCCGCGATCCCGGTAAGTTCCATCAATTTTAAAGCACAAACATTTTAAAAATTTACGCTGAACTTTTTCAATCATTTGAATATCACAGTCATAGCAGGGGTACCAGACCAAAGAGCAATACTCAAGCTTGTATCTTACATATGCAAAATATAGAGTATTCAAAGTAACGACACTCTCGAAATATTTGCTGTTTCTAACAATAAAGCCATAAGCTTTGGTCGCACCAGCCACCATATCTGTAATATGTTCCTTGAAAGTGAAATGCATGTCAAAAGTAACTCCAAGATCTTTAATAGACTCCTTTCGATTAAGAATTACTCCATTTACATTATAATAAAAGATGGTTGGGGACGTTTTGCGGGTATAAGAAACAACATTACATTTCTTAGGATTGAGGGAAAGTCTGCTTTGTTCACACCAAGCATTCACCAATTGAAGACTGCCTTGTAACGAAATACAATCCTCCGGCGTACTTATCGTTGTAAAAATCTTTAAGTCATCTGCATAAATCAGTTTACTACAATTCAATAATTCTCCCAAATTATTAATGAGTAATAAAAATAAAGAGGTCCGAGATTTGAACCCTGAGGTACTCCAGATAGAGCTGTATAATATGTCGATGTATATCCATTGTATGACACAAACTGAACTCTATCAGTAATATAAGATTGCAGAAGACAAACGGCATCAGCGCTAAAGCCAAAATGCGGAAGCTTTTGTATAAGGATTGTATGATCAATTTTATCAAACGCCTTGCAAAAATCGGTGTATACAACGTCAACCTGACCGCGGTTATCCAACGTCCCAGACACGTATTGTGAAAAAATTGACAAATTTGTAAGTGTGGACTTGTGTGCAATGAAACCATGCTGATACTGGACCAGCCTATGTTGAACAATTGGATAAATACGATTGTAAAGGACTATTTCAAGTAATTTAGAAAAATTAGACAGAATTGAATTGGTTATATCCGCACGATCTCCGCTCTTGAAAACAGGACACACCTTAGCATTCTTCCAGACCATAGGAAAAGTATTACGTCTTGATATTAAGTTATAAATTATACACAGAGGAACGCACATTACTGAAATTGTATCTTTGACCAAGAATGAGGGAATCCCGTCAGGTCCGGAAGTAAACCTGTTCTTTAATTTGCGAGCAGCCATAACTATCTCTCCCTCAGTTATATTTCCAAATGTGATATCATTTCCACACAGGAGCGATAATGCATCATCATTACCACAACCCACAGGTCCCACAAAGACACTTTCAAAGTATTTAGCAAACGTTTCAATAATATTTTCGGGATCCTCAATAACATTGTTGTTGTATTGCATGGAACTGGAAATGCGTGACTGCTGGCGCGACCTGTTAACAAATGACCAGAAAGATTCTCAGCATTAGCTGCCCACTACGTAATAGCTTTGTCTCTTTCAGATCAGAGAGTTAATGATTTAATTTTTTTAAATCGGAATACGGTTGTTTTTTCTTTTATTTGAGAGCAACAACAAATGTAACTCCGGTTTGGGATTTTTTACTTTTCCAAAAAACGAACACTAACTATGGTAGAAAATTACCTGTGTGATCAGCAGTACCATATAGACCCTCTATTGCATAATGGTTACTGTTAATACTGCCACACGAAGACGATAAATGCCTTTCAATCCGACCAATACCGTGACCAATAATATCGATTCTACCGTACGTATTTCCAATCCTTCCATAAGTGCTGGTACTACAACTCGGCTGGTTCATATCCAAACTATACGTGGGCTCTTGCATGTCTTGCTGTTGTCGCAAACCTTAAACGTTAATAAAATTTTAGAATTCGAACTATGTTTTACATTTTGTCTACTATTTAAATTGTTCAAATCAAATTTCACAACATATTAACTGAAATACATACGTTCTTGCTGTTGTCTAATGTCTTCGATAGTCTCATATATGTTATCTTGTATTTCTGCTTCACGTCCTCTGCTGGCATCGGGTTCATTGCATATCGGTTCATATATATTTTCACCACCGCCACTATTGGAAGGAAGCAAATGCTGTCGAAAGTCATAACCAACCGCCCCTTCGGTCTGCGAGTCATCGTCTTGACAATTGGCATACCTTCAAAAATACATTGAAATGTTTTATACAATCTGACTAAAACTGATGATTATTTGATTGATGCATTTGCCGAGTATTTTGCAAGTGTATTTGGCAGGGCAATTCTGACATCAGCTCTCTCGAGGGGTTTTGAGGTAGTGATGTCTGCTTTGATAACAATATTACATTGTTGGATATGATGGCTATTTTTGATTTGAATCAATATAATAAGATTGTTAATACCCATAATAATATTTTGGATTTGGAACTTGCTACCTTTGACTGTCAGGTTATACGCTGTGTACCGCCTGCGGTGGCTGAAGACAGTCATCATCCTGCCCTAAATGTTCTGTTTCAATTAAGGCTTAACTCAAGTCACAAAGATTTTTCTATTAATGCACTTGCAAAACGATACAATTTTCGCAGAGCTAACTTTCCTCTATTCTATAATGAAATTGCCTCCATAGACTGGATACATGCTTATGAGGATGTTAATGAGGCTACTGAATTATTTTATGAAAGGCTGACTGTTGTTTTTGACATGGGTGTACCTGTTTTTAAAGTGCGTACGGGACGGTTCTCATATCCGGCATGGTTTTCGCGGGACATCATTCAGTCAATCAAGGCTAAGCATAGAGTGTTACAAAAATGGAGCGCTACTGGTTCGGTTCTCTATTTAAATGAATCCAGGATTGTGTTAAATCGGACCCTAAACAATTGTGGAGGTTCGTGCGAAGCAAATCTAGAAGAACGCGTATTCCCGGTAGTATGATTAGTGACAGCGAGGTCCTGCTGGAGAAGCCTGAGAAGATAGTGACCGCCTTTGCCGATTTTTTTCAAAGTGCTTTTCTGCCATCGCAACAGGTGGACTATTATACTCCAGATGGAAATGCCGATATTCCGGTTAGTATTGGGGAGTTAAATGTGACAGACATTCTCGATTCATTGAAAAAGTTAAAACCCAAGATGACGGCAGGACCAGATAATATTCCCGCATTCGTTGTGAGGGATTGTGCCTATGCTCTGGCGGAGCCTTTGTGTATATTGTTTAATAAATCAATCTCATCACATGTATTTCCTGACGCCTGGAAAATAGCGCGAATATGCCCTGTATATAAAGCGGGCGATAACGATAGAATAACAAACTATCGCCCAATTTCAATAATATCGAATTTTTCAAAGATTTTCGAAACGGTATTGCAGAACAAGTTATTTAATCAAGTTAAAAACCTCATATTGTGGGAACAACACCGGTTTTTTCAAAAGAGATCGACGGTATCTAACATCGCAGAATTTCTGCAGGCTACCTATCCCGCCCTTGGAAAAGGACTACAGATTGACGCCATATATACTGACTTTTCAAAAGCATTTAATAGGATGGATCATACAATAATGCAACTTAAAATGAAAAATGTCGGCTTCACCCATAATCTAATAAAGTTTTTCCAATCATATTTATGCTCACGCAGGCTGTATGTCGAATATAACGGGTTCAGATCACATGATTTCACTGCGACCAGCGGAGCGCCCCAGGGAAGTAATCTCGCGCCCTTATTGTTCGCCATATACATAAATGACATTACACAAAATATTGGGAGTGAATGTCTGTTGTTTGCCGATGACTTGAAGTTGTTTCGTGTTATTGAAAACTTGCAGGACTGTCAGGATCTACAGACCGATTTGAACCGCCTCGTAATATGGTGTACAGAAAATAGAATTCCACTAAACATAGACAAATGTAAGTATGTGAGCTTTTGCAAGGGGAGGAATATTCTTGAGATGAATTATAGTGTGGATGGGGCGGCCTTGGGGAGATGCGAGGTTGTCAGAGATCTTGGAGTTTGGGTTGATAGTGATTTGTCCTTTAACCATCATGTGGAGCGAATTGTGAATGATGCTATTCGAATTTTGGGTTTTATTGTCCGCTCTACTGTGGGTTTCCAAAGCGTGCCTTGTCTTGTGTCACTATACAACTCACTAATTAGACCTAAATTGGAATATGCGTCGGTTGTTTGGTCCCCTATATATCAAGTACATATAAATAAAATAGAAGCTGTCCAACGAAAATTTTTAAAACATATTTATTTTAAAGTTAATGGCCACTTTCCCTACAGAGGATATAGTCATGAAACGTTGCTAAAAACCTTCGGATTTCAATCTCTAAACTATCGCAGAATTTATTCGTATCAGGTCTTCTTATTTAAGATTATTCATGCCATGATTGACTGTCCTCGTCTTTTGCAACATATCAATATAAATGCTCCCCAACATAATGCAAGAAATAGCAACATATTTCGAGTACCTCAAGCACACACTAACTATGAGGGTAGAGCGCCGGTTGCAGTTTGTCCAATTACCATAAAATACACATATTTGTTGACTTTTTCAATGAAAATTTTAACAGTTTCAAGCGTCAGTTGCACGAATATCTATCTAGTTTAAACTTATAATTCTTATATTTTTTAGATTCATGTTGAGAAGGGAATGATTTTTTTACTCAAGATATGGGGTGGCGTGACTTGTCAGCTTAGCATACTCTTGGTTTTGTATTAATAATAATTAGTGTAGTCAGTATTGGGTGTTATATTTAAGTCTATAAATTGCATAGAATTATTATTTTGTAAGTTGAAACATTGTAATTGTCTTGTAATTGGGTGTAAACCTGTTAGACATTAAAGATTTATTTATTTATAATCCAATTTATACAGATGTTGGAGCACAGATGGTCTCCTACCAGCACGGATTTGTAACAGGAAAATCGACTGTTACAAACCTAGCCGTTTTCACGCAATCATATATACCGACTTCAGTAAAGCGTTCGATAAAATCCATCATTCGATTTTGGTAGTTCGGGTTAAGCTACTGTGCTGTTCTTTTGATCAGTTCTTACATTAGCGACAGAGATCAGTTTGTTTCTTATAACGGTTATAAATAAAGGGCGGAATATATGCAAAGTGCATATATTTGCATATTTTTACAAATTTCATAAAAAATTGCATATTTCGGCAAAAATAAAATTTGTGTGCATATTTTTATGTTTTTCGTTCTATCAAAAGATTAAGTGCGACCCTTTCAGGTAATTGAAATAATTTAACAAGTGGGTAGGTTTTATTATTATATGGTTTATGGACTCATTTTATTATTATATGGTTTATTGCCGGCATTTATTGGATGTTTAGGAATTTCCAGTGGTAGTAAGTAGAGCAAATGTGGTCTCTTATTTTGTATTTATATTGTATAGAGTTTGTCTATTTGTTTCAAACGCCTAAAATGCCGAAAGCCGCTTCGTAGATTAAAAATTTTCCTGATTTGGAGTTTAGTGGGGATAAAGTGTTTTGCAAAGTTTGTGCCAAAATCATTACTTACTACCCAAATTAAAATATTGCCTGATCACATCGGTAGATGTTGAAAGAACTTATTCTTTGTACAAACATATTTTTACAGACAGAAGGCAAACACTTTTATCGGAAAATTTTGAAAAATATATCGTTATAAATGCATTTTAAACTATTTCAAGTTAAAAATTTTACCTCTTATATTTTTCTTTTAATTTTACTTAAAATAAATAATTTTTGTAAGAGTCGGCGTTTCTTTATTTCCATTTTTCCATGTTATATTCAAGGCATATAATTGCATATTTTGACAAATAAATGCATATTGTTGCATATTTCAAAGAAAAACTATGCATATATATGCGTATATTTTAACTGAATTGACGTGCATATATTCCGACCTTTAGTTATAAATCAAGAAGCTACCTTGTAACATCAGGAGTACCTCAAGGTTCGCATCTGGGTCCACTACTGTTCCAATCTTTTTATTAACGACCTGGGAATGGATTTAAAATCTGAAAGAATGATTTTTGCTGATAATCTGAAGATTTACTCCACTGTGGACGACTGTCACGTTTTGTAGAATAGTCTGAATTTGGTCGGGGATTGGTGCGATGCCAATAATCTTATACTGAACCCGGTAAAGTGCAAAGTTGTGTCATATGCTAGGAGAACTCAATTCTACTGTTTCGACTTCGATTCGTCTCTTCAGTTGCGGAATACCGGAAGACAGCGTTTTTCGTTTAAATTTCAATCCGTGATAACTTGTGCGAACACATGGTAGAGATACTAAATCTCGAACAAACCATAGTGCAAGTTCTGCCTAACAGGCAAAGAATCGCACACATATTGAAGTTTGAGCATGGCACCGGAAGGGAATATAGTCGCAAGACTAATTCAACCAACCTTCAGGAAAGCCCAGCACATGTTTGTGCAATAAAGACGCATGTTTTCGCGACACTTCTCCGCTACTTCCTTGGGCGTGACCGACCAAGGGACGTCCTTCGACGTATGTTTTCACGCATGTTCGAAGTGACACTACTTCTTATGATTTTCACATCACAAGACCGTCCTACTACACCAATGCTATATGGCTTCCTAACCATACTGATGAGAACTGTCCGAGTTCGAAAGCAGATAGAATTTCCAATCCAAACACAACAGAAAATTGTTTTGGACATAGTCCAATTCGTTTTCTAATACACCAACTGTTAATATCCAGTAATATCCAGAATTAATGTTATATCGAATGAAAGAAGCTTATCAAAGGTCACACCAAGATCCTTAATGAACTCAAGACGATTTAAATCGTCTCACCAATCGTATACTCGAAATGAATAGCTGATTTTTTTCTGGTATATGACATAACTTTACACTTGGAAGAGTTCAAGTTCAGTGTGTTTTCCTCACACCAGCATTGAACCAAATCCATATGCTGCAAACGATTACAATCGTCAAGATTATTAACGGAATTAAATATTTTCATATAGTCCGCAAAGAGCATTCTCTGACAATTCAGTAGTCCGGCTAAGTCATAGAGAACATATTGGGATCTATTAGTGATATAGGAATGGATTAGCGAAACAGATCCAGCACCAAGCCCAAACATAGTAAGCTTGTTCAACAGAACCTCGTGATTTATTCTGTCAAATGCTTTGGCAAAGTCCGTGTAAATCACATCGACCTGCCCTCCTTCATCATAACAGTTTCTGAAGTAAATTGTGTAAACACAGACAGATCAGTAAGCGTGGACCTGCCACCGATAAAACCCTGTTGATTTATTGATAAATTAGGCTTTGTCACTCTATAAATCCTGTGATATAAAATAATTTAAAAAAAAAATATGGATATGGGTCTATAATTACAAATACAAGCCCTGTCATCGCTCTTAAAAATCGGACACACGTTCGCAACCTTCCAATCCTGGGGAAAAACACAAGTCCTGCAAATCAAATTAAAAATTTTAGATAGGGGAGTGGAAAGGACAGTTAATGTATCCTTTACAAAAAAAGAGGGTATTTTTCTATCCGGAGCGGAAGTAAACTTATTTTTCAATTTTCGGGCAGCCCAAAAAATCTACTCCTCAGAAATGTCATATAAGTGATAGTCGCGATTTGCCACCAAGTCAGATCTCGCAGCAAAATTGTCCTCCAATCCGACAAAAACGCTCTCAAAATAGCTGGCAAATGCCTCAACAATTTGTTGGTGGTGTGGCATTGCAATTGAGGAGGGATCTTTCATGCATAAGCAATGTTTATAAAGTGTTTGACGGCGTTATTGATTGTCCTGAGCTGCTTGGAAGATTCCGTCTGACTGTTCCGCGAATAAACTTGAAACGTCATCAATTATATCCTTGTGATAGAGCTAGAACCAATGTTATATTGAGATCCCCGCGTTCTATGTGGTGTGCCAGAATTTCATGACACATTGAGACACATTTTGGAGGCCGCTGCTTGATTATTGAATTTCATTATATGTTTATATATTTTATGTTTATTTCTTTATTTATATTTCTATTAATTTAGTTATGTTATGTAAAGTTAAAGGTAAACCAAAATGAATGCTAAATTTTTGCCTGAGGCTTGTAAACGACTGGTATCGCGTGCCCTGTCTTTGATTAATAAAATAAAAAAATAAACAACAAATTGCATAAGGAAGAATTGAAATATTTACTTTGCTTCTCCAGCCCCACATCCCACATCACACCCCACCCACCCATTACTGCCAGCAGACTGCGACTTTCAAATGGGCTTATCGATAATCGCAACACCAGCATAGCTACGACCAATGCTCATACTGCTTGGTAACATAGACCATGTGTCTGTTTTGGGATTGTACACTTCCACAGATGCGAGATTCATGCATCCATCATCACCTCCTACCACATAGAGTAATCCATTTAGCGCGACTACACCAGCATTTCGACGACATAGAGCCATGTCGCATACTGAGGACCACTATGGACAGAAGTTAAAACATCACATAAAAATAATGAAGAATATGTTTAATTGATCTGTTTGTGTATAATTTTTTTTTAAATTGGTGGATTATAGACTATTCTAATTTCTAAACCGACTTCTGAAGAAAATCCAGACAATGGTACTTTCCCGCTTGAATATCCGTCAAATAAATGAGTGAAACTTTGGCTTTTCCTTAATAGTTGATTTGTTTTACCTCATATAATCCACCAAATTCAAAAGAATTATAAAAATAACCTCCACATAATCATCACAGCAACAAGTACAGGATGGTTAAGATTTTTATTGGAGCCGATTTCTGAGAAACTTAAAATATCAAATCAAATCCCAAACGTTTGTTTTCAATAAACCAAAAGTAATGAGGGTACTTAACCTGTGGAAAAATAATAAATATCACTGATACTAACTTGATTTGTTGTTGAATCAAAAGCCTCAACAGATTTTCTAACCATTGGACCATCGTGGCCCCCAACCGCAAATAACATACCATCCAAAACACCAACACCTGTGAAACAAAAATTAGTATTTTACAGTAAAAACATGGAGGTATCGTCAACAAAGTTTTTGTAATAAAGTATCCTTGCTTCTAATATAAACCCATCAAACTTATATCTACGGAACTTCTATCTATCGGAACCAGTAGAGATCCAGACCCATCGTGTGTACCAAGCAGAAGCCATGATTAATTAAATATGCGTCAAGGGCCACCGCCACTGGAACCCTGTAACAAGGAGCCACGAAAAAAGCCTCAACGAAGAACATATTCCAGTGATAGTTCGTCATCAGCAATAACAGCAGTCTTCGATAACGCAACCGATGATAAAGACAATACCGTTTAATTAAAGAACACATCCCTTGAAACCTTTAATCCGACACCCCGATTAACAGAAAAACCACGCCCTTAGAGAAGGAAACTACAATATCAAATACTAACGTCCACTCCGCTGCAGGCATCTGTGGAAAATCGGTAGGACTTACGACAGTAGCAGCTAAAAACCAAATATAAAGAATTAGTTCAAACAGCAACATGACGGGGAGCCTATGAAAGAGAACGAAGTATGTCCAATATACGTGGAAACTGGGTCAACAGATGAATTGTGGTGATGGTGTAGATCATGTGGCACTAGGCTCCATGCTGCTGTTTGCGGTATCTCAGCCAGACGAGCTGGATTCGTGTGAAGCTTGTCAATAAACATTGATCGATATTACCTTCCTATTAGCCGACCATAGGTGGATAATATCGATCAAGTTAAGACTTTTTTTATTTTAAAAGTCTTCAAAAAAACTGCCTTAAAAAAGTCAGAGGAAAAAGTCCTATTAATTTTGTGAAATTGGTGCTTTTATAATCGCCAATAACTTCTTTCTGCAATACAATCGTAGAATCGTTTTATCGGAGTCGTTTAGGCGGTTTAGCCTCCCCTCCCTTCGACCTGCAGAAGATCTTTTGTGAATAACTCTAATCTATGAATTGCCCAGCTGTCCCACACTTTTCATGAAGTTGATGATTTCTCTGGGGGCTAAATTCCTTGCCTCGTCGGGTGTTAGGGTGCAGAAAAGTGCTATGCATTCATAGAGCACGTGTTCTGTTGTCTCTGTTGCGTCTTCGCAAAACCGACAAGTGTCGTCCTCGGTTAGGCCCATCTTTTTGAGATGGTACTTCACTGGGTGGTCTCCCGTAAAAAGGCCTGTAATTCGCCTTAGGTCGGTTCTCTCCAGTTGGATAAGCTTCCCTGCGTTGGCCTATGAAGGTTTGATAAACCTTTTTGATTGTCTTAGGCGTGGAGTGTTTCTCCAGTAAGACTTAAGTTGTTCCTTTTCCCATCTCCGAAGTTCTTCCATCATATGGCTTTTTGGAAGGCCAAAGATGGGTTCCGGGCCGCAGAACGGAGCGTTTGCTCCCTCTTTTGCAAGTTGGTCCGCCGCATCGTTCCCCTCTATGCCTTCATGTCCTGGCACCCATGTCAGAGTAATCTTTTTCCCTTGAGCTGCCAGTTGCTTTAGGGTCGTTTTGCATTCCCATGCTAGCTTTGACGTGAAGGAGTAAGACCTCAGTGCTTTTAACGCAGCTTGACTGTCTGACATAATATTGATCTGCCGTTCCGGGATGCCTCTCTGCAGGCATTCTTGAGCACAACGATTAATAGCGTTGATCTCTGCTTGGAATATAGTGGGACTTTTCCCGAGAGACTCAGAGAATCTGCAGTTAGGCCCGTATACTCCCATGCCTGTGTTCCCTTCTATTCCTTTTCAACCGTCCGTATACCAGACGGTTTTCTTCCTGAATCCAAAGGTATTAGATTCAGGATTCCCATGTGTCCCTCTAGATCGCCAGATTTGTATTCCATTACCTGTGCCAGTTTCAGAGCGCTAATTGCTGCCTCTTTTTTGACTTTGCCCCTGTTATTCCGAAACATGCAAGCCGTTGCAATTTTTAAAGACGGCATTGTGTACTAATGAGGCGTATGTAACCATGGGTTTGATGACTGTTTGGTACACCCAATATGTGAGCTTTGGCTTTAGCCCCCAAGTCCTACTGAGTAGCCTGTGACACGTCCATATGGCCGCTGTGGCTTTCGATATGGTTTTCACTATATGCTGATTCCAGATTAGTCGTTTCTCCAGGATTACTCCCAGGTATTTGACTTTATCCGAAAGGCAAATTTGCTCACCGCTGAGAGTGGGGTTAATAATGTCCACCGTTCTCTTTCTCGTGAATGGGACCATCACTGTTTTTTTCGGATTTATATTCAATCCCTCAGCGTCGCACCAGTTTTTAATTTTGTTTAATGCAATTTGCATGCGGTTGGATATAACCGATGCGTGTTTTCCCTTAACTGTGAGAACAATGTTGTCGGCGTAGTTTTGCAGAGTAAAGCCTGCCCTATCCATTTTTGAAATGAGATGATCCAGCACTAACGACCATAGAAGAGGGGACAATACACCGCCTTGTGGGCATCCCCTAGCCGCTGTCACTGTTACAGACACTTCTCCTATTTCAGCCGTAATGACACGGTCTCTCAAAATTGCCGGAATCTATTTCACCAGTGAGAAGTCGACACTCCTCTCTTCTAGTGCTCTACTGATGGATTCATGTGAGGTATTGTCAAAAGCACCCTCTATATCGATAAAGGCACATAAGGATACTTCTTTTGCCTTAAATGACTTCTCGATGTCTTTTACTAAGCAGTGCAGGGCATTAATCGTAGGTTTTCCCGCTTGGTAGGCGAATTGCCTTTTGTGAAGCGGTTTCCTATTTAAAGTTTCGCTTCTTAGGTATTCGTCTATTATCTTTTCCATAGTTAAATACAATCGTAAATCCCAGAACAGTTGTACTGACAAAGAAATCGGATTTCAGCGAAATGGTAATATAATTCTATCAACATTTAAAGAAAACGTCATAATTTAATCAAAAAAAACGTACCTGCCCCACTTCGTCTGAAATTCATGTCTGGAACAGCCCTCCAAGTATCAGTTTCTGGACTATAACATTCAACGGAACTAAGGCATTGTCGGGACGCTCCATCATACCCACCAACCTAAATATATCATTATTTATATACGAGTAAATTTAGTGCAGGACTTTAACAAAATTAGCTGTGTTACTTACAGCGTATAAATAACCATTGAGCACTCCAACACCAACACTGCTTCGTCTTGTTGACATTGGAGCAATTGAGATCCACTTTTGCCTTGATGTATCAAACATCTCTGCAGTATTTAATCCCGTCGAACCATCAAAACCTCCTACTGCAAAGATACAGTTATTTATCACAGCGACTCCTAATGTGGAACGTCGTGCTTCCATGCATTCCATATTCATCCAAGAATCGCCCACTGGATCATAGACATCAACAGTTTTGACACGTAGAGAACCGTTGAACCCACCAACCTACACAGCAAATTAATACTTGATTTAGAATTCGTTCCGTCCAAAGCTTACAGAACAGAAACAAAATGAGATTGTAGACCAGAATAGAAAAGTCGGATCCTAGCACCTTTAATGCTTAACTGTTTTATCAATAATTTGGTAGTGCTTCGATTTTAGGCAGATGTTGTTTTGCTGTATCATAAAGGTATGGATTGTCTTGTAAAAGTCATTGGTTGACATTTATTGCCATTAAGAGGCAGACCGCTTAAGTTGCACCATGTGACCAGAATGTCTACGTCTGTTTGGAGCTGAAGAATAAGGTAGTCACGAGTACAGATTCCAAAATTATTAATAAATAAATATAAATTATAAATCAATAACAAACCCCAGATATTCGATGGAAAAATACAAACATATTATTTTCCTGTTTATTCTAGTTTATCTAGATGAGTCACTATTTCTCGAGAATCAGGAGCCCTGACTCTTATATTTTAATGTAAGTAGTATTATTTGTATTCTATTATTATAACTCTATAGTCTCTAATTTAAGTTTCATCATTTTGTAAACTCTTCTCAACTTTAACTGTTAATAAACTTCATCTATTTAAACTTGGTATTCGGTGTTTCATCTTTTAGATAAGGTACTTATTTTCAATGCCCTCGTAGTTCACGTTAAACCTAAACGTGACAGTATGTTACGATATAATTTAAGGTCAGCTGCAAAAAGCAAGTAAGTGCTTGTGAAATTATTCCCAATGTCATTAGACAAAATAGAAAATAGTCGTAGGTAGTAGTTAATACCACCGAACATTTAACATATAGAAGAGTCAGTCACCAAAGAGAATTATTGTTACCCCTGACACTCATGTTTATTCATTTTCTCGTCTGATCTACTTATAAATACCAAATGTGATTCCGTCAAGTGTTAGTTAACTGCTTAATTAGTATCAGATACAAACTTACTGCATAAACTTTGCCACCAATAATTGCCAGTCCAGCCCTGCATCGTCTCGTCGGCAATTCAGCAGCTTGATACCATCGTTCTTCTCGAAAATCGTAACATTCGACACTTCTAATAGCTTTTGGAGCTTGCCCTCCCACCACCAACAATACCTTGGGTAATCCAACTGGATGGCGCGGTTTTGTTCTGAGAATAATAGAAGGTATACACATAAATGCCAATATTGGCACATTCCATAATAATAACGGACAGGAATAATAAAATAGATACACAATCTGCATTCTAAATTATATAAAAAAAATTACCTAGGAGTTTTAAACGTGGTTTTCGTATCACCTTTTAAAAGGTGAAACTTTAGAGCCTCGATGTAATAATCCTTGCATTTTAGATCCATTTTTAATAGTGGTTCTTCTTCAACTCTTTGCACAAGATAATCTTGTGACATCAATGGTAGTCTTACATGTTCCATTAAAGATGCTAAATATATCTGTCTATTTTCCAAATCATGATGAACCCAAGCAATTACACACTCAAACACCTGAAATGTTTAAACTAAGTCAGTTATATTTATTCTACTTGTCACGAGTACAGATTCCAAAATTATTGATGAATGAATATAAATTCGGTGGAAAAATACAAAAATATGAATTTCCTGTTTATCTAGATGAGTCACCATTCCTCGATAATCAGGAGCCCTTCTCAACTTTAACTGTTAATAAGCTTAGTCTATTGAAACTTGGTATTCGGTGTTTCAATCTTTTAGATAAGGTCCTTATTTTCAATGCCCTCGTAGTTCACGTTAACCCTAAACGTGACAGTATATTACATAACATGTGCTGTAATATTTTCCCCCTCCGATATCCGCGCCAGACATATAGCAGGACTAATTCCCGGGTCCGGGTTCGGAGATATAATTACTATTTAGTTTCTCATTTTGAAAGCTAAACAGGACCCGAAAGACTAAACAGTCCTGTGACCCATCTAGTCTCTTGGCGGCCTATATCACCTCCACAAGTAGGTAAACAAAATAGTCGATTACATAAAAAATTAATCGATTCTATATTTGAAACTAAATTCCTATAGCAGTCGTATTGTCAATAATTTTCCAGGCTCGAGAAAAACAAGATAAACAAAAAATAACATACCTTTTCCTCAGAGGGGACAGTTAGTCGATCACTGCATATTAGTTTCGAAACTTGCTGATGAGTTAGTGTCAAAAACTCTTCACCTTCTACAACCTCCCTATAACATATAAAACGATCTGGTTTTAGTCCAAAGGGTATTTTATATGTTGTTAATTAAACATTGAAAATTATTAACATATTGAAACGATAAGGAAAATTATAAACTAATGCGAAATGGGAGTGATTTTTCAGCAACAATAAAGAGGTTTTTTTTATAATAAAGTTCTGTTCATAAACTTTTCAAGTTACAGCTAAAACTTTTCGTATTTAAAGAGACAAAGAATTTTTTATCTGTTTTACAGCGATAGGTCACTTTTGCCCCCATAATTCTCGAGAAAATAGCGTTTAAAATGTCAATGTCACCAGTTAGTTAGTTGGAACATATAAAATACAATATTTATGACCAGGTTTCTGTTGGGTCATTGGTAGGGCGTTCGCTTCGCATACGGAAGGTTACGGGTTCGAGTCCTAGCTCTGGCAATACGTTTTTTTTCTAATTTTTGAATAAAGTAGTTAGTTTGCTACGTTATTTAATTGGAAATAACGAAAATACAATTATAATTATTATTATTATTAAAATTCTGTTTCGTTACGCAGGTCATATATTTTTGATTATATTATAACTTGTCGGGAAAGTTTTGGGGTGACACAACCGATTTTTTTATTCCTTATTGAAATTTAAATTCTACTTACGAAAAATTGAGTTCAATATAATTTTCAGCATTTGTTAAAAGTTCCAAACATCCATGTAAATCAGCAAATGCTCGAATACCTAAACAATTGGTTGGATGTAACTGAGCTTGTAAAAAATCACAACAAGCATCCCTCACATCAGTTAATTGTAGTAAATGGGCAGCGGGTAATAATACTTGTACATTTTCTTCTGTGACCTGTAAGAAGAATTATACTTTACCAAAATAAAATTTGTACTAATCTGAATAAGTTACATGGTCCTCCGAGCCGGATTTTGTAAATAATAATTATTACAGGTAAATCTGAATAAGTTATAGATGAAACTCTCAAAATATATATCTTTATAGCCAAACATGCATCCATCATATCATCATGAGGAGTTTAGGCGTATGCGTTCTCACTCCAAACGGTTGATTTCCGAGGCTTACTCTAATTATGTAAGAGCTGCGGAGAACAGTATTACGAGAGATCCTAAAATGTTCTGGTCTTTTGTCAAATCGAAAAGGGGTTTGAGTAACATACCGGGCCTCATGACTTATAACATAAATATATATTCCTTACATAAATATATTTATAACACATATAATAAACTCCTGTTTAGAAACGAATTATTTTCCTGATGCGTGGAAGGAGGCTGTTGTTAAACCGTTGTCGAAGGTTACGACGCCAGAAGCCTTTTCAGACTTACGACCTATAAGCATACTTCCAGTGTTGTCAAAGATTTTGGAAAGAGCAGTTTATCGGCAGATTGTTCGGTATGTGGATTTTCACAAAATTCTTCCGGATTGTCAAGCTGGGTTTC
Source organism: Apoderus coryli (assembly GCA_911728435.2). Taxonomy (NCBI): domain Eukaryota; kingdom Metazoa; phylum Arthropoda; class Insecta; order Coleoptera; family Attelabidae; genus Apoderus; species Apoderus coryli. The sequence continues at coordinate 8,877,856 of OU452215.1, read as the reverse complement.
GCTCAGGATTCAGTACTTCCACGGCTCTTAACCAACTGACGGATGACATTGTTAGAGGAATTGATGATAAACTACTGACGTATCTTGCAACTTTAGATTTCTCGAAGTCATACTTTGTTGTCTGCCAAATTGAAGTTTTATGGCTTTTCTGTTGGTGCTGTGCAGTTTATTCAATTTTATCTATCCAATCGGACTCAACGTGTATACGTAAATGGTAATCGGTCATCCTTAAAAAATGTCAGTTCTGGAGTTCCTCAGGGATCAATTTTAGGGCCGCTTCTTTTCATATTGTACACGGCAGATATTCTTACATCTACAAAATTTTGTAAAGTCAATGCCTTTGCAGATGACACGCAGGTTTATCTATCCTTTAATAAAGCAAATACTGGTGAAACTATTGAAAATATAAATATGGATCTTCAATCTCTACAAAGCCTATCAGCAAAACATAATTTAAAACTTAATCCAGAGAAGTGTCATGTTATGCTTTTTCGTAATAAAAACTTGCGTGCTCTAATACCAGATGGGTGTATTAAGATAGGTGATGTCCCATTGCATCTGGTTTCCAATGTGAAAAATTTGGGTGTGGTGCTTGATCCCGATTTGAAATTTAACCTACATGTTAATTATTTATTAAAGAAATGTTTTGGAACGTTAAAGTTAAAAAATGCTGTCCGACTCGTTGGTTCTCTCCAAGTTTAGTTACGCCGATACTGTTTACGGACCTTACCTCGATAAACAAAATCAAGCCAGAATACAGAGGGTACAGAACTTCTGCTGCCGGTTTGTTTTTTGCTTGAGAAAATATGATCACATATCGCATAAGATTAAAGAACTTAATTGGCTAAAGATGTCTGAGAGACGGGAACTCAGTTTTTGCTCTTTATTATTTAAAATTATTAAAACAAAAATACCGAAAGTACTGTTTGATAAGCTGAGCCCGCGTTCGTCCATTCACAGCGTTAATGTAAGATCAAGAAATCTGCTACATATACCTAGGCATAGAACAACCATGTTTAGAAAATGTTTTACTTATAACGCGGTAAAGTTGTATAACTCCTGTATTTCCCAATACGTACAATACAGTTTAAACTCATTCAGAGTAAAAATAAGAAATATGTTGTTGAGCACACGTCAGTAGCCTTTCAGGCTATTAAATAATATTTAATATTTCATTTATATGTGTGTTTTGTCTTATATCCTAAGATTGGCTATATGTATTTATATATTATTAATGTTAATCATGATGATTTTCATCATATTTATATACTTTCATAATAATGCTAATTTATATATATATTTTTTTTTCTCCTTTGCTGTTATTATTAAATTAAAGTACCTAAGTAGTGTGTAAGTGAATTGTCTCATGTCTGTGTAATTTGCAAATTAGGTTAAGTGCTTGGAGTAGCATATTGCTAAACTTCGCCTTGTTTGTAAATTTCTTCCAAATAAAGACGATTTATTATTATTATTATTATTATAATGAAACAACATATAGCGATCAACAATCTATAGTCAATGCGTTTGCTGAATATTTTTATAGTGTATTTGTTCCAGCTAGTGGCACTCCAGCTACTGGTGTTTTAACTATATTGTCGGAGATTGTTTGTGACATTGATTTCCGAAATATTACAGAGTCTGAGATAATTTTGGCATCAAAGAGACTGAAAAATAAATTAACAAACTGGCCCGGATTGCGTTCCGTCTTTTTTAGTTAAAGATTGTATTTCTGTTTTTAGTGGTCCAATGTGTAGTAGTTTTAATCTAATGTCCAAAACAGGACGTTTTCCAACATTGTGGAATGTCCTATATTCAAGGCGGACGACCGTTCATCTGTAAATAATTATAGGCCAATATCAATTTTATCAAATTTTTCCAAGCTCTTTGAAATTGTTTTATATAATAGAATATATCCCCTCGTTAGAAATGAGCTTGATGATTTTCAACATGGTTTCCTTTCCCATAGATCAACAACAACAAATCTGGCGGTCTTTTCGCAATATATTTCTAACGTTTTGAACGAGCGTGGGCAGGTGGACGTGATCTATACCGATTTTGCGAAGGCTTTTGATAGAATTGATCACTCTATATTACTTTGTAAGCTAGCAAGATTCGGTTTTAGAACTTCAGCAGTTTCTCTTATTCAATCGTATTTATCGCAGAGACAGCAGTATGTTTCAATCAGTGGGTATGATTCTCCGTGCTATTTAGCAAGCTCTGGGGTACCGCAAGGATCAAATTTAGGCCCCCTGTTGTTCATATTGTTCATAGATGACCTCGGGAGGGAATTGGCTTGCCGGAAGTTGTGTTTTGCTGATGATCTCAAGATATTCTCACAAATAGGAACTGTGGATGATTGCTTGCAGCTTCAGCATTCCATTAACATAATTAAAGAATGGTGTCAGAGCAACAAATTGTGTTTAAATGCTGGAAAATGTAAAGTTGTGACGTACACGCATAGAAATCTTATATTATATATGTACTCTAGAATGCTAATTAAATCCAGCCGAATACCAAAAAGTGTAACGGGTATGCAGAGTTTTCTCGAACTACGCATGCTCCTCAGTCACTTATTTTCAGTACAGAGCTGCCATATTTAAAACTATTTTGTCGTTCGCCTTACAGAATTTATGCGACATATCTGTTTTATAAATAAATCCATATGTTGCGTCATACGAAACTGCTTGACAAAATCAAATAATTCAATGTTATCGGTAAAATTGTAATACTGTTTAGTTTTCAGCAATATGAACGAAACATTTTTTTCCAAATCTTATTAAATTTAGGAGATTTCGCAACAGCGTCTATTTTCGCAAATGACATTTCTCGTAGTGGGAATATCTGTCAGAGTCGGCTTCACAACAATTCAGATAGGTTTTATAATTGAATTATGGGTTTATGCGTGGTATATTTTAATTGTTGATAGATATACCTATTTGTGATTAAAATTGTTTTTAATATTTGTTATTTTGGTTTGGTAGTTTGTTTATTTAACAAACAATGAGGTGTATAGTGTTGTGGTGTAAAAATGAAAGTATCATTCCTGGTATTAAATATTTTCAGTAAGTTATTGTTTCGGGTTTCTAACAGTCTCAGTTTGAGTCAATATGATACCATTGACATGATACTCATTTTTAGCTTGACAAAAAAAAGACATGATGTTTGGATGCGGGCATTGGGATCCTAGTACAGAAAATGTATGTGATGGGAATGTCATATGCAGTAAGCATTTCGCTGCAGAAGATATCATTTGTAGAGAAGACGGCAAGAGGATCACCCTCGTACCCGATGTAGTTCCCAAACTTTTGTTGAAAAGAAGAGATTATGTAAATGAGAGTGGAAGTTAAATTCTTAATCGTTTGATATCAAGACACTGTTTACTTAAAAGCAGTCAGTCAAAAATGCATGATATGTATGTCAAGAATATATTTCCTACGTTGTGTAGGTATACAAAGTTCGTTTGAATTATGTTGTTAAACTGGAATATACTTAATTATAGAATCCTCCATGAAATTGCTGAGAATAAAAGTTCTACCAACCATGTTTTGTCACAAAATACTATTGCGAGTAGTACGGATGATATGGAAGTGGTTTACATGGACACGGAAAATATTCGTGAAATCACTGTTTCTTGCACCCCTTCTTTGAAGGCTGTAGAGAGGTAAGACGCCTAAGGTGGTTGTATAAACAAACAAATATTATATAATAATAAAATAAATAATTAGAATGCTCAAGTCCTTACGATATTTTCCAATATTAGAATTTTTACTTATTTCTCGTTTCTGCTTAGATTTATTATTATTGGGTTGTACCTGTTAGACAATAAAGTATTTATATATTTAATGTAATTTTTTATTTCTTAAATTCCTTTATTCCATTTTTTTATTTGAATTACCAAATGGTAAAATTTAATTTTAAATATACCTATAACAGTAATATTACATTTAATCAAAGCCGGTCCTGTTGAAAAATAAGTGACTGGTGATCATGCGCATTATGGACAGCTCTACACTTTTGGTTACATTTTTGTACTACGGGATTATCATTCTAGAGTATATATATATATATAATATAAGATTTCTGTGCGTACACGCGGAAGCAATCTTTCCTCAGTTTTCAGTACAGTATAGGTGATGAAGTTTTGCTAGTTCTTGAATCTATAAAGGATTTGCGAGTTCTGTTTGACAGAGAATTTCCGTTTTCGGAACATATTACAGTTATGGTTGGAGATGCTTTGAGGATGTATGGTTTTATTACGAGAAGTTGTAGATCTTTTACAGATGTGAATGCCATAAAGTCTGTTTATTTCGCATATGTCCGTTCCAAGATCTCTTATATGGTACCCTTATTATACTTGCTATAAAGTTTGCATTGAGAGAATTCAGAGGAAATTCCTTTAAAATTGATGGAGTTTATCCAGAACAGGGTGTACTTTATAGTGAATTAACAACACGATTTGATTTTCTCAGCTTGGATCCGCGTAGAAGGATATGTTCCGTGTGTTTTCTTTATCGGCTGTTGCATGGTAAAATAGCTTGTTCAGAGCTCTTGGCTGAAATAAATTTTTTGATTCCTAGAATAAATTCAAGATATAATTTTCCGTTTTATAATGTGAGAGCGAGGAGTAACATATACGAAAGGTCACCCATATACACAATGTGCGATAATTTTAACTCTGTTTCTGACTGCTGTGATATTTATTCCGAATCAGTCATTAGTTAGAAGGTCAGTCACATTAATGTTGAGTCAGTCATCTTACTGATTATTTTCGAACCTTAGCACTAATTTATTTTTCTCAATGTATGTAAACATGGTTTTTGATTGTCTACATTAACATTACTTGTCATTTATAGTAAGATTTGGTAGGTTAAGATGTTGTTAATGTATATTTTTTAAGAATGATATAAGTATTTCTTTTTTCTTATGAGTATTGGATGATTCTTATTAAGTATCGTGGTGTCTGGTAGTGTTTATAGTAATAATCATATTTTTTAAATGTGCTCTGTTAATGGTATGTAATACTGTTGGGAATAAAGCAATTATTATTATATTGGCAAGTAGCTGACTTGAACATTAGCAAATACATTGAATCATAAACCTTGATTGTAGTCATTTCATTTATGTTAATTGTTTTTCAAATGTAATGTGTAATTATTATTACGTCTAACTGCCATGCTTTCTCATATAATAATGTTAATTGTAGACCAGACTTATTCGCAAATAATACATTGTAAGCTGATGTTCAACTTAACTAAATAAGCCGCTCATGATGAGTACTCTGATACCCGAAACATGCATCGGAATTAGTTAACCTAGATTTCAAAAATTCCGATTAAAGTTGGCTATTTTGTGGCGTAGAGTTAATTATTCATCATAAAATTTACCTGCACTTCAGAGGTGTACGCATATTCCACTAACAGTTCGAGAGCATAGTTATCAACTTCTTTAATGATGATACGGTCTTGTCTACTCTCTTCGAAACTGGAAAACATAGCATAGAAATAGGGAGAACAAGAAGCCAATACCATTTTATGTGCTGGTATTTCTGCTGTATTGGCTATCAAGGTAACATCGCATAGGAGCTTCTGCCTAAAATTATGAACAACATACTATAAAGAAAGTAAGGTATTATAGTTTATTACACATAATGCTCATATCTGGTCAGTTTTGATTTAAAAAATCCTCAAATTATTGTAATAGCGTCATGATAAATAAAAAAATCTTACTTTCGCATCATATTCATTATTTCAAATGCCTTCTGCGTATGAAGAGGATTCTTATACGGCGGCCTGTCCTTATTACCATGTCTGTAGCAGTTCTGTGGTATATGCTTTTGTGAACTCTCATCCAAGGAATTCTGACTAGGACAACGTAGAATAAGGCAACTGAATACAACAAAAAATATATTAGTAACACTACCATGTGCATACATGCACTTAAATCAAGTTTAATTTTATACAGACCTTCTTAATAAGGTGAGGTAAAAAAATAACCTTGAGAAAGCATTTGTGTATATTATAATATTAAATTAGATACAATTTTGATCCAAAATTAAGTAAATTTAATAAATTATTTTTGCATACCTGCCTTGGCGCTCAATAGCCCCATCCTGATGATTGTGTTCCATTATTAGGACAAACAATAATACCTACTTATCCTTTCTATATTATTTGTGCTCAACAGTTTTTTTTTAACTATTTTCACACAACAAACCCATTAATAACCACACATATTTGTAAATTTTTTACCAAAACTCAAACATTAATAATTATTATTTTCGTTTTTTGAATTGGAATCGGAATTGTTGCTTTTTGTTATTCGTATGAAAAAAAAAAACAATCCCAATAAAATAACTCAAAAGAACTGCAGTGTTGCCAATTTGTGACAAAAACATCGCACATAAACGCTTGCTAAAAAGTATTCATAACGACAAATAAAATAAAACATGTTTTTATTTTTTCTTAAAAACAGATATTATTATATTTATATTATATAAAAACAAATATTTAACATTGCCCAAAAATTATTTTAAATTTTATGATTGTGATTACGACGAATGTAAATATGCGCAGGCGTGATTGTTGTTTTTTGAATTGTTTGCTATAAAAAGTACTCGTATGTTCTTATTGAAACGCCTTTAGATCCCAAATATCCAAGTAGTTTCAGATTGGACAAATTAAGTTATTTTTTACAATAAACTTAATCGCAATTCATTTTTACACTAAAAGAGGCTGTTTATTTTTAGAGCCATAAAGTACCGTTTTCTAGAAAAAGTGAATAATGCATCCAATTCGAAAACTCGTACAAACAAATGTGAAATTAGTTAAAAAAAAGCCTTTTCCCTTTAGCACTGCGAATTTCCCACGAGTTGGCATCAGTGTTCAACTTACTTTCAGTTAAGTTAAGGGTGCCCTATACGATACGAAATTATAGAGTATCGATACTTTGCCTATGCCATTCGTGAAATCCGGGGACAACGATCGAGCCAAGCGAGGCACGGCTTACTAAATTAGCTCAGCGTTGCCTCTGTTCTCTCGGTAGTTCGACTAGCCAGTTTTCACGATTAAAACTCCATATAACGTGACGTTCTGTTTGTTGGCAAAATGTGCTCAAACTGTCCAAAATGATAACGGAAGAGTGTGTCCGATACCATCGGACCGATAGTTTGGAAATAATCTCAAATCTCTACAAGAGCTTAACTCGCATGTAATGAGTAACGGGCTTTAAACGGAACACACTTAATGCTAGTGATCAGGAAATGATCATGTCACATCAGTTCAGGTGAACCATGCTGGACTAAGTTGAAAATGGAAATTCCCTAATATGGAGGAAACTGTAGGGACCAACAACAACAATGGCTTCCAACAAGCACGAAATTCAAGTGATAGATGATTGGGAAGAGATTGATGAGACTGATGTAATATATTTTATTAAAAATTTGGCGGACTATAAAGATATTGGAGGATAATGAATTAATTACATTAATCAGAATTATATATTTACCTTGTAAGTGGGTCATTAATGTGGTCATATTTTTTATTTTATTTTTAGGAATTTGAGGAAAAAATCAGTCAGCTAATAACACCAAGTAATACATGTGGTAATGGGAGGTAAAAGATAGGTAGTGATAGTTAATAGTGCGATCATCTTCAAACTATAATTTTAGTATAAGTTACGGTAGATTTGGCGAGGAACCAATCAAAGTAATACTGACTGGAGATGATGCCTTAAGAACACAGTATGTAGCACCAGAACCTTCCGTTAAGATTTTAAAACGGCCGACCAAGGGCGCACAAAATTGTGATTCCAAAAAAAGTGTACCGAAAAAATCATTACAACAACGGGAACAGGAGTATGCACAAGCACGGTTACGAATTTTAGGAGAAGCTTGTCCTGAAGATGTTGAAGAAAAGTAAGTTTAGACTTTTATGCACCTTGTTTGCCTTCAGTGTTTTGGGGGGAAAGTTAAACATGGAACTTTTGAACACATACTTAGTAATCTCTTCATTTTTCTCAGGACTGGTCTCTTTTTTTTTTGCTTCATATTTTCCCTTTTTAATGACGTTAATCGATGATTTTGTGTGTAGTTTCTTCTCGAATAGGTTCGGCTGTGCAGTAATGTGTTTAAAAAAGTCTTCCGGTGGTCTATTTTCAGAAATTATGCCAGTAAATTTTAATTTTTGTCTTAACAAAAATATATATGCATGCAGCAAACACAGGCAGGTAACTCGCTTGTAAACATTTGGTTACACAACCCAAAATGGACTAATTTTTTTTTTAGCTTGTTAACATTTCCTCGAGATGAATTTTTCTTTGGAGTGCGATTTAATCTTAAGCCTCATTCTGTACTTATTCTCTTTCTTCTTCTTTTCTCTTAATTCCTTGATTTCATCTCCTTCAAATTTTCTTTCCTACGTAATACGCCTCTTTTCATCATTTTTATTGGACGGACCAGAAACCGAGCTTAACGAAATAACCCGCTGATCAGCAGGGTCTAATAATTATTGATTTTCCACAATTTGCTGTGTGTTTTTTCTTTTCGTCATACGTTTCGCTTCGTTTTTTCTGCCTTTCCTTTGCTGTCTCTCTGTCATTCTTTGATTGTTCTTGTTTTCTTCTATGATATCGATCATAGTCCTTTTGTTTTTCTTCCTCATATTTTATTAGATCATTTTTTCTAGCAGCTCTAAGTTTTTGCATTGCCTCTCTTTGTCGGTCTTTATGATTTTCGTGTACTGCATTACTGTTTCTCTTTCTTAGCAGGAGACGTTCCTGCAAGCCGAATACATTATTTTAAACATTCCATACTTCATAAACTCATTTCTGTGAAATAGTTCCATCTCCGTGAATACCGGTATTCACTGAAAAGAGATTCACAGAAGTGAGGTTATTTTCTTTTGCGTAAATCAATGGGTAGAATGTTTCTAAACATCTGGTGAGAATTACTCATAATTGAACTCAGGTTTTTTGCATATAATATTGCTTCCGAATTTTCGATACCATATTGTTCAAAAGCTTATAAAGTATTAATAGATCTCTGACGACTCTGCGATCACTCAATGTCGTAAGCCCCAGCTCGCTCATCATAGTTTCGTAATCGAACACAAAATCGATAGGACGCGGACGACCAAGCTTAAAGTGAACATACCTAAGGAAATGCCGCTGAACGCTCTCAACTCGGGCAGAATGGCAACCGTATGACGGGGTCCAAACCGCCGAGGCATACTCCAAATGTGGTCTGACAAGCGTCGCGAACAAAACTCTAATAGTATTCACATTACTGAAATCAACAGAGCAACGCTTTATGAAGCCCAACACTTTCAGAGACCTGGAAGTCGAGTGCCTGATGTGATCCACAAAGCTCAAGGAAGTGTCCAGGTAAACTCCCAGATCCTTGACCGAAGATTTGTATTTTAGGACTGAATGGTCGACAAAATATTCATACAAAAGAGGTCTCCTGGTTCGGTTGAAATTTACGCAAAAGCACTTAGAAACATTTAAAGTCATACCATGCAACTCACACCAATGCACAAATCTCACAACATCCTCCTGCAGAAGATAACAATCTGTGGGACCTCCGATACGCCGGTAACACTTCAGGTCGTCGGCGAAGAGCCTGAATTCACTGTGAATGAAACACTGCTTGATATCATTTAAAAATAAGTTAAATAACAATGGCCCGAGGTGAGAACCCTGGGGGACACCAGAAGAAACCGAAATAGGGTCAGAAAGGAAATCACTGAAACGGACTATCTGAGTTCTGCCAGTCAGGTAGCTCTCCAACCATCTCAACAAAGGTGCCGACATGCCAATACACTCCAGCTTGTGAATAAGGAGCCGGTGATTCACGCAGTCGAAGGCCTTGGAAAAATCGGTATAGATTGCATGAACCTGATAACCGCCCTCCAAGGCCCGTGACAAATAATGTGTGTATTCCAGAAGATTAAGCTCAGTAGACCGACCGTACTGGAAACCGAACTGTTCATCAATTATAATCGGCTTAAATATAGTTGTTAGATATCTTGTTATTAAACTCTCGAAAAGCTTAGGAATGGAGTTGAGAATACAAACCGGACGGTAATTTGATACGTCACCTCTGTTACCAGAATTGAAAATAGGGGTGAAAAACTCGACTTCCATGCAAACCGAAAAGTGGCCCGAGCGAAGAGATAAGTTGAAAATAATTTGAAGGTGTATAGCAAGAGAGAAACGACACTTATTGAGGAACAATTGAGGAATCCCATCCGGACCCGCGGACTTCCTTACATTCATTTTACTGAGCACATCGAAAACCTCCGAGACGGAGGCACTGTACTCAGAAACACTCACAAACTCCTCATCAAGGTCACCGACTGGAAATATGCCGCAAACAGATCAGCACTCGCCTGACCCCCGTCGACGGAATCATCTCCCCAAGACATACGTGAAGGAACCTCGGCAGACCCTCTCTTTGAATTTATGAATCTCCAGAAAGCCTCAATATTTGCAGGTATTTCATCCTCAATAGAGGATGTATAAGACTTATAACACTCACCAATCAGGCGCTTACATTCACTTCTGAGTTCACTAAATACCGTATAATCTCTAGTGCAATATTTTTTTTTTGTTTCCAACGTTTTTGAGCTTGCTAACTGTATGACATAAGTTCTTAGGATATCGAATCGTGAACTAATATTAATCCTTAATATCTTCTTGATTATTATGAATATAGCAGTTATAAAAAAATAAATACAATTATTTAATGTCTAGATTATAGATAGAATAAACAAACTTTGATTATATTGTCAAAAATTGAAAGATGTCAGCTGGCGACAAGCACTGAGGATTCTGCGCATTGGCCTGTTCTCAGAGCTTCGCACTGTCTCCCCACTTTCCGAAAGAAAATAATTTTAGCGACAACAAGTTACACAGCTACTGCCGCTGGCAACATCAGATAACGTGGCTTTTTGTTGTTTTTATTTTCAATTTTAACTAATTGTTTTGATAATTTTTTACTAAATATACTTAGTAACCAATCAAATTACTTAATTTTAAGTCATGTGTCAAATTTAACTACTAAAAATAAATACTAAACCGTACTTGAATATTAACCAAGAACGCCATGGTGAAATAATCAACACCATGCGAGGAATTTCTTCAACAGTGGAAATTAACAATCCGTCAACTTCAGCAAACTCTTCTTCCAATTTAACATTTACAAATTGTACTTCTCACAACTGTAGTTTTAAATAAAAATGAATATTTCTTTCAAGCGAGTTGCTCAAGGATAATAGCCGTCGGCCTGCGGCCTAGGGATATTATCAACCAACACGCTTTCGGCATTCTCTATGACAAAATTATCTCGGTATTATCAAGACCCTAGGGGTATAACTACTGATAAATATATCGTATAGATATTTGGTGAAATCATATAAGTGCTTCTTTCTAACTTTATGGCTTATAGGTATGACTATTTTTTAGATACTGTGTTAAACCAATTTCCTCAGGCTTTAATAATAATAGTAAGCTTTTATTTCCAACAGGACAGATGCCCATTTACAGGAAAATCGTATAAGAACAGGCTCAAATGGCACACATTATAATGAAGTGCTAGTATCCGAACTACAAAATTGAACATACATATATAGAATATATCCTTACATAATATTATATGAAAATACATTGAAACAACACAAACTAAAACTGAAATATACAAAAATAAATAAACTAAAATCGCAAAAAAATTCTCGAAAACGGCTAAAGTTACTTATTTTTTTTTTTTGAAAAACCATTTAAAATGGTTTTAAATTGTACAACTTTTTCTCTAATTTACCCGACATTGTAACTACTACCGTTTCCAAGATTCCAATGCTATTCCATATTGCAATAAGGCGGTGCAATATGCCATTGAAATATTTTAGATGAGTCATTATTCGATTGAACTTTTGTATGGGCTTTGTGAAGTTTAAGGTGCACTTACGAATAGGAAACAACATTGAATGAAATTTGACCTTGAGTAATATTGAAAGACACGTTTTACCACTTCGCCAAAACACAATAGTTTTAATTCTCTGCTGATAATAATAACAGTGTTAGCGAAAAGAAAAGTGTTTCGGTAAAGTGGTAAAACGTGGCTTTCAACACTATTAGACTACTGGTATAACACAGTGGGTTTCCTTTGTCTCAAAATCTCCTCTAATCTAGCCGATGTTTTAGTTATTCTTCATGAAATATTATAAACGAAAGTTGGGCGTTGAAATGCTTCTTAAGGGAGCTATTGTGGAAATTATTTCAGTTTGCTATAAAGAGTCAGTGTTTAAGGCAAATGATAGGAAAGCAAATTATAATTTTAAAAAGGCGAACTATGAAATTCTTTATGAAATATTATTCCAGCGTGATTGGTCATATCTGTACAACTGTAATGATGTTGATGAATTTGTTTTATGCTGACCTTTACTCTGTTTTTGACTCCTGTTTTCCTCTTTACAGGACTTTCAGCCATCAATATCCTCCCTGGTTTAACTCTGAGATTATCAGAAATATTAAGTGTAAAGCCGTTTTACATAAGAAATATAAGAATACAAAATCTCGCTATAACTATGACAAATTCAGTGAAATTAGAAGGCTGTTGAAGCAACAAATAACTACCTCGTATAAAAATTATGCGCGTGTTGTTGAGAATCATATTGTCACTGATCCCAGATCTTTCTGGTCATTTGTTAACAGGTCGCGCCAGCAGTCACGCATTCCCTCTCTCTCTCTCTCTCTAGGTGCCATCTCCGCGACGAAGATTGGCGATCATCATGGCAATTCTTATTTTGGATACAGCTGCTCTAAAAAGCTCTATCGAGGAACATCCAAACCACTCTCTCAAGTTTCTCAACCAGGATATCCTTCTTCTACCCACGCTTCTTGTACCTTGGATCCTTCCCTGCATTATCAATTGAAGTAAGGCGTATCTTGGTCCACGAGTCACATGGCCGAGATACTGCAGTTTTCTGCTTTTAATTGTTATTAACAACTCTCTTTCTATGTTTAGTCGCTCAAGTATTTCTAAGTTAGTTATCCGATCGACCCATGACACCTTCAGTAGTCTTCTGTACACCCACATTTCAAAAGCTTCTAGTCTTTTGGTTATTTCTGCGTTCAGAGTCCATGCCTCGACGCCATAAAGCAGAGTGGCAAAAACATCTAACTAGTCTCAGTCTCAGTTTTAGGCTTAGACCTCTATTGCACAAAACTCTTTTCATGCTATTGAAATTGGACCTTGCTATTTCTATGCGTGCTTTTATTTCTTTCGTGTAGTCGTTATTACAAGTAACTGTTGTTCCAAGATAAGTATACTTCTCTACCTGTTCGATGGATTCACCTTTGACGATTATCTGTTCGTTGTTAGTCTGGGCCTTCTTTGTTATTTTCATGAACTTTGTTTTGTTTACGTTGAGTGTAAGGCCGTATTCTTCGCTATATCGAACAAGTTTGTCCATGATTCTTTGTAGATCTTCCAGGTTTTCCGTTAAAATTACGGTATCATCAGCGTATCTTAGAACAACTATAGGCACTCCATTTACTGTTATTCCTGAACTGTCATTTTCCATTGCCCTTTTTAGAATCTCTTCAGAGTAGGCATTAAACAAAATTGGTGACAGAACACAACCTTGACGTACACCTCTCTTTATTGAGATGGTGCCAGAATTTTGTTGATCTACTTTGACGATGGCATTTTGGTTGTAATAGAGATTTGAGATGATTTGCAGGTCTTGGTGGTCTAGGTTTTTACATTGTAATATTTCCATCAACTGGTCGTGGCGGACCCTGTCAAACCCCTTATTATAGTGGATGAAGCAGGCATATACGTCCTGATTAACATCTAGGCATCGCTGCACTATTACGTTGAATGCGAATAGTGCTTCTCTTTTACCTAATCCTTTGCGAAAGCCAAATTGACTGTCACTTATATCCAGATCGAGTTTCTGGTGGATGCGGTTGAGTATAATTTTTAACAGTAATTTCAAAGTGTGGGACATGAGGCTTATGGTACGGTGGTCACTGCACTCTTTTGCACCCGATTTTTTCGGTAAACATATGACGACTGATGAGAGCCATTCCTTTGGTAGTTTTCCAGACTCATAGACGCTGTTCAAGAGTCTCACGACATCCATATCTTGATCACTTATGATCTTAAGAATGTCGATAGGAATTCCGTCGGGGCCAGGAGATTTACCGTTGCTCATGTTGTTTAGTGTGTGGGTGACTTCGTCCTTCGTGATTTCGGGACCTGTGTCTTCCAGTCCTACCCTAGCTACGGATGTGATATTTCTCACATCGTCGAAAAGGTCTTTTATATATTCCTGCCATCTCTTCAATTTGTCTTCTGTGTTTGATAGTGTTTTCCCATTTTTATCTAAGAGGATTGTAGTAATCTTTCCTTTTCTGAGACCTGCCAATTCTTTTATCTTCTTATGTAGGTTATACAAGTCAAATCTGCGTTGTAGCTCTTCTATTTCCTTGCATTTTTCTTCATAGAAACGTTCTTTTGCTACCCTTATTTTTGTTCTTATATTTTTCTGGGTCTCCCTATATCTTGTTTCGTTGTTCTTGTATTTCCTTCGTTGGTCCATCAGAAATAAAATTTCCTGAGTAATCCATTCTTTATTTATCTTTTTAGAAGGTGCTAGTAACTCTTGGCAGGGGTAAAGAATGCAGGTTTTGAGGGATTCCCATTGATTGTCAATATCTTCGGATTCAAGGTTAACTTTCGCAAGGTTGGAATGTATTGCTTGTTGGACACCTTCTTTAATGGTCTCCTCTTTAAGTTTCTTCGTGTCTAACCTTGCAGTGCCACGCGGCTTTCTAGTTCGCTTAAGATTTACTTGGACGCAGGAAATTAGCGGATTATGGTCTGACCCAACATCCGCACCGGGATATGCTTTAACCGATTTGAGCGCATTTCGATACCTTTCTTTACGCATTCCCGGTTCTATGCAATACAACAACAATGTTATTGAGGATCCGCAAAGTATTATTGAAACGTTTGCTAAATACTTTGAAAGAAGTGTCTTTGTGGGACCTGTGGGTTGTGGTAAAGATGATGCATTATCGCTCCTGTGTGGAAATGATATCACATTTGGAAATATAACTGAGGGAGAGATAGTTATGGCTGCTCGCAAATTAAAGAACAGGTTTACTTCCGGATCTGACGGGATTCCCTCATTCTTGGTCAAAGATACAATTTCAGTAATGTGCCTTCCTCTGTGTATAATTTATAACTTAATATCAAGTCGTAATACTTTTCCTATGGTCTGGAAGAATGCTAAGGTGTGTCCTTTTCTAAATTACTTGAAATAGTCCTTTACAATCGTATTTATCCAATTGTTCAACATGGGCTGGTCCAGTATCAGCATGGTTTCATTGCACACAAGTCCACACTTACAAATTTGTCAATTTTTTCACAATACGTGTCTGGGACGTTGGATAACCGCGGGCAGGTTGACGTTGTATACACCGATTTTTGCAAGGCGTTTGATAGAATTGATCATACAATACTTATACAAAAGCTTCCGCATTTTGACTTTAGCGCTGATGCCGTCTGTCTTCTGCAATCTTATATTACTGATAGAGTTCAGTTTGTGTCATACAATGGATATACATCGACATATTATACAGCTCTATCTGGAGTACCTCAGGGTTCAAATCTGGGACCTCTATTATTTTTATTATTCATTAATGATTTGGGAGAATTATTGAATTGTAGTAAACTGATTTATGCAGATGACTTAAAGATTTTTACAACGATAAGTACGCCGCAGGATTATATTTCGCTACAGGGCAGTCTTCAATTGGTGAATGCTTGGTGTGAACAAAACAGACTTTCCCTCAATCCTAAGAAATAATAATAATAATAATAATCTTTATTGTCTAACAGGTTAATACCCAATTACAAGACAATGTTACAAAAATATATCTATAAAAATAAGTGTAATATTCACTAATTAGATTAAATTATAATCAACATATAACAATAATATAACAAAGATTAATGACGATAACAATTCATCTTAAAAAGTAGCAAGGATCACAAATTTTTTCACTATTCCTACATACAAAAATACAGTTTATAAGCCGAACGGATCATAAGGTAGGTCGAGGGCCTGTAGCGTTAAAGGCGCGGAGGCAGCTCAGAAGATTATTCTTAAAAGTCGCGAGTGAATCGCCAAAATAGTGGACCATCACATGCAGTTTGTCTTTATTACATTGGTGACAAGATTGATACAGGGGAGCCTTGGTTTCATAATTTGTGCGCACATAAGGCAGTCTGAATAAATTATGATGTCGTGCGGAGTATTGAGGTAGATGAAAATTAATTTGCTCTAACAAAGACGAACAGTCGATCATACCATTCAATAATTTAAACAAAAATGTTTGGCCTGCCAAGATTCTGCGAACAGCAAGTGAGTCACTATGAAATCGTGACAATAGGTATTGATGATCAACACCTCGAGCTGGAAAATAACCAACACTCTTAAACATCAAAAACTTTAAGAACTTTCGTTGCACGCACTCTATTCTATTTATGTGTATTTGATAGATAGGAGACCAGATAAGTGACGCATACTCCAGTTTGGATCGCACGAACGTGCAGTACAGATTGAGCAAACAATTAACATCATGGAAATCCCCTCCTGTGCGCAGTACAAAACCCAAACTCTTTAGGGAGTTCTGGGTTATGTGTTGGATATGATGGTTAAATGACAAATCACTGTCAATGAGAACCCCCAGATTCTTAACTATAACTTGCCTCTCCATAGTTATGTTCTTCAGTTTGTAATTGAAATGTATTGGACTGTGACGTTTCGATATAGTTAACTGCTTGCATTTTTCAATGTTTAAGGATAGTCCATTCGTGATACACCATTGCTCAAGTTTGAGCAGATCACTTTGGAGGTTAAGACAGTCATCATAGTTATCAACAATTCCATAGAGTTTCAGATCGTCGGCAAACAGTAAAGATGGGTTATGCATGTTATTTACAACATCATTTATATATATAGAAAAAATTAATGGGGCTAATATGCTACCCTGTGGTGCTCCACTAGTCGCAGCGAATTTGTGAGAATGGAAGCCGTTATATTCGACAAATTGATACCGGTCCGAGAAATACGAATCAAAAAACTTTATTAGGTCTAAATGAAACCCAATATCTGACATCTTCTGTTTAGTGATGGAATGACCGATCTTATCAAAAGCTTTTGATAGATCGGTATAAATTACATCAACTTGGGAGCCAACGCCAACCGCTCTGTAGACATCCTGCATGAAACACATCAAGTTTGTAATAGTTGATCTATTCTGGAAAAAACCATGCTGTTGCGGTGCAATGCGATGTTTAACTTGGCTGAATATTTTTTCGTGGAGAATGGTTTCAAAAACTTTAGCGAAATTGGACGATAACGAAATAGGGCGATAGTTACTTATGCGGTCTGTTTGAAGGGACTTGTGAATTGGACATACTCGGGCCGTCTTCCAGCTATGTGGAAACTTCTGTGACTGTAGGGACTTATTGAATAATATAAGTAGGGGTTTGGAAAGAGAATATGCACAATCACGTAGGAGAAATGAGGGAATGTTATCCGGTCCTGAAGTCATTTTGTTTTTGAGCTTTTTTAACGCCCTTAGGACTTCATCTTCCTCCAGCATTCCAATTGAAACAGTATCATTAAAGTTTTCAGACTCAACAAACTCAGTATTTCCAGACGCAACGTACACAGATCCGAAGAACTCGGCAAATGAGTCGACTATCGCTTGCGGGCTCGATACCTGACGCCTGACATATTCACCATCACACCGGGTATACGTGATTTACGTTTTTTATTTTGAATAAACTTCCAAAATTCTTTAGGGTCAGATTTGATTGCACCCTGCACGCGTAGCAAATAGTCACGGTATTCACCATCTATAGTAATTTTTACTTTGGCACGGAGGGCACAAAACATGTTGAGGTAGTGTTGAGATTTGGTTGATTTCCATTTTTTGAAATACTTAGATTTTTGTTTAATTTCTCTGATCAAATCATGACTAAACCAGCATGGGTAGGTATGCGTCCTTTTACGTATACCATATCTTGGCACGCACAAATGTAAAGTTGTTTCTTATACCCGCAAAACGTCCCCGACCATCTTTTATTATAATGTAAATGGAGTAATTCTTAATCGAAAGGAGTCTATTAAAGATCTTGGACTTACTTTTGACATGCATTTCACTTTCAAGGAACATGTTACAGATATGGCGGCTGGTGCGACCAAAGCTTATGGCTTTATTGTTAGAAACAGCAAATATTTCGAGAGTGTCGTTACTTTGAATACTCTATATTTTGCATATGTAAGATCCAAGCTTGACTATTGCTCTTTGGTCTGCTACCCCTGCTATGACTGTGATATTCAAATGATTGAGAAAGTTCAGCGTAAATTTTTAAAATGTTTGTGCTTTAAGATTGATGGAACTTACCCGGATCGCGGAATACCTTACAAATATCTTATTGACCGATTTCAATTTCAAAGTTTAAGGAGAAATTTGTTTAGTATAAGCTTCCTATATAAGATATTCAATAGTGATGTAGTGTGCCCTGAGCTACTGGAAAAGGTATCTCTGTTGGTTCCGCGTATCAATGCTAGAAGCATTTTATAATGAGCGAGGCAGAACAAATGTTATATTAAAATCTCCCATTTATACTATGTGCCGGCAATTTAATTTGGTTAATGATCAGTGTGATATATTTTTTGATTCTCTGAATGAAATTTTGTCTTCCGCGGAATCAATACTAAAGGAACTTGATGTTCATTAATACTTGTGTACTTTGGTTGATTTTCATTGTTTATTGATGTACCTACTGTTATTTAATATAGTTAAGCTTTAGTTATAGTTGGTTTTTGTATGCATTGCTCTGTAAATGGAACTTGTTCTGTTGAGTAATAAAAGCTATTATTATTATTGTATTTTAAAGATGACGTCCCGAAACTGATCTTAGTCTCAAACTAGTTTGAAATTTGGTGGACGATTTATAAATGTGTCTGAAGTGTTTGTTATTTATTTAATTAAACCTAATATCTTTTTAGGATTAGTATAAAATTGAAAAATATGGAATTAGATAATGTGATACGATTTCCACGCGGACCTGATGGTACAAAAGGATTTAATTTACCTAGATAGTATATTATATTTACTTATATTGCAATAATTATTATTTAAGTACGAAAATGATTTTTTTTTACATATTTAATTAGTCAGACAGAGTTGCCTTGCTCAATTTGATGATGGAATTATTAATTATGTACATAGAGAACTAGGCAAAGCTTTGATGTTGTATACAATTTCTAAATTTTTATTAAATAGTTATAAGAAAATTAGAAATGTACAGGCCAGCAAAATACCCTGCACACGGGTGAAATTACATAGTTTTTGCTTGTCTCAAACCCATTCTAATATATTTGTGCGACATCAAATTTTACATTTCTTTCTAATACAAAATATCGTGAATTTTATTTGAAACAGTTGTTTAGTTTTGCATGTTTATCACCTGCAATTTGTATTCTGTTTCGAAAATTATGATCAGACCCTGTATATGAACACTGTAATACCTATTTTCGTAAATAAGCGAAAGAAACCGTAATTCATAAGCAAATAGTTACATATAAATCATTGGCAGGGTGTCCTAGGCGTTCGTAACCAAAACTTGGGAGATGATTGGTCTAATGACAAGGTAGCTGTCTCCTGTCAACGCCTGTGGTATGTGAATAAGTGTTGTCTAACGACCATACAGAATACCTCCCCAAAACATCTCGGTCACTCCCTGAAAAGGAACAACTTCTGTGACAAAAGTTAGTCCTGGTGTAATCCGAACTTGGACTCGTGGAAAACAAGGACGTTTCTCTATATAAAGGGTATCCCCACCCTTTGGGGGTAGAATCTACGACCATTAAGACGAAAATCACTTATGCCAAAATTTCGAAAAGTCTCCTTATGAAATTATGACCATTTTGAATATTAAAATGAAGCAATTGCGAAAATCAAATCAAATGGTCAAATTATTTATTAACTAACCACATAGTAAAACAAAAACATTTACAAAGGCAAGTCTTCGAAATTTGGTTGACTGCATGCGTACAAACGGCGAATAAAATTGTGTTCTACACGTTCGTTTGAAATTTGTGCTCCATAAATGCGAACAATAACATCATCTTCACTGATGTGTAGGACATCATCATCATCATCACAGTAGTCCACTGCTGAACATAAGCCTTTCGTTTATTTTGCCACTCTGCTCTATCTTGAGCCATTTGTATCCAATTACCACAGATTCTTTTGATGTCATCGGTCCATCGTGTGGGGGGGCGCCCTCTACTACGATAAGCTTCGTGCCTCGGGCGCCACTCCAATAGTTTTTTAGACCATCTTCCGTCAGTTCTTCTAGCTACGTGGCTGGCCCAGTTCCACTTTAAAGTTGTTATTTTTTCGATTACATCTATAACACCTGTTCTTTGGCGAATAATCTCGTTTGGTATTCGGTCTCTGAGGGAAATACCCAGAATAGCCCTCTCCATCGCCCGTTGGGTGACACGCAGTTTCTTTGCTAACTTTTTTGTAAGCGTCAATGTTTCGGCTCCGTATGTCATCACTGGTAATACGCACTGATTGTATACTTTTCGTTTTAGATTGATGGGAATATCCGACTTGAAAACATACTTTAATCTTCCAAAAGATGTCCACTCCAAGCCTACTCTCCGGAGAAGTTCGCACGTCTGGTTGTCCCGTCCTATTCGGATCTCATGACCCAAATATTTGTAGGCGGTGACCTGTTCAATAGATTTGCTTCCAACAGTTATGTTTTCACTGGGGACTAGGTTTGTCATGACTTGCGTCTTTGCAAAGTTAATTCTTCCCTTGAAGCATTGTATAATTTTTCCAACATCATGGACGCTTGATCTATACAGTCGGTGATAAGGACGATATCGTCTGCAAATCTTATGTTATTTAATCTTTCACCGTCTATATTTAGGCCCATTTCCCCCCATTCGATTTTCTTACAGGCATATTCGAGCAGTGTGATGAACAGCTTTGGAGAGAGGGTATCTCTTTGACGTACACCTTGTTCTATTTGGAATGTTCTTGTGTTTTTATGTAATCTTACACACGCCGTTGCTTTCTCATATACACCCTTAATCAGTGCAATGTACCTATAATCAATTCTGCAGTCTGTTAATGATTTGAGCATATGTTGTTGGCTGATTGAGTCAAAAGCTTTTTCATAGTCTACGAAAACAAGGATGAGCGGTTTATTATATTCTGTTGATTTTTCTATAAGGGTCTTGATTGTATGTAAATGGTCATTTGTACCGTACCCTGCTCGATATCCTGCCTGTTCTTTCGGCTGGTAAAAATCTAAGTTTGGCGTTAGGCGTTTAGCAATGATCTTCATAAATAGTTTATACAAGTGGGATAGGAGACTAATGGGTCTGTAATTTGCTAGATTACCAATGTTCCCCTTCTTTTGCATTATTACTATAGTGGCGTTGTTCCACTTTGAAGGTGTCACTCCTTGATGTAGACATTCATTAAATAATTTACATAGGGCTTTAATAACTATGTGTCCACCTTCCTTTACTGCCTCTATAACAATTTCGTCTTCTCCTGGTGACTTATTATTCTTCATCTCAGACACCGCCTTTCTTACTTCACAGTAGGTTATGTCTGGTACATCTTCGGTATTCTTGGGATAGGTACCTCTTCTTCATCTGGTTTTCTATAAAGTGTGTGTAGGACATAGTAAATCGTATTTTTCAGATAACTCCAAAGCCAAAAGTCTATTGGGTTGGAATCCGGGGAGGCCAAGAAATAGGTCCTCCACGACCGATCTATTGGTTGGGAAAACGTCTATAAGGAGGTATTTTTCGAAATTTTGACATAAGTGATGTTCGTCTTATTTTTGGTCGTAGATTCTACCCCCAAAGGGTAGGGATTTTTTTTGGGCACGCAATATATACATTCGGTATTATCGGGGAGTTTCTATATTTAGATGAGAAAAAATATTTGGACATATTACGGAACACCGTTTCAACATTTTTAGAAGATTTGCTGTTAAACCAATCGTCGATGCGGATTGAGCTGGTTTTGAACGTAACTTCCATTGGATTTAGAACATTTTGAAACTGGTACATTTCGCGCCTTTATTACGTGGAGATTAATTGGATTTGGAAGATTTTGACACCAGCAACTTATAGATAATTTACATTACAAATTTATTTTGTTAATATTATCTAATTTTTCTTAATTTTTGGAGTTGTGTGGTTGTGAAACTAGGCTACTCCTGTTCGCTTCTAGCCGCCCCTAACTACCGATATTTTTACCTTCTCTATCATCTCCCAATGCCTTGCATACGAACTCCTAGGACAGCCTGCATAATTTCGAGATATTTTATGAAAATTACCGTTCGTACATAACTGATTTATGGACGGGCGGGGTTATTAACTTATGTCTAACATGCACCTAGGACTATTATTAGCTTTTATTTTATTAAAAAGATTTATGAAATGAGTATCAATCATTCTGTGCCAACCTCTCTACTTAGTCTTAGCAGTTATACTACGTTCTCTCCTTCAAATACTCAATGTAAGACGCACACATGAATTATGTATTAATTATTGTATTCGTCAAGATTTACAGTTAAATGATAAATTTAATCTCAAATTGCTTTGTCTGTTTGTTGTTTTTTTTTATAATCAAAGTGGAAGTTACGTCGCAAGAATCGAAGTCAAGTAGACTCACAGCACGTCCAAAGGGACAAAAAGTAATACACAAAGTAAATAATGTGTATGGCATCTTCTGACTTCCGAGGAAAGTAATGGAATGCTGAGTCTCATAAGATTTAGATATTTCTGGAAATCTCTTCCATACAAAATCTAATTTAGCAAGAAAACCCATTACCTAAATGTCTTGGTTTTTACAACATTTTCAAAATTGTATGAAACAGATTATCTTTCACTAACATTGTGCTATTTATTCTCCTTCAATTAAATTAAATGGTAATGGTAAAATTTTTAATTACTTATTGTTCATTAACTTCTACGTTTTAAATCTCAAAATATACAGGGTTTCTCACGATAGCCGTTCCTTGCTTGTTAGAAAAGACGTCTGAATTTGGATTCTTCAGAAAATGTCACACCTCTGCTTTTTCAATATACCTAAGTACATCAATTTAAAATAAGGATGTTGATGACGATTTCCGGTGTAACTATTAGAAACCCTGTATTTTGTTCAATATTTATTTACCTTTAATTATCAATGTAAATTGTGTAAAAATACATGCTTAGAAGTAGGTAGTTAGCGATATAAGTTATTTAGCTATTTAGGAAAAACTATTGGTCATTAAGTATTGCTGTTTTATTATATTATTGGTGATGTTGGTGATTTATATGCATAGGTTAATTTAAATCTTTTAAACTGTATATAAAATATTAAATGGTATATCACTATACTTTTTTGTTTTGTTTATAGATTTGAATACGATTGTGACAATTTTATTTTTGGGAATCCTTTAATTGAAACATGACATATTTATATAAAAAAGCTGTTTTCATTTCATCAGTTCTTTATTGTTTACAAAATAGTATTTCCTGTTTTATATAACAATTCCACTCTCTAAATATTGGTACATTTTTAAAAGAAAAGCCGATACAGTTTTGATTTATGTTTAGCCTACGTATTTGAAATCTAAGTCATATTTGTGTCGACTTGCAACCCATATTTTTTAAGGCACTTTTGATATCCTGCTGCCTTCCTGAGTACAATGATGTGCCACATATATATTGACATGATTTTTTGGACACAACCGTTAAATTTTCAAATAGCAGTAGGGGTCGAGTGATACATCATTTTAAAGCATTTTTTATCTGCTTTACAGCTATAGGTCACTTTTGATATTTGCCCCTATAATTCTCGAGAAAATTGCGTTTAAAATTTCACCAGTTAGGTAGTTGGAACCTATCTTATTACAATTGAAATACAATATTTTCAAAGAGGGTTCTGTGGCGTCATTGATAGAGCGTTGACTTTGCATGCGGAAGGTTATGGGTTCGAATCCCAGCTCTGGCAAGTTTTTTTTTCTAATTTTTGAATAAAGTAGTTGGTTTATTAATTTCTGTGACAGTTTCGGCATCAAACTTAATAGATGTATTGAAAAATAAATATGGAAGATCCGATTTAATCGTAAAAAACACCGTAAATGAAGCGAAGTCCTTACCGATTGTTAGAAGTACTGATTTTTCAGCGATCACTCAATTCTCAGAAACTGTGACGAACTTGGTGTTAACTTTGAAGTCGCTAAACTAGGAAAGCTATTTATCGTGCCCACAGTTACTTGAAGAATTGCTACAAAAATTACCTTATGGCATGCAGTTGTCATGGGGTAAAAAGATGACAATAAGCAATGGCAAATATTCACTTATTGATTTCAAAAATTGGGTAAATGATGAAGCAAAGGCAGCAAGCTACGTCCAGAACATGTCTACCCAAAAGAACCAAAATTATAAAAGAACAATGGTAATTGCGAATACCAGCAAACCAAAAACAGACCAAAGAAAATGTATCCTGTGTAATAACGAGTACCATAGTTTAGAACAATGTACAAAATTTAAGGAGAAGAGCGTAGATGACAGGTGGAAAATAATAAAAGAAAATAAAATGTGCTTTTGTTGCTTAAAACCTTATCACAGAATAACAGACCGTAGAAACAAGAGAAATTGTGGGGTTGGAGCATGTGATAAGAAACATCATAAACTACTTAATTTTGCAAAATCACGCACAACAAACAATCAACTTTCCGAGAACAACACAGTACATCCAAATTTAACAAATGAACAATCCGAAAATCATGTAGTAGCACACACCGCACAACATTTTGGAAATGAAACATTACTCAAAATATCCCCTGTAATATTGAAAACTGAGAAGGTGGAAGTACAAATATATGCATTGTTTGATGAAGGTTCTACTATAAGCCTTTTCGATGAAGCTCTCGCCAACGAACTTAACCTCAATGGTGAAGAAACAGTACCGAATTTAAGATGGACTGACAGAACAATCTGTAAGCAATCAGTAACAAGAAAAGTTAATTTTGAAATCTGTGGATTATTCGAAAAACAATTCTATGGAATGGAAAATGTATATACAAGTAAAGATTTAGACCTACCATCTCAAAATATTAACGCGGTTCGCTTCAAATCGAAATGGAAACACCTGGAAAATATTCACTTTCCGAATATTGAAAATATTCAACCAACAAGACCACTGGCAACTGATTACTACTAGAAAAATAATAGAAGGCCCAAAGAACGCTCCAGTACTATCTTATACCAACCTGGGATGGGTCGTACACGGCAATATTGCACACATTAGACATGAAAACTCTGATGAAGAACTTCACAATCTAGTCACATATTTTTTTACTACAGAATCTCTTGGTATAAAATATCCCGACAGTAGAAAACAGATAGAAGAAGATATTATAGCGGAAAAATTAATAGAAAAAGTTTCAAGAAAGATAAATGATAGATGGGAGACTGGACTTTTGTGGAGAAATGAAAATGAAACTCTTCCAAATAATAAAAGTGTAGCAATACAAAGGTTTAAAGCTATAGAGCGAACAATGGCATTAGATGAAAATTTTGAAAATGCTTACAGAAAGAAAATTATAGAATATAAAGAAAAAAGGTATTTTTCGCCTGCCTGCACTTAAACAGAGTTTTACCGCCCGCATATGCGGGCGGTAAATGATCAGTTAGCGCCCGCTCATTTTAATTTTTTTTCATAGATGGCGCTACTGTTAGATTTCCAATAATAACGTTAACATCAGTAGTTTTCACTCACTTAACTTAATGTGCATTCCATCTAGAGGACAATTAATTGAGAAAGTTTACTTAGGTAGTCGTCTGCCATTCCGCTAAACTCATTTAATTATTTAAATTTGTCCATTATTAATTAGTAATCACTTTTTAATAATTATTGTAGTACCGAAATATACCTAAGATTCTAAAATCAAATTTCTATAGCGTACACGCTCAGATAATAATTTGACAGTTTCTTTCTACATTTAAAATACTCAACACTGACATGTGAGCCTGTCACATAAGTTTATCTGATCTGAGTTTGTCAAATGATAACGCCTATTATCATGTACGTCAAAAAATACTCCCATTAATTACTGTCAAAAACTGTCAGTCCATAACAGTAATAATTAATTATTAAAATAAAGTTATTTTGGTTTAATACTGTAGTATGAAGAGGCAGGCGAAAAACAGTTGTAAGCACCACTGGCGGTAAAGCCGCTGCAGCCCTTCGCTGTATAGCTGCCCTCGCTCGCTTCGCTCACTCGTGCGTCTATACAGCGGCGGGCTGCAACGAATGCTTTACCGCCCTTTATACTTAATATACTATTGCGACAACTTACTAAAGAAGAAATAGAAGAAAATTATAATAAAGTATGGTACTTACCACATTATGGCGTAATAAATCCAAATAAACCTGGGAAATTAAGATTTGTGATGGACGCTGCCTCAAAAATGGAGGGAAAAAGTTTAAATGATTTTTTGTATAAAGGTCTAGACCTGTTCAATTCACTTGTCGGTATAATTTTCAAATTTCGAGAAAAACCTATTGCATTTTGTGCAGATGTAAGAGAAATGTTTCATATGGTTTTGATCAATGAAAATGATCAACATTCGCAAAGAATTGCGAAAGTCAAAACCAAAAGTTCCCATAATGGGTAACTTAACTTTTGAACGACTTCAAAAACCTCCAAGAGCCTTTACTACACTGGTATTGACTATTTTGGACCAATGGAAGTTTCCATAGGAAGAAGAAGGGGAAAAAAATATGGTGTTCTCTTCACATGTCTTTCGATCCGCGCTATCCATATAGAATGAATGGAACACAATATTTAACTTACTTTTAATAAAACGTTGAAATTAAAAAACATGTTAAGTAATTGTATGTTTTATTGCTTTTATTTTCATGAAAACTTTTATTTTGTGGTATATAAACAAATTTAAAACAACTTCTAGTATTTTATTATGCTGGATTTGTCAATTCAGTATCATAAAAATTATAACTTATTATATAATAAACAAGTAAACAGTCCCGTCACGTCCTCACCACACTTCATCTTGAATGACTGATGGTGGACCCTCGAAACATGTCTTGTATCAAATAATATTGTTCAATAACATTTTTGTGGAAGTTTTACTTCTATAACGAATCTATAAATCCAGCATTACGAATATGTATGTCTTTGATTAATTTAATGCCAGGGTGCTTTAACTTTATCAACGTAACCTTTATATTTATCTTTATATTTTAAGCCTGTTACTATGGTGGAACTCTCATTAAACGCTGTTTTCCCATCGAAGAATTCGGGTGAATCTGAAAAGAAAAAACAGACTATTACAGCACTTGAAATGTCCAACTTTTGCCCAGTCTACTTCAAGAGTAACTCTAATCGATCGTAATAACAGGAAAGTACGCCGAAGCAAGATTCTGCGAGTGATGCAAGATACATTTTGAGATAAACAACTAAAAACAAATTATTTCAGTAGGATAATTTTACAACCAGAAAGTAAACGAGCCCGAGCTGAAAGGACTTTACACGATAGGGTTGTCTCAGACTGTGTCGGGAGGGAGCTGGGAGAATCCAGAATCAGGAGGCCTGGACATCTCTGATCAAAGACATACCATCTCTAAATCTCCCTAATCAGGAAACTAGGAAAAAATATAAGAACTTAGTAGTGTATGACAGTTCGGGACCAATCCTTATGGACAATAACATGGGAAAACGGCGTGAATGGCGACCTGTAATACCGACCGAGTTCTGTCAACTGTCATCTGTCTCATCTGGGGCGGCCATTTTGAAAATATATATACAGGGTGGACCATAACATACAGGGTGAATCCAAGTGTTGGTTTTAAATATGTGGAATCCAAGTGTTGGTAGAATTTTTTAAATTTTAAAAAGACGTGTTTGACCTGGGAGTTGAACCCAGTAGCGCTATTCTGTACAAGTTTACGAGTGCCGTCGGTATCGGTAATTCTCACTTACCGACAGCCGTCGGCAAGTCGTTTCGTGCAGTATTCTGTATGCTCTAATATCGACCGATAACGGTCATTTGAGTCGACAAAGATCGGTATCTCACCGTGGTTTACAGACATGGCTCCAAACGAAGAGCCCAATAAGTTAGCAAAACCGTTCTGTGGCTTAAACATACTTGTCGCCGAACAACATTTTGTGACTTGTGTGCTTTTGAATAAATTGAATCATCAATACTTGGTTCAGCATTGAGTTGGGTGAGTGGTTATCTTTCCGACAGGGAACAGTACGTTGAGGTGTTACACTATAGTGAGACAAATTTCGTCTTGAGTTTTCGGTTCCGTACTCGGAGTTTTACTCTTCCGAGTCCCGCAGCGATCAGTGCTTGGCCCTGTGCTATTGATCTTATATAAAATTAATCTGCCGGGGTTGGTGAGGGGAACATCTTTGTTTGAGTGTGCGGACGACACTACGGCTTTAGTTGCGATGGAGAATAGCAATGATAAACTGGAGACTAAATGTCAGGGGGTGTTTGATAATTTATCAGAATGGTTTGATGGCAACTCCTTACATTTGAATTACCAGAAAACTTGTTACATAAGGTTTCGATCCAATCAAAGTGAGAGCAGCCCTGATTTAGTTTTTGACACTGTCCAGGCCACGAAATCTTTGGGACTTACTGTTGACGAACCACTAACGTAAAGTCAACATTGTGAGAGCCTGGTTTCTAAACTCAATCTTAAAACAGTAATTGAGGAGAACCATTTATTGAGCCTTTACTACACCTTGGTGGAGAGTAGGCTCAGACATGGGGGTATAAAGTCTTAACTACTTTATGTTGTAACCCTTATTCAATTTGTTCGCAATAATCAGACTAAAATTATTAAAAATCGAGATTATAATAATTATCACACTCGTCATGCGAGTGATTTCTGTATTCCCACGCATCGCCTCAACCAAAAACACATTTCTTTTTTATTACAGGGAATTCGTTTGTATAACAATTTGCCAATAATTGAAATTAAAACTATAGGAAGTGATAGATTGTTTAAATCAAGAATTAGGGACTAAGTATCTTGTTAATAAAGTCATGTACAGACTCACAGATTTCTTTTAAACCGTACTTAATGAATACATTATAGTAGTTGTTCTTGTGTTGTGTTTCTTGTTTGTCAAAATCTAAATGTATTACCTGATGGCTTAATAAAGTTTATTTATTGATGTACAGGAGCATTGTAGAGCAATAGCAAGACACCCTTTCTCAAGTCCCAAGTTGGTCGCCATGAGTTTTTTTAATTTAATGAATAACAATTAAATTGAGTATGAAATGAATACCACAATACATACCCACAAATCTGCGATATTCGTGCTGAACATGCAAATTTTTCGGTAACTCCATATGTTTCAATTTGTCTAGGGGTGTAGTAACATCTACTGGTGTCCGATAAAATGCTCTAATATCATCTAATGTCTCAATATGATGTAACAATGAATTTGGAACGTTATGGCTCAATTGTGAAGCACAAGCAGATAAAATTTCAAATTTTTTATTCAAATCTGAAATTTTGGTTCTGTTGGTGAATGAATCTGTCAAGTATGTTTTAAAAACAGTTTCTAGTTTGTCATTTACATCTCTTGGAGGTATATACTCTTTTTGTGGACGTAAAAATCTGAAAAGAAATTATTTAGTTATGGTGACGACCCATTAGAATATTTATTTATATCTCGTGTCGTTGATTTTAATTTTACAATCCATAAAATCAGGATATTTATGTGAGAATCGAGGATCTATGAAAGTCATTAAAACATACCCTTTAGCTGCTATAGATTGTGCTGAAGAGTCAATTTTGGGAACCTGTTTTCTATCCCACATATTATTTTTCTTTTTAAAACATTTTTCAAAAGTTCGTACGCATTCCTTGAACAAACAAGTTGGTAAATACAGTTTATTAAGTAATTAAGTTAATTGCTAATTACCACATTGTTATTTCTTGCTCTAAGAAGCCGCACTTCTGAAATATTGTTCCGTATGAGACCTGCCATTTCTAGAGGCCTTATTTGTTAGTGTTTCCGCTTATTTCAATTTCTTCTCATCTAAATTACTATAGAAATTTTTATTAAGGTTATGTTATATCTCTTCTTTAATAGATGGAACACCTAGGGATTAGGGATACTTACAATCCTTCGATACTTTGAGAGTATCGATACTTTTGCTGCAGTATCGAGTATTTTTTGTATAGATACTTTTAGAACGATTCCAAGTTGGTATCGATACTTTCGTAGCAGTATCGGTATCGAAAATAATTAACGTACATTATACTGTCACCGCCATTTCTTAATTGTTTTCTTCAGTTTTTTTCGAGTTTTTTCCTAAATGCTCGTTATTCTGAATAAATTAATTATGACAATTTTGTTTTTAATTTCATATACCACACCATACATCATACATTGATTATAAATTATAATACGTGCATTGTATAAAAGTTATTTTATTTAGGTATGTGCTTATTTTTATCAGTGTTTTAGAGTTTGTTTTATCACTTTATGTTCACAGAACATACTTCATAGATCTCCTATGTTATGTAACACAAAATATAATTTAAATTCAGCAGTTTGTCAAAAGTGTTGTTTACACTTTTGATACCGATACCTAAGAGTATCGATACTTTTTAGACAAATATCGGTAGGCATCGATACTTGGCAAAAAGTATCGGTATCGATATTTTTTATTATTTTAGTATCCCTAGGGACACCGCCTTTTTCACCTCGGCTAAACCATTGTCTTAATAAAGACAATGGCTAAACCGAACTGATAGGCAGCAATTTTCACTCACATCTCACAAGGTCTACAAATGAGTTAAAGGGTAGATTTAAAGTTAAATTTTTTTCTCGTTAATGTTCTTTTTCTCTATTGAATATAAAGTCACTTTTGCAGACATATTATCTCTCGTATGTGTTGTATGTCTACGATCCTAGTGTTGACAAGACAGTTGACGTTGACATTGAAGGAGATACGTCAAGAAATGTGAAATGACATATGAAGTACATATTTTCTTGTGTGGTTAGTGGTCATGTTTACATTAAAAAATAAGGTTAGGTTTAGGTTAGTTTGAGTTTGTTAAATAAATAAAACTTTTTAAAAGTTGTTTGTTGATGTATTATAATGGATAACCAAGAACAAAAATCTGACAAAGAAAAACCATTTGTTATAAGAAACACTGCAGATTACCAACGATTACGACTAGAAAAATTGATGAAAAATCCTGAAAAACCAGTTATTATTCATGAAAGGCCCAAGGAAAGAGGATCTCCCCATGTTCCCGATTTTGTTAGAAATGTGATGGGATCAAGTGCTGGAGCTGGGTCGGGAGAATTTCATGTATACAGGCATCTCAGACGTAAAGAGTACGCACGACAAAAATTCATGCAAGAGAAAGGAGAAAAGGTAAGTACATACAAAGTACTATGAATTTCTATCGTTTAGTACTATTTTACGAAACTACCAAGCTATTATGTTGTATATTGGTATGTAAGCTCCTCTTCTCTTGCACCATGATAACTCGTGAAGATGCCATAACGATAGTTATTTATGTTTAAGACTGTATGTTGTTGCCTTTTAGGCTGATGATGGAGCGGGATTCCGAAACATGTCCCCTTTTATAAAGGAATCTTAATACAATTTTATTAGTGGAGACGATGTATGTATTTTTATTGTAAATATAGGAAGGACATTACGAAAATATTTTAAAGCAAATGTATAAATAAAATAAATAAAAGGCTGGAGCTGCATTTTCCTCTAACGCCACAAATAAATGTAGTTTGGCCCACCCTGTACATTGAAAAGCGATAAATTTTTAACTTATTATAATGTAGGTAAATCTCATTTTAGGAAAGGCTCGATGAAGAATATAAAAAGAAGTTAGAAGACCATAAACAAAAAATGGCAGAACGTACGGCTAAAAAACGTGCAAAAAGGTTACGGAAAAAACAAAAAATTAAAGATAATAGGAAAAAGCCCAAAATTACTCATGAAAGTCAATCAGAAAATAGTGAAGAGAGCTCGAATAGTGATTCAGATAAGGAAGATAATGTTGACATTGGGAGTAAAAACGAAGAATCCCATAGTACAAAAGATGATGAAGCACAGTCTCAAGACCAAGCAGAGAATGAAGAAAATAATATTTCAGCCGTAACGTAAAATGGATAAATATCAAGTAAAATAAATTATAATACCTTCAGTATCGCATTTACTAGATTTTGTTGTACATAAATTATTGTAAATAAAATTAAATTATCAAGTTTTATGCCAAATTTTCGTTTCAATCTATCGAACTCTGTGATAAGAGAGAGAACTAGTGAGATTTTTATCAAAATATAGTAATAAAGTCAAGCAAATTTGATAATAGAAATCTCAGATTATTAAATAAAACACAATAACATTGCTAGAAGAATTATTTGTAATAATTAATAGTTAAAAACAATTATATAAAAATATTTCGAATAATCTAACAAATATAAAAAAAAAACATTAAGCATAACAAATAATAGATATACCTACATAATTTAATTAATCACTTACACTAATTCACGCAGTCCAATCTTCTGCACATCACACATTACACATGTACCAATGCGTTGGCGGCAATGGTACCGCAGCAGGTGACGGACACTCTGCATATTTTCTCATCGCATAAGTGTTGTCGGACGACGTCTTTGAAGCACTGTTAGTCTTCGATGCCTTGCAGCGGCTATCTCTGCTTTTCTTTTGCCCAGCATAGGTACGCCTTCTACTGCTACCAGTTTTCTTTGGATTTGTCATTTTTAAAATCAAACAATTTGATTTAATTAATACGAACGTTTTTGCTTTTTTTTTAATATTGGTTTGAAAACACACAGATATCTCTTCACTTCAACTGCTGTTGGTTTGCTTAATATTAAAAAATAATCTATAAGTTGGTGTTATTTATACCCCTACAGGTACCTAGGTATAATTGAAGCTCAGGAAAAATGGGTTTAATAACTAAGTTGAATTCCGATATTGCCCATCATAAAACCCAAGAATAAATAATGTAAAAGGACCGGACTGTATATTTATTATTATTTCTGAAAGTAGGCGAGTTATTTTTGTCTGTCATTGGAAGTGTTCACTTGTGTTACGGCTTATTTTAAAACATTTATAATATATTATTACAGACATTTATTGCAAATATTTTATACCCCAACGTACGAAATAGGCAGTATATGTGGCGTCCGTGGATAAAAAGTAATAGTACTTCTTCCAGTGGTTCGTTTTATCTTGTAACGCGAAAGTCATTGTAAAAAAATCTATATAGTTTCTTACCATTGAACCAAGAAAAAAACGTAAGGATGCCGTTGTCCCAACAATCAAAAGTCTAAAACACCGGCTCATCAATGACGAAACTCAAATCAACTGTAGCATCACTACTCTTTGGCGAACTCTGTCTGCAAAAAATGCAGTTTTACAAAGTGCTGAAGTCATTTTCTTTAAAGAAAACGTATGTTTATGATACAATTGCAGAAGAATTGGGACATACCGTGTTACGACTACTGCGTTTTCAATCCTATAGAGCTAATGTAGCAGGAACTTAAATCGAGGGTACGTGGAAAAAATACTTCTCCGACTTTGAGTGGTATTGTGGTAGAATTAATTAGGAAATGTTTGAATGACATTCCTACCGAGAGTTGGAAAAGTTCTGTTAGTCATTTTGTAAATGTTGAAAACTCGTACCTTTCTGTAGAATCAATTGCACCAATTATAATTTATTTAGATGAGTATAGCGATAGCGACACTGAACTAAATATAGAATAGAATTCTACATTTAAATAAATTACTTGTATATCTCCTATATTATGCAAAATATAATTCAAATTTATTAAGTTCGACCCTGCAGCACCTTTGCATCATTTACCTGGTGATCTTCTACACAATGAGATTAACCCAGGTAGATCATTTCAAATTGACACATTGTATTTTAGAAACCAAGTACCTCATATTTCTTAATAAAAATAAAATCAATGTTTACTGCCTTGTAAATGACTAAAGTACTACTTATTTATAACAATACCTATATCAAAGATTAATGTACACAATAGCAAAGATTATTGTGTAGATTAATCTTTGACAATAGATAGTCAGCGTATATGGGAAATAAAACAAAAATTGAAACTGTCTCGACACGAGCTACATCTATTAGAAAAACATGCAACCATGGAAATTGTAGATGGCGTTATATGTATTGTGTTGAAATAAAATAATCATATGGGCAAGGACGAGTATACTTTCCCCTACGAGGTGGGAGTTTGTTTTTATATTATAGGTATCATATATGTACTACTGTGCAGCAGTGTTTTTTGTCGGGTAATATAAAATTATATGGTATACCTATCTACGCAAAGATTAATGTGTATGTACGAAAATAAAAAAAATTACTATAATAGTATAAATATACAGGGCTGGTTCATTAAATGTTTTAGACAATAATTTTAAATAACTACAATAATATTATTTTAGTCATTTATATTATATATCCACGTAATAAATTTAATATAATAATCACTAATCCATGCCATACAACATGTTTCAAGACTAGACCAGTCCCATAATCAGTGGCGAGCAATAATTAAATCAAAAGCTTTTTAGCTTTTAGATATTTAGATTTTTTTATATTCATCAACAAATTATTACAATGGAGTCAAAAGTATGTTTCTATCTAAAAGCTTTTCTAGCTAACTACTTTATAAATACATAAATAAATAAGTAAATAAATAAATAAATAAATAAATGAATAAATAAATAAATAAATAAATAAATAAAAAAATAAATAAATAAATAAAGATTAATGTGTATGTACGAAAATAAAAAAAATTACTATAATAGTATAAATATACAGGGCTGGTTCATTAGCTTTTCTAGCTAACTACTTTATAAATACATAAATACATAAGTAAATAAATAAATAAATAAATAAATAAATAAATAAATAAATAAATAAATAAATAAATAAATAAATAAATAAATAAATAAATAAATAAATAAATAAATAAATAAATAAATAAATAAATAAATAAATAAATAAATAAATAAATAAATAAATAAATAAATAAATAAATAAATAAATAAATAAATAAATAAATAAATAAATAAATAAATAAATAAATAAATAAATAAATAAATAAATAAATAAATAAATAAATAAATAAATAAATAAATAAATAAATAAATAAATAAATAAATAAATAAATAAATAAATAAATAAATAAATACATAAATAATAAATAAATAAATACATAAATAAATAAATAAATCAATAAATAAATAAATGTTTTAGACAATAATTTTAAATAACTAAAAGAATATTATTTTAGTCATTTATTTAATTATTTAATTATTTATTTAATTATTTAATTATTTAATTATTTAATTATTTAATTATTTAATTATTTAATTATTTAATTATTTAATTATTTAATTATTTAATTATTTAATTATTTAATTATTTAATTATTTAATTATTTAATTATTTAATTATTTAATTATTTAATTATTTAATTATTTAATTATTT